>CP129452.1:1215000-1895000 GCA_030445155.1 Quercus variabilis
TTTTTAAAGAAATGATAAGTGCACACAATTTTTACAATATTTTTACAACAAATTCTAAATATTAGGTTGTTACTTATTGTTATTATTAGATTAAAATAATAATCTCAATGTTAAATTTAAATTTGAAATAATAATAACTAGTTACCTGTGATTTATTATGAAAATATTGTAAAAATATTGTGTACGTAGCACATTATATTTTTCTTTAAATATTTCCTAGATTTTGGCATTCACTTTTTTTTTTCCCTACCATTTTCGGCAATACCATTGCCACAATAACTTTCTTTTTTTTGGGCACTCACTTATTGCACTTCTCACACTCACACATCCGGTCAGGTGAGTAAAATTGGGCAGACGAATTACGGCAACGCTGTTGTCGAAATTCAAGCTTTTCTCTCTCCTCCCTTTTTCTCATTCTCTCTCCTACTTTTTCTTGAATTTCGGCAACACTGTTGCCGAAATTCAATATCTCTCCTTATTCTCCTAAATAACTTGTAACAGTACCTATAACGCAAATATGTTTTAAATTTAACAATATTTAACCAAAAGACTCGGACCTATAGCCACATTTATAAACGAGGCTACAGACTTAACCTATAGTCAAGTTTTTAAAACGTGGCTAAAAAAAACATGACTATAGACCCGCATGTTTTGTAGTGTTTGTTCTAAATCGTTACTAGCATTTTTTTTTTATCACTAATAAAACTTAGGAGTAATTGATAACAAGTTTGCTAGTGCGTCATTATCATTATTTTTTTATTGAAACATTTAGTGGTAAAAAGATTAATTTAACTAAATGTTTATCTCTATATATTAAGGAAATTCAGAAGGTTAGTTATGACTTTAGAAAATGTTAAAAATACCCCTAATCTAATTAAATAATCCTTATTCTTAAGAAATAAAAAAATATGTATAAAATTGTAATTCAACAAAATAATAAATAAATAAAAAACTATCCGAAAAAACTTTTTTTCTAAAAATTAGCACACTTTCTATTTAAATATATGTTACATATGTTTGATACATTTTTTCCTTAAAAACTAACACACACTAAACCCAGCAGTTTACTCAATTTCAAATATTAAATTTTAGTTTTATAAAAATTCTTTCTTGTGTAACATCACAAACAATAGATAAATTCAAATTGAAAAATTATATTAAACTCAAAATGAAAAAAGAGCTTCATTTAGACATGGCAAAACGAGTCAAAATCTTCTAACCCAACCCAACCTGACCCGAACCTAATTTTTTTGACCCGAAGCAAAAATGGGTTGACCCGTGACCCAACCCATGTTTTTTGCAGGTTAACCCAACCCGTCCCATGACTTGACCCTAACTCGAACCATTTTTGAAACTTTTTTTTTTGAAAAATAAAATAAAATAAAGACAATATTAGTTTAATTGTTTGTTATAAGTTTTAAGGAAACAGTTAAGACATTTACATAATTGCATGCAAATTAATTGAAAGATGAATGGTTGAGCATTCTGTAATGAGTAAAGATTTTTAAATATCAAATAGCAAAGTACATGCCAGATAATCTGGTTACAATAGAGTTAAAAACATAAATTTAAAATTGTAGACGTGTGAAAAACATTCACAAGTGTGAAAATAGTGAAGCCAAAGTATCAAATTAGCATAAGTTATAAATGCTTAGACCTATTTTTTTTAACAATTTCTGTCCAAAATAAACGGCTTTTTAAAATAAATTATAATATTTCCTAGAGTGTGTGTTGTTTAACAATGATATGATATTTATAAAAGAGATCGAGTATAAATAAGGAAACAGTCAAACTTTAATGTATATCTCAAATTGAAATAGAATGCCAACCACATTTGATAATAGATTATAAAATTAATTTTCAAGATTGTAAATTTCTTATATGTTTTAATTCTTTGTCAAATGAGTTATCCATCCAATAAATCATTTGTAATTTTGTTTTATATTTTGGGATGTTGATATTGTGTAGAAATAAAACTTGTGTATTTGTTTTATTTGTCTTTGTGTTATTTTGCTTTAGATAGCAATGTTAGGATTTGTATAATTTTAAAATGGACAAAACTTAGGTACAATATCTTAGGTGTTGTTCCTTAAATTTTCCTCTTGAAATTCAACCACGTGGCTACTTAACTAAAAAATATACTTCCATCCCTTGAAAAAAAGTCCACATGGCTGAATTTTAAGAGGGGAACCTAAGGAATAACACCTAAGTACTGTACCTAAGTCTTGCCCTTTTAAAATTATTGAATAAGTATTAATAAGTTCAACTGATTTCATTCTTGATATAAGTGGTGAATTCAAAGTAATGCATTCTACATCAAGTAATTTGTTGCATGATTATTCAAATAGCAAATACATGATTTTTTCTTTATTAAAAAAAAAAAAATTCATGTGAAAAATACGGGTCAACCTGACCCGACCCGACCCGCAAGCTGATTGACACGAACCCATTTTTAACCTGCTTAAAATGACGTCTTTTTTTACATGCATCCTATTTGACCCGCAACCTGTTTGACTTGCAACCCGATTGACCCGACCCGACCCGCCCGTTTTGCCATGTCTAGCTTCATTGCATGTGCAGAGTGCGTGTGATGAGACTAGTAAGAATTAATATATATATATATATATATATATATGTGTGTGTGTGTGTGTGTGTGTGTGTGTGTGTCAAATAATTAAACAAGATGATGTATGTGCTGACGCCATATATTGTCGGTGCATGTGATATTGTTCCACTACCACAAACTTGCGCTTCATCTCTTTTTGAAGAACATAGAAAGAAGACTTTTCTGTCATTAAGTCTTGTAGAGTTATTGATATTAAACCTAAAACAATTTCAAAACATATTCCGACATTACAAATGTGAACATTAGGTAATTTGTAATTAAATATCTGAGTTAATCTTTCAGATAATCTATAATATTTTAAAGGTATCAATTCTTCTAGTATACAAATCATGTCAACTCCAGAACCTATCAAAACAACTTCTGTCAAAATAAATTCTTTATTAATTACTAAAGTGATCTCTATATGACATTTTTGAAAAATTACTCTGTTAATTAAACTTAAGAAATTCTGTCTATTGTTGTCTGAAACATCTCTCTCTAATGAAGGGGGTTCTTTCATGGTTTTAGAGATTTCCTTTAAATTTATTATTTCTATAATATTTTGTTCATTTATATCTGTGGAATTATCCTCTTTAATTTCTTGCTTTATCATTTTTATATCTGTCAATAAATCGTGTAGAATCACTAGTTTTATATCTACTCCATCTTGTTTCTTTTTAGTCTTTTCTTTCTTGTCTTTTGCTTTCTTATCTTTTTCTTTCTTAGCTTACATGAAAGTGTTGAAGCTTTGGAGAAATAGGTAACCTTAGTTTGTTGGACAACAATCACAAGAGGAAGAAGCAAACAAAGAAAGCCATTGAGTTAGATATGTGCCAAGAATGAGAAAGGCATATAGCATATATAGCGGAGATTCTAGGCTTTTTCCCCTATTAAGCAAAAGATTAAGAAATATGTCCCTGTTTCAAAACTATATAAGAGCGTGCCTCTGTTTCGATACTCGATCACCGTAAAGCTGAGTTACTTAAAGAACTCGACTATTAGAAAGCCAGATTTGGGTAGGTTGTTGCCACGCTAGATCACCCCTAAAATTTTTCTTCTACTTTTGAGGGATCCTCTACATCCTTGAAAATAATGCATTGCAAAAGGTTGCATATCTGTGTATTAACATGAGTGTGGATGATATGACTGGATAGGGTTCAACAGTGTCGAGCTGTTGAACAGCACATGCAGAATTGCAAACATCAGTATAGCAATGGTGGACAATTCACCTCCAAAATTGATGCAGATACTTTTCATAGATTCTCTGCATCCTTGAAAACGGTGCATTGCAAAAGGTTGCATATCTATGTATTCACGTGAGTGTGGATGATATGACTAAACAAGGTTCAACAGTGTCAAGCTATTAAACAATACATGTAGTATTGCGAACATCAGTGTAGCAATGGTGGACAGCTGACCTCCAAAAATTTTCTTAAACTTTTGAGGGATCCTCCGCATCCTTGAAAACAGTGCATTGAAAAAGGTTGCATATCTGTGTCTTCATGTGAGTGTGGATGATATGACTAGATAAGGTTTAACAGTACCAAACTATTGAGTAGCACATGTAGAATTGCAAACATTAGTGTAGTAATGGTGGACAGCTTACTCGCAAAATTTTTCTTAAACTTTTGAGGGATCCTCTGCATCCTTGAAAACAATGCATTGCAAAAGGTTGCATATCTGTGTATTCACATGAGTGTGGACGATATGACTGGACAGGGTTCAACAGTGTCGAGATGTTAAGAAGCACATGCAGGTGTTATGGCCAAAGTGTCATCCATTTCGGCCAAAAGAAAAAAAAGCATGAATTTGGTTTGCATGTCAGGTGTTGTTCCTAGCCATCTTCTTTGACAATTCATGAAGAACATTTAATGCAAGCTCTTGCATTTCTTCACGCATGAAACTTCTTGAATATCATGCATCTTCCTGACATGGGCATGCAAGCCATTTAATGGTTTGTTGGCTAATGTCAAGCTACTAAGTTTGACTATTCAAGCCATTCCAACATAAACAAAAAGTAGAAAAAAAAAAAAAAAAAAACTGAGCTCGAGTACTATAAAGAGATACTCGATTTCACCAAAATCGCTTTTTTTTTTTTTTTAATTACACAAATTCCGAGTCAGCAGTGCCACGTTGGCGACTCACTAGGAACTCAAGTTCACTAAACTCGAGTACTATTTAAAACTCGATTTTATGGAACTCGAGTACCAAAAAAGTGGTAAATTGCTAAATATTTCCGAAATAGAGCTAGTTTGCCACAAATTTTGCCAAAACATGGTGTTTGGCTATTTTCACCATTGATATGTTTCCAAATAGAGGGTCCCATCTACAAGACTTACTCAGTCAGTCAATCCCTAACGTGTGGTTGAAATTGAAAGCATCAAACAAACTCCTCGAGCACGATACAATAAGCGTGCATTTGGATTGGGCATTTTGCCCAATCTCCAGTTTGCGTTTTGTCTACGAGTCTTATGGATACTGTTTATAGACCCACAAAAATTGTCTAAACACTGATTTCAATATAAATTTAGGTCTCATAGCATTATTCACACATTTAAAAATTATTTTGCTATAATATTTTCATTAATAAGTTTTCAATTTTCAGCAAATAAGCGGTAACATTTTACTTTAAACAAAATTTCAACCACGGTAAACTTCAACCAAAACAAAAAAAGTTGATAAGAAGTTGTTTCTATTTAAAATAATAATTTTAAGTTGTGAAAAAGATGACATAATCAAAAAAAGAAAAAATCAAAATTAAAATCCAATACCTTAAAAATCAAGTTGTTAATGTTAATTACAAATTTTTATTTTATGTTATACCATCAAAACCATGTTGTTAATTAAGGTTAGTAGCTTCTTTTTTTTTCTTTTTTTTTTTTTTTTTTTTTTTTTTTTTTTTTTAAATCCAAAAATTTGATATTTATCCAAAAAAATTAAATTAAAAAAATATATATTTGGAAAAAAGTATATAAAAAATTTATTATCAATTCCTGCCCATGTGTATATCCTCCCAATGAAAGTTGTGATGAAGTTGATATAAGCAAAAAAGGAAGGAATTTATTTAAAATCAAGTTGTTAACATTAATTACATTTTTTTTATTATAAATGTATGATAATTATCCTCCACATAAAAATGTACATGTCTAAAAGATAAGCTTGGAAAGGAGCATGAGTTCTGACATTTCAAAATACTTTTAATGGAGTCTCTTTGTATGTTTGGGCCTTAGGAACAGTGTCCCATAGATGTATTTTGCTTTACAACTAAAAAGCACTTTTGGCTAAAGATGATGAGGGGAGGTTGTGATATTGCTTTGGGGGTAAAGGAATAGCAATATATAAACAATGATCTAATGTATTCCCTCTGGCCTCTTTTGTCATTTCCACCACACTCCCTCTCCTCTCTTACCCACTAAAGCATTAAGAGTTCGTTTGGTTGGAGGGATTTTAGGGAGGATGAAAGAGATGAAAGATAAATGGTTTTTTGGAGTGTTTTGGTTGGAATGATTTTAGGAAAAAAAAAAAAAATTGGTGGAGCCTAGGTGATTTTTCCCTAGGCCCACCAAAATATTTTCTCCTGGAAAAAAACCGAAGAGAAAAAATTTAGACCAAAGCACCCGTGTTGCAATGTGCAACGTAACTGGGTTTTGCTTGGTTTTTTTTTTTTTTTTTTTTTCCTTCTTTGGTTTTTGTCTTTTTCTATATTTCTCATTCCATTGTTTTTTTTTTTTTTGGTGGTGTTGATCCGCTTTTTTTCATATGTTTTGTTTTTTTTTTTTCTATTTTTTTTATTTAGTAGGGGCATTAAAGTAAATTTATATAAAATTATATTTTCTACTCTACTTTTCCACCTCAAACCAAACACCATAAGGAAAAATTAAATTCTTTTATACTCCTCCACTTTTCTATCATTTCTCTATTTTCTATCTTCCTACTTTTCTATTCATCCAACCAAACGAACCTCAAAGTAAATTTATTTTAATGTGATATATTGCAAAATAAAGAATATCATTTAAATGTGCTGTAAAAGTGATTTTATAAAATAGAAAAATATTTTTTTAATGAGAAAATTGTTTTTATTTTTTATTTTATTTTCCTGGGATGGGAATGCTCTAAAAGGAAGGATTGAGGTAAGCAATCAGATCGTGAATCTGATTTGCTAAACAAACCATTGAAGGGAAGGATTCTCAATGAAAATTTTCAATAGTCTTTAGACTTTAAGTTTGTTGGGTAGTCATTATCTTGATCCATTAGTCAAAAAGTTTGAGGCATATATGTACCTTTCACTCAGACCACGATGAAAGCAAAATAAGAAAAACGAAAAAGATAGTACAGCATTAAAAAAAAAATCTACTTCTCATTTTTTGCAATTTAGAGATTAAAAAATCTATAATGATTAGAGTACTTCAAACATTAAAAATAGACCACGATGGGATCCAATTAAATCAATTGGGTTACTGCCCTGTCTTTTATTTATTTTATTTATCATTTAGTTTGTTTGTGCGTGCAAGCAATCAAAGTGATGCAACTTTGTGCAAAAACTTCCCAAGTGTATTGACAAAGGTTTTTCATTTTCTCTCTTTCTCCGTTGCTTTTCCCATTACTCCATCAAAGTGTGCATATTTATATAGATTAAGAAGTACAAAATAAAGATAAGTTCAAATAATTTGTTTACTGTCAAATCCTTCATACATGGATTTGTGACAATCAATTTAAGATTATTAATACATCACAAGTTGTGGATTGTATATTAACAGTTATTGATATGATATCTTCTTGATAAGCTATTATCTAAGAGTAATCCCTAAACACAGAGACAAACTCAAACTTCATAAACAAAATAGATTATCTCTAAAGAGTATGGACAACGGACCATTCCTCATAAATTTATAATGTTTTGCAGTTCGAAAGACTTTTTCATGTCGTTAATGCTAGGGACCAACTCTTTTAGTTGTGGAATTGATCCCGTGTGAAGTTTTTCCAAAAGAGGCACTTCTCCTTTGTCTATTATTTGAAAATATATTTGTATACCCACATATCTTTCATGAAACCTAGGAATTATCAAACTATGAAGACTTAAAGCACTTTTAATGGATTATTCATTAAAAAAAAAAAAAAAAATTAACAATTGAATACTCAATACTAGTATTAATAATTGTTCACCTCAAACATGCTAAGAATTATTTTTTTTTATTTGTTGTTTGACACTCTCTCTCATGTTTGAAGCTCTCTCTCTCTCTCTCACAGTAGCCAGACTTAGAACATGGGAACAATCCTCTCTCTTCACCATGGAATGAAGCCATTCAAAGTGAATTAGAGCAAAGAAAAGTTATTACACTCCTTAGCCTAGCTCAAATAGCTCAATTGTGCAATTTGTTTTCCAAGGCAATTTTTCATGCAAAAAAAGACAAAGGGAAAGCAATGGTCTATATTTTGGGCAACTGGAATGATATTTGATGATTTTATTAATCTTGGAAATACTCAAATTATTTTGATGAAATTTAAGATCAAAATGATGATTTTCATGATCTTTAGGCTTTTGTGCAATTTTGAAGGTTTAAGGGTAGAAAATATAATTGTAGAAAGGTTTGGGGTTAAGTTGTAATTTTGGGAAGGTTTGTGGATAAATTGGAATTTTGTGAAAGTTTGAGGTCAATTTGCAATTGAACGAGTGTTGACTAGTGGACTTTAATTTTTGGGCTCGCTGAAATTGTGTGCCTTGGCCTTTCTATATGAATGTGGGTTTATATCTAGGCCTGGATTTGTGTGAGTGGGCTTAAAAATGGGCTTTGGCTAAGAGTGCACTTTGGATTTGAGTTTAGGAAGGGTATAAAATTAAGCTGGGCTGAAGCTTATCTGTTTTTGGGCTGGGATTGAGTTTTATTTATTTTAAGGAACTGACCGGGCTTGGCGTGAATGGGTATTTTAAGTAAAGCTGATGGGCTGGATGGATTTTTAGTTGTGTGGGCTTGGACTCAGTCTTAAAGGACTGGGTTTCCTAATAGGGTCGGGTCAACTGGTGAATGTCCAACAGTGAGAGTGGTGTAGAATTGGTTGTTTGTTTCTGTGTTGGTAATTTGGTATTGCAATTTAGGCTCTGTTTGGTAAGAAATTTTTAATAACGTTGTTTAAATGTTGTGGAGATACATATGGGTTAAAAAGTTTTGTAGAAATATGTGTTGTATTGTTTAAACACCGAAAACTGTTATTTAAATAACAATACCAAACACCCTCTTAGATTATATGCGAGTGTGTTTTTGTGTTAGTCAGAGTGAATTCATGTTAAGAATATTATCAAAGATTAAGTTTTGGTAAAATGAACTTTACTAATTAGCAAAGAATTACACCAGCTTTAGATATACAGCTGAAACAAAGAGATTAATAGAGTAAACAGTATTAAGTCGGACTTAACAATGCAATTGAGAGCTAACTTACACGATGACCAGTCTGTTTCTTAACAAGAATTGCTAGTGGCCCGAAAGGGATAAGCAAATTGAGTTTATTTGCTAAAACATAGTCTTTATGCTCTTATTACACACATTCCTCACCACTGCATTACTGCTGGCAAAAGAAACTCCAAAACACTATCCAATGTAAGGTTTGTGAATAGTATGTGACTTCTAAGTTACTTTTATAGATAGATATTTTAGGAAATCACCTTTTCTTTGGTTTCACATCTGTAATTCTTTCTCAACCATTTGGTTGCTCTTCCTTATCATGACAAATTTTTCGTATGTTTAAAATATTTTTTCCCAGCGATATTCTCTCAAATTGGTTGCTATTTCCATTACTTTGCTAATAGTTCCCAGCTTATAATAACCAAAATCCAAACATTGTGATCAATTCACAACTTAATTCATTTTATGCTCACAATATATATATATATATATATATATGGTTTCATGGTGATCATTTTTTTACAAGCCTTGGGTGGCATTATTTGATCATTATTGTCATATTATTATTGAAAATGATCTTGTAGTATTCAGTTAGAAATTTCCCAAACTAAAACATGCTTTGTAAATTGTTCATCATCATGAAACTTGCATTTCCCATACTCTCATTAATTATGCTACTTATTGGGCTCTGTCTCATCCTATTCTTTTATAAACTTTCTCAGAGTACGCAACGATAATTTTGAGATAAGTTTTTGTGGTTAGCAGTAGTTAGACTAACAACTGATGGAGGCTAGACTTTTGTAATGAAGATATTTAGATGATGTATATCATAGAGTAGACTTGATTCATTCTTTTGTATATGATAGTGGTTATGACTTTATTTCCATTGATGGGACAAGTAAATAATGTGTAATTATTTATTTAAACTCCATTCTTTTGTGGCCAATGGTCCTTATAATTATTGCATAGAACTTTGATTTACTTTGGAAAAATCTTTAATGGAATTATTATGATAATTCTTGATGTTGTACTTGATATGATTTATTTGGATTGAATTGTCAAAAAGGAAAAATCTACAGGTATCTTTAAGATGTTTTTCTCATGTTTTCAACATTTTTGGGTTTGGAGCATGACACCTATAATCATTGCAAATATTTTAAAAAAATGTATGTATTTTAACATGTTTTCTTATTTTAGAGAAAAGGGCCTAATTACAATGTATAGGATTTTTTTTTTTTTTTTTTTTTTTTATAAATTTTTTGGTCTGAAGGGGAAATTTTATTTATTCATAAGAACTATACATACAAAAGGAACAATCACAAGGCACTCTCGCTGAGTACCCAGTTTCATCAAGTCCCAAGCAAAACGTTGAAAATAATTTTTATGTTTTTTAAGACTTATATATAATATTCATTCTGTTGTATAATACTTTTGTTTTCTCAAAATATTGCTAAACGCTTTGAAACACGATCTTCTCAATTCATATTTTATAATTTTTTTGTCCTAAAATTGGTTTCCAAATATTAAGTGGAATTGCTTTACTAATCTAGATTTTTCGGAATACGGAATTGCCTAGTTTTTCAATATTTATAAGAGACTATAACATATTATTATATTTAGTATAAAAAGTAGAATTTACTTTTTAAACTGATTAAACAATTTTGAAATCTATAAATAATAATTTAAAACATAAAATAATTTCATATCCTAAAATTCGGAAAAATTAGCAACCTCCCAAACACTTTCTTAACTATTTCATTCTCACATTCAAATATTGAAACTCAATCTCAAATACCTATTTCATTAACTCAATTAAATGAAATTATTTGTAAGTACCAACATATGTATATATATATATATATATATATATATTTTTTTTTTTTAAAAAAAAAACCTTAATAAAACAAAGAAAAATTGACTAAAATCACTTCCAGTTGTCAAGACTTACTAACTCCAAGTTTATAGATGATTGCAGTTCTTCATTCTTCATGGAACTGATTGATCATTAAAACATGACAATGCATGTAGTTGCATTGATTTGAGAAGCATACCAGTGATAATATCAATGATTTCAATTTGCAACACGAGTGAAAGAAAAGGTTGGGAAGGAAATTCAAGCAAGAAAAAGCATTGAGTGGCTGGGAAGGGCTATTAAGTATACCAGTTGCAGGCTTACGCAATGCGTGAGAATAAATAATTATTTTATAAATGTAATATAATGTACAATTTGTACTGTAAAATTTGCTAAAGATAATTTGTTCTCCCTAAAAATTAAACAATTTCTATTTGGTCCAATTAGGTCTGCTTTGGTCCAATTTGGTCCACTCGGTCAATTTCGGTCCCCTTTGGTACATTTTGGACTAATTGGACCTTTAATATATATATATATATATATATATATATATTTTGTAGGTATCCTTTTCAAGTTTAGTTCAATTTTTTTCTTCTTCAGAAATTTTGGGTTGAAAAGTATGAAATTTTATATTTGGGCTAAACTCTTTAGTTTTGAGTTAAAAAATACAAATAAAATAGACATTAGAAATTAGAAATATGAGCACTAAAAAGGCAATAAAAATGATAAATATTCAAAAGTCCTATTCGGTCCCCATTGTTATATTCGGTCGACTTGGTCTTATTTGGTCCACATTGGTCCTATTCTATACACTTCATTTTTATTCAGTCCTATTTGGTCCATTCTGTCCACTTTAGTCCTATTCTGATCATTCGCTCAATTCTACCTACTTTAGTTCTATTCAGTTCACATTCGTCTTGTTCGGTCCATTCTATCTACTTCAGTCCTATACAGTCGACATTGGTCCTATTTGGCCAACTGTGGTCCTATTCAGTCCAATTTGGTCCTAATCTAGATTATATCCAATTCCTAAAGCTGTTGGTGTTTACCCATTGTATTATTATACTCAAACCTCAAAAGGGTCTTCAATTTGAACCATCAAATTCAAAGTACATTTCTCAAATATCACTTACCAGTCCAACAATGCCATTAAGCACCTGACACAAAACCGCAAATATACAGCTACTAACCTACCAACGTATTTTTTGTAAACTTTCTACACAAGACAATCTTCTTGAGTCAGGCCATTACAATATATCACAAACACCATTAGATAAGATTTAATAAAAATAATAAAAAATTTCAATAATAATAATGAACATTTTATAAATCCTAAAAAAACTCTCTACTACCAGTCCCAATGGCTTCCGTAAGTTCCGAAAATCCCACTTATGATGAGAAATTCATACTTTCAAATGAGGCATACAACATTGGATGCATGTCCTATAATATGGAAAGGTACATGTAATATAACCAAAAAAATCTTGACTTTATATTATACGTGAGATGCAAATGTGTAATCCGAAAATTCCTTCCATGATTATGAATTTAATTCTTCAAATGACACAGACCATATAACCAGTATTTCATTGGGTGTTTCCCCTTCATAACTAAATGAAAAGGTACAAATTATTTAACAAGAAAAAGTATCTTAAATTTTTACAAGGCACTTGTGTCTTGTAAATATAAGTGAACATTTGACCTCCAAGCAGTAGCTGAAGAAGAGAGAACATAATAGGCAAGATACCAGTCAATCGAAATTACTGACAAGAACAAGCAGAAGGCTAAAAACACAGACCAAAGCTTTTGGAAATAGACCTCATGAATCCATTGCTTCACTAACTACATTTTGTATTGCCTATCATCTGCAGACACAATTGATTACTGATACCGTCACCCTCCACTTCAAGACAAACTTTATATAGTGTATTCATATAATTATAAATTCTCAATGGGAAATAGACTAGGTGCAAGTTAAGCTTGAAAAATGGACACTTCAAATCAGAACTGACCTCCTGCAGAAGAATCATGTACAAAAAAACTTGCAGCAACTATCAGATAGGAAAGAAGAAGTATTAGTCCCTTAAAATAGTGGGAAGTTCCTTCCTGCAAAAAAGCATTTGCAGAATATAAGAACGTGTATATAAAATTAACAAAAGTTAATAATAATAATTACGAAAGAAAATGGAATCCATAGCAATTAAAGGAAAACTATTAGCACAAACTTGTTTAAAACACAAGAAGTGAACAAGACAACTCAAAAAGATGTTGAAATATACAATTTCGGAATTTCCCATCATCCAGCTTAAATTAGAACCCATCACGGCATATATTACTTAAAATGCTTCCTTCTCTTATAAAAATTTGACCAAATCATCTAGATTTGCTTTTCTATCACTGAAAAACAAATCTGCAGCATTAAGGCTACTACTAAGACGGATACAACCAGTGTAGTTGTCTCAAAAAGCTGAAAGTTTAAGCCCATAGCTTGCCCCATAATCCAACCAAGGACTACGGAAAAAGGAATCTGCAGCAATATAATAATGGTTTTAGCAGATATTGATCAAATAAAATAAAATAAAAATCTTCAATGAAGTAATACTAAACAGCACAATCATCAATACAAATGTATCTCAAAGGGGTGCCAATTTTTGGTGCTAAACGAACAGATAATAATAGACTTAAAATGACTATCTCACCAACATCTTCAACATGTATCCCTACTTGTACATTTCTATTCTTTCTTTTCTCTAAATTAATTTGTCTCAAAGGTTTCTTGCTCAAGCTGCAATGAACATCACATCACAGGCAGCAAAGATCACCCAAACCAAATTCATGTTAAAAGGTCTTAACAGGAGCATATCATTGAAGGTGTAAATGACATAAATTTCAGACAGATGATGCACCAAGAGCTGGGCAGAAAGTAGAAATTACTCATGATCAATATGATCATCACCAGCTCTCTTTTCCAGTTAAAATTTTTATTCATTGCTGAGAGACAGCCAATGTGGTGCAAAACACAACTTTGAAAGAGCTTTAATTCCCAAACTCTGGCAGATGACTGGCCTTGATATGAATTGAGATGTCTGTTATATGCACCAATTACTAACATATTTTTTAACTACAAACGACATTGTAGCTAAACTTCAAGCAACCAAAAAAAAAAAAAAATACATTTACTATCTTGAGGAGGCTATAACACAAAGTGACTCGTCAATAACATAATGATATATTGACAGTTGAAACAGCTCCAAGCATTTGCTTCCTTCGAATATTGGTTCCAAGGTAATTTAGATTAAACTGTACAAATACTAACTATAAATAACTCTTATTTTTTGGAAGTAAAAAATGTAAAATAGAAATTAAAAGGAACTCATATTGTTAATACCTACCACAAACAAAGCTATCTGTGTTGATGCTCCTATTGAGACTCCTAATGTTATGTCCTGTGGAGAAGCTCAAATTGTTAAAACTCATTCTAAAAAGAAACTGTTAAAAGTGAATGTTAGAAAGCTTACAAGCTTATTTTTCATGGCAAACGTGATAGCACTTGCATGATCTACAGCATTCCCCACAAGTGGGAGCAAAATAACACTAATAAATGAAAGTGGAATATTCAATGCAATAGATGTTCCCTGCAAAACAATCACCCAATCAGAAAGTTGATAAATCAATTTCTTTTTATAAGTAAATAATTTCATTAGAAAAGGATATGAGGGGACGCATATAAGGATGTGTGATCCCTTTTCAAAGAATACAAATCATAGGGAAAGAGAGTAAAAAAATCAATAAAAGACATCGAAGGGTTGCTGCCTAGCACATGCATCCAATCACATAAAGACTGCAAATTATGTTCTTTGATTATAAAAGTAAAGAAGATCCACTTATTTTTTTCGTATTACAGATTCTTCATGACACATAGAGGCACGGCTCACACACCTTGGCAGCTCTATGACAGGACATTGAAGAAGCAAGTGATCAATAGATTCCACGCTGCTCTGACACATACAATACCAACCATCATCAAGAGCCTCCTACAAGGATTATTGAATGCCAAGAATTTTGCAAGAGTTTGCAGTCCATACAAAGTATGCCACCTTTCGAGGAGCCTTAGCCATCTAGGTGCTCCTCCACGGGAAGAAAGAAATTGCGGAACCCATAATGGCATTATAGAACAAATTAACCTCAAACATCAATGACATCTGCAAGGCACAATCATTACCTCACACAGAAGGTAAATTATCATAGAGTAACTCAAAAAAACAAGCAACTGATTCCAGCTCCCAATCCAGAAAAGCCTGAATAAAGAGGACTCTAATGTCAGATCTCTCCTTCATCTGGGTTGGCTAGATATGGTGCTACCAATGCCTCCTTGTTCACCACCAAGGTGTAAAGGTCTGGGAATTCCTTGAGAGCATTGTCACCACCCCAAATGCTTGACCAAAATCTCACTCTGAACCATCTCATACCTCAAAATGTAAAAAATTTGGAGGACTCACATCCCCTGCTTATACTTTTCCACAAATCAACCCCATATGGACCCTTGAATGGTTCCATTGTCCATCCTCCCAAATTTTCACCTTGCTATGCACCAATTATACTTCTATACTGATAATTCGTAGGTGTTTGGTATCTATAAAAAAAGAGTACTTTGGTGCAGAACTATGAATTATGGGTTTTACATACGTGAGGCCATTATAAGATGTCAGATAGAAGCAAGATCTATCTGCTTTTGATGCTTATATTATAGTAATTCATAAGTCTTAGCGTTTAAATAGCTTTTGGTTTTTTGGGGGGTGATAGTGGAAAAGTTGACGGACAAGTCACCCTTACTGCAACTCATACCTTTCCTAGTTCAATTCTTTTGACTTTGTTGGATCCTTTTCCTCGTTTGAGAATCTCCTCCCTTATTTTTAGGATTATTTTGTTATTTATATCAGGTCTAAATTATTCTAGAGTTTGTAATAGAATCATGAATTTTTTAATGGGATTTCTTGGACTATAATTTATCACTCAAATTAGGAGTTGGAAGCCTTACTAGGATAAATAAGAGTCAATGAGCCAAGAGCTTTGTAGCTCAACTGTTTCGCACCTTCTTGTGTTTCTAATTATCGAATTATCAACAAAAAGGAGTCAAAGAGTCTTTAAAAATATGCTTCATTTTATTTAAAGAATTTAACCTTGAGTGATAGAATTATGAGTGATTTGCATTATTGAAGAGCTGTGTGCCTAGAATGTTCTTCTCATCTCTCTCTTCTTGGTCTTCTTCTTCTTTGGGTTGATATTACTATTCAAGTCTATAGTTCACACAACCCCTAAAAAAATTCTTTCTTTTCCTTCTTTACAACCCCAAACCAAATTCTTCTGCTTACATATCAAACCCCGAATTAAAACCTCATATACTCTGTCTACCAAATAACCCATCAAATGAGCTTTTTTGGGTTCTATTATTTGCTTGTTGCCTAAGAAATATTGCAATGTACTTGTTTTCTATTTCCCTTCTTTGCCGTTCAATTATGTGTCTTCAAATCATTTAAAAAGTACAAGCCTAAACCATAATGCATAGCTCTAAACATCAACTTTAAAACCCTAAGCCCATCATAAGCACACCTAGAAAAGTAACCATATACCAAGCCAGCATTTGATATAAAGAAAGCAAAATAATGTACTACGTGGTTAATTAGAGTGTCCAATTGCAATGGCTCCAAGATGTAAAAAGCTGAACCAAACTTGTTTATCTAAAAATATATAATAACAAATTTCACGGAGAAAGAAACATTAACAAGAAAATATTACCTCTATTGTATCAACTAAATATTTAGATAGGATTGAGATGCAAGTAGTTATAACCAAAAGCCAGATTACTGATTCCCATTTTGAGATCTGGGGAGCTTCGTCATCATGTGCGCCCTCTTCAATCTGAATCCCTTCCTATGTTCATGCCAAATATAACATCACAAATATATATTTTCTAAATTTTATAATTTGATAGTTACAATGAGAGGGAGGAATTTGAACCCTAACATTTCCATCGAAAACACCAAAAGGTGCAAACCAATTGAGCTATAAGCCTCTTGGCCTATCATAAATTAATTAATTGAACAATGCCACATTGTAAGTTGTAAAGACTCAGTAAGTCACTAAGCCAATAAAAGTCTCAATATAAGAAGGTTGTATTAAAATTATTGGTGTGGTCAGTTGAGGCGGTCTTGGTGGAGTTCAAATGTGCATTTATCCCTTTTTGGCATTAGAACTATGTTGCATTTCTCTCCAACCTAAACCAAAGAAAAAGATATGATGACTTGTATTTATGGCATTAGTAGCTACATCTTTACTGTATTCTCAACTATATATTACAATGAACCCTAGTATAATTGTGTTAGCCCCATATAGGCTTTACAACATAATTGGGCCTCTTGAGCCTTTAGTCATAATAAAACACATAAACCCAGTACAAATGTATTTATAACACTAGAATCTCTACTTAGTCATTGCCCCCTATAAGGTACAACAAAAAATTTCAAAACAGTCACTGCTAGAGCAAACTATAAAACTACAACAGTAGCAATAATAACCAAGCCATACTCCCAAAATTTTGGAGTCAGCTAGCTCTGGATCTCAACAGAATAACTCGGGCCAGCCAAATGTATTCTTTTTAGCAAACTATATATATTCGGCAAATACAATTGATTGGTGTACTTTGAATATGCTGCAGCAGCTACTTTTATAGACCATTAGAAAAACCAGCCAAATGTAGAAGATGTTCAATCTCTTAATTGTATTAGTGCCAAAGATATAGAAGAGACAGCTTAAAATTGTAGAAGTCTAAACAATATCTGTTAGATGAAAAGACTTTGACTTATCAACTTAAATTATTAAATAATATAAGTATCTTTTCAGGTTGACATTTTCTAATAAATTGAAGGTTTTTTTTTTTTTTTTTGTGGGGGGGGGGGGGGGGAGGGAAGAGGAGGGAGTATAACAATATTCATAGCGAACCTCATTAAGAGGAACATATAGATTCCTTTGACTCTTTAGCTGGAAATAAAGGTACGCAGCATATGTGACAAGCATGATGCAACTGCTAAATCTTGAAAGAGCCAACTCTGACTTCCCAAAATAAACCTCAGTGTGTGTATAATGAAGAACGGTTGGTAAAATTAGGCCCATGACTGCCACCAACAGCAATCCGGAGTTTACCACAGCAGTTGCCTGCATACCACATATATCAGCTTTAGCATGAAAGATAACAGGACAATTAAAAAAAAAAAAAACTCAGAAAATCTGCTAACACATCCACCTTATTAAACAGCTGCTCCTTTTGAAGAACAAGCCCACCACAAAAGAATGCACATCCAAGCACCAGCAACAAGTCTGACAGAATTGCACCCAATAACGACAGCTGAGCAATACGTATCAATCCACTTTTCAAAGCAAAGATTGATATAATAAGTTCTGTTGCATTCCCAAAAGTAGCATTCAATAGGCCTCCCACTGCAAATTTCAAATTCACTACATATCAGAAATTGTACATAATTTCAATATTTTCACAAAATTATCATTTGTAATTAGATAGAATTAGTTATTTTGTTAACTAATTGGTTAATCTTGTTCAGTTGGCCTTAGTGGTACCAACTCTTGTACATATAAGGGAAGCTAATGATGAAATTAACACACAATCAATAATACCAAGAAGTTTATTTATCGTTCTCTCAATTTTTGACACTACATTAAAAAAGAAAAAAGAAAAAAATCAGATAGAATAATGATTCGCAACCTAAAGATGAAAATGAGTAATATATATATGTGCCTGATACTAAAACCAAATGATTTGGGCATATACTAAGGATAGCATTGTAGGACTATTAAAATTGAGACACTACGGAAACTTTACCTGTTGGTCCAGTGTAAAAGGCTAGCTGCCTAAACCAGAGTGAAAACCAACACATTAGCAACTTAATAACTCATATTCCCTTTCACCAAAAAAAAAAAAAAAAAAAAAAACATATTCGTTAGAGAGAGAGGAACAGAAATCCTTACTCTGTAGCATATCCTAAACGCTCAGCCAAAGGTGCTATACCCACTAAGCTTAGAAAGAAGACCCAAGCCTGTAATCCACCTCAAAACAAATAAACAAAAAAAATCTTCGAACAACGATTTAAATGATTCAAGTCAATGAGAACTGCAACTCACAGATTGATCAGTTAGTTTCCGAACAAGAATTGCTGCTGGCCCAAAAGGGAGCAGCAAGTTGAGTTTATTGGAGAAAACAACAGTCCTTATGCTCTTATACACAACATAGATCAATGTCACGATGCTACTAACTCTTGAACCTCCAGAAGATGCTCCACTTTCAGCTGTATAAATAGGATGCAACTTTTGAGCATGTTTTTCCAAGCTAGGAATTACCTCAAAGCTTATTATTTGTTTAAGTATACATCATAATGACTCAATTAAAAATGGTGTAAAAAGCTCACCAAGTGAGAGGATTAGTGAGTAGAATAAGGCTATGGGATGAAAGTAAAAGTTAAAGCCTAATTGTTGATGGAATATTAGAAATCCAAGAAATTCTTGCTTGGTGTCATTCAATATAAATTTCCAATTTAAATATCTTAGGTATGGTGTTGGCAAATCCATGACAATATATCTTGTTTTGAGTTGTAAGCATTAAAAATCAAGTACAAGATCAAGTCCAAGGTTCAGCACAAGAAAGGACAGTCTCGGGAATTTTGATTGACCCTCGATTGATCAAGAGTGCCTGTTGATCAACTCTCGATTGAGTTGGCTGATAAAGGATCAGAAAATCATGCTTTTTTTCCCAGAAGTCCGCTAATGGGGTGGGTTATTGTAACCCTAATTAGAGAGCCACGAGTACAGAAGAAAATAGAGAAGATATTCTACAATGCTGTTGTTGCCATAGGGCTGATCAAGGCTAAAACCATAAGCCATCCCAAGGCTGCTGCGAAAATCAAATCTTCAAGAGGTTCTGAAGTTATGGACGCGACGGGTTTGAAACTCAGATATCTTATTGGATGATGGCTTTGAGTAGGCCGGATTTGAAAAGTATCTCTAATTCAACACCAAAGGACTTTATCACATGAGCTAATTAAAACTCATGACTTTTTAAATCTAATAATACACCATTATGGATCCAAAACAAGATTTGTTATTGCATAAAGTGCAACATCAATTTGAATCCATAGGGTCCATCCATGAGGGTCTTAAGAGATTTTCCATCAAAAATAAATAAAACTATTTCTAATTATCCGGCCAAAGCTCACCAATTGATCTTTTCAAATTTACACCTTAAATTGGAGAAAGTTGGTAACCATTGGTGGGGACCTCTTTTAGAAAAATTGTTAGCTTCAACATATCATTGATGAAAAAGTTTTTTTTTAAGAAGATGACAAGGAAAATTTTTCCAAGATTCCTTCAACTTTTAATAATCATCTAATAGATGTGTCCATCATCCCACACGATGCACATAGCATTTTGAAATATTTTGTAAGAAATTATCTTATAATTTGTATATATTTAAAAAATCAACTTCAATTATATTAACATTAGCTATATTTAGAAAGAGGAATATGAGCATGTTGCTTGAGTGATTAGACAAATAGTTAATTATTTTTCTCTATTTTTTTTTAGAGATAATTACAATATGCTGCTAACTTTGCAGCAATTATTATTATTTTTAATATTATTGATTGCATGTTAGTATTGAATTTCCTTTTGAATTTTCCATTAAAAAAATTTATTTTGTCTTTTGCTAGACTTTGCTTCAAATAATTCCAATTCATATAAACTTTAGTGAGAATACCATATTCCAAATTAGTTTCTACTTATATAAATTTTAGAAAAATAAAAATAAAAATTCATTTTATATAAATAATTAGTGCCCACAAATAACTAATTAATACATTAAAATAAATGCATTTACCTTATTTATGTAGCATAAATTGAGGTTATATATATATATATATATATATCATTTTATTAAAAGGAGTTAGGAGTATAAAAAATTAAAAATAATACAATTTAAAATATGAACATATGACTATAGTGAACTGATAAATAGTTAATTATCCCTTTAATAAAAAATATATTTAATTATTTTGACTACTTCAAGTGCACATATTTTCTTTCTCAAAAAACAAAAGTGCGCGCACACACGCACACGCGCGCGCACACAATATATATATATATATATATATATAAAATTTTATTAAAAGGAGTTAGGAGTATAAAAAATTAAAAATAATACAATTTAAAATATGAACATATGACTATACTGAACTGATAAATATTTAATTATCCCTTTAATAAAAAATATATTTAATTATTTTGACTACTTCAAGTGCACATATTTTCTTTCTCAAAAAACAAAAGTGCGCGCACACACGCACATGCGCGCGCACGCACGCACACACGCAAGCGCGTGCACACACACACACACACACGTGCGTGCACACACACGCGCATGCACACACACGCGCGCATGCACGCACGCGCGCACACACACACACGAGGAAAAAAAAATTCGTTTAAATTTTATTAAAATAATCATATAAATTAAAAGACTTTTTTTTTAATTAAAACGAAAAAAATAATAAGTTGTGACCCCAAATAGTTTTAGTTTAAGTATAAAATGTGTATACTAATTTTATAAAATTTGAATTTGAACTTGAATTTTAAAATTTAAAATTTTTCTTTATATCCTTAACATGTCTTATTGTCCTAATTTTATGGAATTGGATTTTAAATTTTATGTTATTAATTTACCTTTATATCCTTAATTTTACTTATTGTTAAATCATTTTCAGTCAGATAATAGAGTTGATTCTCCACCAAAAAAAAAGGATAATAGAGTTAATTTTAGAAATAAATGCATTAAAACATGGTAATAAATGTATTTTATCCCATTAAAACATGAAAATTAATTAGTGATACGTTAACCCTTTTTATTTAGAAGTATATAATATAAGAGTTTAATTTCAATAAGGACCTAGTGTAAACCTTTTGGTTTACACCCTCTAGTACCAGCTTGCCACATTAGCATTTCACATGTTAAAGAATAAAGCCTACCACACACAATACGTATTCATTAACACTCTTTTTCAGAAAATTAAATCTCATCAAATAAAAAAAAAAAAGGGTTGTTTCTTCAGTTGAAGAACCACTGCCTCCAACCCCTTATAAACTCATTCTCACTGTCAAACCAACTAAATATAAACTCAAACTTGATTGTTATATATATTAAGGAAATGTCTCAATTTCTTTCAATTTTCAAACACTTTTCTTTTTAATTTTTTTTTTTAATTTCTTCATGTATAGAAAGTTAAAAGGTATAGAGTAAATGGATAAAATTTAAAGAATCCTCAAACAATGTAACAATAGGGTTTTTGTAACTTTAAACTATCTTCGTGGCAGAAGTTTAAGAGGGCATTTTAATTTCCTACATGGAAAAACAAGCTTAATTTTTGGATTTAACTTTCCCTCAACTTCTATTTTTATATATAGTATTAGATTAATCCAAACTAAATTAAACCAAATTCAAAAGAAAGAGGGGCAAAACACCAAAACATATCAACCCAAAGCAAAACTGGTAGAAAGAATAATAAATTCACCACAAAGGTGTCAAAAACAATAATAAATCCACCAAAATAAAAGAGGAAAATCAGTGAGAGAGAGAGAGAGAGACAGTAATCACCTTTTTGTTGTAGGAAGAACATGGAATAGATGAAAGAGAGGTGCAGATGAAACAGAAAATTTATAGAAATGAAGATGAGGAGATGAAGAGTTTGAGCAACAAGAACCGTAAAATGAAGAATTATGGAGAAGAAAAAGAGTTAAGAAATGGAGAAGGGTGAGAACAATTATTGTATTAGTGATAGTGCAATAAACTTTGAAGAAATTTTATTTATTATTTTTTTTTTCACTTCAGTTTAGAAAGTTTAAAGAGTTAAGCTATATATCAAGTGGAAACCGAATAGTTAATCATTTTTTTTTTATCGTTATAAACTTATGAACTTGCAAAACCAAACAATATTTTAATATTTTATTAAAAGATTTTTTTTTTTTTTTTTTTAGAAACAAACACACACACACACAAATAAGAGGGAAATAAGTTCTAACACAAAAGCACACCACAACTTCACTCAAAAGCCATGGTAACTTTTAAATAAAAGATTCAATGTGAAGCTTTTGCAAACAACATTTTATTAAAATTGCTTACATTCAATGGTAGTTCATAGTTATAATCTAAATAAATGAAAAAAACATTTATTACTATTCATAAGTTAAAACCGGTCTAGAGAATGTGTAAAATTATAGTGCATTATTGAATATTTTAATATTTTATATATTTAGTATTGTAAAAATAAAAATTATGATTGCTTATATTCAATGATAGTTATAAACCAAATAGTAGTAATTATTATGATTAGATTATGCACCAATTACAACTTGACATGTTAGTTGTTAGATGTAAAATTAGGTATATACTTTTTTTTAAAGAGAGTTTTAATATATGGCATGAGACTTTACCAATTATCAATTGGGCTGATTGGAACCCATAATATGTACCTAAACTTACTGTTTCTTAAAACTAGGTGATCAAAATTTTCAAAACAATCAAAACTCTGCCCTGCACTAAGTCCTATTTAAGAGCCCACTTGGCCCTTGAGAGTGCACCAAGCCCATACATGTGGCACAACACTTCCATGAAAATCATACCTTTCAAACAACAAATCTTGTGTTATCCCATAAAAATTGTATAAGCTTAGTTCATGATTTGAATAGTTTGATATAGGAAAATCAGTTTGCTTTTTTTTTTTTTTTTTGAGAGAGAAAGTTTCAACCTATGGCGTTCGCTCTTGATGATAGCTCTTTGTTATCAGACCAAGATACCAATCAATTTTTGGTATAGGCGGGGATTGAACCCCAAATTTCTTATTTAACTATTAGAGACTTTACCAGTTGAGTTAACTGGAACCCACAGTTTGCTTTATTTGTGGGTATTGATTTCCAAATAGTGTGTTTTGCTTTAGTTACTTACGACTCATTTAACTTGGTATGGTTGATGGTCATTTAGCCCGATTTGGTTACAGGTCATCTATTGATGAGAATGCAAAATGTCATATTTTTATCCTTTAATGTTTAGTCTTTTATATTTATTTGGCGCCTCAATATACTCATTATTCTTATATTTTGATTTAGGATGCAAATGGAGGTATAAAGTGCAAAACGTAGTTAATTGGGTGATTCTGGATAGCTTTGACATCACTTCGTAATCTGGGTATAACTCTCTCATCCGAGCTCCGATTGAGATGATTCAAGATGCTATAGAACTCCAAGACAAAGCTCTACAACTTTCATGTTTTGAGTTTTGAGAGATACGGGCCGCATCAAGGTCGAAATCGGGCTTGAAGTTGCTGCACCTGCACTGTTGACGTTCTGGAATGTTCCTTTGCTTGAAATTCTAATATGTGGATTTGATGTGGTTTATTTTTGGAAGGTTCCAGATGTGATGCACGAAATTTCCAGTTGAAAAATACCACTTTCCTAGTTATATTAGGACTTTGTTTTATTTTTAATATTTTTCCTTAATTAGTTAGATTTGGATGTTATAATTTAGAATATTTTTAGGAGATTTTGTAGGCTTGGGAAAGAGGGAATTAACGTGTAAAAGGGGAGGAGAAATCAGAATTACACAGATACACACACGCCTCTCTCTCCCCTCTTCTCTAATTTTCTCCTTTGAGTTTTCTTTCATGGCTCTGTGTGGCTAAAACTTTTATACTTGGTTGAAGGAAATTGAAGCCTCGGAATCAATAAAACTATGAGATCTAATTTGTTTTTATTGTTCAATTTATGCTTTGAATATTGGATGTTCTTCTGTGCCTATTTTCATGATTGTCTCGTTTAATTACTAGGAGGCTTACTAGTTTATTATTCATTTCAATCTACTGCTAGGTTAGATATCAAATCCGTAATTGTTTGATCTCTCTAACTTGTGAAGCAACCAAGATTTAATGATTTGCTGCGTCAGAAATTATTAGATCTTAGGAAGAATGCTCAACTAAATTAAATGCAACCGCTTGTGTTTGTGTTGTTTAGTTTCATCGATCTCTCTAGTTCTTAAGGCTGTTACTAAATTAAATCTTTAGTGCTTGTCTTGGGTTGTTTATTAGTTAAGGTTTATTAGATCGTTTGTTTTCTAATTAACTATGACTAAGGAGAGATAGGACAATAGTTCCAACGGTGAATATTCAAAGTGTGAATTGATATATACTTGCATCGATGATCAGTTATAAAATTCCAATGGTGGATGTTGACTTAGACCAAAGTTTGTTCTCTTGATTGATTTTGATACTTTAATTTGAATTGTTCCTTAGTTGTTTTACTTACAATTGTTTTCATTATACTCAAACCCCCCCCCCTCCTTGTTCACGTAGCATAAAACTAGGCTAGATACTCTCTGTGGGAACGATCCTTACTCGCATTACTACATATATTTTTAGGAGTATAGGTTTTATTTTTGGTTGCCTACGACAGCACACCATCTATCTTG
This sequence comes from Quercus variabilis, assembly GCA_030445155.1. Lineage (NCBI taxonomy): Eukaryota > Viridiplantae > Streptophyta > Magnoliopsida > Fagales > Fagaceae > Quercus > Quercus variabilis. The sequence goes on from CP129452.1 coordinate 1,240,428, forward strand.
ACTTGAAATAGCAAAATTAATGTATTTAAAGCCCAACTTGATTAAGAAGGAAATTGAGCTTAGTGTAACTGGCCAATTTTTTTTAGGCCTTAAGTATGCTCAAAACCTTTATGTGTGGTGGAATTCCCTCCCCAAGTTTAACTCCATATCATATCTCATCATATCAATATTCGTATTAGTGTCCATGCTTGTTAGCTCGATGAAGCTAAAGCACATTATATAACAAGTAATGTAGAAGGATATTGCTCTCTTGGTTTTGTAGAAGGATATTCAATTCTTCTTGTTCTCATGTCTCAGCCGTATCCTACTTCTTTTTTTTTTTTTTTTAAAGAACAAATAGGTCATGTATGTAAAAATATCTAAGGTGTATCTCGTGTTTAACGTGGGTACGGCCCCTCAAATGAAATATCCTTACTTTCTAGATCACAACCAAATCTAAGGGAAAAAGTGTGAACTGTGAAACACTCAATATGCAAAATGGCTTGAGCAAATATCATATGATATCATAGATGTAGGGTTAGTCATGAAAAGGATTCACAATGGAAGAGTATGGAGTGAAAAGTTAAAAACAAAATCCAAAACAAAGCATTATGCTATATTTTGGAGCTTGCCTTAGTCTGCCATTAAAAGTTGGGTAAAGTAGACATGGACATAGTTGTTAGGCTGAGGTTTGTACTTTGTAGCAAATGCTTGTTTGTTCATCTTAGAAATATATTAGCCCATTAGCATAAGCCTAAGCCTAAGCCTAATACTACTTTGTGTGCAAGCCAAGTCTCTTACTTGTAATAAAAATCTATTATTCTAGGGTTTAGTCCACTATATACACCCATTTTATGGTTCATTGTATCACAAGCTTTGTACTACACACTTATATAATAAAGATTTAGCCATTAAGGGTTTTCTCCGTGGATGTAAGTCGTAAGGCTGAACTATATAACCCTCATGTTCTTGCGTTCCTATTTTCTGCTTCTCTCTTCCGCATCTATTTAAGCATATTCAACATGGAATATATATCATAGCTAATATTTAACTTGTTATTAGAGCCACATTTCTATGGCCATGGTATGGTTTTTTGTTCTTATAATGTGTTTAAAAGCAATCTTTGTCTTCTTCTGTATTTCTTCACTGCGTTCATCTTCTTTGGCTTCCCATTGCTACCATTAAAACTCTCTGGTATAGTCATGCCACTGTTAGAAGTCGCATCAACATTGCAATACCATATATTTCCTCAAACTATCATCACAGAGCCAAACTTCATCCAAAGGATCTTCTCAACCTTATCAAGTTTCAAGGTTTCATCAAGCTTCCATCTTGAGTTTGAGAGAGGGTGTTAGAGATATATTAGCCTATTAGCATAGGTCCAAGCCTAATACTCTTTTGTGTGCAAGCCAAGTCTCTTACTTGTACTAGAAGTTTATTAGTTAGGGTTTAGTCTACTATATATACTCATGTTATAGTTCATTGTAATACAAGTTTTGTACTACACTCTTATATAATAAAGAGGTAGCACTTAAGGGTTTCTTCTGTGGACATAGACCGTAAAGCTGAATCATGTAACTTTTATGTTCTTGTGTTCTTATTTTATGCTTTCCTCTTCTGCTTCTATTCAAGCATATTCAACATGGAATATATATTATGACTAATATTTAACGGTTAAAATTCTGTTTTGATTGTATAAAGCATTAAAAACTCTATTTTGTTAAGAGAGATGGGTTTCGAGTTAAATTACCTGTTCTTTCAAGAAGCTTATCCTGATCACCAGGTGAAGAAAAGCTTCTTTGTATGGGTGATTGCTGATCTTCTTCCCCCCCTTCCATATTCTCCTTTGAAAGTTTTCACGTTCTACAGCAATTTACTGTCCCAATATCACAATGCATGCTCTTTAAATATCTCATGCATTTTCATTTTTTTTTTAATGGTTGACTCAAGCTGTCCTAATTTGAATTATTCTAAAAACACAACTAATTAAGGGGTGATTTGGTATAAGAGTTTAAACTCATGTTTTCATTTTTTAAATAATATTACACGTATTTTCACACACTTTTTCACCCACACGTATTTCAAAAAAAATACAAATAACGTTACTAGAACAACGTTACCAAACGGCCCCTAAACATCTAATTTCACAACTTTTTGAGTTACGAAACTAATTGAGGTGGTGAACCATTTTTACCCAAATGAGTTAAAAAGTTGACGTAAAACTGTAAAAGTTGCTGTAAAATTAGATATGAGAATCTTCTCAAAAATATAAATAAAGAATAATACATGAAAAGATGTTATAGAGTGATATGACACGATCAAAACTTACCAAGCTAGGCATGCCAACAGCAGCAAGTTTCATAAAAACAAAAAGAATAATCACAAATATAACGAATCAAAACCTTTTGTTAAAGGCAAAAATATTTTTATTTTTTATTTTTGGACAAAGTTTAGTTATAAAATTAATTTCTTTATTTAATATCTTTTTATTCAAAGTAAATTTTGATAAATTCATCCTTAGATTACATCTTCTTCTTATATACTCCATGCCTACAAAATTTATAGAAAATTAAAAATTAATAGGTATGTCATCAATAAATAACATCTGATTAACACAAAATTTAACATGTATATTAAGAGTATAAAGAACATGCAATTCAATAGTTAGATTTTCAAAATATGTAGTAATATTTATTTTACTAAGTAAGTTTATAAATTTAGGCTACAAACAATTTTATAGCTAAACTTTGTCCTTTATTTTTTGTTTCAGTTATTTAAAAAAAAAAATAATAATCTAACTTTTTTTTTTTTTGGGGGAAAAAAAGTTAGTTTTTTAACCTGTTGTTACTATATAAATAAGTTAATTACTAGAAATTATGGAGTACCCAAACCGAGAATGAAATGTTTCTCTTCACATGATTAACCATGTTGTATTTTCTATACTGTTATTCCAACTAAAAGTCTTACAATAATTCACTTGTCACCTTCTACCCCACTTTCTAAATAACAAAGAAATGATATACTAAACGTCTAAATGCTTTTCCTAATTCAGCAAAAACAAAACAAAAAAATGCATTTGCTTATATAGATGGTGGAAAGCTTGGTGGAAATCAAAGATGATAGCTTAGAGGAAATTCTTGAAGAGGGTTGGAGGAAAAAGGGATTTTTTTTTTTTTTTGGGGGGGGGGGGGGGGTGGGGAACAAACACACATACATACGAGGGAGAGTGAATAAGGTTTTAACACAAAAATACACTATAAACTCCACTTACAATTTAAGATAACTTTTAAGGAAAAGTGGAGTAATTGATTGAGGATACAAAAATAATGAGTTTGAGATTATTACAATTATGATGGAGGATTTAATTGAGATTAAATTTCATTAATTTTCCGAGAGTAAACAATTTTGATTTTGTTTTCAACTCTTTTTTGATTGATGTTGCAAATCAATTAAAAGCCAATGAGAAAAAATTATATGTTGTACTAAGGGTACAAGTTTCTAAACAGAATCAAGTTATTGAAGTATTTTGTAGCATTTTAATATTATACAATTAAAATGAATAAATATGATAACATAAATACAAAGATATGTGAATTAATATGGAAAATAAAAATTTAGTCAAATATTTAATCACACATTGAAAATGAAAGAAACTCTTTTATTGTTTTTAAGTGTGGTGATTGGCTGAAATTTATTGGAGCACATATTAGGTCAAATATATCTATGGGGAAGTAAAGGTAAAGGGAGGAGGTGTTGCACCTCAGCCCAAATAATGTTGTGTCATTTCTTTCAAATAAATATTATCCAAAATTATTTTTTATTCAGTTTCTCTTGTATTATTCGATTTTCCTTGTGTTTGCACCAACAAAAATATTTTGAAATATCTTTTTATTTGGAGTAGAAGATTTCAATTTCCAAATGAAAATTTAGGTCAAGTTTCATTCAAATGGATGGTGTGATGTAGGAAAAAAAATATAGGTGTCTATTTTTATCATTTGTTAATCTTTTATATTTTTATGATTTTAGATATAGGGTTCTTATTTCCTTAATTTGAACTATTTCTAGTACTTTAATGGTCTTTTATGGTAGGGAATTAATTAAAATTTCTTTTAGATTTTTTTGTCCTTGTTAATCAAGTTTTATGGAGGTTTTTTCAATTGGCTTCCAAATCTATGAACATTTTTTATCTAGAAACGTAGAATTTCATTAATAAAAATTTCAAATAGGTTTTTATTTTTCATTTCTTTTTGGTGGATTCCGTATTATTCCTTGTTGTTCCAAATAACCTCTTATGTCTCTAAGTGTTTGTGTTTAGCTAAATCGAGATCTAGCCCTACTAAAACTTCATTATTATTAGAGGCTGCGTTAGTGCATAGTGGTACTGTTCCTCAATGCTGTAGACTTGTAGGGACTTCGCCTGCATTATGAGGTCCTAAAGTGTAGCTTGTCTACCCAATGGGGTTGCCTAAAATGTTAAGATTAAATGTAACTTGTTAGTACTTCATCAAGCCAAAAATATTAGGACCACAACTTTTATCATAATTTGTCAACATGACTAGTTGTGAGTGGCAGAGTTGTGGACCCACATAGACTCACTACTTTTATTTCACCACTCACAACTTATCATGTGGGTAAGTTGTAGTAAAGTTATGGTCCTAGAATTACCCTTATTAGGCTGTTAGTGGTTATTGTTGAACTTTTTTTTTTGTTGAGAAAGGGTTATTGTTGAACTTAAAGTCTCTAAAACAAAGTCCAAAACTTTTGAGAGAGAGAGAGAGAGAGAGATAGGTTTGAAGGAAATATGAGGGAAAGGAAAGTAAATTGAGTGTTTGGTTGAGATAAATAATGACAATGGAAAGTAAAAGGAAGGGATTTGTTTTTTGCCCTTGCCTAGCCATTGCAAAACATGTGGCTTCGGGTAAAAAAATGAGTCATTTAAATCGAGTTAGAATTGGATTGGGTCAATCGGGTTGTGGGTCGGGCTGACCAATATTCGTCATATGATTTTTTTTTTTTTTTTTTTTTTAAGAAAAACATGTATTTGTCATTTGGTAAGTCATGCATTAACTTACTTGGTATGAAATGCATTTTTTGAGTTCACTGCCCATGTCAAGAAAGAACTTAGCTCAATAAATTGATGCTTTTTCAATAATTACAAAATTATATAAATCCCAACATTACTAGCTGAAGTAAAATAATATAGACACAAAGAAGTCTAGTCTACCTTTTGATAATTTAATTAATACAAACACATAAGTTTCACTTCTACACAATATTAACATCTCAAAACTTAAAATAGAATTACAAATGCGCTATCGAACAAAAAATTTAAAAAAGAATAAAAGCATACAAGACAATCTTGAAAAAAAAAAATTTATAATCTAATATCTTTAAAAATAATCTAATAGTTGTTACCAATCTAAAAATTTATAAATTAAGGTTACAAATGAAACAAACACTTTTAGGATCCAGAACCCAACAAAAACACCAATCAAAACCACAAAAGAAAAAAGAAAAAAAATCACATCAAAATCCAAACTTTCTCTCCCTAATATCCAAACAAAGAAAGGGTGTCTACAACATTTTTAACAAAACCAAAATCAAAATGATATTAAAGCTATATGAAATAGAATTTGTAATAATTAATTACTCGATTAATTGGCAAATGAATTTAAATACATAGCCAAGGGAGTGTGAGTGTGTTATGATATAAAGCCAAATTCTCACTTTCAAATCAACTAAATACTAACCCAAACTAGATTTATTATTATTAATCCAAACTAAATTAAACCAAATTCAAAAGAGGGGACAAAACACTAAAATGTATCAGCACAAAGGAAAAATGTTAGAAAGAATAAGTAATTCACCACAAAGGTGTCAAAAACAATAATAAATCCACCAAAATAAAAGAAGAAAATCGAATAGAGAGAGAGAGTAGTCACCTTTTTGTTGCAGGGAGAACATGAAATATATGAACGGGAGAGAGGCGCAAAGGAAATAATAGGAAATTTACAAAAAATTGGATGGGGAGAAAAAAAGATAAAAGAAAGAAAGATGAAAGAGTTTGGAACAATACTGTAAGGTGAAGAAGAATTATAGAGAAGAAAAATAGTTAAAGAAATGGAGAAAGGTGAGAACAATTATTATATTAGTGATAATGCAATAGACTTTGACAGAAACTGAATAAGCTCGTTATAAACTTATAACGAGCCTACAAACATGCAAAAACAAATGCTTTTAATATTTTACTAGCATTTGAGCACATGTGAGTCTTCTATTTTTTTTGGGTAAAGATTAATAATTTGTATTTATTATAATTTGGGATTTTTACTTTTTCCAATAAAAAAAAAAAAAAAAACAAACATGGGGTGAGTTTTGTAAATTTGAGAAGTTTTAAAACTAACAAAAGAGTGATCTTATTTTGTAAGGAGTTAGTGAGTAGAAGTAAGAATTTAAATCAACGTAAAAGTAGGAGTTTATTAGAAGCATGAAGGCATTTTATCGTAGAAGTAGAAATTTATTATTTTTATCAATTTACTATTTTAACCCAATTTTTAAGTTTTTGGTAGGGGTATTTTTTACAAAAAAAAAATAAATAAATAACTAACTTTATTTTGCCAATTTACTATTCTAAACCTATTTTTAAGTTGTTAGTTAATTAATTTAGGGGTATTTTTTACAGGAAAAAAATCAATAACTAACTTTCTGAATTCTCTTAATATATACAGATTAAGAGTATTTTTGACAGGAAAAAAAACAATAACTAACTTTTTGAATCTTCTTAATATATACAAATTAAGGGTAAATTGTAAAATACATCCTTAAAATTTGGAGTTGTTTAGCTTTTACCTTCGAAATTTCAAATTTTGAATTTTAAATGGAAAGCATTTAGATAAGCTAGCCCAATGTATTGCATTGGTCTAATGAAAAAAAATGAAATGTCATCTTTATTATTTCATATAAATTAAATAAAATTTACAATTTATGAAAAATAAAATTTGTGCTCTAAATTTTTAAAAATTATACCAAAAAAAAAAAAAAAACAAACAAAAAAAACACACACACAAGTTGAATAATAGCTAGGCAAAGTGTAAATATAAAATTGGTTGTAATTTAAGACTATTCAATATCTTTTTTTTATTGAAAGTAAATTTTGACAAATCTATCATTAGATTACATTTTCCTCTTATATTCTATATATTTATAAAATTTTTAAAAAATTAAATATCAATAATTATGTCATCAAAAAATTATTTAAATAACAAATTTTTGTAGTTTATTTAAAATTATAATATTAATAATATTCGATTAACACAAAATTTAATATATGTATAATAAAAGTGAATATGTAATTTAACGGTTAAATTTTCGAAATATATAATAATATTAATGATATTAACTAAGATTCATACTAATTTTGTAACTAAACTTTAGAATTTTTTTTTGAAAGCAACTAATCTTTAGAATTTAAGGTGTGTTTGGTATGAAATTTTAAACAAATTTTTTTTTTTTTTTTTTTTAAGCAATATTACCTATATTTTGACATACTTTTTTATTCACCCATATTTTCAAAAATACGGATAACTTTACCAGGTCAATGTTACCAAACCGGCCTTAAATTGACAAATAGAACAAAAAATTTGAAGAAGCAGAAAAATCAATCACACAGCCGATAAACAGCTTAAAGAAAATCAAACATACAGCCGATGAATAACCCAGAAAAATCAATCACAAACAACGAACAACCTAGAAAAATCAAACTTGGTTCTCGCATAAACACAATAAGAAAAACTTTAGAAGCAAAATCAAACCCAAGTAAATCAAACACAGAAAAATTTTGAACCAGTAAAGACAAACCCAGAAAACCGAGAAACCCACCCACAAATCCATTTGCTTTTCTTAGGAAACAAACACGAGAAACAAGCAGAAACCCAGAAAATTCATTAGCATCCTCAACAACCAAATCCTCCAGCTTCATCAACAAACCCAAAAAAGGAGAGGGCTGGAAAGAATGAGATGAATCGTTGGTTAACCCAAATCGTTCTTTGGGTCTCTCTCTATCTGGGTTTTGTTTCCCATGACTCCTATCCTATGCCATCTTCATAAAGTAAGTCAAGCCCACCCAACCCAACCCAGATCAAAACAACACAATCCAAGCTTCATCTGCATTACTACAACACCACCAAACCATACCCATCTCCGATCTGAGACCACCCACTAGAACACCCAGTTGAAGAAATCACTCGGATCCGAGACAACCCAGATCGAAAAGAAAAACCCACTTCCATTCGGGTTTGACTCGATTTTGAGAGGGGCAGAAGTGCAAGTGTGAGAGAAAGTATAAAGTTTTTCAGTGTTTCGAAGTTTTTTTTTGGATCGTAATTGTTTATATGTTTTTTTTTTTATTTTTTTGATAGAATGTAATTGTTTATTATGTGTTTTTTTTAAATTTTTTTTTTTTTCTGTTTATGTAATTTTTGAAATTTTAGAGTATAATATTTTTCATAAACTTTAAATATTATTAAATTTTATTGGACCAATGAAATACACATTACTAGCTAACGTGCGAACATATCGAATTTAATTACGTAAAATCTAAAATTTATAACTTTAAAATGTATATATATTTTTTAAAGATAGTTTTTCACTTATAATGTCCATACTTGATAATAGCAGTTTATTATTAAATCAACATATCAATTGGTTTTTTTTTTTTTTTTTTTTTTTTTTTTTTTTTATTTATATATTTAAAAAACACATCAATCGGTTTTTAGTATAATAAGGGATTGAACTTCAAGTTTTTTATTCAACCGTTAAAGATTTTATTAGTTGAGCTAATTAAAACTTACTAAAATGTATACTTACTTAGGGGTGTGTTTGCAATTTACTATTTTATTAAAAAAAATTGAATGAAGCTTCTATGAACCATATTTTATTATGATTGCTTGCTCAATGATAGTTACAAACAAACAGAAGCAATTATTGTACTATTTTTAAGTTTTTGGTAACCTACTATTTTTAAGTTAAAACCTGTCTAGAGACTCTGGACGGTGTAAAGTCGTAGTCCATTATTGCATATTTTAATAATTTATATATTTAGTATTAATAAAAGGACAAGCAAAAAGAAAAAAAATTATGATTGCTTATATTCAATGATAATTATAAACTAAAGAGTACAAATTATTATGTTTAGATTATACACCACTTGACATGTTAGTTGAATATGAAATTAGGTGCTTGCAAAAAATATATGTGAAATTAGGTGTTACCTTTGTTTTAGGTTCTCACCCTCACACCCCAACCCCCACACCACCACCCCCCCCCCCCCCCCCCCCCCCCAAAAAAAGAAAAAAAGGATTTAGTGTTTGGGCTCATATGCTCAGTGCTTGGCCCAAATAGTTCATTTTGGCTTAGTTACTTACATCTCATTTAACTTGATATAGTTGTGGGTCATTCAGTCCAACTTAGTTACAAGCCATCTATTTTGATTTGAAATACTTAAATTAATGGATTTAAAACCCAAATGATTTAAGAAGGATTTGAGCTTAAAGCCCAATTTGTGTAACTGGCCGATTGGGTCTTTAGGCCTTATGTATGCTCCAAACGAACTCCTAACCCAAGTTCAACTCCAAATCGTATTGTGTCATATCAGTATCTATCTTTGTGCTCATGCTTGTTAGCTCAATGAAGCCAAAACACGTTATATAACAGGTTATTTACAACATGAATGGCAATGAAATTTTAAATATGAATATAGCACCCATTGTTATGGCCATGTAATTAAATAAGGCTGTATCACATAAGGGGGGATTAATATTGATGTAGAGTATAGCTAAGTACTACAACTGTGGGTATTTATCCCATATATTATTGTACTCAAAACAGGGCCTTCAATTGGAACCATCAAAATACAAGGTTTCAACAATGTCATAAAGCATCTGGCATCTATGATACATCAGGAATCCAAGTCACATGCTAGACTAGGTGAAATTTAAGCAAGTAAAAACAGACTCTTTCATTTAGAGCTGACCTCCTGGAAAAACATCAACATGTACAAAAAAACTTGCTGCGACTATCAGATAGCAAAGAAGAAGCACTGGTCCCTTAAAATAATGAGTTCCTTCCTGCAAACAAAGCAACATATAAGAATTTGTGTATACAACTATCAAAAGATAATAATGGCTGCAAAAATCAAATCCAGAATAATCAAGAGCAAATTATTAGCACAAAATTGTTTCAAACACAATGAAACAAACAAAACCTAGAAAGCAGCTGGACTTAAAAACAGTTTCCTGCCATCCAACTTAAATTAGAGCCTACCATGGCATATATTATTTAAAATGCTTCCTTCCTTTTTAAACATGTGAAATAATTACAGAGATTTATTTTTCTTAGTAACCAAAACACAAACCTGCAACATTAAGGCTCCTACGAAGACGGATATAAAAAGTGTTGCTGTCTCGAAAAGCTGAAAGTTTAAATCCATAGGTTGCCCCATAATCCAACCGAGGACTACAGAAAAAGGAATCTGCAGCAATATAATAATGCTTTTATAGCTTATTGATGCCAAAAGGAAAATCTTCAATAAAGTAATACTAAGCAGCACAACTATCAGTGCAAAAGTTTCTCATATAAGAATAAACCTTCCAAGTATGATATAATCATATAGGGATGCCATTTTAATGACAAGATGGAGACATGAAAACCAAAGCAGATAACAACCTAATCTTGCTCGTGGCATTGATAAAGTGGGAAAAAAAGTAAAGGACCTTTTTGGAGCTAAGCAAACAGAGAATCATAGACAAAAAATCACTACCTCTCCAACATCTTTGGCATGTGTCCCTACAGTACATTCTATTCTTTCCCTTCTCTGAATTAAACACATGGTTTTGTTTAGACAGGGTTTAGATTTGTCTCACATTGCAGACAACAAAGATCATAGTAACGGAATTCATGTAAAAAGGTTTGAGAAGGAGCCTATCATTGGAAGTGTACTATTTATGTGTCCAGCCATAGATGATGGCAACAAGAGCTTTGCAGAAAGAAGAAGCTACTAAATGATCATCACCAGCTCTCTTATACGGTTAAGATGTTTATCCATTTGCCGAGACAGCCAATGAGGTGCAAAGCTAAAGAGTAAAGACTATGAAAGAGCCTAAATTCCAAAATTTTGGCAGATGACTGGCCTCGATATATATTCGCACTTCTGTTGTATTCACTTTTGTCTCAGAGGGAGAGGAGATCATACACTAATTATTGACATGGTTTTAACAATGAAAGACCGATTGTAGCTAAACTTCAAAGCAACTGAAGAATCAAAATTATCACTGTTGGGTGATGACAAGGATTTCAACCAATCTAATGTATTCTTATGTACAAAAAATAGGAAAATGCTAGGACCACAACTTGCTCACGTGGCAAGTCATGAGTGGTGGAGTAAAAATGGTGGGTCTACAACTCCATCACTTACGACTTGCCACGTGAGCAAGTTGTGGCAAAAGTTGTGGTCTTAGCATTACTCTTGAAAATAGCCCCAGTACAAGTAAGTCTACATAGGCCAAACACAATTTCAAACATGTAACTGAAGCCCATCAATCCTCTGAGTAAAAAAAATATATAAGATATTTCACAGCAATCAAATTATTTTCCCTGAAGTTGTTAGTCCTTGAATGAGGAAGCACTAAACACAGTGATAATCCGTGGCATTCATGTACTACAAATATAGGCTCCAATGCAATGTAGATTAAACAATACACACATTAAATACAAGTATTTAAAATATATATATATATATATATATATATACATATGTATATATTTGGAAGCACAAAACATTGAAAAGAAATTAAAAGCACAAACAAAGCTATCTGCACTAATGATCCTATTGAGATGCCTAATGTAATGTCCTGTGGAGATTACTATAACTCATTAACAAAAAATTTTTAGAAGAGATTGTTGGAAAGCTTACAAGCTTGTCTTTCATGGAAAATGTAATAGCACTTGCATGATCTACAGCATTCCCCACAAGTGGAAGCAAAATAACACTAATAAATGAAACTGGCATATTCAATGCAATAGATGCTCTTTGCAAAACAATTGCCCGACTAGAAAGTTCTTAAATCAAATTCTAGTAAAGAAATTGGAAAAAGTCACTAGAATAATGTCATTCAAAATTTCATTCTATTACAATCTTGAAAATAATAAAGAAAAAAAAAGAAAAAAAAGAGACAAGCAGGTAAGGGGGTGAGGGGAAACATCAATCTCTTCTTTCCTTTCACTTTTATCCTTCTTACATTTTCTTTCCTTTCCCTTGTCTATCCTCCATTCTAAAGAAAGCTTTAATTTAGGCAGCTTAGAGTTCATTTGGCACAGATTATTTTGGCAGCTTAGAGGTACATTTAAACCAAAAAATGATTTGTCAGTGTTTCATATCTAAATTCAAAATATTGCTTTAACAAAAATTTAAACTAAAAAAGAGATTTTTAAAAAGAGTTTAAAAAAGTAGGAGGGTGATGCTTTAGTGTGTATATATATATATATTCTTGTGCAAAATTGTGAACTATGGACTTCTCATATGTGAGGCCATTATACGACATCAAATTGAAGCAAGATCTATATTCTTTCAAAGCTTACATTACATGTAATTTGTTTACAGCAATTTTTGAGTCTGGTCATTATTGAATTATGGGCTTTTTTATGTTCAAAAACAGATCTTGAATTTCATAAAATTCCTGCACATAATTTTACTTTTAGGGTTATTTTCTTAATTATGTTTGGTCTAGATTATTCCAGAATTTTTAAATATCATTAGGAGTGTTTTATTTGGATTTCTTAGCCTTTAGTTACTAATCAAATCAGGAGTCATGGTCCTACTAGTTTATATAAGAGTTGATGATTATATATAAATATGCTTCATTGTATTTAAAGAATTCATACTTGATCAATGTGATTTAAATTATTGAAGACATGTGTGGCTTGAATGTTCTTGTGCTCTATCTCTTCTTCCTCTTTGTATGCTATTAATGTTCAAGTTACTTGTTCAAACAGAAGCAACAAACTTCTCTCTTTTTCTCCTTCTTTACAACCCCAAATCAAACCCTTCTTCTTACAGATTAAAATGTTAAAACCCCATATACTTTCAGTACCAAATACCCCATCAAAAAAAGCCTTATAGGTTCCATTATTTGCTGTTGCCCAAAAAATCTTGCAATCTGCCTGTTTTCTACTTCAGCCCTTGCTTGCCATCCAATCCTATCTCTTCAAGTCATAAACAAACTACAAGGCCAAATCATAATTTGTACCTCTATAACCCCACTTTAAAACCTTAAGCCCTCTTATCAAAAAAAAAAAAAAAAACTTTAAGCCCATCATCAGCACACCAAGACAAATTTGGAAAATCTGTCCTCTGTCACTTTTGACCGCTGGATCCCTAAAAATAGGATAGAAAACTAACCATATACCAAGCCAGAATTTGATATAAACATATAAACATCACCCAACAAAGTGTTATATGGTTAGTGTGTCCAACTGAAATATCTCCAAGATGTAATGAGGGGAAACGGAAATTATATGTTTCCTCTAAAAACTGGTTTATCTTAAAGAATATAACAATAAATTTTCTGGGAGAAAGAAACAATAACAAGAAAGTATACCTCTATTGTATCAACTAAATATTCAGATAGGATTGAGACACAAGCAGATATAATCAAAAGCCAAATTACTGATTCCCATTTTGAGATTTGGGGAGCCTCATCATCATATGAGCCCTCTTCAATCTGAAACCCTTCCCATGTTCAAACCATATATCCAACCATAAATAAAATTGAACACTTCAAGCTAAAAGAAATATTTAAACACAAAATATGACAATGAAAATATAGGATACACCATATAAAGCAAGGCACTTTGTAAAGACTCAGTGAGTCACTAAGCCAATAAAGTCTCAATTGCATGAAAATGATTGGTCTTGTTGGCTGAGGTGGCCTCGATGGGTTGCAAATGTGCATTCTGTCCCATCCAGGAGAGGTAGTAGTACTATCTTTATTACTTCCCTCCCTCACCCAAAGACCATAATTTATGATTTAAAAGATCTGAACAATCTCACAATCTCTAATTAGGCATTGTCTCCTTTAAGGAACAACAAACAATTTCAAAACAGTCACTGCTTAACAACCAAAAGTGTAGTGTAGCCTATATCTTTTCTTTTCTTTTCTTTTGGACAAGTACAATTGATTTAGTAATTGTTGAATGTGCTACAGCAACCAATTTTGAGGTCATAATATAAATATCCTAAATGACTCCATAGGCCATTAGAAAAATCAGTCAAATGTAGAAGAAGTTTAATTGTTTAATCTATTAGTAGAAAGATGTAGAAGAGACAGCATAAAACAGGATTAGTTTAAACAATATCGGTCAGATGAAAAGCGTCTAACTTGGAAAATTTAAGAATATAAGTAATTTTCCAGATTGAAAATAATTAGCGATTTGAACTTTGAAGCGCTTGACAGTAAGGAAACAATAAAACCTAGTATATCCATGCATAAGAATGTTATAAAATAAATAAATAGGAAAATGCATGGAGCTTAAAAATTTACACACTGACATTTTGTAAATAATTGGGGGGGAAGGGGGAGTGGGTGGAGAGTATGACAAAATGCATAACCAACCTTATTAAAAGGAACATTGAGATTTCTTTGATTCTTTAGCCGGAAAAAAAGGTATGCAGCATATGTCACAAGCATAATGCAGCTGCTAAATCTTGAAAGAGCTAACTCTGACTTCCTAAAATAAACCTCAGTCAGCAATCCGGAGTTTACAACAGCAGTTGTCTGCATATCATATATACCAGCTTTAGCATGAAGATACAGGACAATTAAAAGAAAAAAAAAATAGAATAGCTGCTAATACTTCCACCTTATTAAACAACTGTTCCTTATGAAGAACAAACCCACCATAAAAGAACGCACGTCCAAGTACCAGCAACAAGTTTGACAGAATTGAATCCAATAATGACAGCTAAACAACATGTATCATTCCACTTTTCAGTGCAAGGATTGAAATTATTAATTCTGTTGCATTCCCAAAGTAGCATTCAAAAGGCCTCTGACTGCAATTTCAAATTCACTATTAAAAACAAATCCGGATAATAAAACTAATTACCAACCTAAAGGTGAAGATAAACAATGTGCATGGTAACATCAAGTTGCATATGATAATATTTGCCACTACCTGAGAAAAGTGGTAGCTATTTTAAAAAGACTAGTCATAATCAAAGCTCCCCACAATCACTTACAAAGCTCAAAATGACCTGGTTCCCACCTGATGTGGTACTAAGCAAATGCCTACACAACACTTTGACAATCCAAATTCATTCAATTCAGGGTGTCACAATGTTCATTACATATTTTAAAAAGATTGTAGCTAACAAAGAAGAAACTGCGTTCCTCCCCTGATGAGGAGATGAGGAATGCATTTTGAAAAAAGAAAAATCCCAATAAGATTTTCCAAGTCTATTTTCCTCAGTGAGATCGATACGAAGGGAGAGGGAAGTCAAATGAACAATATCTATGGCGCTTGCAGAAATTATATGACATCCAACAAAAACTTGCAGGAATTTTTGTAAATTCTGAGGCTATAAACTGAAAAGAGCTCAAGAGGGGAAAAGCAGAAAATTGCTAGTTAATATTGAGAAACAACAAAAACTTTACCTGTAGGTCCAGTGTAAAAAGCAAGCTGCCTAAATCAAAGTGAAAATCAGCACATTAGCTGCTTAATAATTCAAATTCTTTGAAGGAATAAAAGATAAGAAAATAGAGAAATAGAAATCCTTACTCTGTAGCATAACCTAAACGCTCAGCCAAAGGTGTTATGCCCACTAAGCTTAGAAAGAAGACCCAAGCCTGTAATCCACCTCAACAAAATAAACAAAAACCAATTCAAAGAATGA
Organism: Quercus variabilis; assembly: GCA_030445155.1. Lineage (NCBI taxonomy): Eukaryota > Viridiplantae > Streptophyta > Magnoliopsida > Fagales > Fagaceae > Quercus > Quercus variabilis. Next base: position 1,256,353 of record CP129452.1, read on the forward strand.
AACAAATGATTCAAGGCAGAGAGAAATGCAACTCACAGATTTATCAGTCAATTTCTGAACAAGAATTGCTTCTGGCCCAAAAACAATCAGCGAGTTGAGTTTGTTTGAGAAAACTACAGTCTTTATGCTCGTATACACAATGTACATAAACATCAGAATACTACTCCCTCGCAAACCTCCAGACAACGATCCACTTTCATCTGAATGAATAAGATGCAAAAGATTTTAGCATCTTTTTCTGAGATAGAAATCACATCTAAGCTTAAAATTTTAGCATCTTCATAATGTCTCAAATAATAATGTTATAAGAATCTCATCAAGCGGGAGGATCAGTAGGTAGAATGAGGCTATGTTATGAAAGTTAAATCCTACATTTTAAAATATAGATGAAATTAAAAATCCAAGAAATTTGTTCATGCTTAGTGTAATTCAATATAAGTTTCTAAATTTAATAGCATGATTTTTATAAATAATTGTACTAAATAGAATTGTGAAGAGAAATGTTACAGTCATAGAATATTGTTGTCACAAAATTAAGTGGGCAGTTTTTACTCCTGAAACGAATTTGGGACCATTTTTGGTGTATGTAATCGCTCTTGCAAATATCAACCATTAACGATCAATCTTACCTATCTAAATAAAATGACAGACTAAAAGTAAAACCATCCAACTTTTTGTAGTGCATTGAAAGCACCTGTGCAGATACAGGAGAAGCCATTAAAACGAAACATAGCATTATCAATTGCTGCAAGAGAATCTGATTTAATGATCACATTCCTAAGCATGCCTTTATCTCTTGGTTGGCTATCAAAGACAGGCTGGTTACAAGGGAAAGAAAGGCCAAATGGGGTATAAGAATGATATACAATGTTTTTTATTATTATTATAATATATAATTATAAGTCAAATGGAATCCAGAGACTGTTTGTATTTTGACTGCTGAATGATAAGAAGAATGTAGAAGGAAGTATTAAGAAATTGCTTAATTGATAGGCGTATTGGCTCTTGGAATTTTAAGTTGAAGTGGGTCATAACCAAGTTCAAGGGAATTGATAGACATATTGGCCTTTGGAATTATGAGCTGAATTGGGTCAGAACCAAGTTCAAGGGAAGAAGTCTGAAGCACTCAACATGCAATATATAGCTTGGGTAGCTATAATATTTGGAGGGGTTGGAATGAAAGGATTGACAATGGAAGAGAAATGAATGAAGCTGCTTTTTGGAATTTGAGCCTAGTGGAAGTGCATTCATGAACAAGAAATTAAAAACATGTTTGACTGCTGAGAACTTACAGAGAAGGAATATAATTGTGGTTAGTTGGTATTGTATGTGTAAGGAGGACAGGGAGAAAGTGAATCACTTGCTTTTGCATTGTCTTGTCACTAAAGATTTATGGGATATGGTTTTTGCTCTTGTTGGAGTACAATGGGTGATGCCTAAAGGGGTTTTAGAATTGCAAGCTTCTTAGCAGAGATGGTTTGGAAGACACTGAAACAGTGCAATATGGAAGGCTGTTCTACATTGTTTGATGTGGTGTCTTTGGCATGAAAGAAATGTTAGAACTTTTGAGGGCTGTGAATGGACTTCTTTTCGAATTGAAGATGCAATTTTTCAAAATGTTGTTTAAGTGGATGCTGGCTGCAGGGAATTTTCCTTTCTCTAATTTCTTGGAATTTATGGATCAGTAATCTTAGAACTTGGATCAATAAAACATATTACTAGTCAATTTTTTTTTTTTTTTTAATTTTAAAAAAACATGCACATAAGAAATCACTATTTAATGTGCGGATGCTCTTGCTAGACTAGGAACTCCTCTCTTAGGATTTTGTTGTTTATTTGGAATCTCCTTCGGAGGTCTACTTGTTGCGTAGCTTAGAGGTTGCTGGTGTTTTGTATAATCATTCTCTTAGCTCATCTGGGGTGGTTTAGTTTTTGTCAATGAAAAGCCTCATTTACCAAAAATAAAATATTTAACATGATCCAACGATTCCAACCAACTCCATATCTACATCCACGGGCAATGCCAACCATAATCCACTATTAACAACACAGGTTACAATCAACTAACTCTCACAAAGTCTACTCATAAGGGAAAAATTCAGGAACAGTTACATTAGGTTTTCTAATAAAACTCAAACATTTGATCATATTGAATTTAATTGTCCTTTGGAAAGATAACCCTTGTTTATGCTCCATTGATCAAATCAACCAAGTATTTAGATTTTATTGGAGAGCCTAAGGGGCAGCGCCTATGGAACTGTACCTAAGTTTTTCCTTCCTTATAATAAGCCACAAAACTCATAAATACAATCACGCTCAAAACCTCTCAAAAATACAAACTAACCCAAATCCCACTATACCCTTAACACACTTTTAATATCAATAAACAAAAATAATCCAATGCCTCAATACACCTAATGGTACTCCTATACTAACAAACAAAAAAATTGTCAACTCACACACGCAAGTATTAACCCTTAAAGAATTACTAAACTACTTTTCAAAAAAATCCATTCATTTTTTTCTAAAACTCATATCCTCTCTCCATACTGAGGATCTTTTGGGCCAAAACCACCAAACCTTTTACACTATTGCCTTGTATATAACTATTCAATACCTTCTCCTTGATGGCCTAGAAATACGTTCTACCAAATTAAATTTTTTAGCAGGAAATAAACTTTCCTTCCAAGCCAAGTCAAATTAAGAATTTGAGACAATTTTCAACACATAACTTGAAGGCAGTTAAGGCTGATGTGAGAGGAAGAATAGTTAGAAAGGAGAAAATTAAAACACACAATCCAAAACAAAACACTATGCTGTATTTGGAGGTTGCCCCTGTCTTGTCTTTGCAAATTGAGTTAGATTAGTGAGGTTGAAGTTTTGCAGCAATGCCTTTTGTCTGTAAACTGTAAGTAGTTGTTATTGGCTCAAGGATGTAGTTTGCAGCAAATGCTGCATGTTTGTTAAAACTTTGTTTTGATTGAAAGAGAGTGTTATTCATCAAAAAGAAAAAGATGGGTTTTAATTTCCAAGTATAATTACCTGTTCTTTCTAGAGGCTCCTCTAGTGAAGAACAGCTTCTTAGTAAGGGTGACTGTTGATCTTCTGCCTCCCCTCCCACATCTCTCACTCTTGCACCTTTCCCAATTTACCATTGTAACTATATAATGCATGCACACTTGCCAACAGCTCTAAAAATATCTCATGCAAAAAAAGGAAAAAAGAAAAGAAAAAGTGAGCTTTCATAAAACCCCACTTGAACTGCAACAATGCCCAGAAAGGATTTGAAGTAAAGATGTCTTTACACAAGAACCTTATCCCTGCAATCCTGAAAGCTCTTGCTATCGTGTCAAATTGAAGAAAACAAAAAAGACATGCAATTTATGTGACATTTGACTAAAAGCCAAAAAGCAAGAGCTAGTGAAAACAAAAATGAGATCCTTCACATGTTTTGTGCAGAGAAACTAAAGAAGAAAAAGCACCCACGTCTCCCACTCTTCCTCTCTCTTTCATAAACCAACTGTGGAGATGAATGCATTGGTACCAACAGTTTTCTGATCGTGGGCTCAATGCTTTACTAAATTTAGTCATATTCACTAACACTTTTTTAAGGAAATTGGTCATACATATGGGGCAATGTGTTATTATGTATAATCATGTCCAAGAACACTTTTTGAAGCAAACAAAACATATGGGGCTCAATGTTTTATCGTCTTATCCCAAAAAAGAAAAAGAAAAAAAAGTCTTGTTATGTATAATCATATTCAAGAACACATTTTTAAAGGAAATTTGTTAAACAAGACATATGGGCTCAATATATTATGTATAATCATATTCTAGAACACTTTTTTAAAGGAAAATTGTCAAACAAAACATATATTTTCAATGTTTTACTACATATAATCATATTCAAGAACACTTTTTGAACATTCAGTTCACTGAGGAAATTTGTCAAACATAACAAATGCACCAACAATGCCAAACTAGCAGGAACACAAAATCATATTACACTGAAAACATAAAGAGATAGAGAACACAGTACACCAAGCTAGCTATCAGCCTATCACCGACCAACCCGAAATTCCATTCCATTGAAAATATAAAAGAACCTATTCTAAATTTGAGTGAGAATCTGAAGCCAGATTGAGGTAACACAAAAATTGCCTTCAGCTTTAGCAGTGGAGTAAGCCTCAAGCCATCCATCACTTCTTGGACGCTTGAAAGTCCTGTTAAGGAATATGTGGCTTAACTGGGACCTAATGTTTCTAACTGAAGTCCAAGTTCAAATCTCCTCTACTCCCATTATAACAGTGGACTTCAAAAAAAAAAAAATTCTGCCATCTGTCAATAATTGTGTTTAGATTAAGCTGAATGGAAATTTTTATTTGATATGGTAAAGCTACAATTGGACTCAACATTACACTTAGCAATGGCAGTGGGGTGGGGCAGAATTGAACGATGGGTCCTTCACCCCATCCTGCATGGTTTTGTTTTGTCTCATTCCTACACCGCCCCACACAAGAAAGCAAAGTGCCTTGCCCCATCTCCGTCCCTCACCCTCCCAATACAAAACTCTACTTTGTGTTAATCCACCCTGCCCCACTCTTGTTACAATTTTTTTTTATATAAAATTTTTCCTATTAATATAAATATACTTAAAATTAAAATAAATTTATCACCTCAATTGAAACTAATTTTTAGCAATAGCTGAATAATATTATCCAAAGTATTTAATAAGACAAAAAATAAATAAAAATTCTTTTTTTTTTTTATGAGAAAATAAAGTCTTAATGTCCATGCATTTAAATATTTAATAATACCAAAAAAAAAAAAAAAAAAAAAACTTAGTAATACAAACCATATCTTTAACATTAATAGCCTTATACATAACAACATAATCCAAACTCCTAATACATAATAAAATAATCATTAATGCAAATCAAGGTGGGGCGGGACTAAAAAGACTAAACCCATCACTGATACTCACCCCATCCTTGCCCAATCACCTCTATAGAGCAGGGCACAATTGTCATCCCAATTGCACTAATTAACCTCCCCAAAATCAACATATCTAGAGCCATAAAAATGTTCACAATTTTTTAGGACCATTGATGTGACTTATTTTTATGGGTGTATAATAAAAGTTGTCATTAATAGACCTAATGTACCTAAGTTTAATCAGGGAATTTCCTAAGAAAAATTATACTTAAGTTTTACCCATTAAAATATTATAGTGGATATGATCCATGTCCTTGCATTCCCTTCTTTTAATTAACCATTTCTTATTTATTTAAAAAAAAAAAAATATTTCTTATTTGTGATAACAAAGTTGTGTTGTTATGAGTGGATTCAAGTTAATCATGGTATAACATTTTTTTTTTTTTTTAATTTCATGCAAATTTAGACAAATCCACAGTTGGAATACATACTCTTCTTATACTCTCTAGGTTTGTAAAATTTCACAATAATCTAAGAGCAATAAATTATCTCATCTATAAAATATTTAAATTGTAATTTTATATATTTTAAAACTATGCATAAATAAGTTTATGGATTGACTAATAAATAACATTTGATTAACATAAAATTGGACATACTTGTTAAAAACATAGAAAACATATAATCTAATCATGAAATTTTCAAAATATTAATTCAACAAAAAGTATTGGATAGAAATGATAATGGAATAATCCCTTTGTATTCGCATAGATAATAGATATATAATTTATATGGGTAGTCTGCTTTAATGGCAGTCTTTATATTTTCTCTTTCACTCTTATTATGGAATAGAAGTGGACTCTAGAGGTACTACTTATACTACAAAAAAACAGGTTTATCCCGGCGCTTTAAAAATGCCGCTATAGCTTCTAAAAGTGCTTGCATGGATCCATTTGGGCTATATCATCAATTGTTTTATGGATCTTTCTCTTCATCTAAAGTTGCCTAAAATTATATTATATGTAACTTGATATCGGCTATATATATTACATGTGATAGAATCATAATGTTGTCTGTTACTAATACTCTCTAAATTTTACACGTGATTTGCACATGCCTCAAAACTAGTAACGTACAAAAGACATATCAAAACCAGAAAGAGAGCATAATTGAAAATGGTTCATATCCTTTCACATAATGAATAAACACTAATTTGAGGTAAAATTAAAAATGAGCGGAATAGTACAGGATTCAACTGAAAAAATTTAAAACGAAAACCTTCTGATTTTCCAAGTTGACTGTCTTTAGAAAATAAAACCAACGTATCCTAGGCTCCCAGCAGCAACAGTAACATTAATTATCACTCTCCATGCAAGTTCTGTAGACAAAACAGAACAATTCCAGAACTAATTAAGGTGTGAATAAAAATGTTCCAATAAGAATAGATTTAAACCATTTAAGCGTCGAATTATAGAGAAGACGTGCTTATAGATTTGGATTAGCGTCACTGAGTGGAACTTGATTGTATGCCTACCACAAGTGGACAAACTTTGATAGGTAATAGAATTACACTAACAGAAAAATATAATTATCAATCTCAAATTAATTAATTCCACAATGTTTTGGTTGTCTTCAAAACAATTGGTATTGTATAGTATTATTTCTAGGACACACCTAATATCAGCAATACAAGCATAATATGAAAACAAGTGAATTCCAAATGCCACAAGATTCTAGAAACCGTAGGTTGTGAATCAAAGAAGGGACAACCATTGCATTTACAGTACTACTCATCATCACAACTCCACGGCCTTGTTCACCAGCAAAGAAAAACAAAAACAAAAATTACCAACTCTAAAACCAAATTGCACTAACCTTTCTCAATAGAAATGTTGAGACTGCAATATGGGAGTGCCTAATAATTTTCCTTGATGTTGTTGCAATCTTTGTAATCATCATTCTGTCTGATTGTTTGCCCTCTTCAACTTGCCAAAGTCAAATTCTTGGAACGGATAATGCGGTTGGTATAGTCATAATATCCTCTGCCAACCTTGTGACGGAGATAAACGAGCGCTACATGCTCAATGATAGAGTAACATGGACCTTTCTTAGGATTCAAACTTTCTTCGAATTCTTCTGGCATATCACAAAAGCCCAATACTTTGAGGTCTTTCAAATAACGGATTCCAGAGGGCACCTTCTTTAACTGTGGACTAGGCCCAATCAAAAGCGTTTCAAGAAGGACCAATGCGCCTTTATCTATAATCAACAAGTTCAATCCATCCAATTGCCTAAGACACAGAAAACGGAGTTTTGAAAACCCTCCTTTCTTAAAATGCAATTGCTCTCCATTATATGCTTGGGATGAGATGTCTAGGTCACATAAGTTAGGTAGATTTTGAAGGGCTTTCAATGGGTCATCATTCAACCTCGACCAAAAAATCTTTAATCTGACTAGATGTTGAAGTTTTGAAATCCAATCTGGCAACTTTTCTAAATACCCCTTTATGTGAAGGCGTTGAAGAAACTGAGGTGGAGGTGAAATGGATTGTAAATCAATTATCTCATCTTCACTTGTTGAGGATATATCTAGAGATTCAAGGTAGTTCATCTTTTCAATAGAGTCACACAAAGCCCTTGCGGTTTCCTTTGACAAATTTTTTATGCCTAGCTTCCTCAATTGTCTTAACTTTCCCAACTCATTAATTAGATGAACTCCTCCATGATTCAACTCCACATGATACAGCTTTTGCAAGTTCTTCAAACTTCCAACCCCCTTTTGTATCTTTATCCCTTTTTCATGAGTCAAACTGAAATCAATTTGGAGGTCACGATGGTAGGCTATAAGATGTCTCAACTTACAGAGCTTGTTAATCTCTACTGGTATATCAGACACTAGAGATTGCTTTAGATCTAAAGTTTCTAGATTTTGCAACTTTCTTATGGATTTTGGAAGCATTCTTACCTTTGTATTTCTCAAACTTAAATACCTTAAGTGAAACAAATTTCCCACATCTTCAGGAATGAAATCCAATAAAGCATCTTCAAAATCCATTACTTTCAAAAGCTTGAAATTAGCAAAAAAAGTCCTCATAAAGGACTTCGGCAATTCATCGAGATTGAACAATAAAAGAGAATGAATGTGAGAGTCCTCAAATCCCTTTAGTACATCATATGAAACTCTATCAACTGACATACGTCGAGTTAGTCCTTCAAAGTTGGACCCCTTTTTTGACAAAACATGACAAAAACTAAAATCCTTCACCTTTTGGAGGATGATCTCACGAAGAAGATGATGGAGTCGACATCGTCTAGCTTTTCCATCAAAATCAAACTCTGATACTTGAACCAAGCTTCTGTGGATTAATTCTGTCAAGTATTCTCGTGCAACCTCCTCAAATGTTTTACCCTCGGTTTCCTTCACAAAGCCTTCAGCTATCCATTGTCTAATCAATCTTACGCAACTAATTGAATAGTCCTCCGGGTACATACCAAGGTATAATAAGGAAGACTTGAGGTTGACAGGCAAATCTTCAAAACTTAGAGATAAAATTTTGTTGACACCTGAAAGATGTGGACTTCTTCCTAGCTCAAATCCAAGGCTATCATGCAAGTTTTTCCATTCAAAGATAGTTTTATCTTTGGTTGACAAAAGGCTACCAATAGCAACAATAGCAAGTGGTAATCCTTTGCATTTCTCAATAATGTCATAAGACAATTCCCTCAACTCTGGGGGACAATGTCCTTCAAAATCAAATTTGAAGGCCCTTTTGCAAAATAACTTCCAAGCCTCAATAGGAGGTAGTGGTTGCAACTCGTAAACATGAACGGGTGAAGATTTTTTACAAAAATCTACAACCTCTGTGTTTCGTGTTGTGATCATAATTCTACTACCCTTGTTATTATCAATTAAAGCATGTTTTATACCCTCCCAAAAGTCTATTTTCCATACATCATCAAGTACGACCACGTACCTCTTTTTTCGTAAGTAATCTCTCAATTCATGAATCAACAACTCCTCATCCATTGCATCTATTCTTGCCACGAGAGACTCCATTCTAGCATTGCGAAATTGCCTTATCATGCTTCTTAGTAAACCTTCCACGTTGTACGATTGAGACACTGGAATCCAAGCATGGCAATCAAAGTGTCTTTGTACCCTCCGGTGATCATAGACTTTCTTAACAAGAGTGGTCTTGCCCAATCCCCCCATTCCCACCACCGAAAGCACAGTACGGTGAGAACGTCCTTTTACCAGCCAGCCAATCAGTTTATCTCTATGAGTTTCAATTCCTACAACGTCAGTATCATCAAGATAAAAGGAATCCTTTCGAGGGTCAACCCACATAACACTCTGAGAAACACTACTTGATCCTTGATCTGTGGATTGGAAACCATATCTTTCACTTCTTTCCTTGATTTTCTGAATTGATGCTTTGATCTTTTGAATCTCAGCGGCTATCTCATGGCGTGGTTTTAATGTTTTGAGCAAGTGAGTGGTTTTCTGGAGTAAACCACGGAAGCCACGCCAATGAGGATCATGTAGTGCCACCTGAACCAAGTATTGGTCGGTCGCAACATCTATACGAAAAGCTACTTCTCTTACTTGTTTTACCCATGTTTTGACACCCTCACTCATGTCTTCTTCAGCTGCTGCCCTTGTATCTGCATCCTTAAGGAAGGACTGAATGTTATCAAGCTCACCTTTGATGTCAGCAACTTCTCCATGGATGCCTCGTAACAGTTTTGCTTCTTTAGTCAGCAAAGGAATCAGCTTGTCGATAAGAGAGGACACTGCATCCTGTGCCATATCGTGTATTTTTTACTCCAAGGAAACTGACATCATTTCATCTGAATTTGGTTCTTGTCTGTGATCAAGCTTCCACACCCACTTACGTTTTCAGGTTTTCTCAAAAATAATAAGCTTCCACCCACTTTCCCTAAACTTTCTTGCTAGTGAGCCACATACATTGAGTCTACTACTACTTCGTCATGTTTTGTTGTAAACATCAATCATGTTTTAACTTTTAATTACGCCACAGCTGTAAAGTAACTCGAATGGTACTTAAGAAAAAAGAGTCCATATCTGATATCAACATCTAAACAGCGTTGAAGCTTCCCTCCACTTTCCGAAAGCTTTTAAAACACACACACTCTCTCTAATCTCTATCTCTCTCTCTCTCTCTCTTCTGTCTTACATTTCTAATATTAGAGACAAATTATGAATAATGAATATTGTTTATGAAAACAAATTGCCTGAGATTTAGCTCGGTGTTCAAATTGCCTAAACTTTTTTTCTGAAACTTGAGTCAGAAGAGAATAGTAACGGCCTGTAGTTAGTATGAATACGAGTGTATAGGCTATAAATATAGTTGTAGTTTGCCAGTCAATTATTGAAATATGATAGTAAGCAATTATTGAGGTGAAAGCAATTACAGAAGCCAACTTATTGAGGTTTGCTAGTAAGTCAATTATGGATGCCTTGTGGTGAAAGCAACAATAGAATTAAAGTCTTTAGTTGGTGACGTTTACTATACAATGGGTAAAAAAATGTCCCGCAAGATGTGTGTATAACGATGAGCGATTCTCTGATTCTTAAGTTAACAAAAGTGGCATTTTTAAGTGTCTTGTTTCACAAAGTGACATCTAGGGTTATTTTTAGTATTTCCTTAGATTAATGCCAATGTGTATAAGGTGTGGGATGGATGATTCTTAGTGTAAATCAAACTTCTTGATATTTGACTGCAAATTGAAGAATAATTTGAGGGGACAAGGCGTTTATTTTTATTTTTATTTATTTATTTAAATGTCATGTTGACAAGGCAATCTAGGTGGCAATTTCAGTAGCATAAAAATAATATTTTATTTTGGCCGTTTGCCATATGAGTATTTTTTATTGAATAAAGTTTAGTTACAAAATTAGTTGTAGCCTAAGACTACAAACTTATTCAATAAAATAAACATTACTACATATTTTGTAAATCTAACTGTTGAATTGCATTTTCTTTATGGTCAAATTTTGTATCATGTAGATATTATTTACTTAATGATCTATAAAATTATATTTTATGCATAATTTTAAGATAGAAAAACTTGTAATTTAAACAATTTATTGATGACATAGCTATTGATTTTTAATTTTCTAGAAATTTTGCAAGTATAGAAGATAATCCAATGGTGGATTTGTCAAAATTCATTTCTAATAAAAAGATATTGAGTAAGATTGTAGCATTAAGTTTCGACTAATTTTGTTGTTAAACTTTGTTCTTTTTCATCCATCACTTATCACTTAACAGTAATAGATAAGGACAATGTAAAAGCAAATTGATAGACAATGTAAAAGCAAAGGACCAAATACATAATTTACACAACATTTTATGATGAGATAGTTATTGAACTCTAATATTGATCCTTGCTATTTTAGAAACATGAAGAATATAATAAGGCAATGTAGTCCAACAATTGATTGTCAAAATACTTGTTCAATAAAAAAAATTGTATAGTGGTGTAATATAACAAAGAGTTACACCAAGTTTAATCCAAACATAACCCATAAAACAATAAACCCAGAGAAAAACATAAGCCCAAATTTTAGGGTGTGCTTGGTTGGGGTGAAAACAAAGAGGATGGAAAACAGGGTGAGGAAAATAGGGTGGAAAATGTCATTTTTCACTGTTTGGTTGAGGAAAGAAAATAGGAGAGACAAAAAATAAGGGAGAAAGTTTTCTCTCCGGGCCCACTTTTTTTATCCTCCCAATTTGGGAGGAAAATGGGGAGAGAAAAGTGCTTAGAAATGCATTTTACACAAATACCCTTTCACCTATCCCTCACTTTATTCATGATCTGATTACTTTTGCCTCTTCTCAGTAATGTTGCTTTGGCTTTTTTTTTTGGCAACGTTGCCTCTTTTTTTTTTTTTTTTTTTCTTTTGATTTTCTAGGCTGCCTTTTTTCTTCTTCTGGGCAGAAACGTTGCCCTTTTTTTTCCTTCTAGCAGTAAAGTTGCCTTTTCTTTCCTTTTTTTTTTTTTTTTTTATTCTTTTGATTTTCTATGGGCTGGGCGTGATTTTTTTTTTTTTTTTAAACTAGACGTGATTTTTTTTGGGGACATGATTTTTATTTTTTAATAAATTTGAGAGATTGTTCTTTTTTTTTTTTTTGGTGATTATTTATCACTTTTTGTTTTAATTGAGCATCATTCTTTAACAAGGGTATATGAGTAAATTTATTCAAACCCATTTTTTCCATTCATCCACTTTTCCACTCTCAACCAAACAAATTGGAGAGAAAATAAAATCTTTTCTATCCTCCCATAATTTTCTATCCTCTCACAATTTTCTATCCTCCCACTTTTCCACTCTTCCAACCAAACAGACTCTTAAAGTTGTGTTGAAAATTGAGACTTCTTGCAATTTTAAGAGTTGATGGATAGATTACATAGGATAAAAAGACTAGTTTTTCTTTAAAATGTTGGCTTAGAATAAAGGAGCACATTGATTTTGATGACATTTTCTAAAATTTTGCCACCAAAGAATAATTTTTCTAAGGGGACAACAAATATTTTTCAAAACGAGAGAGAGAGAGAGAGAGAGAGAGAGAGAGAGAGAGAGAGAGAGAGAGAGAGGGTTTATAATTTTTTTTTCTTCTTCTTCTCCATTCAATTGATTCTAGACTTTCCAAAATACATAAATATACTTTCAAACATTAATGACAATCTTCCACTTGTCTATCATGCACCCAACAAAATTACATGCTAATAAAGGACTTAACTTTAAAATATATGAGAAACTACCCCAGGCATAGAAAGCTACAACAAGCATTAACTTTTAACAATATGGTTCCAACTAAAACAATAAACCCCCTTACATTTAGTATTTATGTAGTCCTTCATTTCAAGTTTTCTTGACATAGGCTAATTGAACTCTGATTATGGTCTTTCATTCTCCATAGAAATGATAATGAGAACAATTTGATCATTCAAACATAACCAAAGCATGTAATCACATTGATTTGAGAAGCATGACAATGATAATATTGATGATTTCAGTTAACTGTATTAGTTCATTGTTCCTACTCATTAAGGGTGACTGATGGGTTGGTCCTTTGATTAATGCATGCTCACAATCTCTCGAATTTTGATAGGCAATGCTAGACTTTTTATGGGTTGGTCATAAAAGGATTCCTCTAGGGCGATAACTGATCCAAGATAGTTGATGGTGCAATGGTGAAGACCTTGCTTCACTGCTCGGTCTTTAGTATTGTTAAGCAACTCAGCAATATAAGCTTCATTGTCCGTGGCATTAGCATAGGAAATTTTCAAAATGATAAAACAAAGGGTCTTGAGATTAGCTGTTGTGGCACGAGGGTTCGAGTTGAATGTACTCTGGCAGAACTTAACGTCTTTGGTTTGTCCACAAATTTGGTCGACAAGCGAGAAGGCATAATGTGGATTGAAGGGCAAAGCAGAACAAGTGTGAAAGAAAAGGAAGGTAAGAAAACTAAAGCAAAGAAAGAAAGAGCACTGAGTGGTTGGGAGAGGCCATTATGTATCTGACAAGCTATTTGCAAATAAGAAAGAGCATAGAAGAGTTCAACAAAGCTAAACTCCTTATATAATAAGTAACGTAATTTATGGGTTCTAATTAGCTTAACTTGTAAAATCTATGATAATTGAAAAAGAGAGTTGAGGTTTAATTTCCATCTACACCAAAATCCAATTGATGTCTTAATTTGATGATAAAAAATTATTATTAAGACCCCCCCATATGTTAAAACTTTGAAACTCTCTTAAAAAAAAAAAAAAAAAAAAAAAACAAGTAACAGTAATTTACAACATCAAAATCGTGACCAAGGCTGCGTTTGTTTTGGGTGAAAACTACTTCCGGAAATGCTTTTTTGTAAATGTAGGTGTTTGGTTGCGCATGGAAAATAGCATTTCTGGAAATTTTTTTCAGTTGACCGTGAGTCAAGGGTGAAATTCTTTTCCCTTTTTATTTTCACTTCAAATGTCATTTTTTGGAAAACATAGAGAGAGAGCATGAAGAGAGAGAGAGAGAGAGAGAGAGAGAGAGAGAGAGAACAAGCCGCGAGCTCGAACCGCCGCTCCAAGCCCGGAGTAACCACCGGCGACCTTTGACCGACGAACCGACGAACCCATCGCCTTCAACCCAGACCCAGACCCAGACCCATCGCCTTCGACCCAGACCCACGAACCTCAATCTCGTCGATCGCCTCCTCGATCTCGCCGCTTGATCACTCTCTTTTCCTCGCTCTCTCTTCCTCGATCTCTCAGTTTTGTTTTTTTAAAGTTTGATTTTTGTTGTTGTTGTGGTGGTGTGGTGATAATGTTTTGGTGGTTGTGGCTTTTGATTGCCGGAATTTACTGTTGAATTGACTGTGATTTTGAAATTTTTTGTAATAAAATTTGTTTGGATGCTAAGAAAATAGCTGAGAAAATGTGAAAAAATTGTAAGAAAATAGTATTTTCAGAATAAAACCAAACACATGAAAATATTTTCTACAACAATTTTTATAATGCAACCAAATACTTGAAAATATTTTCCTTTCTCGAAAATAGCATTTTCAAAAAATAAACTATTTTTCAAAAAATATTTTATGGGAACCAAACACAGCCCAAATCTTGATTTATTAAGAATAGGCTGGTGTGCACATATGGATGAATACATGTTTGACAAGTCAATAAATAAGGCGTTAATGACGTTTTTTTTACCTGAGGGCTTCTGGACCTCATCCCACGTAGCACTAAAATTGTGAACTAGCAAAGTCAAGGCTTTACAGCCACAAATTGCACCGTGATTAATGAATCCCATTATGGCTAATCAAATAAAAGACAACAGAAAAGAGACCCTCTTATAAATGTTTTCATTTAAATTTTTAATAGTAAAAATTAAAACTTTAAACATATCATTTACTAACTAACCAACTAACAAAGTGGCATGATTGATTAATTAGTTTCACATCAACAACGTAATAAATAAATTCTTAATTATTTTTTAGTGATACTGTAGGTAGTGCAAAATTTTACTATATATAAGTCTTACAAATTTATATAATATCTAAAAACTAAAATATATTATTTATCGTTATTACACTCCTTTTGAGCAATATCATTTCAATTCACTTTCATCCATTTAGTCCACTTTGGTCAATTTAGTTTATTTCGGTCCATATGATCCAATTCGGACAACATCAGCTCACTTTGGTCCAACAAGTACGTTTGGCCTATTGTATCCAATTCGGTCAACTTCACTCCTATTTGGTCCATTCAGTAAATTTTAGTCCACTTTCGTCCATTTGGTACACTTCGGTCCACTTTGGTCCTATCAGTCTACTTTAGTCCATTTTGGACTAATTATGCCTTTAAATTGATTATTTTTGTAAGTTACCTCAAATTTTTATTTTTTCTTAATTTTTGGGTTAAAATTTATGAAATTTTATTCTATTTGAGCCATAGTCTTTAATTTTGGGCTAAAAATACAAACAAAATACGCATTAAAAATTAGAAATATGAGCCCTAAAAAGGCAAAAAAAGAAGAAGAAGAAGATAATATTCAAAAGATGACCTCAAAATTCAGGTTATAATAATAATAATAATATAGGCATTATATAAATATATATATATATATATATATATATTGTTGGGGGGGGGGGGGGGCTACAATTTAAAACATATATATGGAATGGAGTGTACAATTTTTTTTTTTTTTTAATATTTCTTGGATGTGTTCAAGTTAGTATTTTTTTTTATATATAAAAAAAAAAATCCATTCAAAACATTTTTTTTCCACTTATATAAAACAATATTATAATTATATAATTTAAATATTTTATATCACCTAAAACTTATAAAAATAGAAAATACTTTTAAATAATACATGCACTATTTAAACTATAAATTTTACCAAGTTCACAACTAGCTTTTTTTACTTATTACTTATAAAAAAGGGTGTGGCATCATTAAAACCTGGAAGTATAATACAACTTCTCCATAACAGACTACTAAGCTCGATGTGATACAACTTTGACTTCAATAAAAGCTAACATTTTTTAGAAAAAGTACATCATATCAACAATGTCATTAAGCATCTGAAATATAGAGAAAGGGGAACTCAAGTCGCATACTAATCCACCTCGCAACAAACAGCTACTAAGCTGCCAATGTATTTCAAGTAAAACTTTCTACACATAACAAGCATCTTAATTGGTGCCGTTACAAGATATGGTCGACATGATTGGATGAGATTATAAAAATTAACTTTACAATAATTAAAAAAAAAAATTATAATATCCCAAAACCAATAATCTACCACCAGTCCTGTTGGTTCTCTTATGTTCCAAAAATCCCATTCATTATGATGAATTATACCTTCAAAATAGGTGTACAACATAATCAATCAATTTTATTGGATGCACGCCCCTTAATAACAAAAATGAACAGTACATGTTATTTGAAAAGAAAGGAAAAAAAATTACTCCTCTCTTGCAGATCCAAGTGAACTTTTGAATCAAAACGGTAGCTGAAGAAGAGAGAATACAATATGCAAGATACCCGTCAAGTCAATTCACTGACAAGCACAAGCAGGGAAGGTTGGAACAACGTAATGGTTGAAATGGGATATATTATTTGAATGAACCAAAGCATTTGGTGATCTACCTCATGAATCAATAGCTTCATTGATTATGTTTTTGATTACATATCAGCTGTAGAAATATAAAATCAGGAATGTTTCCTAATATAGGTATTCATACAATGAAGAAATTTAAGAATGAAAAGCAGAAGCTTTAAACTGACCTGCTTGAGAATGATCTACACGTACAAAAAAAACTTGCAGCGACTATCAGAGATAGCAAAGAATAAGCATTAGACCTTTAAAATAAATTGAAGTTCCTTCCTGCAAACAAAAAATTTGTGACACATAAGAATGGAATCCAAAATCCAACCAATGAGCACAGAAAAAGGAATCTGCAGCAATATAAAGTTGATTTTAGTGGATATTGATGCCAAAATGAAAATCATCAATACAGTAATACTAAACAGAACAATCATCAAAGCACAGTATCTCATATATGAATGAGCCTCCAAGCACAAAATGGATTGTACAGGGATGACATTTTAATGACAAGATGCAAACATGAAAAACAATGCAGATGAGAACCTAATCCTGTTCCCGGCATGATAAAATGTGAATAATTATATATAAGCTTTTCTGAAGCTAAACAAACAGAGAATAATAATGTCTTTCATTTTCTTGTTTTGAAACAGTGTGGATTTGTCTCAAGGGTTTCTTGTTCAAGCTGCAATAAACATCACATCACAGATAACAAATATCATACGAAACAAATTCATGTAAATAGGTCTTAATAGAAGCATATTTTTCAAAGTGTACAAGATTCCTGCCATGAAAAGGTGAAGCTGCTCCAAAAGAAGAAATTACTCATGATAGTAAGTGTGATCCTCAACAGCTCTCTTTTCCAGCTAAGAATTTTATCCATAATTCCATATGTTGAGACAGCCAATGAGGTGCAAAACTAAGGCTACAAAAGGGACTATTCCCGTATTCTTGAAGATGACAGGCCTTGATTGAGATTGGGACTTCTGCTGTATATACCTTTGTCTTGGAGGAAACATGACAGGGGAGGGGATGATCAAACTCCATTTACTAATATAGTTTTAACGATGAAAGATATATTTAATATTTTAACAGAACTTCAAAGCAGCTGAAGAAACAGATCACTTTTTTGTTCCTCAAAATTTGTCAGTTATTCAGTTACTAAAAAAGAATACATTTATTTAACATGAGGGTGCACAAAACACTTAATGACTTGTCAATAACATAGAGGATATTTTTGAAGACTGAAATAGTTATATCCATTTCTGTGATTCAAATATAGGTTCAAATGCAACTCAAACTAAACAGTATAAACAAGAAATTAAACTAAGGTCAAACAAACTCTTATTTTTTAGAAGTAAAAACATAAAATAGGTTTACAAGGAACCCATCTGATTAATGCTTACCCCAAACATAGATATCTGAGTTGATGATCCTATTGCCACTCCTTATGAATTGTCCTGTGAAGAAACTCAATTCTTAAAACTCATTCTAAAAGGAAATTGTTAGAAGAGAATGTTAGAAAGCTTACAAGCTTGTCTTTCATGGCAAACATAATAGCACTTGCATGCTCTGTGGCATTCCCCACAATTGGGAGCAAAACAACTCTAACAAATTCGAGTGGCACATTCCATGCAATAGATGCTCCCAGCAAAACAATCAACCAATCAAAAAATTCGTGAGTCAAACACCAGTAGAGAAAAAAATATAAAATTACTAGAAGATTACCATTAGAACTTTCATCTATTATGATAGTAAAAAGGTAACGTTTCTCGTAGAAACTCTGGAATTTCAAAGATTCCTGCACATAATTTTACTTTAGGGTTATTTTCTTAATCATATTTGGTCTAGATTATTCTAGAGTTTGTAATAGTATTAGGACTGTTTTAGTGGGATTTCTTAGGCTTTAGTTTAGAAATCAATATTAGGAGTTAGGTCTAACTAGGTTAAATAAGATTCAATCAGTCTATATAAAAAAAAAAATTCAATTTACTTATCAAATATAATATATATATATATATATATATGCTTCATTGTATTTACAGAACTCAAACTTAATCAACAGAATTATCGGTGATTTGCATTATTGAAGATGTGTTCCTAGAATGTTCTTCTCTCTCTCTCTTCTCTTCTTTGGTCTGCATTACTGTTCAAGTACTCTTCACACAGCCCCCAAACAGCAACAAACTTCTCACTTTCCTTTTTTACAACCCCAAATGAATCCATTCTACTTATACATCAAAATCCTAAAACCCCACATACTTTCACAATGCAACGATAGTTGGCCCTCAGTTATCTTCTATCTAGTAGACTTGGTAAAAGGGCCCTCGACTTATTTCCAGAATTAGAGTTCAACCACAGCTGCCCTGTTTTTCGGGGGAAAAAGTTCCTTGCCAATTTTTGCTATACCAACTAACCACCATACAATCCACGGAATGTCAGCCCTATGTCACTTATATCAGTCAATGCCCCAAAACATGATAGAAAAGTAACCATATACCAAACCAGCATTTGATATAAACATCAAAACATGGCCAAACAAAGTGTTATGCCATTAGAGTTTCCAATTGCAATGGCTCCTATATGTAAAGAGCGAAAAAGGAAATTATATATATCCTTTAAGAATTGATTTAGCCTTCAAAAGTATATAATCATAAATTTTCTAGGAGAAAGAAACACTAACAAGAATATATTACCTCTATTGCATGAACTAAATATTCAGATAGGATTGAGATCCAAGCAGTCATAATCAAAAGCCAAATTATTGATTCCCATTTCGAAATCTCGGGACCTTCATCGTCATTTGAGCTCTCTTCAGTCTGACTCCATTCCTATGTTCATACCATATGTCACACTATAAATTAATTAACTGAAAAATCCAAGCTAAAAGAAATTCTTCCACAAATTATGACAAGGAAAATATTGGATATACACCATATAAAGCAAGGCCGCGTTTTAAAGCTCAGTAAGTCACTAAGCCAAGCATATGTAGCATTTAAAAGTGTACTAAGCTATAAAAAAAAGGTATCAAGTTACTCAGTCCGTTAGATTAAGCAGAGGAACCCAGAATATCGACAACATCAAGAAAGCTGTCAAAAAAAAATCTGAGCCATTCATGTTTTTCTACTTACAACTAATAATTCTAACTTGCTAGGCATCATTTTTTTTTTTAATAAGTACTTGGGCAGCCACCATATTGCAAATAAATTGTAGCAAAATCCATGTATAAGAATGAAATTTAAAAGGTTACAATAAAGAACACATGGTACTAAAATGTTTACACACTGAAATATTCTGAACTCTCTTTTTTCTTTTTTGTTGGGGGAGGGGGGATATGAAAAAATTCATAACCAACCTAATTAAGAGGATCATAGGGATTTTTATGAGACTTTAGCTGGAAAAAGAGGAACGCAACATATGCAACAATCATGATGCAACTGCAAAATCTTGAAAAAGCCAACTCTGACTCCCCAGAATGAACCTCAGTGTGTGTATAATGAAGAACAGCTGGAAAAAGTAGGCCCGTGACTGCCACCAACAGCAATCCAGAGTTTACAGCAGTTTACTGCATACCACTTCTACCAGATTTAGCATGAAAGTAACAGGACAAATTAGAATATACATATGTGCGCGCACACACACCTTTTTAAACTGCTGCTCCTTTTAACAAAAAAGACCACCACAAAAGAATGCACATCCAAGCACAAGCAACAAGTTTGACAGAATTGAGCCCAATAATGACAGCTAAACAACACGTATCAGTCTGCTTTTCAGTGCATAGATTGATATAAAGTTCTGTTGCATTCCCAAAAGTAGCATTCAACAGGCCTCCAACTGCAATTTCAAATTCACTACATTAAAAAAAAGCAGCTAGAATAGTGATTACCAACCTAAAGATGAATATAGATAATGCAAATGACACTTGTTAGAATTGTTGTTGGAAGATTAAGACTTGAGAGTGATGGAAAGGAGAGAAAAGAAAAGGAGTTCCATTATTATAGTAGAGACAATTTTGGGTCACGCACAAATGTAATCTATAAAGTCATATCATCCTCCAATTTTTTGTTTTTTGGGTAATATTTCTCCAAACAGGCCTTTTTATAAACAAACTGCCGAACATAAACAAAGAGCTGAGGCGCGGTGGTTGATGATCAGCTCCTATGACAATCCAGCTGAGGCACGGTTGTCGGCGATCTCAGCTCTGCCACTTCTTCATCGGACTACAGGTCTCTCCGATCTATTTTACTCTCTGTTTGTTTCCTGAGAAAAAATTTTGAACGAAATTCCATTTCCTAATACTAGTTGTTTGTTGATTAATTTATTGATTTACCGGTTTAATTGAGAAAATTTGTGTGAATTCAATAGATCCTTCATTTGTGAAATACACTGTGGAGCCAGTGAGTTGGGGAAACTCACTTAACTCAAGGTAAATTTTCTCTTTTTCTCTGTTTGTTTAGCGAGAAAATGAATGAAAATATCATGATAATGTGGAAGCTTGGTGGTTTATGTCTATATCCCTTCGAATCGTTTGTTATTGAAGAATCGATCTCTGGTTGTAGCATTCTATTTTTCACTGGATGTTGGATGATATGTCTCTACTTTATAGTCAACCGGTCGACATTGTACAACTTGACTGCTATTTTATATGTAATGGAAAAATTATTGTATAAAAATTATTTTATACACGATTGGGAGGAACCTCGAGAAAGTGACCAGGAAGGTTAATCCACTTTTTTCTCTTCATTGCCTGTAAGTCACTGTCTTCTTATTTCAAGTTCTGTTAATTGCTGCATTTCCTTTTCTCTTAGTTTACATGTATTAATAGATTGACCACCATGTGTTTGATTAGAGTTGTCAATGGGACTCCTGGCAAATTCACTAATTGCTAGGGTCATTTTGGTGTATGCATTTTCTTTCTCTAAGTGCACATTTATTAGTGCAAAAGACATCATCTGCTTGAAAGCAAGTAAAAATCAAAATTGGAAAGCTTTTGCCGCCAAAAGTACTAGTTTATTGTTGTTGTTGTTGTTGTTGTTGTTGTTGTTTTTTTTTTTTTTTTTTTTTTTTTTTTTTTTTTTTTTTTCAGTTTTACACAAAATTTGTACTTTTATTTGAGTTTAATAAGTTTGTAGACTTGTTTTAACACAAAATTATTAGATTATTATTGAACCTAATAAAATAACATGTCTTTGATTTCTTTTTTTTTACTCCTCTCTTTCTCCTACAAAATTCAGATTACATACTTGAGACTTCATTTTCATATTTGCAAAGTTCTTTCATATATACTATGAAAAGGGTATTAAATAAAACAATATAATTACTTTATATTTTTGTTATGGTTGTTATAAGTAAATGGCTAGTATAATTACACCTTTTTAAATTGCTGGTGTTGACATGACTGTCCTACACATAACAAGACCTAACGTGATTCGACCTAAAAACCTACATCCCAACAAAAAGCTCTTGAAGGTTACATATTTTCTATATTGAAATGTACATGTTACGATGAGCCTAATTCACAGACAAAAATGCTAAATTACTTCCTATATTGAAAATGTACATATTACATCTTTTCTTTATGAATATTTTTCTTTTTAGTCCAAACTTTCTCCTGTTTCAAATTTAAATTCCTTTTCTTTTCCATACAAGCAACCAATTAGAGAAACAACTATCTAGTATAAAATTAAATAAAAAAAATACTTCCAGTGATCTATTTTTGGTTAAATCAATTTTTATCTGAGAAAAAAATTTCACCACCATTCAACTGAGACTAATTCACAAATTAACAATTTTGTTCTTATATTTCCAAAATTTCTTCCCTTCCAAAGTTAAATTAATTTTCTATTTCATATATTTTCTCAAGAAACTATGAAAATTGCTCACTTTCGATGACGTATTCAGCTCAAACCGAGCTTAACGACGTCATTTCTAATGGCAGGTAAAATTTCTCTGAAGAAAGTTGGAAAAGAAAGGCTAAATCAAAGTGAGCGTCACAGAGAAGGAATTTTCGTTCGAAGCTACTCCGAATCACCTTTTCTATCATCTTCTCGCCGTTCGTTCTCCGCCATGATTCGGGTGAAAACGACAATTCCTCCATGCGTTTTTTTTTTTTTTTTTTTTTTTTTTAAATTTCAGAGAGAGAGAGAGAGAGAGAGAGAGAGAGAGAGAGAGAGAGAGAGAGAGGTGAATTTGATGTTTTTAAAAGGATATTTTTTATTTTATTCATTGAAAGGGAAATGACACAAAAATATAGTACAAAATCAGTAATTAACCTACAACAAAAACTTTTCCTGTAGGTCCAGTGTAAAAAGCTAGCTGCCTAAATTACGAGAAGAAATTATAAGATTCACATGGTAGACAAGTAATGTGGTCCATCATTTCACTAAAAAACTACCACTTGTTTAAAATTGTTAATTAAAAAAAAAATTAAACAGAAATTAATTACTGACTCGACAATTTTAAATAAATGGAAGTTTTTTAATGGAATGGTGGACAAATGACGTAGTCCACCAGAGAGAGAGGTGAATTTGATGTTTTTAAAAGGATATTTTTTATTTTATTCATTGAAAGGGAAATGACACAAAAATATAGTACAAAATCAGTAATTAACCTACAACAAAAACTTTTCCTGTAGGTCCAGTGTAAAAAGCTAGCTGCCTAAATTACGAGAAGAAATTATAAGATTCACATGGTAGACAAGTAATGTGGTCCATCATTTCACTAAAAAACTACCACTTGTTTAAAATTGTTAATTAAAAAAAAAATTAAACAGAAATTAATTACTGACTCGACAATTTTAAATAAATTGAAGTTTTTTAATGGAATGGTGGACAAATGACGTAGTCCACCAGAGGACTCTATAATTTCTCCTAAATCAAAGTGAAACCAACACGTTAGCCACTTAATTATTCATATTCCTTGGAGAGAGATTAAAAATAAATAAATAAAAACTAAGAATTCCTTACTCTATAGCATATCCTAAACGATCAAAGGTGTTACTTATCAAAAAAAAAAAAAAAGGCGTTACTTATACCCAATAAGCTTAGAAAGAAGACTCGAGCCTGCAATCCACCTCAACATGATGAACAGTGACAAATACCATAAAATGGTTCAAAACCACTGGTCATCATCAATAGCAGTAGGAACTTTTTTAATATATTGAACATTAGCAATATGATTTTTTTTTTTTTTTTTTTTGGAGGAACAAAAAGAGCGGCTCACGTGTGTTATCATAGCCGACTACACACCACAGATACATCGCTTGTGGGTACCAGCAGCACATAATGGTGCCCGTGAACTCCCTTTTTTTTGCAAGTTTATTATTCTTGTAGTTTTATATTTCAAACTCAATTGCATAATAACTTAAAAATCAATCTATTTTCTTTAATATAAATTAATCAATCAATGCTTCTCAGGATTAATATACGTGGTCTAAATCAAGTATGGGTAGCCAAAATACTTTAGAACTTTTTTTTTTTTTTTTTTTAATTCCAATTAACTCATAATCGTGTGTTGGGTTCATAATTGGCCTAAATTAATTATGGAGTAACCAAATTCTTACAATCTTATCTTTTCAACTAACATCTTGATTAAGGTATCTTAATTATTTTATTGAATCTTCATTGTGAGTTAAAGAAGTTTAAAGCATGTGTTATGTATCCAAGAGTTAGGTCTTTTTGAATATACACTATTATTAGTTTCTTTAAGACTTTCTCTCATTTATGTGTGTGTTAAAATACTTAGTATTCTTAGCCCAAAAAAAAAAAAAAAAAAAAAAACCAACAACAACAGCAACAACCACCACGACAATGCCAGCAGAGCTTTTGGATGAAGGAAGAGAAAATTCAAATCTTTCCTATTGGGTGAGGGAGACTAAGATTTAGGTAATTAGTCAGATCGTGCTCCTGATCTGCTAAACAAAGCATTAAAAGGGAGGATTTAGTGGATATTTTTAAAGTCTTTGAGTATTGACAAAGGTTTTAATTTAAAATTTTATAATTTTATCATGATTGGAGTACTTCAATCATTAAAAAGTGAACATGATTGGATCCTATTACATCAATTGATCTTCAAATCACTTTTTTTCCTATTAAAAAAAAAAAAACTTTTAAATCAAATGGCAATAGTTAATGCGAATCTTATCAAATTCCTTTTTCACAACTAATGATTGTTAAGAATGCAAAGTAAGAGAGAGAGATTGAATAATTTGTGTACTAGAGTATATTTTGTATATGTAACACTGTACAATAGAGGGTCTTATATAAGTATAATATGTGTGAAATAAGTATATTACAAGTATTATAGTTTCAAATAATTTGATCATTACCAAAAGTATTATAGCTCAGTGGCATATATGATAAATGTTCCCCTTTATTAGGAGAATTACGATTCAAATCCTCACAACTCATTGTACTATCTGATTTTAATATATAAATATTGCTCATTGTCAATGTTATTCCAATTGAATGTATATTAACATTCATTGCTATGATATATTCTTGATAAACTTTTACCCATAAAAAAAAAAAAAAAAAATTGTCTTTTATATTAAACCCTAAAATCAGAGACAATTTTCTTTTTTTTAGAGAATCAACTCAAAGACAAACTTAAAGTTCAAAAACAAAATAGAACCTAAAAATAGAAATCGACCCAAAAAAAAAGGTCAGTTACTCTTCATTTACGAAATCCATAGAGTTTAATAGTAATTTAAAACATGTGGAGATTATTTTTTTTAGAGGTGGACTCACTTTTTTTTTATCGCTATAAACATTGCATATGGCATGTTTTTTGTATTTTTTTTTTTCCTTGAAAAAAGAACAGAGAGAAATATAGTTTCGTTTTTCACAATTTATAGAAAAGCGTCTTTATAAAAAAAAAAAAAATATATATATATATATATATATATAATTTTTTTTGGATAAGAATTGCATAGAGGGCAATCATTATTATTGCTGATTTACAAACATTATCACTGCACAATGTTGGACTATCTCCCACTAGAATGCTATTATTATTAAGAACACAACAAATTTACAAAGCCGTAACGAAAAAGACAATTCTAGCTAGGAATACAACGAATTTGCCATGACAGCAATAATAATAAGATTCACTGTAGATCCTAATGGGCTGATCCAATGCCCAAAGAATCAGCCCAAAATTTCACAAAAATGCCATTCCTCACAGCCCATTTAATGGGGCTGTCATTGTTTAAGGCTCATCCATGAGTGCGACCCATTAACCTTGAACAATTTCTTTGCCTTGGACTTAATAAGGTATTTTGATTTTGGACAAAACTTTGGAATAATACTTTAGCTATTGTTTCTTAAGTTTCTCCTTAAAATTGAGTCATGTGACTATTTAATTAAAAATACACTTTAATTTCATGAAGAAAAATTTATAGAGCAAAATCTTAAGAGGAAAACCTAAGTACTGTACCTAAATCTTGCCCTTTAATTTTTAACTCTAAACTTTTA
Source organism: Quercus variabilis (assembly GCA_030445155.1). Lineage (NCBI taxonomy): Eukaryota > Viridiplantae > Streptophyta > Magnoliopsida > Fagales > Fagaceae > Quercus > Quercus variabilis. The sequence goes on from CP129452.1 coordinate 1,282,393, forward strand.
ACTCTAAAAGCCATGGCCAAAAGATAATTTTTGCATTTATGCAGTGTTTAGCACTACTTGGCCATGGAAGCAAGGTTTTTGGGTTTGGCTAAATAAAGTCCAATGCCCAGGCCCAATAACTTTTATCTCACCCAAATTAGTTTATTAATATGAAATGGATTTATTTTATGTTCATATTAAATATTATATATTTTAAAGTATATTCAGTGCTATATCATTAAAATTTTAAATAACAAACAATCAATATATTCTCAAATTCTAAAAACAAAATTGGATTCTCTCTATTTTAAGTGAAATCGGCAAGATCTTGTTAGGTGATTTTTTTTTTCAAAGTTTGTGCCCCATGTAATTTGTCTATTAATCACATCCACCTGGTTACATGATCTACTAGCTAGGTAATGCAAAAGCTCACCCAAGCAAGTATGATAGTTGAGCTTTCCATTTTGTAATTGATGTGCATGTATGGATTGTACATGTTGTGAAAGGGTGGTCTCATAAGATGCCATCTCATTAAAAACATGATAATCACATGCATATGCAGTCTTCTTTTCATTTGAACTACCCAATCAGTTACCAAATTAATGTAGACATGTTTATCTGTTTCTTCTACAAGTCAAATTACTAACATTATCTTAGTTTGCTAGTTTGTTTGTTCTTTAGAAGAATAAAGAAAACATTCACATATAGTTTACTTTTTCATCATTTTTAGGAAAATACCAAAAAATAGAAATTTTAGCTAAAATCAAAGCTATTACATGCAAATGTATCAGGAAAATACATGACATATTTAAACCACTTTGATGAACAAATACAATATATATATATATATATATATATATACATATGTTGAAATGTAGTATTTATTACTGCTATGCTCCAATTAGGCTACGTCAGCAGCCATGCCACCTTTTTTTTTTTTTTTTTTTTTTTCATTTTTTAAACAAGATTAATATAAAATATATATATATATATATATATATATATATATACATATGTTGAAATGTAGTATTTATTACTGCTATGCTCCAATTGGGCTACGTCAGCAGCCATGCCACCTTTTTTTTTTTTTTTTTTTTTTCATTTTTTAAACAAGATTAATATAATATATATATATATATATATATATATATATATATATATATATATTGCAACTTTACACATTCTTTAACTTATTAAATCGAACTCACCTTTAATTCAAGCCTCTTCCAATTCTCAACTCTTCCTTTTCCCCTTTAAAACCGATTGGCTCTTTTGAAGTTTGAACCCTTCAATTACCACTCCTGCAATTAACTATGTTATTTTTAACACTATAAATTTCCAATTGCTCTCTCTACCTCCGCAAAAGCTATCAAAGCTGCACTTGATTTGGAAAGTCCCTTTGAGGTGTGTTCTTTCCCTTCTTATTTTTCTTTTTTTCCCCAATTGCATTGTCGACAATATGATCACTTTCGGGCTATGGGTGGCTAGGATTTGGTTTGTCGATTATGAGAAGGGTTTTCAAGGATTAGAAATCTCTACAACAAGTTCTTACTTCATATTCATATTGTACAATTTTTATATTATATTTTTGTTTTACTAGTTCAATTTGTTTTTCTCTGAAATTTTAAAGAAAACCAAGTTTTCTTACATCTGACATTTGTTTAATTCTATGTAAGCAAAAGAAGAAAAAAAAAACCAAAGTTTGATGTAGTATTTAGTTTTGATAGTTTTGAACAATAACAGAGTATACGCTATAGTTTTACTCCAATTATTGCTTTCATATTTTTCAACCCAATGGTTCTTTTTTTTATGTGGGGTCTTTCTCAATTTCTATTTGGCTCCGAAAGTCATAAATACTATGTTTAGCACATTATTTCTTACTATGTCACAAGGAAATAGAAAGCTTCTTATTGCAGTCCAATAGACAATAATAAATCTGCCTCAAAAGTTTGATGGGTTTGTGCGTCACAAGGAAGTAGAAAATCTTAAAATATGATTGGAGGCTTAATTTTTATCTGATTCTGGTAAGGCTAAATGTGGAATTTGGTTCTTGCAGGATTTAGGAACATTGATCCAGATACATGAGAGTTTGATAATAAAGATTTCTTAGGTGACCAAAGACATTTCTAAAGAACTTTAAGATCAAAGAGAGATAATTTTTACCTCCTTTTTCATCATAGCCTTTGATGTTTTATTCTGATTAAACTTTTGTGTTGGCCACATAAGGACTCCAAGCACTAGCCGAACTTGATATGTCTATTTATTGTATTGCGGCAAACCCACACATAATACCTTAGCCGACTTATGTTAGTAATATAATACACATGTTCAATGACAATTGTTTTGGAGTATTAGTGCCACATTATTAAAATAAGTTTTTTTTGCCCCTATTCTTTGTTATTCTTAAGAGTCTAAGTCATGACTTTGTTCTAGAGATTTTCAATCGATCATTTGAGGATTCTAAGTTGTGACTTTGTTCCAGAGATTTTTAATTGATCATTTGAGGCATGATATGTTGGTTCTAATAATGACATTAGGAAAGCTAAGACAGTAGTAGTAAACTACAAGAGCATATGTTTAATAAATGAAACAAAGGCTAAAAAGGACTAAATGAAAAAAAAAAAAAAAAAAAAAAAAAAAAAAAAAAAAAAAAACAACAACAACAACAACAGCAGCAGCAACAACAACAAATGACCTCTTAGCAAGAGCAATGCAAAACTCATCAAATGAGTTTAATACATTATTGTTTGTGGTTTTTGAAACAATAAGATAAAAAAACTGAGCACACTATCATTATTTTAATATTGGTTCATTTACAAGTTATTCAAATATTTGACACACACTTATTCTTCTTCAATAATTATGAAAAACTTCATTAGCTCAAAAAAAAAACCTGAGATGCTATTCCCAAAATAGGGCAAATGGCAATCATCAGTTCAAACAACCCAACTCTATACAAAGCAGATTGAAAATGTAAATGTTTTCTAACTTTTTTTTCAATATAGATATAAGGGGGGGAGGATTTGAACCTTGGATGTCCTGGACACACCAAGAGATGCCAACCATTTGAGATGCAATACTCTTGGCTAAATGCTATCCAACTAGATAACATTAGATTGATACAACTTAATTCCAATTAAAACACTTATAAATCTCAATTGCTGCATCAATAATAGAACCTCAACCCGCAACCATTTAGACTATGCAAATTGAAACTTGCCAAATTACCACTTCACAATCTCCCTTCACTTCAATTAGATTTTAGAACTAGGTTTGAGCATTCTTCAGTTGATAAACATCACTTCATAGAGGATGGTGTTCTTTAAGTTGCTCCTTGCTACCATTTTAGCTACGAAATCACTCTTAGTGATTCTAACAATCTATTCCTTTGTCTTGACTACTCTACCATAAAACCTACTCTTTCTTTGAATTCGCAAGTGGCAAATTGTTGCCCATAATGCCACTTTGCAAAGAGAAGTTCTAAACCGCGTTTTAGGCTTGCACAATGGGTTTCTTGCATAGTAGGTTCCTTTCACTTTGCATGCCTATACGCCTTTCTTTTTTTAGAAAAAAAAAAATTAAATGAAAAATGAGAAGCTTATACTCTTATTTGTTTGATTGCTAAGAAATTGAAGTAAATTTTAGATAAATAAAACAAGCCTCGAGTCCTTTGTTAGTAGCTTTATTGTTTTTCAATAATTGCTTCTTCGATACGATGATTATGTTATAATATACTTTGGTTCCAATATGTTCATTTACTGATTTTAATCAAGGTGAAACTTCCAATTTTTGTTTAATTGTGAAGAGAAAATTGATTGCTCTCTCTCTCTCTCTCTCTCTCTCTCTCTCTCCCCCCCCCCCCCCCTTGAGATTGATATTTTTTGTGTTTGTTGTATTCTACTTTTGGTTGATTAATTTTGGTTGTGTTTTTTGAGTTCCCTATCACATTCACTCTTTTTCCCTTTTATAGTTTTAGTTTGAGTTAATTCATATATATATATATATATATATATATTCTAGAAGTGAGAATTTAAATTTATATCAAAATATAACCTACATGGTTATATATTTGAATGCTCCTATCAATTATTTGAGTACTATCAAAGATTTTATCATGATAATCTCCTTCAGAGAGAGAGAAATTTGAATAATTAATTTGAAACTCAAAAAAGTTTAGTTGTACCCAAAGAAAAGGAAAACATAACACACTATAAAAAAAAGTTTGAAAATTTTAAACCACTTCAAAAAAAAAAAATCAATCAAACACCCCCAAGTTTCTACTAAAAAAAAAACTCAAAATAATAGAATGGTGTATTTGTAGAGATAGAGAAATGGATAATACTGTTAAAAATAGTTCACTTTTTTTGGAGAAAAAATTATCTTCAATAAATTTTAGAAAATAAATTATACATTATACTATATTACAAAATAATTATATATTCTTACGCATCACGTGGGTCTTTGACTAGTTTAAGTAAAACATCACCCTTTTGGGTATCATATTCTCAAGAGGTTCATATTCCTAATACAGTGAAATTAAAACATTATTACAACAATACAATAATGAAGGCTACTATATATATAGGGGAGAATCAACCACTATTGCTATGGCTAATCGACTAAAAGCAGCAAGTATATATATTTTTTGATTTGGCACTTGAAAATCCTTTAAGACATCAACTTTGATGGTTGTCGCCTGAAAAGTATAAAAATAAAAATATGAAAAAAGTGATTTGGTATGAACAATGCCAAAAAAAGATCATATTTATAATATGTGAAAGGGGAAAATGGAGACTTACAAACTAACTTTGATAGCAACAAAACTTTATGGCTTAGATGTTCTACCTATCATAAATTCATAATGAACAAACTTAGTAAGGTGAACCATAATGTTAATAAAAGAATTGTCTTAAAACTTATAGATTTTAAGAGTGGTTATACTTAATAGGATCACAAATTATTTTACAACTTTTTGCCACAATTTTAACATGGCAAACTGTAAGTAGTTGCCTATCACTTACACATGGATTCATCATTTTTTTCTTCACTATTCACACTGTCACATCACAATTGTGGCAAAAAAATTGTGTAATAGTTTTCGGTACTTTATTTTTTTCAAATTTTAAACTTCTCTTACAACAACAAAATTCTAAGAATTAAGTTTGATCTCACAAAAATGTTACAATAGCAATCTTAGGACAAAATGCACATTGATTCACCAAAAATAGCTCCAACTATTGGCAAGTATTACTTCCTGATAATCACATTATTATATTTATAAAATTATTGATTAGTTCAAGCTAGTTATTAAATCAAAAACTTTTTAGTTAAAGGCCACAGGATTAGAAAGAGAAAGATGAAAAAAAAGAATTGATTGAAAATTTGAAACTTTTTTAAGGGTTTGGAACATTTCTTTTCATTAGAAAAGACTTTTGAATTTGGGATCTCTGTCTCGCTGTCTCTCTCTCTCAATTTGAAACTTTTTTAAGTAACAATTTGGAACATTTCTTTTCATTATAAAAGACTTTCGAATTTGGGATGTCTGTGGTTTACCCCTTCCCCCACTATATCTCAATTGAGAGAGAGAGAGATACATATTAGAGAGACATATGTATGAAGGCATTAAGATTCATAATATGTATAAAGGAATAAAGAACAAGTCATGCACACCACAATCATCTCCCTTCTCACTCTCACCACTTGAATCATTCATTGTGTAGCAAGAGAAGGATAAAATAAAAGAGATGATTTAAAAAAAAAAAAAATTATTGCAAGTCTAAACCTTTGGTAACACCATAAATATACCATAAATATAATAGTATAATGGCTTAGAGAATTATACCTATAATTTTGCATAAGTGGTGAGGGCACTTTGGTTCTTCACCTCTTGAATTACCTTCACAAACAGTCCAACAACTTTGGATCACCAAGCTTGTAGCTTTTGTGTCGTAACCCTTGAATCTTATACCAAAAAAGAACAGAGGGAACATGAGTGACTTTCCAAAAGTTAGGACCTTCATCTGGTTGTAGACTAAGAACAAATTCAGTTGGCATGTCATAAAATATTAGATATTTGAGGCATTTCAGATGGTGGATGCTACAAGGCACCTTCTTCAACTGTGGGCAAAGTCCAATTAAAAGCATTTCAAGAAGAGGCAAGGCACCTCCATCTATCATCAATCTATTAAATCCTTCCAAATTTTCAAGGCCTAGCCACTTGAGTTTCTAAAAGCCTCCTTCCTCTATGTGTAATTGCTTACCTATGTATCCATCGAAAATTTGAAGAATCATCAAATTAGGCAAGGCTTGCAGGACCTTTAATGGATCATCCATTAATCTTGACCAGAATAAACAAATTCGAACTATAGTCTTGTGTTTGGGAATCCATTCCAACAGCTTTTCTAGTCACCCATATAGGCCGAGACTTTGTAGGAGGGGCAAAGAAGAAGACAACATTTGCAATTCAAGCACTTCTTCCTCACTTGTTCCATTAATAGTCAATGACTGAAGATGGCTCATTTTCTCCAATGCAGTGCACAAATCTATTCCATTTTCTTTCTTCAAATTAGTGATTTCAAACGTCCTTAATTGTCTCAAACTCCCCAATTCTATTATAAGGGCCGCATTGTTGGCTTCAATCTTAACAAGTTTTTGTAAGGATTGTAAACACCCAATGCCACTATGTATTTTTACTCCTCGTCGAGAATCAATACTAAATTTAGTATCAAAATTTTCAATATATGCACCTAGGTATTGTAGCTTATAGAGCCCACTAATTTCCACTGGTAGCTCAGACACAAGTGAACGTTTCAAATCCAAAGTCTTTAAGTTGTGCAAGTTACCTATGGAGTTTGGAAGGATTTGTACTTTTGTATCTCTTAGGCTTAAATATCTTAGATGGAATAGGTTACCCACTTCTTTTGGAATGTAGTCAATAGGAGCACCTTCAAAATCCATTATTTTCATGAGCTTGAAATTTGAAAAACAAATTTCAACAAAAGATTTAAGCACTTTGTCTATCCCAAAAACAAGAATCGAACGAGTTTGAGAACTAGTAATACTCTGCAAAGGAGTATTTACATTGTTTTGAATTAAAAGACGTCGAGCAATGTTGTCAAAACTTGAGTAGTTTTTAATTAAGACCAAATGAAAACTCAACTCCTTTGACCTAGAGAGAATGACCTCTCGCAACATATCATGAACTCGACAACTTCTAATTTTGCCTCTAGAATCAACCATCTCCACTTGAACCAAGCTTCTATGAATGAGCTCTTTCAAGTAGTCCTATGCAACCTTTTCCAATGTTGGCCCTTGCTTTTCTTTTATAAAACCCTCGGCTATCCATAGTTGAATTAGTCTTGCACCATTAATAAAGTAATCCTTTGGAAACATTCCAAAATATAAAAAACAAGCTTTGAGCTTGTAAGGTAGATCATGGTAACTAAGGGATAGAATTTTGGTGATATTTATGAGATGAGGATTACTTTCTAGCTCTGAACTAAGACTATTTTGCAATCTGAGCCACTCATGGAGAACCTTGTCTTTGGTTGACAAAAGACTGCCTATAGCCACAATTGCAAGTGGCAACCCTTCGCATCTCCCAACAATGGCACGTGACAACTCAGTAAAATCAAGAGGACATTGCCTCTCTTCACGTTGGAATGCCTTCTTGTAGAAGAGCTCCAAGACTTTTTCTAAAGCAGTAGAGGTGGCAATTTGTACACATGATAATATATAGATTCTTTGTCAAAAGGAGCAACATCCTCACTTTGAGTTGTAGTTATTATTCTATTTCCTTTGTCATTCTCAGGGAAACCACATTTTATATGTCTCCAAAATTCTGTATGCCATAAATCATCAAAAATTACTACATACCTTAGTTCATGTAAATATTGCTTCAATACTTCAATTAGTGATGTCACTTTCATTATGCCAATTTCTCTAGGAGCAAACTCCTCCCTTGATTTGTAGAATTGGTTTATCATATCCCTTAACAGCTCCTCCATCTTGTATGGTTGAGACACAGTGATCCAAGCATGGCTATCAAAGTGTGTGGTCACCTTCTCATTGTTGTATAGTTTCTTGACAAGAGTAGTCTTGCCAAGGCCACCAATACCGGCCACCGAAATCACCACACGTTTAGATGGTCCTTCTACTAGCCTCTTTATCAATTTAGCTTTGGGATACTCAATGCCTACAACCTCAGCTTCCTCAAGGAATAGGGATGTCACTCGAGAGTCATGCCATGTAACACTTCTAGTATCACTAGTAGATATCCTTTGCTCTATAGTGTTGAAGCCATATCTTTTACCACTCTTTCTGATATCGTTTAGTATCTTGTTGATACCTTGAATCTTAGAGGCTATCACATGTTGTGGTTTCAGGTTCATGTTAACATGAGAAACCTTTTGCAAGAAATAAAAGCTTCGCCTTCACTTGTGAAGTTGTTTTGCAAAATGAAGTATGTATTCATCGATAACATCTTCTATGTGATAAGCTTCTTCCCTCACCTGTTTTACTCATGTTTTAGCAACATTACTCATATCATCCTTTTCAACCCTTGTATTAGCATCCTTGAGGAAAGACTGAATCATCTCCATTTCACGTCTGATGCTTGTAACTTCTTCATGGATACCCATAAGCAATTGTGCCTCTTGGATTAGCAATGAGGCCAAATGCTGTATAACTAAGTGCCCGTTTGTTTGCGCGTTTGAAGCCCAAAAGTTGGCTTTTCAAAAAAGCCAGACCAAAACGTGCGTTTGGTAAGTATAAAACATAACTTTCCTAAAAAAGTTGCGTTTTATTTTTCTGAAGAAATGCGCATTTGTGTTATGGGTCTGCTTCAGTCCATAACCAAAAAGTCCAATGCGCGTTCTAGAAGTATTTGTTGCTAATTCATTCAATTACCAAATTACCCTTGATAAAAAGCCCTCAATTCTCACTCTTGTCCAAGCTCACTCTCACGCCTCTCATCTCAAGCATAATCAAAATATAAACTCAAAAACATAATCTTAAAATTAATGAAACCACAACAATAAAAGCAAAAAAATTCTTGCTCTCATAAAACTAATATAATTTAAACAACAAATCTAAAATCAAAACAACAACAACAACAGATCAAGAATAGAAAAAAAAAAATAGAACAATAAATGATCAAGAAAAAAAAAATAGAAGCCAATCTGACCCCCAGTTGCATGCACTCCGCAATGAGGAGGAGGAGCAGTGGTGGCGGTGTGGTGGAGCAAAGACGATTTCTCCTTTCTCTCCATGTGTGTCTGTGTATGTTTGAAGATAATGACACCAAAAGGCAAGCAAGATTATGGAATCAAGTATCACAGAGAGAGCTAGAGAATTTATGGAATCAAGTATCACAAAGAGAGCTAGAGAATCAAGTAAAAAAAAAAAAGAGAGAGAGAGCAGAGAATGAGAGTTGGGGAAATAAGGAGAAAAGAAGGCTCTGGAATCAAGTGGAATATAAAGGAAAAAAAAGAGATGAAGGAATCCTATGGGTATATGTGTGTGGTGGACAAAATGCAAGAGAAGGAAAAAAAAAAAAAAAAAAAAAAAAAAAAAAAAAAGAAGAAGAAAAGAGGAAACGTATGGATGAAAGAAAGTCAAAGAATTAGAAATCACAATTTAAAAATACTATCACAATATTTTCACAATAAATTTTAAAGGGTAGGTTATTATTAGCTAATATTGGTGAAAAAATAATAATTTTTTTAGAAAGAGAAAAAAAAAATTTTAATAGTACGTTAAAATTAAAATTTGTATTAATTTTTATCACAATATTTTCACAATAAATCTTAAGTGGTAGGTTATTATTACCTAATATTGGTGAGAAAAAATTAATTTTTTTAGAAAGAGAAAAAAATAATTTTAATAGTATGTTAAAATTAAAATCTGTATAAATTTTTATCACAATATTTTCACAATACTTTCACAAATAAATCCTAAGTAATAGGTTATTATTAGCTAATATTGGTGAGAAAAAAATAATTGTAATCGTACGTTCAAATTAAAATTAGTATCAATTATCACAATAATTTCACAATATTTTCACAATAAATCTTAAGTGGTAGGTTATTATTAGCTAATATTGGTGAGAAAAAAATAATTTTTTTAGAAAGAGAAAAAAATAATTTTAATAGTATGTTAAAATTAAAATCTGTATAAATTTTTATCACAATATTTTCACAATACTTTCACAATAAATCTTAAGTAGTAGGTTATTATTAGCTAATATTGGTGAGAAAAAAATAATTGTAATAGTACGCTCAAATTAAAATTAGTATCAATTATCACAATAATTTCACAATATTTTCACAATAAATCTTAAGTGGTAAGTTATTATTAGCTAATATTGATGAGAAAAAAATAATTTTTTTAGAAAGAGAAAAATTGATTTAAGTATCTAAAGTAGTTGATTTAAGTATGAAATAAACTCGCATTAAAAAAAAAAGTATGAAATAAACTCTCTTATATATACATTATCCTTTTTGGTAATTTATCCCTTAAACTGCCACTTTTATAAGTGCTAACCAAACACTCAACTTTTTCAAAAAGCACCTTTTAGCAGCTTTTATCGAACATTTAGCTTTTTGAAAATGAACTTTTTCATTATGCATTTTTTAAAAACTCCATTTTTTTATTATGCACTTTTACATAAAGCTGAACCATCGCTTTCTGCCATGTCTCCTCTTTTTAAATCAGTAGCCACAGTAAACTGCAAATCAACTAACTCGTTGTCAGATATATAGAAATAAAAATCACACTTTTTTTTTTTTTTTTTGAGAAGGAAATAAAAATCACACTTGAACGTAAAAGACGAGAAAAAAAATCACCAGGTGCAGTAAAGTATCGTTGCCTTAAATTAACAACCTACTTTGATAAAAACAAGTCAATAAGAAACACAAAAACACGAAAATGATAATGGAGAATCAAGTGGCGGAAGTACAAGGCTTAATTAACACAGCCACACGGCATGTTTCAAATAGTTTTAAGCTAATGGCTTTTTGTAAATTCCAGTTAGGTTGTTGGGTAGTACTTTCAAAGGATTCTCCTCGCTTTTAAATTAATTAAGGGCAATTGCCCCTAGATCTTAAGGTGTAACGTAAAATTGAAAATCAGCGTTAGTTCATACTATGTATGAGAAAGTTTTTTAAAAATGAAATGTTTAAATGCATATAAATAAAATAAAAAATGAAATATGAATTTATTTATTTAAAGAGGAATATATTTAATTTAATGAGAATTTTGCACATTAATTTACAAAATTCCAGCTTAGCCACTGCCACGTTGGCAAACTCAAGAGAATCTCGTGATCTTAGAACTGACCAAAATTAGAATTTAACCAATTTCCCAACTATGTAGTTAGTAGGCATGGTTTGCAAAGTATATAATTTACTAACATCATTTTGGGCCTATAAATCGAGTCTTTGAGACTCGGTTTACATGTTTGGATCAGATATGATGTGGCGTTTTTGCCACTTGGCATCCACATAGAAATCAAGTCTTAGAGGCTCGATTTCCACTTGTGTGTGACATGGCAATTTGTATGTGACATGGATGATCCACGTGGAAGCCACATGGAAATCGAGTCTCTAAGACTCAATTTCTAATAGGGCTTTTTCAAAATGTAAAGCACTCTTGTCTTTAACTAACACCTCTCCACTCTCACTCACCCTCTCAATCTCACACAGACCAGAGCACTCTCACTCACCATCTCACTCTCTCAGCCTCACCGACCCCAACCCACTCTCACTCTCTCAGCGTTATCGACGCCGACCCCGACTCACTCTCACTCTCACTCTCTCAACCTCACCGACACCGACCCTCACTCACCCTTTCACTCTCTCAGCCTCACCATCCCTGACCCACTCTCACTCTCTTAGCCTCACCGACCCCAACCCATACCCACTCTCATGCCTCTCTCAGTCACCCTCTTCACCCTCACACAGACACTCTATCACCCTCTCTACTCTCACTCAGTCTCCAGTCTCATTCTCCACTATTTCACATTCATCAACTTCACCAAAAGAACAAAGATTGTATCAAATGCTCATCACAGAGCTTTGAGTTCCTTCAGTCTATGCAGTCTCTGAAAAAAAAAATGGTGAGTCCCTTTATGCAAAATGCAAAGTGTGTTTCACCGTTTGGTTGCTGAGAAACAATGAGAAACAATGGGATCTAAACACAGAGACAAATTCAAACTTCATAAACAAAATAGATTATCTCTAAAGAGAGTATGGACAATGGACCATTCCTCATAAATTTATAATGTTTTGCAATTCGAAAGACTTTTCATCATGTCGTTAATGCTAGGGACCAACTCTTTTAGTTGTGGAATTGTTCCAGTGTGAAGTTTTTCCAAAAGAGGCACTTCTCCTTTGTCTATTATTTGAAAATATAATTTTATACCCACATATCTTTCATGAAACCTAAGAATTATCAAACTATGAAGACTCAAAGCACTTTTAATGGATTATTCATTAAAAAAAATTAACAATTGAATACTCAGTACTAGTATTAATAATTGTTCACCTCAAACATGCTAAAAAATATTATTTTTTATTTGTTGTTTGACACTCTCTCTCATGTTTGAAGCTCTCTCTCTCTCTCTCACACAATAGCCAGACTTCAAACATAGGAACAATCCTCTCTCTTCACCATGGAATGAAGTCATTCAAAGTGAATCAGAGCAAAAAAAAAGTTATTACGCTCCTTAGCCTAGCTCAAATAGCTCAATTGTGCAATTTGTTTTCCAAGGCAATTTCTCATGCAAAAAGAAGACAAAGGGAAAGCAATGATCTATATTTTGGGCAACTGGAATGACATTTGATGATTTTATTAATCTTGGAAATCCTCCAATTATTTTGATGAAATTTAAGATCAAAATGATGATTTTCATGATCTTTAGGCTTTTGTGCAATTTTGAAGGTTTAAGGGTTAAAAAATATAATTTTAGAAAGGTTTCGGGTTAAGTTGTAATTTTGGGAAGGCTTGTGGATAAATTGGAATTTTGTGAAAGTTTGAGGTCAATTTGCAATTGAATGAGTGTTGGCTAGTGGACTTTAATTTTTGGGCTCGCTGAAATTGTGTGTTGGCCTTTCTATATGAATGTGGGTTTATATGTAGGCCTGGCTTTGTGTGAGTGGGCTTAAAAATGGGCTTTGGCTGAGAGTGCACTCTGGGTTTGAGTTTAGGAAGGGTTTAAAATTAAGCTGGGCTAAAGCTTATTTGTTTTTGGGCTAGGATTGAGTTTTATTTATTTTAAGAAACTGATCGGGCTTGGCATGAATGGGTATTTTAAGTAAAGATGATGGGCTGGATGGATTTTTAGTTGCGTGGGCTTGGACTCAGTCTTAAAGGACTGGGTTTCCTAAAAGGGTCGGGTCAACTTGTACAGTGATTGGTGAATGTCCAACAGTGAGAGTGGTGTAGAATTGGTTGTTTGTTTCTATGTTGATAATTTGGTATTGCAATTTAGGCTCCGTTTGGTAAGAGATTTTTAATAACGTTGTTTAAGTGTTATGAAAATATATATAGGTTAAAAAGTTTTGTAAAAATACATGTTGTAGTGTTTAAACACCGAAAACTTTTATTTAAATAATAGTACCAATCACCCTCTTAGATTATATGTGAGTGTGTTATTTAAATAATAGTACCAATTACCCCAGCTTTATATATACTGCTGAAACAAAGAAATTAACAGAATGAATAGTATTAAGTCAAACTTAACAAAACAATTGAGAGCTAACTCACACGATGGTCAGTCTGATTCTTAACAAGAATTGCTAGTGGCCCAAAAGGGATAAGCAAATTGAGTTTATTTGGTAAAACATAGTCTCTTTATGCTCTTATTACACACATTCCTCACCATTGCATTACTTCTAGCAAAAGAAACTCCAAAACACTATCCAATGTAAGGTTTGTGAATAGTATGCGACTTCTAAGTTACTTTTATAGATAGATATTTTAGGAAATCACCTTTTCTTTGGTTTCACATTTGTAATTCTTTCTCAACCATTTGGTAGCTCTTCCTTATCATGACAAATTTTTTGTATGTTCAAAATATTTTTTCCCAGAGATATTCTCTCAAATTTGTTGCTATTTCCATTGCTAATAGTTCCCAGCTTATAATAACCAAAATCCAAACATTGTGATCAATTCACAACTTAATTTCTGAGGCATTAGCCAAGGAAAATTTAACTGACATTAGCCCAAAAAATAAGTATTGCATGAATTCATTACTTCAATTTCTGAGGCACTAGCAAAGGAAAATTTTCAAAGTGATGAAACAAAGGGTCTTGAGATCAACTATTAGGGTGTTTGAGTTAAATGTAATTTGGCAATGTCCACGAGTAAAAGGCATTGTTTGGATTCGAGGGCAATGCAGATTGTGAGGCAAGTGTTCAATACTCAATAAGCTAATACTATTTTTTATGCATCCCACTCACTTCATTTCCAACCCAAGACAAGTCCATATGGAAGGCAACAAGGAATGGAGAGCATTCCGTGAAGAGTGCTCATCATCTGAGTCATAGAAAGCAGGCTGATCACAACTGGGGGTAAGCTTTGAAATGATGTAGAGAAGACCTTGGAGATTCATATGGGGGATAAATATTCCACCTAAGCGTGCGTTTGGCATGCTGAAAGTTTGCTACGTTTCAGCGTTTTGATTATTTTTGTGGGTCCCTTTTCACTGTTCATGGGGGCCCATAGTTGAAAGAAAAAATGCAGCTTATTTTTTACAAAAATGGTGCTTTTAGCAACGATCATTTTTTGAATCTTTGCTTTCTCTTTAGCTATATCTTGCAAGGTCTCCCTTCTTCTTCCTCATCAATGCCCAACCTCCTCATCAATGCCCCAACTTCGTCCTCAAGCTCTTAAATTTTACATCTACCACCAACTGTCCAAATTTATGCGAAGCATCTGATATACAAACTCTCTGGAACAGCCTTTATTCAAACAAACCCACCAACAGCCACTCTTTTCTTCCTTCATTTAGACAAACCCTCACCAGTGATTTTCTTGGCTGCGAGAGAAAATCAACCACAAAGCTGATACTGCCATTGTGAGGGAGAAATGCCGATGTCAGTCCCCTGTGAATCGTATTTAAATTTTTAGAGTTTTTTGATGTGTCAATGTGCTATCCCTTTTTGTTAATTGTGGCCGAATTTTGCATGAATAAAATTTCAATGGAATTGTGTGGGCTTGTTTGTGGGTTTTATATTTTTGTGACTTATCCGTGGGTTTCTCTGTATTTCATTTAATTCTGTGAGTTTGTCTTCTTGTCTTTGAAGTGGCTCTAATTGAAATGCACTGTCTTTGAAGAGGCTCTAATTGAAATGCACTTAATTGTTTGTTAAAATGCCTCTATGAGCTATATAGGGAAATAAGATACATCCGTTGAAGCAACGATGAACCATTATCCATAAGATTATTTGCTTGGAATGATGAATTCATATTTCTCTTATTGATTTGTGCTGGTACTTTCTAAATACTGCCTGAAGTTTAAGAGCTTCACGCGGAGAGTAAGCATTAATCTCCTCCCTAAATATGATAACAAACTATGCTAGATGTAATACAACTTTGAATTCAATAAAACCTAATATTTTTATCAAAAAAGTACAAACATATCTTCTTCTTCTTTGTCATCAAGCACCTCAAAAATAAAGAGACAAGAGGAATCCAATTCACATACTAATCCACCTAGCTACAAACAGCTACCATGCTGCAAATGTAATTCATGTAAAAACTTACTACACATAAGCATCTTAAGTGGGGCCATTACAACATATGGCAGACATGATTGGATAATATTTATTAAAATAAATAAATAAATAAATAAATAAAACCCTAGCATTACAATGATTTTTTTAAAGGTAATATTTTATAATATCCCAAAACGAAAAATCTAGCACCAGTCCTGATGATTTCCTTATGTTCCAAAAATCCATGTGATGATGACTTTATACCTTCAAATGAGGTGTACAACATAACCAAACAATTTTGTTGGACGCATGCCACTTAATATCAAAATGGAAAGGTACAAGTTATTTTAAAAGAAGAAAAAAATATCTCAATTCTCTATAATACACTTCTCTCTTGCAGATCCAAGTGAACATTTGACATCTAAAAAGTAGCTGAGGAAGAGAGCACATCAAGGTACCGGTCAAGTCATTCACTGACAAGCACAAGCAGGAGGTTGGAAAAATGTAACGGTTGAAAATTTGAAATATATACATTAGTATGAACCAAAGCTTTTGGTGATCGATCTCTTGAATCAATAGCTCCTTTGACTATGTTTTTGGTTGGTTGTCATCTGCAGAAACATATACATCAGTTATAGTTTCTAATATAGGTATTCATAAAATGATGAAAATTAAGCATGAAAAGCTTAAAGCTTTAATGTAGAACTGACCTCCTTGAGAAGAATCTTCATGTACAAAAAAACTTGCGGCGAATATCAGATAGCAAAGAATAAGCATAAGACCTTTAAAATAATTAGAAGTTCCTTCCTACAAACAAAACATTTGGAACACATAAGAATTTGTGTACTAAATTACAAAAAGATTAATAACAATCATGAAGATGGAATCCACAATAATTAAGAGACAAATTATTAGCACAAAACTTATTTAAAAAACAATTGAGCAAACAAGAAAACTCAGAAAGTATGTGGAACTTATTTAAAATGCTTACTAGCCTCTTCACAGGAGCCATGCCTGTGTTCAAATGCTTTTTTTTTTTCAACTAAAAGTATAAGTAGTTATAGCTTATAAGTACATGCATTTATTTTTTATCAGAAAAGCATAGATAGTTATAAATAGTAGTTAGTGCAAAAAGTGGAGTGTGGGAAGTTACTATGGTTACTACTTCTTCTAGTTATAATTTAGTTTGTTTTGTGTTCTAAATTTTAAATGTGGCCTAAAAAATTAGATGTTTGACATATGTTATTTTCCTTAATTGACCCTATTATTCAAAGTATTTTTAATTTACTGTGAGTGATTAATGTGAGGGTATTTTGGACCATTTAAAAATTGGACACCAAAGAGTCATATTCTCTTTAATAATAGAGATATTCAGCTTATACAAGAGCGTACAATGGCAAATATTATATATAATGCTTCCTTCCATTAAAATCATTTGACCAAACTATAGGTTTTTTTTTTCTTAGTCACCGAATTACAAACCTGCAGCATGAAGGCTACGACTAAGACAGTTATGAAAAGCGTTGCTGTCTCGAAAAGCTGAAAGTAGTCTAAGTCCATACGTAGCCCCATCATCCAACCAACAACTACAGAAAAAGAAATCTGCAGCAATAGAATAATGATTTTAGCAGATATTGACACCAAAAAAGAAAACCTTCAATAAATTTATACTAACAGAATAATCATCAGTTCAAAAAGAATAACCTTGTATGAATGACCCTTCCAAAGACAAAATGAATCATACAAGATGTTCTTTTCCTTATTTTCTCTAAATTAATCTTTCTTTTATTTTTCTGTTTTTTGGACATTGTTTAAATTTGTCTTAAGGCTTTCTTGTTTGAGCCACAATAAACGTCACATCACAGGCAACAAAGATCACACAAATCAAATTCATGTAAATAGGTCTGAATAGGAGCATATCATCGAAAGTGTACAAGTTTCAAGCCAATAAAGGTGGCAACAAAAGCTGCTCAGATAGAAGAAATTACTCATGATAGTAATTATAATAATCACCAGCTCTCTTTTCCAATTAAATAGTTTATCCATTAGCTGGGACAGCTAATCCCAGCTAATGAGGTGAAAAACTAAAGGCTGAATAAGCCTAAATTCCCAAATTCTAGAAGATGGCTGGTTTTGATAGAGATTGAGACCTCTGTTATATTCACTTTTGTCTTGGTGGAAAGAGGACAAGGGAGGGGAAGATCATGCACCATTTACTAATATACTTTTAGCGATGAAAGAGATATTTTAGCAGAACTTCAAAGCAGCTGAAGAACAAGAATTAACATTTTCTTGTTCCTATGAACTTGTCAGTTACTCAATCCCTAAAAAAGAATACATCTAGTGACTCTTGAAGAACATAAAGTTTAGAGGATATATTGAAGATTGAAACCATTTTCAATTTCAGTGCTTAAAATATTTGTTTAAATGCAATTCAGATTCAAAAGTAAAAATACGAAATATCACTCAAGTCAACAAACTCTTATATTTTGGAAGTACAAATATAAAATAGCTTCAGAAGGAACCCATCTGGTTAATGCTTACCCCAAACATAGATATCTGCGTTGATGATCCTATTGCCACTCCTAATGAAATGTCCTGTGAAGAAACTCAATTATTAAAACTAAATTCTAAAAAAGTAAAAATAAAAATGATAGAAATGAATGTCAGAAAGCTTACGAGCTTGTCTTTCATGGCTAACATAATAACACTTGCATGCTCTGCGGCATTCCCCACAATTGGGAGCAAAATAACACTAATAAACGCAAGTGGCATATTCCATGCAATAGATGTTCCCTGCAAAACGACCAAACCAATCAGAATGTTCATAAATCATTCAATTACAATAGCAAAATGGTCATCTTTCTCATAGAAACTATGGAAATCCCAACACTTTGTAATCTGAACAACCATGTCAAGTGAGTACAATCACCAATATCAAAGAGAAGAGGCAGCAGAGTAAATGAAAAGCAGGGAAAGAGAGAGCGGGGGGAGGGGGGAGGGGAAGGGAGGATAGAAAAATGGTACTTGGATTGGTGAAACACTTGTGAGGGTTTTGCCCATTTCACCAAGGTTTAACATGAGCTTTCAACCTAATGCACACCTGCTCCTTTGCCAGATTTATTGCCAGTCATTGGATAAGAGTCAAGTTGCTTTCTTTGAAGTGAATATATTCATTGGTTTACGAATTAAAGGCAATTTTTTGCACATAAAAATATCTGGAATTTCACAAGATTTCTGCAAATAGTTTTACTTGTGGGTTCTAATTAGGTTAATTGGTAAAATTTTTAATAATTGAAAAAAATATCTGAGATTTAATTTTTATCTACACCAAAATTTAATTGGTATCTTGATCTGATGATAAAGATTTGAAACTCTGAAACTCTCTTAAAAGAAAGTAAAGTAACTTACGGCATGAAAATTGTGACTAAGGGTCCGTTTGGTTAGAGGAGTGAAAAAGTAGAAAAATAGAAAATGGTGAGAGAATGGAAAAGTGGAAGGACAGAAAAAATTTTAATTTTCCTCTTTTTTGTTTGGTTGGGAGTGGAAAAATAAAATGATGAAAAAAGTGAGTTTATATAAATTTACATGTGTACCCTTATTAAAAAATAATGTCTAATTAAAACCGAAAAAGTGATAAACAACCAAGAAAAATCAATCACCTAAACTTATTAAAAAATAAAAATTATGTCCATAATAATAAAAAAAAAAATCACATCAACAAAAAAAAGAAAAAAAAAGTCAGGCAACGTCCCAAAAAAAAAAAAGGCAGCAACGTCCAGTGGAAAAAAGAAAAAAAAGGTGTGAAGAAAAATAACGTGGATAAATTTATTGTTCGTCCAAGAATGATGCATAATTTCTTTTTTCAGTTTTCTCTCTATTTTGAAAAGAGAACTTTTTAGTGGGTCCAAAAAAAAAAAAATACCTAGACCCTACTATTTATTTTTCTTCCTCCGCACCTAACTAAATACACTCAAAAAAAATTTTCTTCTCATTTTTTTCTCTAAAATTTTTTATTCACCCTATTTCACATCTAATCAAACACACTCTTAAGTCTTGATTTATTAAAATTTTAAACAATATCATTTACTAACTAACCAACTTACAAAGTGACATGATTGATTAGTTTCACATCAACAACATAATAAATAAATTCTTAATTATTTTTTAGTGATATTGTAGTTAGTGCAAAATTTTACTACATATAAGACTTACAAATCCATACAATATCTAAAAACGGAAATATATCATTTAGATTCACATCCATCCATTTGGTCCACTTTGGTCAATTTAGTTTATTTTGGTCCATATGATCCAATTCAGACTACTTCAGTTCACTTTGGTCCAACAGGTACGTTTAGCCTATTGTGTCCAATTTGGTCCACTTCAGTCCCATTTGGTCCAATTTGGTCCCTTCAGTAAATGTTGGTCTATTCAGTCCACTGTTATCAATTTGGTACACTTCGGTCCACTTTGATCCTATCAGTCTACTTCAATCCATTTTGGACTAATTATGCCTTTAAATTGATTATTTTTGTAAGTTACCTCAATTTTTATTTTTTTCTTAATTTTTGGGTTAAAATTTATGAAATTTTATTCTATTTGATCCATAGTCTTTAATTTTGGGCTAAAAATACAAACAAAATAGGTATTAGAAATTAGAAATATGGACCTAAAAAGGCAAAAAAGAAAAAAGAAAAAAGAAGATAATATTCAAAAGATGACCTTAAAATTCATGTTTTAATAATAATATAGGCATTATATATATATATATATATATATGTAATATTGTTGGGGGGGGGGGGGGGGAGGCTACAATTTAAAACATATATAATAATTTAAACTTAGTGTAACATGTTACATGTGTCCATGGAATAGGGTGTACAATTTTTTTTTTTTAATATTTCTTGGATGTGTTCAAGTTAGTCAACCAATTATGTTACTTTTTTTTTAAAATCCTTTTAAAACATTTTTTTCCATTTATATAAGACAATATTATAATTATATACTTTAAATATTTCATATTACATAAAACTTATAAAAATAGAAAATACTTTTAAATAATACCTGTACTATTTAAACTATAAATTTTACCAGGTTTACAGCTAGCTTTTTTTACTCATTACTTATCGAAAAGGGAGAGGTGTTATTAAAATCTGGAAGTATAATACAATTTCTCCATAACAGACTATTAAGCTAGATGTGATGCAACTTTGACTTCAACAAAAGCTAACATTTTAAAGAAAAAGTACATCATATCAACAATGTTATTAAGCATCTGAAATATAAAGAAACGGGAACTCAAGTCGCATACAATCCTTCCACCTCGCAACAAACAGCTACTAAGCTGCCAATGCATTTCAAGTAAAACTTTCTAAACATAACAAGCATCTTAATTGGTGCCATTACAAGATATGATCAACATGATTGGATAAGATTATAAAAATTAACTTTACAATAATTTTTTTTTTAAATTATAATATCCCAAACCCAATAATCTACCACCAGTCCTGCTGGTTTTCTTATGTTCTAAAAATCCCATTCATTATGATGAATTATACCTTCAAAATAGGTGTACAACATAGTCAATCAATTTTATTGGATGCATGCCCCTTAATAACAAAAATGGAACAGTAAATGTTATTTGAAAAGAAAGGAAAAAAAATTACACCTCTCTTGCAGATCCAAGTGAACTTTTGAATCAAAACAGTAGCTGAAGAAGAGAGAATACAATATGCAAGATACCGGTCAAGTCAATTCACTGACAAGCACAAGCAGGGGAGGTTGGAAAAATGTAATAGTTGAAAATTGGGATATATTATTTGAATGAACCAAAGCTTTTGGTGATCTACCTCATGAATCAATAGCTTCATTGATTATGTTTTTGATTACATATCACCTGCAGAAATATAAAATCAGGAATGTTTTAATATAGGTATTCACACAATGAAGAAATTTAAGCATGAAAAGCAGAAACTTTATACTGACCTGCTTGAGAATGATCTACTTGTACAAAAAAAGTTGCAGCGACTATCAGATAGCAAAGAATAAGCATAAGACCTTCAAAATAATTAGAAGTTCATTCCTACAAACAAAAAATTTGCGACACATAAGAATATGTAATTATGTACATAAAATTACCAAAAGATAAAAATATCACAAAAATGGAATCCACAACAATTAAGAGAGTAATTATTATCACAAACTTATTTCAAAACAGAATTGAGCAAACAAGAGAACTCAGAATGCAGTTGGACTTATTTTAAAAATGCATATATAACCATCCAGCTTATATCAGAGCCTACCATCGCCAATATTATTTAAAATGCTTTCTTCTCTTATAAACATCTGACCAAACTATAGAGATTTTCAAATTCTTTGTCACTGAAATACATTCCTGCAGCATGAAGGCTACTACTAACACAGTCATAAAAAGCATAGCTGTCTCGAAAAGCTGAAAGTTTAAGTCCATAGGTTGCCCCAGAATCCAACCAACAAGTCCAGGAATGGGAAGCTGCAGCAATATAAAGATGATTTTAGCAGATATTGATGCCAAAATGAAAATCATCAATACAGTAATACTAAACAGAGCAATCATCAAAGCACAGTATCTCACATATGAATAGGCCTCCAAGCACAAAATGGATTGTACAGGGATGCCATTTTAATGACAATATCCAAATATGAAAAACAATGCAAATGAGAACCTAATCCTGCTCCTGGCATGATAAAACATGTATAATTATATATAAATTAACAGACTTTTCTGAAGCTAAACAAACAGAGAATATAATGTCTCTCATTTTTTTTGTTTTGAAACAGTGTGAATTTGTCTCAAGGGTTTCTTGTTCAAGCTGCAATAAACATCACATAACAGGTAAAAAATATCACACGAAACAAATTCATGTAAGTAGATCTTAATAGAAGCATATATTTCAAAGTGTACAAGATTCCTGCCATAAAAAGGTGGAGCTGCTCCAAAAGAAGAAATTACACATGATAGTAAGTGTGATTCTCAACAGCTCTCTTTACCAGCTAAGAATTTTATCCATAATTCCATATGTTCAGACAGCCAATGGGGTGTAAAACTAAGGCTACAAAAGGACTATTCCTGTATTCTTGAAGATGACAGGCCTTGATTGAGATTGGGACTTCTGTTGTATATGCCTTTGTCTAGGAGGAAACATGACAGGGGAGGGGATGATCAAACTCCATTTACTAATATAGTTTTTACGATGAAAGAGATATTTAATATTTTAACAGAATTTCAAAGCAGCTGAAGAAACAGATCACTTTTTTGTTCCTCGAAAATTTTCAGTAATTCAGTTACTAAAAAAGAATACATTTATTTAACATGAGGATGCACAAAACACTTAATGACTTGTCAATAACATAGAAGTTAGAGGATATTTTTGAAGATTAAAATATTTCTATCCATTTCTGTGATTCAAATATAGGTTCAAATGCAACTCAGATTAAACAGTATAAACAAGAAATTAAACTATCTTCTACCATGTTATAGTGTTGAGAGAGAGAGAGAGAGAGAGAGAGAGAGAGTGCTATCTTTAATTGCAATTTTTTCTTTTTTCGTTGACTATCTTCTACCATGCCAAACAAATTTGAAACAAAATTGTTCTTAAATAATTGCAAACACGTTAGATTCCCAACTAAACACCACAAAATTAAATTTACCCCAAAACTTCTACATTCCCCAATTTGGTAAATCAGCAATTCAACAAAATCTCATTTCACCTAGACCCAAATCCCTCTTCAGCAAACCTAATTTTATCAACATACACATACACATCTATGCACCCACCCAAATAGATACAGACAGGCCTATACAAGATTACAATTCAGATTCTTCTAATGTGCAATGAAGGGACTTCATGGAAGGGATACAAATCTCAAAGCAAAAGGTATAAAGAGTTGGAAATGCTCAATAAATTCAGTATGTTAAAATCTCTCTTTAAATTTAAAACGAACTCACTGTAAAGAGTTGGGATTCATGAAAAAAGATGTCACAATCAAACACAAGCTCCTATTGAAGCCTGTTACTTGCAACACAATGTGCCACCAACACATTGCGAATATTTTTATTATTTTGAATGCTGCATAATTAAGGACATAGTCAACTCATTTCCATACATTTCAACTAAACAAAGAGTATCAATGTCTAGAGGGAATAAAAGAGGCTTGGATGTCATCAGAAAAAAAAACCTCCAATTGCAACACTTCTACCAAACTACGAAGACCAAAGATACACACTAAATAAGCCATGTATCTGTATATACCCACCTATGTAGAGACAAAAAATTCAAAATGGTGCCATGGAGATAGATTATGGGTTGTTATACCTGATCGGGCTAGAGGACATGAGAGACATGCCAATGGTGCCATGGAGCCTGACCCACAGCCCCTTCAATTCTTCCACAAGACAAAGTAGACTTGGGAGACTCCGTCTCTTATAGCTTAACAGCTTAAGCTTCATTATAGTGGTTGCAATGCACAAACTTGTTGTCTTTTATTGAGACTTTACAAAGTGATCACTAAGATATAGTACAGAGAAACTGGGCATCATTGCAAGGTATTGAATATTACTTCTAACCAATTAATTGCTTGTATGAACTGAAATGTGATTTTAAACCATTAATCTACAGGAATAATGAAAATAATATTGGACCGTGGTGTACTTTCATAAGAAACATCCTATTCATACATGTTAATGGAGTAAATATAGATGATAATAGAAGTATAAACCAGGTCAAAGATCATATAGAAATCATCAAAATATTGATTAATATGATTACATGATACTTGGACTAAATATTAAGCATCTTACAACATTTACTTACAATGCTATACCAGGTTTGTGTCACTACACCACTAAGCTTGTACCCTAGGTGATCTAGGAATTGGAAGTACAAAATTCTCCATTGCTTGTTCCAAAATAAAGGACCCACTACAACCCAAAACCCAACCACAAATCCAAATGCCATACTTACAAAAAACCAATCCACCATATGCCCACCAAAACCCTTGCCCCCTTTGTTTTCAACGTTCGGTTTTACAAAATATATAGTACAATTATCAGTAAGTGGAGGTCCACAAAGCTTGTTTCCAAAAAAACTAGATGCATTAAGGCTCTGAAGCTGAGTGCTTGAAGGGATTCTCCCAATCAACTTGTTGTTTGACAAGTTCAACTGGCTCAAAAATGTCAAACTTGACATACTTTGAGGAATTTGACCTGAAAGTTGGTTTATAGAGAAATCAATAGATTCTATTGATCTCATATCACCTATATTCTCCGGGATCCTTCCAGTCAAGACATTAAATGACAAATTCAATGATTGTAGTCCTTGGAGACTAGCCACTTCTTTAGGAATCTCTCCTGAAAAATTGTTGTTGGAGAGATCTATAATATTTACCAGTCGAAGTGTGGTGGAATACTCAAGAGACTTTCCCTTAATCACAAGCAATTCACTTTCAAAAGGGTTAGAAGCATAAGCTGACTCAACAGGAAAAAAAATGGGATAATTTGAATTGTTATTTCTGGCCATCGTACTGAAATTGTTAACACATTTAGGTATGCTTCCAAACAGTTTATTATGTGAAAGGTCAAGGATTTGGAGTGAAGTTAGAGCACAAAGTTCATCCGGTATTTGACCATAGAAATTATTGGAGTGAAGGCTAAGAATCATCAAGCTTGAAAGTCTATGTCCAATCCACTTAGGTATGCTCCCATCAAATTCATTTTTGCCAATATCAATAGTAAACAAGCCTTTGCAATTTTTCAACATGGATAGAAATTTTCCAGAGAATTTGTTGTTGTACAGATGCAAAGACTCAAGATTAATTAAAGATCCAATGGATGCTGGAATTTTACCAGTGAAATTGTTGTTCCCCAAATTTAAGGCAATCAAGCTTTGCCACTTCATCCAACAATTACTTATTTTCCCTGATAAAAGATTTTTTCCAAGATTGAGAAATTGCAAAAATTTGGGCTCATTCATCTTGTAACACAAAAAGTGAGAAATAGATCCAGATAGTGAATTGTTAGAAAGATCAAGAAAGGTCACATTTGAGGATATACAAGGTAATGGACCTGTGAAGTTATTTGAATTCACATCAATTATTAAAGGATAGGACAAAATCAAAGGGATATGTGGAATCTCTCCATAGATTTGATTGTGAGAGATATTTAGATAAGTAAACTGAGAAGACGAGTTCCAAAGCCAAGGAGGAACTGCATCTATAATCCCTGTGTTGGATATGTCCAAGCTTGAAAGTTGCTTTTGTGAACAAAGCCATGAAGGAAATTTGGGCCCTAAATTCCATGATCCCAAAGCTAAAGAGTTGAGTTGAAAAGGAGGGATCCAATCGAGACTTACATTTAAAGTCAATCGATTCCGAGATGCAACAAGTGTTTTTAATCTCATTAAATTGGCAAAATGAACTTCTAACACCACACCCTCCAACATATTTAAACCAATATTCAGAGACTCTAATTTGGAGAGCAGTCCAAAACTTTGAGGGAGAGTACTGTTAATTTGATTTCTCTGAAGGTCCAAGGATCTCAAAGAGGAAAGATTTCCTATAGACCATGGAATTGGACCTGAAATTGAATTATACCCCAAAGAAAGGATGACCAGATTTTTAAATTGCCCAAGATCATCAGTCAAATGCCCAGACAGTTGAGCACTGTCCATTTCTAAGATCTCTAGTCCATTTGAAACACATCCTGATAGACTTTCAAAGATTTCAGATATCTCTTGACCCCATATGCTGAATGACAATCTAATTTCCCTTAATTTGCAGAGACTACCTAAAGATCTTGGTACCTTTACTTCAAGAAGTTCATTGTATGACAAGTCTATGCTAATGGCAGATGTTAGGTTTCCAATGGCACTAGAGATTTTACCCTGCAAATTATTGTACCCGAGGTTGAGGAACTCAAGATGACTAAAACTGTACAGCCAATTGGGGATTGAAGAGTTGAAATAGTTCCAAGATAGATCGAGGTGCCTAAGTGAAGTCAAGTTCTGGAGATGAACAGGGATAGGACCTTGAAACTGATTCCAAGATAGATCAAGAGAAACCAGATTATGAAGACCAAAGACCCAAAACAGAATGGAAGTGTTTTCAAAACTGTTGGATGAAAGATGAAGGGTGGTGAGAGATGAAAAGTTAATACTACTGGGTATCGGTGGTGGGATGAAACCAGAAAGTGCACAATGTGAGAATCGCAACTCTGACAAGGAAGGGAGTTTGTTTATCTCCTGTAGCCAATCAGAGGCTTGGCTAAGGTTTGCAGAACTCAAATCAAGGTGTTGTAGTAAAGGAAGACCAGAGAGCCATTGAAGGTTCTTCACATGTAAATCATTATAATAATAATTATTACTTCCAAGATCGAGATATTGCAAATTAGAGAGATTCCCAAGTTGATGAGGAATCAATCCCTCAAACCCCGCATTGGAGAGATTAAGATGTCTTAAGCTCCCCATTGAACCGAGGAATTTGGGAATTGGAGTATAATTGAAATAATTGCCACTGAGGTCTAAGTAAATCAAATGCTTCAAATCAAGCAGAGAAGGATTTATCTTACCGCCGAACACTGACCTCTCATAAGCTTCATATTGAGCTCTCCATTGGTCCAAAGAATAAGTAGGCTCGTCAGGAGGAAAGGTTCTGAGATGGAGTTGGAGGACATGACCGGTGCGGTTGTGGCAGACAACACCGACCCAGTCACAACAATCCACGTCAGATGCAGCAGCAGCCCAAGAGGCAAGGCGGTTAGAAGGATCTGTAAGGTGTTGCTTGAAGTTGAGAAGGGCGTGTCGCTCGCTTTCAATGCAACGAACCTCAGAGTCGGCAGTGAGGAAACAAAGGAGAAGTGTTAAAGTAACAGCTATTATTATTCTCAACAAGGAACCCTCCTTCTTCATCATCATCATGCTTTTACAAAAATAAAACTGGTTTATGGTTTTGTTATGTTCGGTACCAATGGCATAGGACTTATTTATAGGAAGCGGACCCATCCATCTTTTTGTATTGTGCTCGAGGAGTTTGTTTGAGCTTTTAGTTGGTTTTTTGATGCTTTGAATTTCCACCACACGTTAGGGATTGACTGACTGAGTAAGTCTGGTAGATGGGACCCTATTTGGATACATATCAATTTTCTAACTTATGAAAAATGCATGGTAACTTGATTAGTCAATACCCATTTATTATTTGCATTAAAATTCAACAATCTTTAAAACAAAATATATCCCACAGTGACTTAAGTCTCTGGTATTATGGTAGTGATTGTTTAGCAATAAAATGGCCATTTGGATACGGCTTATTTATTAAAAATTGAAAATTTATTATTGAAAACATTATACTAAAATAATTTTTAAATGTATGAATAGTACAGTAGAACCTAAATTTATATTGAAATTTGTGTTTAGATGACTTTTATGGATCTATGAACAGTACCCATAGAACTCGTAGATAAAACGTAGACGTGGGGATTGGGCAAAACGCCTAATCCAAACACATGCTTATTGTACCGTGCTTGAGGAGTTTGTTTGATGCTTTCAATTTCAACCACACATTAGGAAGTGGACCCATCCATCCATCTAAGTCTTGTAGATGGGACCCTCTATTTGGATACATATCAATTTTCTAACTTATGAAAAGTGCAATGCATGGTAACTTGATTGGTTGATACCCATTCATTACTTGTATCAAAATTCAACAATCTTAAAAAAAAAAAATGTCCCATAGTGATTTAAGTCTCTGGTATTATGGTAGTGATTGTTTAGCAACAAAGGGGCCATTTGGATACGGCTTATTTGTTGAAAATTAAAAATTTATTATTGAAAACACTATAGTAAAATAATTTTTAAATATATGAATAGTACTGTGAGACTCAAATTTATATTAAAATCAGTGTTTAGATGACTTTTGTGGGTCTATGAACAGTACCCATAGGATCTGTAGACAAAACGTAGAAATAGGGATTGGGCAAAACACCCAATCCAAATGCACGCTATTGTATCGTGCTGGAGGAGTTTGTTTGATGCTTTCAATTTCAACCACACATTAGGAAGTGGACTCATCCATCCATCTAAGTCTTGTAGATGGGACCCTCTATTTGGATACATCTCAATATCAATTTTCTAACTTCTGAAAAGTGTAATGCATGGTAACTTGATTGGTCAATACCCATTCATTACTTGTATCAAAATCCAACAATCTTTAAAACAAAATATGTCCCACAGTGACTTAAATCTCTGGTATTATGGTAGTGATTGTTTAGCAACAAAGGGGTCATTTGGTATTGGAATGATATCATCTTGATAAACTATTATCGAGTAATCACTAAACACAAAGACAAACTCAAACTTCATAAACAAAATAGATTATCTCTAAAGAGTATGGACAACGGACCATTCCTCATAAATTCATAACGTTTTGCAGTTCAAAAGACTTTTCATCATGTCGTTAATGCTTGGGACCAACTCTTTTAGTTGTGGAATTGATCCGGTTGAAGCTCTTCCAAAAGAGGCACTTCTCCTTTGTCTATTATTTGAAAATATAATTGTATACCCATGTATCCTTCATGTAACCTAAGACTTATCAAACTATGAAGACTTAAAGCACTTTTAATGGATTATTCATTAAAAAAAAGTAACAACTGAATACTCAATACTAGTATTAATAATTGTTCACCTCAAACATGCTAAAAAATATTATTTTTTATTGGATTCCTACTGGGTACTTTCTAAATACTGCCTGAAGTTTAAGAGCTTCGCGTGGAGAGTGAGCATTAATCTCCTCCCCAAATATGATAACAGACTATGCTAGATGTAATACAACTTTGAATTCAATAAAACCTAATATTTTTATCAAAAAAGTACAACATATCTTCTTCTTCTTCTTTGTCATCAAGCATCTCAAAAATAAAGATACAAGAGGAATCCAATTCACATACTAATCCACGTAGCTACAAACAGCTACCATGCTGCAAATGTAATTCATGTAAAAACTTACTACACAAAAGCATCTTAAGTGGGGCCATTACAACATATGGCAGACATGATTGGATAAGATTTATTAAAATAAATAAATAAATAAATAAAACCCTAACATTACAATGATTTTTTTTAAGGTAATATTTTATAATATCCCAAAACGAAAAATCTAGCACCAGTCCTGATGGTTTCCTTTTGTTCCAAAATCCATATGATGATGACTTTATACCTTCAAATGAGGTGTACAACATAACCAAACAATTTTGTTGGACGCATGCCACTTAATATCAAAATGGAAAGGTACAAGTTATTTTAAAAGAAGAAAAAAATATCTCAATTCTCTATAATACACTTCTCTCTTGCAGATCCAAGTGAACATTTGACATCTAAGAAGTAGCTGAGGAAGAGAGCACATCAAGATACCGGTCAAGTCATTCACTGACAAGCACAGGCAGGAGGTTGGAAAAATGTAACGGTTGAAAATTCAAAATATATACATTAGAATGAACCAAAGCTTTTGGTGATCGATCTCTTGAATCAATAGCTCCTTTGACTATGTTTTTGGTTGGTTGTCATCTGCAGAAACACATACATCAGTTATAGTTTCTAATATAGGTATTCATTAAATGATGAAAATTAAGCATGAAAAGCATAAAGCATTAATGTAGAACTGACCTCCTTGAGAAGGATCTTCATGTACAAAAAAACTTGCGGCAACTATCAGATAGCAAAGAATAAGCATAAGACCTTTAAAATAATTAGAAGTTCCTTCCTGCAAACAAAACATTTGGAACACATAAGAATTTGTGTACTAAATTACAAAAAGATTGATAACAATCATGAAAATGGAATCCACAATAATTATTAGCACAAAACTTATTTAAAAAACAATTGAGCAAACAAGAAAACTCAGAAAGTATTTGGAACTTATTTAAAATGCTTACTAGCCTCTTCACAGGAGCCATGCCTGTGTTCAAATGTTTTTTTTTTTCAACAGAAAAGCATAAGTAGTTATAGCTCATAAGCACATGCATTTATTTTTTATCAGAAGAACAAAGATAGTTAAAAATAGTAGTTAGTGCAAAAAGTGGAGAATGTGGGAAGTTACTATGGTTACTACTTCTAGTTATAATTTAGTTTGTATTGTGTTCTAAATTTTAAATGTGGCCTAAAAAATTAGGTGTTTAACATATGTTATTTTCCTTAATTGACCCTATTATTCAAAGTAATTTTAATTTACTGTGATTAATGCGAGGGTATTTTCGACCATTTAAAAATTGGACACCAAAGACTCATATTCTCTTTAATAATAGAGATATTCAGCTTATACAAGGGCGTACCATGGCAAACATTATTTAAAATGCTTCCTTCCTTTAAAATCATTTGACCAAACTATAGGTTTTTTTTTTTCTTAGTCACCAAATTACAAACCTGCAGCATGAAGGCTACAACTAAGACAGTTATGAAAAGCGTTGCTGTCTCGAAAAGCCGAAAGTCTAAGTCCATACGTTGCCCCATCATCTAACCAACAACTACAGAAAAAGGAATCTGCAGCAATAGAATAATGATTTTAGCAGATATTGACACCAAAAAAGAAAACCTTCAATAAATTTATACTAAACAGAATAATCATCAGTACAAAAAGAATAACCTTGTATGAATGACCCTTCCAAAGACAAAATGAATCATACAAGATGCTCGTTTCCTTATTTTCTCTAAATTAATCTCTCTTTTTTTTCTTTTTTCTTTTTTGACATTGTTTAAATTTGTCTGAAGGTTTTTTGTTTGAGCCACAATAAACATCACATGCAACAAAGATCACACAAATCAAATTCATGTAAATAGGTCTGAATAAGAGCATATCATCGAAAGTGTACAAGTTTCAAGCCAATAAAGGTGGCAACAAAAGCTGCTCAGATAGAAGAAATTACTCATGATAGTAATTATAATAATCACCAGCTCTCTTTTTTCCAATTAAATAGTTTATCCATTTGCTGGGACAGCCAATGAGGTGAAAAACTAAAGGCTGAATAAGCCTAAATTCCCAAATTCTAGAAGATGGCGAGTCTTGATAGAGATTGAGACCAAACCAATCAGAATGTTCATAAATTATTCGAAGAGGCAGCAGAGTAAATGTAAAGCATAATAACTTACAAAGTGGCATGATTAATTAGTTTCACATAAAAAAACTTAATAAATAAATTCTTAATTATTTTTTAATGATATAGTAGTTAGTGCAAAATTTTATTACATATAAGTCTTACAAATCTATATAATATCTAAAAATTGAAATATAGCAATTATCGTTATTACATACTTTTTGAGCAATATCATTTTGATTCACTTCCATCCATTTAGTCCACTTTGGTCAATTTAGTTTATTTCGGTCCATATGATCCAATTCGGACTACTTCAGTTCACTTTGGTCCAACAGGTACGTTTGGCCTATTGCGTCCAATTCGGTCCACTTTGCTCCGATTTCGTCTAATTTGGTCCATTCAGTCCACAGTCCACTTTCGACCATTTAGTTCACTTCGTCCACTTTGGTCCTATCAGTCTACTTCAGTCCATTTTGGACTAATTATGCCTTTAAATTGATTAATTTTTTAAGTTACCTCAAATTTTTATTTTTTCTTAATTTTTGGGTTAAAATTTATGAAATTTTATTCTTTTTGAGCCATGAGTATTTCATTTTGGACTAAAAATACAAACAAAATAGGCATTAGAAATTAGAAATATGGGCCCTAAAAAGACAAAAAAGAAAAAGAAAAAAATAATATTCAAAAGATGACCTTAAAATTTAAGTTTTAATAATATAGGCAATATATATGTGTGTGTATTATATTGTTTTTGTTTTTTTTTTTTGGGGGGGGGGGGGGAGCTACAATTTAAAACATATATAATAATTTAAATTTAGTGTAATATGTTAGATGCGTCCATGGAATGGGGTGTACAATTTTTTTTTTTTTTAATATTTCTTGGATGTGTTCAAGTTAGTCAACCAATTATGGTATTTTTTTTTTTTAAATCCTTTTAAAACATTTTTTTTCCATTTATATAAAACAATATTATCATTATATAATTTAAATATTTCATATTACATAAAACTTATAAAAATAGAAAATACTTTTAAATAATATCTGCACTATTTAAAATATAAATTTGACTGGGTTTACAACTAGCTTTTTTTTACTTAATACTTATCGAAAAGGGAGAGGTGTTAATAAAATCTGGAAGTATAATACAACTTCTCCATAACAGACTACTAAGCTAGATGTGATACAACTTTGACTTCAATAAAAGCTAACATTTTAAAGAAAAAGTACATCATATCAACAATGTCATTAAGCATCTGAAATATAAAGAAACGGGAACTCCAGTCGCATACTAATCCACCTCGCAACAAACAGCTACTAAGCTGCCAATGTATTTCAAGTAAAACTTTCTACACATAACAAGTATCTTAATTGGTGCCGTTACAAGATACAGTCAACATGATTGGATACAATTATAAAAATTAACTTTACAATAATTTTTTTTTTTCTAAATTATAATATCCCAAAACCAATAATCTACCACCAGTCCTGCTGGTTCTCTTATGTTCTAAAAATCCCATTCATTATGATGAATTATACCTTCAAAATAGGTGTACAACATAATCAATCAATTTTATTTGGATGCATACCCCTTAATAACAAAAATGGAACAGTACATGTTATTTTAAAAGAAAGGAAAAAAAAATTACACCTCTCTTGCAGAACCAAGTGAACTTTTGAATCAAAACAGTAGCTGAAGAAGAGAGAATACAATATGCAAGATACCGGTCAAGTCAATTCACTGACAAGCACAAGCAGGGGAGGTTGGAACAATGTAATGGTTGAAAATTGCGATATATTATTTGAATGAACCAAAGCTTTTGGTGATCTACCTCTTGAATCAATAGCTTCATTGATTATGTTTTTGATTACATATCACCTGCAGAAATATAAAATCAGGAATGTTTTAATATAGGTATTCATACAATGAAGAAATTTAAGCATGAAAAGCAAAAACTTTAAACTGACCTGCTTGAGAATGATCTACTTGTACAAAAAATCTTGCAGCGACTATCAGATACCAAAGAATAAGCATAACACCTTTAAAATAATTAGAAGTTCATTGCTGCAAACAAAAAATTTGCGACACATAAGAATATGTAATTATGTACATAAAATTACCAAAAGATAAAAATATCGCAAAAATGGAATCCGCAACAATTAAGAGAGTAATTATTATCACAAACTTATTTCAAAACAGAATTGAGCAAAAAAGAGAACTCAGAATGCAGTTGGACTTATTTTAAAAATGCATATGTAACCATCCAGCTTATATCAGAGCCTACCATCGCAGATATTATTTAAAATGCTTCCTTCTCTTATAAACATCTGACCAAACTATAGAGATTTTTAATTCTTTGTCACTGAAATACTTACCTGCAGAAATGGGAAGCTGCAGCAATATAAAGATGATTTTAGTGGATATTGATGCCAAAATGAAAATCATCAATACAGTAATACTAAACAGAACAATCATCAAAGCACAGTATCTCATATATGAATAGGCCTCCAAGCACAAAATGGATTGTACAGGGATGCCATTTTAATGACAATATCCAAACATGAAAAACAATGCAGACAAGAACCTAATCCTGCTCCCGGCATGATAAAACATGTATAATTATATATAAAGCAACAGACTTTTCTGAAGCTAAACAAACAGAGAATAATAATGTCTCATTTTTTTTTGTTTTGAAACAGTGTGGATTTGTCTCAAGGGTTTC
Organism: Quercus variabilis; assembly: GCA_030445155.1. Classification (NCBI taxonomy): domain Eukaryota; kingdom Viridiplantae; phylum Streptophyta; class Magnoliopsida; order Fagales; family Fagaceae; genus Quercus; species Quercus variabilis. The sequence goes on from CP129452.1 coordinate 1,316,925, forward strand.
TTGTTCAAGCTGCAATAAACATCACATCACAGGTAACAAACATCACACGAAACAAATTCATGTAAATAGGTCTTAATAGAAGCATATATTTCAAAGCGTACAAGATTCCTGCCATAAAAAGGTGGAAGCTGCTCCAAAAGAAGAAATTACTCATGATAGTAAGTGTGATTCTCAACAGCTCTCTTTTCCAGCTAAGAATTTTATCCATAATTCCATATGTTGAGAAAGCCAATGGGGTGTAAAACTAAGGCTACAAAAGGACTATTCCTTTATTCTTGAAGATGACAGGCCTTGATTGAGACTGGGACTTCTATTGTATATGCCTTTGTCTTGGAGGAAACATGACAGGGGAGGGAATGATCAAACTCCATTTACTAATATAGTTTTAGCGATGAAAGAGATATTTAATATTTTAACAGAATTTCAAAGCAGCTGTCCTCAAAATTTTTCAGTTATTCAGTTACTAAAAAGGAATACATTTATTTAACATGAGGATGCACAAAACACTTAATGACTTGTCAATAACATAGAAGTTAGAGGATATTTTTGAAGATTGAAATGGTTCTATCAATTTCTGTGATTCAAATATAGGTTCAAATGCAACTCAGATTAAACAGTATAAACAAGAAATTAAACGAAGGTCAAACAAACTCTTATTTTTTTAAAGTAAGAACATAAAATAGATATCCGAGTTGATGATCCTATTGCCACTCCTAATGAGATGTCCTGTGAAGAAACTCAATTCTTAAACTCATTCCAAAAAGAAATCTTTAGAAGAGAATGTTAGAAAGCTTACAAGCTTGTCTTTCATGGCAAACATAATAGCACTTGCATGCTCTGTGGCATTCCCCACAATTGGGAGCAAAATAACACTAACAAATTCAAGTGGCACATTCCATGCAATAGATGCTCCTTGCAAAACAATCAACCAATCAAAAATTTCATTAGTCAAAGAACAGTAGAGAAAAAAATATAAAATTACTAGAAGATTGCCATTAGAACTTTCATCTATTGTGATAGTAAAAAGGTAACGTTTCTAATAGAAACTCTGGAATTTCAAAGATTCCTACACATAATTTTACTTTAGGGTTATTTTCTTAATCATATTTGGTCTAGATTATTCTAGAGTTTGTAATAGTATTAGGACTGTTTTAGTGGAATTTCACAGGGTTTAGTTTAGAAATCAATATTAGGAGTCAGGTCCAACTAGGTTAAATAAGATTCAATCAGTCTATATAATAAAAAAATTCAATTTACTAATCAAATATATATATATATATATATATATGCTTCATTGTATTTACAGAACTCAAACTTAATCAATGGAATTATTGGTGATTTGCATTATTGAAGATGTGTTCCTAGAATGTTCTTCTCTCTCTTCTCTTCTTTGGCCTGCATTACTGTTCAAGTACTCTTCACACAGCCCCCAAACAGCAACAAACTTCTCACTTTTCCTTCTTTACAACCCCAAATGAATCCATTCTACCTATACATCAAAATCCTAAAACCCCACATACTTTCACAACGCAACAATAGTTGGCCCTCAATCATCTTCTATCTAGTAGGTAAAAGGGCACCAACTAATTTCTAGAATAAGAGTTTGATCCTAGGAAGCACTGACACTTCATTTAAGGTGCCATAACTATGTCATACCAGTTTTGCACTCACCATGTTACTTTATAACTTTTCAGAAAATACTTGTGTCGTACTAGTACCCGTACCTATGCCTATGCTTCCTATGTTCGACAGCAGCTGCCCTTTTTTTGGGGGGAAAAGTTCCCTGCCAATTTTTGCCTTACCAAATAACCACCATACTATCAATCAAAACAAGCCTCTTAAATTATATATTTTCTGCTGCCCAAGAAATCTTGCAACCTGCTTGTTCTTTATTTCAGCCCACTTTTGCCATTCAATCCTATCTATTCAGGACAGAAACAAACTACAAGCCTTAGCAATAATCCATAGCTCTAAAACCCCAACTTCCAAACCTTTTAGCTCATCATAAGCAGAAGCAGAGAGATTTGGAATATCAGTCCTATGTCACTTATATCAGTCAATGCCCCAAAACATGATAGAAAAGTAACCATATACCAAACCAACATTTGATACAAACATCAAAATATGGCCAAACAAAGTATTATGTCATTAGAGTTTCCAATTGCAATGGCTCCTACATGTAAAGAGGGAAAAAGGAAATTATATATATCCTTTAAGAATTAATTTATCCTTCAAAAGTGTATAATCATAAATATTCTAGGAGAAAGAAACACTAACAAGAAAATATTACCTCTGTTGCATGAACTAAATATTCAGATAGGATTGAGATCCAAGCTGTCATATTCAAAAGCCAAATTATGGATATCCTTGAGAGGCTTAGGAGTGATCACAGTCATGAGGAAATTCAAGATGCTGCCACATGTAACGTGTGACGTGCATGCTTGCACACGTGGCAAGATGGCATGGCAGCTTGCAAAGCAATATATCACTGTTGTGTTGACATGGTTGTCCTACACATGACAAGACCTAACGTGACCTAAAAAACTAGGTCCAACCAAAAGCTCTGGTTACATATTTTCTATATTGAAATGTACATGTTACAATGAGCCTAATTCACAAACAATGAAACAAACAAACAAAAAGCTAAATTCCTTCCTATTTTGAAATGTACAATATACATCTTTTTCTTTATGGATATTTTTCCTTTTATTCCAAACTTTCTTCTCTTCAAAATTTAATTTCCTTTTCTTTTCCATACAAACAACCAATTAGAGAAACAACTATTTATTATAAAGTTAAATATAAAAAAACTTTCAATGATCTATTTTTGGTTAAATCAATTTTAATCTGAGAAAAAAAATTTCACCGCCATTCAACTGAGACTAATTCACAAATTAACAATTGTGTTCTTATATTTCCAAAACTTCTTCTCTTCCAAAGTTAAATTAATTTTCTTTTTCTTACATTTTCTCGGGAAAATATGATAATTACTGACTTTCTATGATGTATTCGGCTCAAACCGACCTTAACGACGTCGTTTCTAATGGCAGGTAAAATTTACCTGAAGATTATTGGAAAAGAAAGGCTGAATCGAAGTGAACGTGTCAGCGATCTTCAAAACTACTCCGAATCTCCTTTTCTATCATCTTCTCGTCATTTGTTCTCCGCCGTGATTCGTGCGAAAACGACGATATCTCCATGCTTTTTTTCTTTTTCTTTTGAGAAATGTTATGTTTACAACATTTTTACAACAATTTTACAACAAATTCTAAGTGGCAGGTTGTTACTGGTTATTATTGTTGGGGCAAAAAAGTAATCTTACTATTAGTTTCAAATTTGAACCAATAATAATTAACCACCTATGATTTGTTGTAAAAATATTGTAAAATTGTTGTAGACGTAGTATCTCTCTTTTTTTTTTTTTTCAAATTTCAAAGTGAGAGAGAGAGAGAGAGAGAGGGTGAATTTGATGTTATGGGCTATATGACTGGGTTAAAAAGGAGGATAATGGATGGGATATTGGGCTGGGCTGGCCCATATTTAAAAGTTCTTTTATTTGGTGTCTTGTTAGCCGGTATCTTGTGCACTCATCCTATAGAGCGCATTTCTCATTAAGGACAAATAAAAAAAGAGAAATGCTATGTCTACAACATTTTTACAACATTTTTACAACAAATCCTAAGTGGCAGGTTGTTACTAGTTATTATTGTTGGGACAAAAAAGTAATCTTACTATTAGCTTCAAATTTGAACCAATAATAACTAACCATCTATGATTTGTTGTAAAAATGTTGTAAAATTGTTGTAGACGTAGCATCTCTCATAAAAAAAAATAGGAAGTTAAGAACTTAAAATAATATTGCTCTTTTATTTATATTTTAAGGTATTTCATTGCTTTGAATATGCACATGTAGGCGTTTTCCTTTTCTTTATCAAAATATTTCATATTAGTTTTTTTCTTTAAAATTAGGATGGTAGTGGATCCAAAGTACAAATGTCTTTTATCTGTTGTCAATTTATTTTTTTTCAATCGCACCAAATGGTTAATAAAAACTAGAAGATCAATAGCCTACCAACTTATTTATAAAGTAGTTGTACTTTTGATTACTTTTCCAATATTTCTACTGCAACTATGGAACAAGAATGTTTAGCCACGAATATTAACAAAATTATGCTTCGTAACAAATATAAAATTGATTTTTCTTAAAGGATATTTTTTATTTTATTCATTGAAAGGGAAATGACACCAACACATTAGCCACTTAATAATTCACATTCCTTGGAGAGAGATGAAAAAAAAAAAAAAAAACAAAAACTGAAAATTCCTTACTATGCAGCAGATACTAAACGCTCAGCCGAAGGTGCTATACCCAATAAGCTTAGAAAGAAGACCCAAGCCTGCAATCCACCTCAACATAATGAACAATAACAAATACAACAAAAAGATTCAAAACCACTATTCATCATCAATGGCAGCGGGAACTTTTTGGATATATTGAACATTAGCAATATGATATAAATTTATAAACCACAGTACTAATAAATAAATAAAAAGTCTATTGAATAAATTATTCTTAAAAAAAGAAAAAAAAAAGATCAGGAACACTCTTTTTTTTGCAAGTTTATTATTCTTGCAGTTTTATAGTTCAAACTCAATGCATAATAACTTAATCAATCTATTTTCTTTAATATTAATTAATCAATCAATGCTTCTTAAGATTAATATACGTGGTCTAAATCAAGTATGGGTAGCTAAAATAATTTACAGCTTTTTTTTTTTTTTAATTCCAATTAACTCATAATCATGTGCTGGGTTCATTATTGGCCTATATTAATTATGGAGTAACCAAACAATCTTATCTCTTCAACTAACGTCTTGATTAAGGTATCTTAATTATTTTATTGAATCTTCACTATGAACAACCATCAATGCTAGTAGAGCCTTTGGATGAAGGAAGAGAAAAGTCAGATCTTTCCTATTGGGTGAGGGAGACTAGGATTTAGGTAAGTAGTCACATCATGATCTTGATTAGCTAAACAAAGCATTAAGTGTCCGTTTGAGAACAGCTTATTTAACTGAAACTGAAAGCTTTTTACTAAAAGTCCGGTAGATAAAGATAAAAGTTAGTTAAATAGTACAGTAAAACCTATGAATAGTACAAAAAAGTATAGTGAAACTCAAGAATAGTAGTAAAAATAAACTGAAATTGCAAATAAGCTAAAATATTTAGCTTGTCCCAAATGGACACTAAAAGGAAGGATTCTAATGAAAAATTTCAAAGTCTTCGAGTATTGACAAAGGTTTTTAATTTATAATTTTATAATTTTATCATGATTGGAGTAATTCAATCATTAAAAATGGAACATGATTGGATCCTATTACATCAATTGATCTTCAAATCACTTTTTTTCTATAATAAAAAAAATGAACTTTTAAATCAAATGGCAATAGTCAATGTGAATCTTATCAAATTCCTTTTTCCAACTAATGATTGTTAAGAATGCAAAGTAAGAGAAAGAGACCGAATAATTTGTATATTGATGTATAGTCTGTATGTGTAACACTGTACAATAGAGAGTCTTGTATAGGTATAGTATGTGTGAAATTCAAGTAATATAAGTGTATTATAAGTACAGTATACTAGATCAAGCCCACTAGACTAGACTGACCGACATATATACTAACATCATATTGAAAAGCCTGTTTGATTGGGCATTTGAGCTAGGCAGAAAACATGTGTTTGGCTGGGATTTTGCTAAGAAATTGTGTTTTTAAAAATGCTCAAAACTTGGGTTTTAAAACTGAAGGAAGAAGTTGCTTTTCTTGAAATGTCAATTTTATACACAACTAATGTTTTCGCAACACATTTTATTGAAAACACACACTTTCGCAATAACCTATCCAAACAGTCTGTTCCATTATGCATCTTCTCTATTTATTTTGGTTCCCTATCTTTTACTATTTATTTATAGTTTGTTTGTGCAAACTATCAAAGTATTGCAACTATTTGCAAAACTTCCAAGTATTGACAAACGTTTTATTTATTTTCTATTCTTCTCCCTTGTTTTTCCGTAACTCCATCAAAGTATGCTACAAAGAATTGTATTTTAAAAAGTACGTTAAAATTTTGTAACTCAACTACGATTTTTGGTATTTTTAACAGAGATTTTCATGATTCAAATCACTTATCTCCAATTGTAATTATTGAATCTATAATAGTAAAAAAATTGTTTTAAAAAAATTATGAAATAAATTTGATCATTACCAAAAGTCTTATAACTCAGTGGCATACATGTTCCCCTTTATTAGGAGAATTACTATTCGAATCCTCACAACTCATTGTACTATCGGATTTTAATATATAAATATTGCTCATTGTCAATGTTATTCCAATCGAATGTATTCATGTGAGCTAGAAGTATGACTTGATTGAGTTGATTCTGCCTTTAAATAATTTTCGTTATCCAAATTGCGGAAAGCTTTCATTTCGTAGAGACATCTATACATGGATTTTGTGCAAAGTAAATTGCTTTTTTCTTTTTTTTTGGAGAAGTCCATATACTCTGTGCCCAAAAAGTTTAAGATTGTTATTAACACAATTTATGGACTGTATATTAACAGTCATTGGTATGATATCTTCTTGATAAAAAAAAATTGTCTTTGAGTTGAGGGTTTAAACCCTAAACTCAAAGACAATTTATTTTTTTATTTTTTATTTTTTTGGAGAATCAACTCAGGGACAAAAAGTTCAGAAACAAAATAGAACCTAAAAATAGAAATCGACCCAAACAAGGTCAGTTACTCTTCATTTATGAAATCCATAGAGTTTAATAGTAATTTAAAACATGTGGAGATTATTTTTTTTAGAGGTGGACTAACCTTTTTTTTATCGCTATAAACATTGTATATGGCATGTATTTTGTATATATATTTTTTTTCCATGGCAAAAGAACAGATAGAAATATAGTTTCGTTTTTCACAATTTATAGAAAAGTATCTTTATAAAAATAGTTTTTGTTTTTGGAGAAGAATTGCATAGAGGGCAAACATTATTATTGCTGATTTACAAACATTATTATTGCACAATCTTGGACTATCTCCCACTAGAATGCTATTATTATTAAGGACACAACAAATTTACAAAGCCGTAACGAAAAAGACAATTCTAGCTAGGAATACAAAGAATTTGCCATGCCCATGCACAACAGCAATAATAATAAGATTCACTGTAGATCCTAATAGGCTGATCCAAGGCCCAAAGAGTCAGCCCAAAATTTCACTAAAATGCCATTCCTCACTGCCCATTTAATACTACTTATTCAATAAGGGCTGTCCTTGTTTAAGGCTCATCCATGAGTGCGACCCATTAACCTTGAACAATTTCTTTGCCTTGGACTTAAGATGGTATTTTGATTTTTGACTCTAATAACTACGACCCAAAGATAATTTTTGCATTTATGTAGTGTCTAGCACTACTAGGCATGGAAGCAAGGTTTCTGGGTTTAGCTAAATAAAGACCAATGCCCAGGCCCAATAACTTTTATTTCACCCAAATAAGTTTATTAATATGAAATGGATTTATTTCATGTTCGTATTAAATATCATATATTTTAAAGTGTATTCAGTGTTATATCATTAAAATTTTAAATAACAAACAATCAATACATTGTTAAATTCTAAAAACAAAATTAGATTCTCTCTATTTTAAGTGAAATCTGCAAGATCTTGTTAGGTGATTTTTTTTTTCAAAGTTTGTGCCCCATCTAATTTGTCTATTAATCACATCCAACGAGTTACATGATCTACTAGCTAGGTAATGCAAAAGCTCACTCCAAGTAAGCATGGTAGTTGAGCTTTCCATTTTGTAATTGATGTGCATGTATAGATTGTACATATTGTGAAAGAGTGGTCTCATAAGATACCATCTCATTAAAAATGTGATAATCACATGTACATGCAATCTTCTTTTCATTTGAACTACCCAATTAGATACCAAATTAACCAAGACATGTTTATGTTTCTTCTACAAGTCAAATTATTAACATTATCTTAGTTTGCTAGTTTGTTTGTTCTTTAGAAGAATAAAGAAAACATTCACATATAGTTTACTCTTTCATCATTTTCAGGCAAATACCAAAAAATAGAACTTTTAGCTAAATCAAAGCTATTACATGCGAATTTATTAGTAGAATACATGATATATTTAAACCACTCTGAAGAACAAATACAATATATATATATATATATATATTTAAAAGTTGAAGTATAGTATTTATTGTTGCTACGTTCTAGTTGAGCTAAGTCAGTAGCCATACCATTTTTTTTTGTCCATTTTTTAAACTATATATATATATATATATATAAGCTGAAATATAGCATTTATTATTGCTACGCTCTAGTTGAGCCAAGTCAGTAGTCATGCCATTTTTTTTTCATTTTTTAAACAATATTAATATATAAAATATATATATATATATATATATATTGCAATTTTACACATTCTTTAACTTTATTAAATCCAACTCACCATTAATTCAAGCCTCTTCCAAATGCCCAAATCATGCCATTCAAACACACCACTAGTTCCACTAATTTTAAAGTTCCTATTGCAAATATTAATAGCTTAATTAATTGGGTTGAATTTTTCAATTAGGAAAAACTATTGAAAATAAATTACCAATGGTGGCATGTATAGAAATATGATCAAGAGTCTTTTACTTTAATGACATTGTTGGCTCTTCTTTATGAATTATTAGGAATGAGGCCACCCTCCCCATGTTGTAACGATTGAATTATAAAAAACAAAAAAGTCCTTATGCGTGAAAATTTTAATTAGAGACTTAGAATCAAATTCCATTTTTTTTCATCAGTTTCTTTAGATATATCATTTTTACTCTTATCATATGACATATTTCTTGTTTAAGAAGATTTCATGTGTGAACAAGAAGAAGCTCAGGTCGTTGAAGATGATATTAATTTCTTAACAAAGTTTTGGTGCATATATAGGCAACTGATGTCTCAGTTTCCTGAATGGATTAAAGCTAATTGGGTTCTTGGCAAATAAGAGTTTTTTGTGTGTTTCATGAGAGGGAAGAAGGAATTAAGATACAAAAAGGAAGAAGATGAAAAAACAATCTATATTATATTTTACTTTTTTTTTTTTTACGAGTCATTGTACTTTTTTTTTATTATAAGAAAAATGGTTTTAACACGAAGGCACGCTACAACTCCACTCAAAAGCCATGATCGAGTTATTGTACTAATATTTTTTCCAGTCATTGAGCGGACAAAATAATCAATATGATAATTTCACTTATCCTATGAGTTGAAAAATGAAATTAAAACAACCGGAGTATGTGTGAAAGTGACCCTAAGTTGGAGGGTCTTTTGCATTTTGTCATAGTTTATTCACATTAAACATGGTTAAAACATTTGACAATATTTGTTGTTCTTTTTCAAGCTAACAATTTTTTGGTAAACTCAAGCCAACAATTTGTACCATTGACTTGCTGGTAATTTTCCTATAGCAAAAAAAAAAAAAAAAAAAAGAAAGTATGAAAACGATTTAGATTAGACAAGATGCACAGGGAATAAAGAAAAGTAAAAGAGATTGATATCTTGAATTTAAAATCTTCATTATAAGTTGTAGAAAAGATTGGAAAAGAAAAATAAATTAATATACCAATAAATCTAAAAATCATCGTCATCAATTATCACCACTACATATAGACTTAAAATTTGATCCACAACAAAGCGTACACTAATTAAAAATCTGAAAATTTTATTTGAATTCCAAATAACATTTTTGAATTCAAGAAAAGCTAAAAACCTTTAAATTCTTGTGCGGGCATAATATTTTCTTTAGATAATTTCTGAAGAAAAATTAAAATATGTGTCATTTGAACAGAAACTACCAAGCCCATATACCTACAATTAAATACAAACCATGCCCACAACCCGAGCATTTCAATCAAAGCCTACAATTTCTAAAAAATGCCTTACGAATATGAAGCAGAATTTCTTGTAATGTCAAATGAAGGAGCACCCAAGTTGTTGTGCTTGTTAGTAATTTTAGTGAGGTTATTCAAAAATATGCTTAAAATCAGTTTATGCTAATTTTATTTTTGGTAAAATTCATCCCACCAATATGTGGTATTGATGAAACTTCCAATGCCACTCATTTTAAAGTTCCAATTGGATATATCAAAAGCGTAATTAACTAAATTCAATAGGTCAATTAGGAAGAAAATATCAAACAAGAAACTAATGATGGTGTATGTAGAAATATGATCCAATTGCATGTATTTTTTACTTGGAGAAATTAAGGACTAGTTGTACACTGCCTTAACTAATACAATCAACATATCCTACTGGAAAACATTCATTCAAAAAATGATTGACTGATATTGTGATAACAATGTGTAGAACAAAATAGATTTTGGTCAACACTTAACAAGTAGGTCTTCTCTCACTAGCTGTTTGTTATTAATTAAAGATTATTGACCTGTGATGCAGACAATGCAAAAATGCAAAATTATACCAAAAACATTATAAAATTTATAAATAAATAAAAATCTAAAGGGAGTTCTATGAGGTTTCTTCTTCTTCCTTTACTTAACAACTAAGTTGTGTGGAAATACATTAACAACTATTGTTACTGCTCAATTGAACATCACAACATATTGATAACTATTTAAAAGCGAAGGGCTACAACAGATTGGTAATTAACTCTGCAGCTGTCTTGACACATGAATGGGCACAGTAGTGAGCATGAGTTTGTGCCTTTGTGGTTGAGATCAATGAAAATTTGAAAAGAGAGGCCTAGATCAAAATATGTCAATGAGTTTATCATTATTATAAACAAATTTAGACTCCAGATCTTTATACACAACTAGCTCGTTTGCAAACAAAATAAATTTATGTTGACAAGTCAAAAATTTAACAAGCGTATCTTGAGAGATTCACCAGCTTTTTGTTATTATATTTGTTCATCCTAAGGTCCATGCCAATATATATTGGGCAAATTACAATTTACTCACTTGTGGTTTATCTAAAATTTAAATTGCTTTCTTGTAGTTTAAAATTTAACACTTTCCCACTTGAGATTTGACTAAAATTTAAATTGCCTGTGATTTAAAATCTCATGATACAAGTGTTCCACTAGATTCTTTTTGATCTCATATTTTTATGTTTTTTGTATTTTTGGAAGAGAGAGACATTAAAGTGGAGAAAAATTACATATTTAGTCATGTTTTTAATAGAAGTAAGTTACAAAAATAACTGAGCTAAATTCAGATGGGTAAAATGTCAAATTTCAAACTACAAGTAAACAACTTAAATTTCGGCCAAACCAAAGATAAATAAGTTTTAATTTGCCCATATACATTAGTAACTTGCTTTTCACTGATCTTCTTCTTTTGTTGGCAAACTTTGACTAAAAATGGAACAAATTGTATAAGTATCAAAATTCATGAACTTTTGTGACAGTAAAACTTTACCATACTTTCAAAAGAAAGATGGATTATAGAGACTTGCTTATGTGTTGGTATGGTAAAAACTCTATGCTAGCATGATTATAAGAATTGGAAAAGATGAAATAAGCAAGTACCATCTAATTGGGAAAAAAAAAAAAGCATAAAATAATTATTTGGTTATTCTTGACAAGAGTCACTTTTATCATTATTTTCTTTTACAACTTACTTTGTGTTGCTTTTTATGGGTAGCTTGTGGTTTTTCAAGTTTTGATAGCAAGGCATCAGGATAAGATGTACCCTATTCTTGAACCCAAAGCAAAAACAATTTCCAAGCTCAAGATTTTTAGTTAGTATCTTGTAGAAGCAGCACAACAACCTCAGGTAATTGAATATGACACATAAGATGAAACCATTGATGTCACCTGATTTAATTCTGTCATTTTATTTTACTGTTGACTGCTAGTGAACAGAGGCAACTAATACCAATTACATATGTTCATCATTTTAATCTACCAAATAAGTCAAGTCAATTAAATCAGTCATAACTCATAAGGTTATCTTTAATTAAGAACTGCATACCCAGGTTATGTTCCTTTCTACATAAGCTCATCAAATAAATCTTTCATCCTTAGTTTCAAACAACAATCAAAATTTTAGATAGCAAGAAAATCTTATCTCCTCAAATCCACAATTTGTACCTCAAGTTGTGATATATATTGAACCTGTCTTAAGATTACACTGGCTCTTTAAAAACATCACAGAAAAAGTCTTAACAGCCAATGTCACCTCCTTTCTGCTTCAAGAATTCCTTGACCTCTGCAATGTCCCGTGCAAAGAGCTGAAGATGGTTCTGCACACCAGAGCCCCCAGACCAAATTTGACCAATATAATTACCATTCAACCAAATTCTATTAGCACAGGTATGCTTCGAAAAAATTAATAGTAAAGCAAAACGGAGTCCCATACTTTGCCAATCGAACAAGACAGTCAAGTAAATCTACACGATCATCAATAGCTTTCCTATATGCTAAATCCATCCAACCAAGGTAATCTTTGCTTGCTCCATATTTAGAGATAACCAAAGGATTTGCTGGGGAGTGAGGGAGGTGAAGGAAAAAGGTCAACAATAATATTCTAAAAGATATATTTTTTCATGAAAACATATAGTTAGACAACCTTATCGATCAGTTATGAGGAGAAAAGAATCAGCTTTGATTAGAAGCAATATGCAATAGTGATATACCTTGTGCTGAAGCATTTTGGCCTGGATGAGCAAAGCAATCTGCAATGTGAGGAGCGATCAGCATCCTGAAGAAAATATTATTGAAATGAACAGTCAATAATCTATCATAGAGAAAACTAACTAATTATGTCAGAATTATCAAGCTATTACTGTTAAATGAAATGCAACTATAAGAAATTATATTTTAATCCTTCAATTCCTAAAATGCAATTGTGGCATGAGATAATGTGATATACAAAAATCATATGCAAGTACTAATAATTGAACAAAATCCATTTTCATTTTTGTAGTAACCAGATAAGGAGCTCTGCATTAAAGATAGTCCCAGGACTGAGAATGAAATTGAAAAGTCTCCAAAAAGCAATGAGTTCGCGGCTTAGTAATTTTTTTCTATTTAAATTTATTAAACAATTAATTCACATGTAGGGCAGGATGAATCATGAACGTGACTATATGAATTTAGAAATAGCACCAGTTAAGAAAATGCAGGAAAGTTGTTAAGATTATCCAGAAATGCAAACTGATATCCAGTATCCACATGAATCCACTGACAAATAGTAAAACAGTTCACATTGAATGTGCTACAAGGTCAAGAAATGGGCAAAGGAGAAATTTATCAACGAGTCCTAGTAGCCAAATCCAAGGAAATCGCAATTAGAAGCTTTATTGATTTGATTGTTAGAAATCCAATACATCTGTCAGAGGATTTAGGTAGGCAAAGCAGTTTAATTTTTTAAGAGAATGTACAGAAATCAAAACAGCTTGAAATTTAAAATGAACCAAAACAATAAAGCTTTTAGGTATGGATGATTTTAGGTGAACACCTTTCTGAACAGGGGGGGAAAAAGACAAAAAATTAACCTATAGCCTCTGATGGAGTATAAGTGGGACATCAGCCAGCACATCATTAACAGAGGAGTTGCCATTGTCAATGTAATTCAAGAACGGAGTTGTGGATCATAACTGTAACTGAAGTTTAGTGGAGCACCATTCGCAAAATTGATGCAAAAACTTCTAGCTCTTCTTCACGAGCTTGTAAATAATCAGTTTCATAATGGCTTGACAAATGTAAGATTCTTTAAGAGGGACCTTAAGTCTGATTGGTTGAAGGCTCAATCTCATCTTGTCCAAGAAACCAAAAGACCATTTTTGTCATTTTTGGATTAAATAGCGCTGTAATTCTTCTTAGGAAAGCAACCTCTGGTGGTGAAATATAATTAACAATTACACTTTTAGATACAGAAAATACTAAGCTTCTCATACTCAAATTGTGTTGAGTGAAGAATTAATCATGCTGCACAAGTATTAGAACAAAAGGGTGGGTCAAATGATAGCTGTCCAACCAGATCCTACATGTTTAGAGAAACATCTTACCAAAAAGAAGAAGAAAGAAGACACTAATCAAAATTTTAAGAAGCAAAAAAATTGTTGCACATACACACGTGAGTGGAAGTTCCATATGACAAGAAATGAAGAAAAAATTAATATAACATCATTGGGCTCAATTTTCAAAACCCATTTCCTTTAGCATTTGGGTAACGCAGTATGTCACAAAAACAAGACTTCCTAAAATTTCTACAAAAGGGGTCTAAAATTTATATGCAAGAAAATTTTTAAGAAAAGACTTTCCAAAATCACTCAACCAAATTCAAATGCAATCCCAACATTGTTTTCACTATTTGTGTCTTAGCATCATATACATATCTTCAGTAAATGATAAAATCACACCTAAAAGCATCAAGAGCAACCCAAACAAAACTATAGCTTAAATGATGAGACACGTGCAAATTAATTTAAAGAAAATCTCACACAACAAAAACCCCTCTTGTTGTGCATGACACTAGGGTTTGAATCCCACCAGTCCTCTTCCTGCTATTTACCTAGAAAAATTTTAAAAAATATATATATATCAAAACCCTTATTCAACTTTGAGGGTGCTATTTCCTCCACAAAAATAAATAAATAAATAAATCTAGGGTGCTAATCTCCACTTTTATTTTGTCTGTGTGGAGCTAATTGCCACTGTGAGTTTCATGTATATAAAAGTACACATGTTATTGACCCTAAAGCTGTGTGTGTGTGAGAGAGAGAGAGAGAGAGAGTGTCATCTTTAATTGCAATTTTTTCTCTTTTTAGTTGAATATCTTCTACCATGCCAAACAGATTTGAAACAAAATCGTTGTTAAATCATTGCAAACAATATTAGATTCCCAACAAAACACCACAAAGAATTAAATTTGCCCCCACAACTTCAACATACCCCAATTGGGTAAATCACCAATTCAGCAAAATTTCATTTCAAAAATCACAAATAAGCCATAAGCCATGTATCTGTATCTACCCACTTATGTAGAGACACAAAATTCAAAATTAACAACCAATAACATGTTCTTTTTATCAAGTCAATTTTTAGAATTTAAAATTGAGATAGGTTATGGGTTGTTGTACCTGATTGGGCTGGAAGGACATGAGAGCCGTGCCATGAAGCCTGACTCACAGCCCCTTCAATTCTTCCACAGGACAAAGTAGACTTGGCAGATTGGCTCTTTTATAGCTTAACTGCTTAAGCTTCATTACAAGGAATCTACCAAAATAGCCTTCAAATTTGATGCAAAGAGCCTGCTTATTTTGCCCAAATAAGCACAAACTTGTTGTCTTTCATTGAGACTTTACAAAGTGATCACTAAGATATTCTACAGAGAATGTGGGCATCATTGCAAGGTATTGGATATTACTTCTAGCAGATTAATTGGTTGTATGAACTGAAATGTGATTTTACACCACTAATCTATAGGAATAATAAAACTAAAATTGGACTGTTGTGTACGTTCATAACAAATATCCTATTCATACATGTTAATAGAGTAAATATAGATGATCATAGAGGTATTAACCAGGTCGAAGATCATATAGAAATCATCAAAATATTGATTAATATGATTACATGATACTTGGACTAAATATTAAGAATCTTACAACATTTAATTACAATGCAATACCAGGTTTGTGCCACTACACCACTAAGCTTGTACCCTAGGTGATCTAGGAATTGAAAATACAAAATTCTCCATTGCTTGTTCCATAGTAAAGGACCCAATACAACCCAAAACCCAACCACAAATCCTAGTGCCATACTTACAAAAAACCAATCAACAAAACCCTTGCTCCTTTTGTTTTCAATGTTTGGTTTTACATAATTTATAGCACAATTATCAGTAAGTGGAGGTCCACAAAGCTTGTTTCCAAAAAAACTGGATGCGCTGAGGCTCTGTAGCTGAGTGCTTGAAGGGATTCTCCCAATCAAACTGTTGTTCGACAAGTTCAAGTGGCTCAAAAATGTCAAACTTGACATACTTTGAGGAATTTGACCTGAAAGTTGGTTTACAGAGAAATCAATAGATTCCAGTGATCTCATATTACCTATATTCTCCGGGATCCTTCTAGTCAAGATATTAAATGACAAATTCAATGATTGTAGTCCTTGGAGACTAGCCACTTCTTTAGGAATCTCTCCTGACAAATTGTTGTTGGAAAGATCTATAAAATTTACCAGTTGAAGTGTGGTGGAATATTCACGAGATATTCCCTTAATCACAAGCAATTCACTTTCAAAAGGAATAGAACTAGACTCTACCGACCAATCAATCAAAAAGAGGGGATAACTTGAATTGTTATTTCTGGCCATCATACTGAAATTGTTAACACATCTAGGTATGCTTCCAAACAGCTTATTATGTGAGAGGTCAAGTATTTGGAGTGAAGGTAGAGCACAAATTTCATCTGGTATTTGACCATAGAAATTATTGGAGTGAAGGCTGAGAATCATCAAGCTTGAAAGTCTATGTCCAATCCACTTAGGTATGCTCCCATCAAATTCATTTTTGCCAATATCAATAGCAAACATGTGTGTACAATTTTTCAACAAGGATAGAAGTTTTCCGGAGAATTTGTTGTTGTACAAATGCAAAGACTTAAGATTAAATAAAGATCCAATGGCTGCTAGAATTTTACCAGTGAAATTGTTGTTCCCCAAATTTAAGACAGACAAGCTTTGCCACTTCATCCAACAATTACTTATTTTCCCTGATAAAAGGTTTTTTCCAAGATTGAGAAATTCCATTTTTTTGGGCTCATTCATCTTGTAACACAAAAAGTGAGAAATAGATCTAGATAGTAAATTGTTAGAAAGATCAAGAAAGGTCAAATTTGAGGATATACAAGGTAATGGACCTGTGAAGTTATTTGAACTCACATCAATTACTGAATGAGTGGACAAAATCAAAGGGATATGTGGAATCTCTCCGTAGATTTGATTGTGAGAGATATTTAGATAATCAAACTGAGAAGACAAGTTCCAAAACCAAGGAGGAACTGCATCTATAATCCCTGTGTTGGATATGTCCAAGCTCAAAAGTTGCTTTTGTGAATAGATCCACGAAGGAAATTTTGACCCTAAATTCCATGATCTCAAAACTAAGTTGTTGATTTGAAAAGGAGGGGTCCAATTGTCACTTACTTGTAAAGTCAATTGGTTTTGAGATGCATCAAGTGTTTTTAATCTCAATAAATTGGCAAAATGAACTTCTAACACCACACCCTCCAACATATTGAAACCAATATTCAGAGACTCTAATTTGGAGAGCTGTCCAAAACTTTGAGGGAGAGTACCGTTAATTTGATTACTCTGAAGGTCCAAGGATCTCAAAGAGGAATGATTTCCTATAGACCATGGAATTGGACCTGAAATTGAATTATACCCCAAAGAAAGGATGACCATATTTTTAAATTTCCCAAGTTCATCAGTCAAATGCCCAGACAGTTGAGCACCGTCCATTTCTAAGATCTCTAGTCCATTTGAAACACACCCTGATAGACTTTCAAAGATTTCAGATATCTCTTGACCGCATTTGTGGTATGACAATTTAATTTCCCTTAATTTGCAGAGACTACCTAAAGATCTTGGTACCTTTCCTTCAAGAAGGACATTGTTAGACAAGTCTATGCTAATGGCAGATGTTAGGTTTCCAATGGCACTAGAGATTGTACCCTGCAAAAAATTGTTCCTGAGGTTGAGGAACTCAAGATGACTAAAACTGTACAGCCAATTGGGGATTGAAGAATTGAAAAAGTTTCCAGATAGATCGAGGTGCCTGAGTGTAGTCAAATTCTGGAGATGAACAGGGATTGGACCTCGAAACATATTATCAAATAGATCAAGAGAAACCAGATTACGAAGACCAAAGACCCAAAACAGAATCGAAGTGTTTTCAAAACGGTTGTACGAAAGATGAAGGGTGGTGAGAGATGAAAAGTTAATACTACTGGGTATCGGTGGTGGGATGAAAACAGAAAGTTCACAAAATGACAATCGCAACTTTGACAAGGAAGGGAGTTTGTTTATCTCCTGTACCCAATCAGAGGCTTGGCTAAGTTTTGCAAAACTCAAATCAAAGTGTTGTAATAAAGGAAGACCAGAGAGCCATTGAAGGTTCATGGCATACAAATGATTATAAGCACCAAGATGGATATCATAACTTCCAAGATCGAGATAGTGCAAATTAGAGAGATTCCCAAGTTGATGAGGAATCAATCCCCCAAATCCCGCATTGGAGAGATTAAGATATCTTAAGCTCCCCATTGAACCGAGGAATTCGGGAATTGGAGTAAAATTGAAATCATTGCCACTGAGGTCTAAGTAAATCAAATGCTTCAAATCAAGCAGAGAAGGATTTATCTTACCGCCGAACACTGACCTCTTATAATCTTCATATTGAGCAACCAGTTGGTATTCATCAAATGTAAACTCGTCATACAGAGGATGGAAGGTTCTGAGATGGAGTTGGAGGACATGACCGGTGCGGTTGTGGCAAACAACACCGACCCAGTCACAACAATCCTCGTCAGATGCAGCAGCAGCAGCCCAAGAGGCAAGCCGGTTTGAAGGATCTTTAAGGTGTTGCTTGAAGTTGAGAAGCGCGTGTCGCTCGCTTTCAATGCAACGAACCTCAGAGTCGGCAGTGAGTAAACAAAGGAGAAGGGTTAAAGTAACAGTTATTATTATTCTCAACGAGGAACCCTCCTTCACCATCATCATCATCATGCTTTTATGAAAATAATAATAATAAAACCGATATATGATTTTGTTATGTTTGGTACCAATGGCATAGGACTTATTAATAGGAAGCAGACTCATCCATCCATCTTATTGCATTGTGCTTAAGGAGTTTGTTTGATGCTTTCAATTTCAACCACACATTAGGAAGCAGACCCATCCATCCCCCCATCCATCCATCTTAAGTCTTGTAGATGGGACCGTCTATTTAGATACGTATCAATTTTTTAACTTATGAAAAGTGCAAGTGTGCAACGCATGGTGACTTGATTGGTCAATACCTATTCATTACTGTATCCAAATTCAACCATCTTTAAAACAGAAAATGTCTCACAGTTACTTAAGTCTCTGGTATTATGGCAGGGTCATTCGGTAAAGTTGTTCAAGTAATGTTATTTATGTATTTTTTAAAAATATGTGTGGGTAAAAAAGTGTGTGAAAAAATGTGTAATATTGTTTAAAAACTGAAAACATGTTAAACTACTATACCAAACCGGGCCAAAATTTTTAAGGTGATAAACCGATAATATCACTGCTTATATGCTAAAATTATATAATACGTAATAGTCATAATAATAAGATATCATGTAGAATTTACATGGATCTTACATTTAAATGTTGCAAAGAAAAAAGAGGAGAAAAGTTTTATGTTATAATAGGCAAATACTCCTCATTGGAATTACAAAAACTATGCCAGATTGAACTATTCTAAGGCTCAAAGGGTGAATTATCATAAATTGATTAATGGGCTGAGTTTGTCAATTTCACCCTCAAATCGTAAAACAAATTTATTGCATTGGACAGCACGATGATACAGTGCTCAAAATTTATAATGTACTAGCTTGTAAGTTGTGCTTACGCATGAAAACATTTAATAATGGTGATAATAAGATAGTTTTACTTAATTTAGTTGAGTGAATTAGTCATTTTAGATTTTCTTTGATATATGAGATAGGTTCAAGTTAGACCTAGTGTTAGAGTTACACCTTTTTTAAATCATTGGATTTAAGTAGATCCAATGGTAAAAAAAAAAACACTCATTAATGCTACTATTCTTATTAAGATCTCATTTATTATCCCTTATTTATGACATTCCATACTTATCTCTAAAATAAAAAACTAGTATACTTCTCTCTGCTCTCTCTTCCACCTCCACTGCCATAAGGAAATAATTCATAACGCTAGGTGTAACTTTTTTGGATCTGTTACTTTGAAACATTGTTTAGTTTCCATGAGGTTCACTTGAAATATCCAAAACTATAAACTTGGCGAAAATTCTTAGAGATTAATTGCTGTAGTTCATAGACTCTGTAGGTGTGATCTCAAATATAGCCTAATCTAGAGGATTTGAAAATAATATGAAGGAAAGGAAACTTATCATGTGTTGTCTTATTGGTTGTGCGAGAAAATTATCACTATACCAAGTTACCGACTCTTACAGTGTTAATTACGTTGTTATGCCATTTCGTCTAAGATTTGTAACTCTTGATTTATTTCTTGTCACAAACAAAATGTGGGATTTTGTTCATTCATCACGCCATATGCAAAGACAACATTTCCCTGCAAAATGAAGTGTAAGCCAAAAATCCATGGTCTGCAATCGTAAGGGCAATGAAGGAGAAAGAGAGAGCATAGAGACTGTATACCAGTTTTTTATTTTAGAGATAAGTATGGAATGTCATAAATACGAAATAATAAATGAGATCCTAATAAGAATATCAGTATTAATTAGTGTCTTTTTTAACTATATATATATATATATAGAGAGAGAGAGAGAGAGAGAGAGATGGGTTCAAGTTACACCTGATGTAACTCTAAAGAGTTACACCTTTTCTAAAATGTTGAATTTAAATAGATCCAACGGTTAAAAAAAAACCACCATTATTACAAATATTTAAATCCAACGGTTAAAAAAAAAACTACCATTATTACAAATATTCTTATTAGGATCTCATTAATTACTCTCATTTATTACATTCTACACCTATCTCTAAACCCAAAAACGTTTGACGTCTCTCTCTCTCTCTCTCTCTCTCTCTCTCTCTCTCTCTCTCTCTCTCTCTCTCTCTCTCTCTCTCTCTCTCTCTCTCTCTCTCTCCAACGGTATGAATCACAGATGCTTATCATGTGGGCATGACTATGAATCTATGAAGTCCGAATTTCCCTTGTTTCCCTTCTCACATGTGATGTGCATGGAACGAAAAAGAAATTGTTCTAGTAATTCCAAATTCCATCCTATACGAATCATTACTACTTTTCCAACCATTTCACTGAGGAAATTACTATGACAATTTCATACAATCAAGTCACTCTCCATAGGTCGATAATGACCTTAGGGTGGATACGTACACTATAAGAGAGATAATGCATACGATACGAGTGAATGAGATACATTCCCAAGCCTTGTCAACGAAAGGCATTATCTATTTTAGAGAAACCGGTTAACTATTTCGTGAAAAATGTATGTCATTAAAATAAAAACCACTGCATGGAAAACAAAGACAATAGGCCGCCCACAAACACTTTAAGGCCACTTCCAAGAAACTTCACTACAATTCCCTTCTCCCTTCAGTGTAGTCAACCAAAGCTTGGGAAAACAGGCAGATTCCTTGCAAATCCTATAAAGAAATAAATAAACAAAGACAAAGAAAAGCAGGCCAGCCTAATCCACATTTGTTTTTAATTTCAAATGCTTCCAACAACAAAAATTTCCTAATAAGCTCGTGGGAGTAGAGAAGAAAGTTCACACCATGACATGTCTCCAAATGACCGTTTCTTAAACAGGATTTTGATTTGTCATTGGTAATAAATCCCACTATGTTTACTTGTTTAAACAAGATTTTGATTCTTTATTTTTTATAAATCCCACTATTTTTGCTTGTTTACATAATTTGTGATAGCTATTTCCATTTTAAAACTTTTTTATCTTTTATTTTTATTGTTTTCTCTAAAAATGCAAAAATCATAGGTGAATCCCTTCATGACTACCTCTGATATTTTAAACATGGGTTGAAAAAAACAATCAAGCCAATATTCATTTTTAAGTTGATATCATGAGATACTTTGTAGGCAGGAAATGGATCTCAAGGTGCCATACATTAAACTGCCACACATTAAACTGCCACACATTTTTAAGTTGATTTCATAGATATGAGCCTTTTTTTTTCTTTTCTTTTTTAATGTTAGATAGTAATGGCCTCCTGTCCTAAATTCATTTAAAGCACTATTTGTGGTTTAACCTAATTTCGACATTCCCTTGAAAATGAAGTTTGTTTATCTCAAAAAATTATTTTTTTTTGGCAAGGATTGCATAATTTTTTGTTGTTATAAATTATGAGGATTGAGGACAAACTTCCCATGTTGTCATGATTGAATTATCAAAATATATATATATATATATATATATATATATATATATATATATATATATGTATGTATATATCCTTCTACCCTACCTAAAACAATCCCGTTAGATGTCAAACACTTAACAAGTAATTCCTCTTACAATGGTAGTTTGTCATTAAATTTGTTTATTTTATGATCCATACCAAAAGATATCAGTAACAATTTTTTTTTTTTTTTTGAGAAGATAGTAACATGTTTTCTAAATTGTTCCTTATGCGGCTCTACCAGCAATAATAAGATAAGTAAAAATGGAACAAGCGACTTTATCATACATACAAAATAAGCATAGAATTTTTTTTCTTTAAAAAAAGAAAAAAAATGCTATTGCTATTGTTTTCATCCTTATAAGAATTGAAGCATAGATTAAATTTTCATTATTCTTGACAAGTCTTTTTTTTTTTTTTTTCCAATTCCTTTATAATTTCTTATTTGTGTTGTTTTAAACTTTAAATGGATTTTTTTCTCACGCATGCAGAGCATGGGCTTTAAATAAGAGGTTCAACTCTTTATAACGCCAAGCATTGACTGTAAGTCTTGTAAATGGAACAAATAAAGATAAGAATATAGTCAACTTTGGTTAGCCATAGCTTGATTTGCTAGACATCAATTTTCTTCCCTGCCAAAAGTCCGACTATTTAATTAGATGGAAATTTCATTGATTATTACTACTCATATACAAAATTCAAGGATCATTAAATTCAAATATGTCTCTCACTGATCTAACTAGGTGGCTGGGTATTAATGTATTACTAGGATCAAATTTCAAGGTTTATTAAATTGGAATTTGTCCCTCAGGACCCTCACTGACCCAAATTTCTTCCCATGCACACTAACATTTGTGTACACTCCAAATTTTTTCTGCATTTCATAATGATATGTTGTGGAAAGTGTCATATCCAAGGCCAACATGCTTGAAAGTAGTTGTAGTTGAGAAAACAATGGAATCAAAATTAATAAACTCAAAAAAAATCACCATCTTTGATTCATTTTTCTTATAGTATTATTATTATTATTATATAAATAGTGGTTGGATAAACTAAATTTGAGAATTTCGTGGATAACAAAATTCAAATAATTTTTTTATTTGTTTTAAATATAAACTTGGAAAATTTTTAATATGTACTTAGTTATACTTATTTGTAAATTTATCTTATGAATATGCATTGGGTTACAAGTTAGTCTTTATTATGTATTGGATGGGCATGAACTTTAAAATTGCATAAGACAAGGTTAATTTATTATCATCAAGAAAATCAGAAGTTCATGAATGTGCAAATGTCAAACCTAGCCAGGAATGAAAGTAGTTGTAGTTGAGAAAACAATAGAATCAAAATTAATAAACTCAAAAAAAATCACCATCTTTGATTCATTTTTCTTATAGTATTATTATTATTATATAAATAGTGGTTGGATAAACAAATTTTGAGAATTTCATGGATAACAATTCAAATAATTTTTTTATTTGTTTTAAATATAAACTTGGAAAAATTTTAATATGTACTTAGTTACACTTATTTGTAAATTTATCTTATGAATATGCATGGAGTTACAAGCTAGTGTTTATTATGTATTGGATGAGCATGAACTTTAAAATTGCATAAGACAAGGTTAATTTACTATCATCAAGAAAATCAGAAGTTCATGAATGTGCAAATGTCAAACCTAGCCAGGAACTCTATTGCTTAACTAACATCTTCTAGTGTTTCTAACGGAGAGTCAGAAACAACAAGAGTTTAAATCTCCCCCCTTGATTGTAACCATTGATTTTTTTTTTTTTTTTTTTTTGAAGTTTCAAAATATAAGATATTGATTTTCTTGTTAGTATCTATATCTTGGAAGTCTTCCTTGTGCTCACACTATTTCTTCATAAAAGAGCTATGATCAAATTCCTTCCCATGCATACTAAAACATTAAATATACTCTATTATTTTTCTTCTTTTGATAAGATACTGTGGAAATTATCATCCAAGTTAATTGAAAATATGTGATGCCCTGGCCCATAATCTTTTCTAATCAATACTAGTTTAAACCTTTTAACATTCCTTTGATATAGGTGATATTGGAATTCTCTATGAATATAGTGATTTTGTTTGATGTTGTGAAATTGGTTTAGGTAGCGATTGAAAAGTCTAGTATGATTAGTTCTAAAAGTCATGTGCTTTAAGAGTGAAGAAGTGAAATGATTATTAATTAAAAATCCCGCGGGATGTCAACTACTTAACAAGTAATCCCTCTCACAATGACAGTTTGTTATTAAATTTGCTTATTTATGATCCATACCAAAAGATATTAGTAACGTTTTTTCTAATATGTTCCTTTTGCGGCTCTGCCAGCAACAATAAGATAAGTAAAATTGGAACATGTGACTTTATCATACAAACAAAATAAGCATAGAGTTTTTTTTTTTTTTTTAAAGAAAAAGAAAAATAAGCATAGTTCGGTTGTTCATCTGAACTTTTTAATTTGCTAGAAGTAGACTCATCCACAGGAAGTGTATAACTATTTGCCAGGTTAGTGGTCTACACATAAGAACTCCTCAGATACCAACTGGGCCTTAGAGCCCACTATAGAAGATGTAAAGCTCATGCTTAAAAGATTTTTTGAGTTTTGATTTTCTTTTTTTACATCGGAATGTAAACTTTCATTGCTCACAATCTTGTAAGGTTGATGAATTTAGGACAGAAAAAAAAAATTGTGATTGGGCCATCAAACTCCATTTCTTCTTGAATTATGTTATCCAATAATAATAACATATATAAAATAAAATAAAATAAAATAAACGACAATCACTTGGTGCATTAATTTGAGTAATTATTTCCCAACATTCTTGACCTGTGGTTGATGGACAAAGACAAATTGATCAATTTTTCTTACACGGTATGGCATAGCTATTTAGAGCTTGTTTGATAGGTTATTTTAAGCAATTTTTAGAACATTTTAAACACGCTAACATACTTTTTTACACAATTTTTTATCCACACATATATCAAAAACATTCAAATAATATTATTCAAACTCGTCTATTAAACACCCCTTAATATAACAGGTTGAAAGTTGGAGGACAAGTTGTATTTTTCATTGACATTTATGTGAGAAAGCAATAAATATAAGTAAGATATGCGAAAGACATTTTCAAAGTTTGTCATGGACTACAGGACGAAACCGCAGCTTTTATGGAAAATTGGCTTGCAACTTTATGGAAAGTTGACTCATGAGTTGTGCCTTCAATTCAATCAGACACGAAAATGCATGGAACCTTATGAACAGTATCCACACCAAACTCGTCCATAACGTCAATGACTCTATAGACTCTACACTATCAAATTTTATGGTCTCTTACCCTTATTATAATAGAGTAAATATCATGAAGTAAATGAAATAAGTGGAAATTCTATTATATTTATAATTTTTTTAAAAGAAAATTGACACTTTTTCATCAAACATCTTGGTCCATGTGGTTTTGTACTTGGGATAAGAGTAGGGATTTAAGAAAAAAATTAATACCTTTTGGTATTTTTAAATACATTAACATATTTTTTCACACACTTTTTCACCTATACATATATTAAAAACATTCAAATAATATTATTCAAACTCCTCTATTTAAACACCTCGTTAATAAAACAGGTTGAAAAATTGGGAGGACAAGTTGTATTTTTCATTGACATTTATGTGAGAAAGCAATAAATATAAATAAGATACGCAAAAGACATTTTCAAAATTTGTCATAGACTACAGGACGGAACCGCAGCTTTTTTGGAAAATTGACTTGCAACTTTATGGAAAGTTGACTCCTAAGTTGTGCCTTCAATTCAATCAGACACGAAAATGCATGGAACCTCATGAATAGTATCCACACCAAACTCTTCCATAACGATAACGTCATGGTCTTCTACCCTAAAATATCATGGTCTTCTACCCTTATTATAATATCAAGAAGTGAATGACATAAGAAGAGATTTTATTATATTTATAATTTTTTTAAAAGAAAATTGACAGTTTTTCATCAAACATCTTGGTCCATGTGATTTTGTACTTGGGATAAGGGTAGGGATTTAAGAAAAAATTAATACTTTTGGTATTTTTAACAGATACATCTGAGGTTTAAATCCCTTATCCTCCACTATCAAATTAAAAAAAAAATGTTGATACATTCATGAGTTTTTGTTAGCTTAGTTGGGAATATATATTCTCATATAAAGGAGAAACTCAAATACTGCTTATCCAAAATAAATTGGTGTCCTTTTTATGAATCTACAGTATTCATTATTTAAAAAATAGGTTAAGGTTAGGTCCAATCCATTAGTGCAATGGTCTCGATACAATTCGGATGTCTCTAAATCATGTTGGATCCAACGTATTAATGCTGCATTGGACCTAAGCCGTGTCCAAAAATATTTATAGTTAATAAAATTATCTTTTAATTCTATATATTAAGATACATACAATAATTTCAAACTTATATCGTTCTCTTCATGATATATATATATATATATATATATATATATATATATATATATTTTTATGCTGATTAGGAAGTTGAATCACACATATGTATAGTTGACAGCATTTCATTGGTTGGAAGACCATTTCAGCTATACTTCAATGCACCTAATAATTTGTCCTGATTGACAAACAAAGAATTTGCTCAACTTTTCTTACACTATATGACTGTACGAAGTTATTTAATTTAACGTGTTGGAGTTTGGGAGTTGGGACAACAAGTTGTATTTTTTATTCATGTTTCAGTGAGAAAGCAGCAAAGAATCAAAAAAATGGATGACTACTTTGTTCTTTTTCTCTTTTTCTTTTTTTGATCACAGGGATGACTTTACTTGCGAAAGTTATTTTCAAGTTTGTATATGGAAGCACAAATTCATGGAAGCTAGTTGTTGACTCATATCTCATGAGTCTTGAGTCATCGCTTCAATTTAGTAGGAAGGTGCTTGGAATATATGCACAACACCCACACCAAACTTTTACATAATATCTGTGAGCTTCTTATCATCAAATATGAAATATCATAGTCTTTTATCCACAAATAGCTCTTCAAAAAGCTGGTATGAAATTTTATTTTTTTTGAGAAGAAAGCTGGTATTAAATTGATTGAACATGACTAGCTGGTCAACATGTTTCCCTGTTCCTCCATCGCGTCTTAAATTACAGTGATGAACTCCTTGAAGTTCTAATCAATACTAACCACATCATGGGATCTAGTGAAATTTTAGTATTTTATTTTTAAAAAAAAAACGAAAAATCAACAACAACATGTCAAAGCGACAACAAATACAACAACAAAAGTAACACACAAACAATGACAAGAAGTTAAAAGAGAAAGAGATGATTCAAAGATGTGACGATTCAAAGAGAAAGAGAAAGAGATGATTCAGAGAACTCTTAGCTGTTAGGGATTCAACCTTGAAAAGGAAGCAAAAAGCCTACTTGAACAACTTTCAAGTCCTGTATAAAATTAGGATTTCAAATTTTTAAGTTAGGAAAACAAAATCATTCAAACAAATGAGCAATAAAATACAATCAGATAAAAAAATAAGAATGTGTTTGGATTTCATCTTTTTAGAATAGGAGTTCATCTTCTTCTTTTTTTTACAATGAAGATACAAGTATATTGATCATAGAAAAAAAAAAAAAACAAGGAATAAAATAGGTAGATAAGAAAATAAAAATGTGTTTGGATTTCATCTTGTTAAAATAGGGGTTCATATTCTTTTTTTACAGTGAAGATACAAGAGTATTGATCATAAAAAAAGAAACAAACAAAACAAGGAATAAAACATGGCAGATACAAATCACACTCAAAGCACACTAAAATAATGAATCAAACTAACTATAATGTCTGTCTGTAAAAAGTATACACGAAAATAAACACAAAGCACACTCTAGAAAAGTGATAACTCAAGTCTTCGAAAAAT
This sequence comes from Quercus variabilis, assembly GCA_030445155.1. Taxonomy (NCBI): domain Eukaryota; kingdom Viridiplantae; phylum Streptophyta; class Magnoliopsida; order Fagales; family Fagaceae; genus Quercus; species Quercus variabilis. The sequence goes on from CP129452.1 coordinate 1,345,089, forward strand.
GATTACACAAACAAACATACTCAAATTAGGGGTTTCATCTTTAAAAAGTGATATATCAAGTCTTTGACTAACAAATCAAATAAAAAAAAATTAGGATTTCACCTAAATCCAATCTCATATAAGAACTCCTCATATATCAACTGGGCCTTACAGCCCACTATAGAAGATGTAAAGCTCATGCTTAAAAGATTTTTTGAGTTTTGATTTTCTTTTTTTACATCGGAATGTAAACTCATTGCTCACAATCTTACGATGAATTTAGGAAAGAAAAAAAAAAGTGATTGGGCCATCAAACTCCATTTCTTCTTGAATTATTTTATCTAATAATAATAACATATAAAAAAATTAAAAAAAAAAAAAAAAAAAAAAAAAAAAACGACAGTCACTTGGTGCATTAATTTGAGCAATTATTTCCTGACATTCTTGACCTGTGGACTGCGGTTGACGGAAAAACACAAATTGATCAATTTTTCTTAGAGCATTCCTATCAGGTGTGCCAAATGCCAAATATTTGGCATTTGGCACGCCAAACACCAAAAATCCTCTCTCATGAGGTGTGCCAAATGCCAAAACATTTGGCACATATGAACAATTCCGTTCTAAAAATGGAACGGTACGGCCAGAAATGCTATATGCAAAAATTAATTTTTTAATGATTTTCTCTCTCCTCTCTGGCATTTTATCTCCTTTTTTTTCTCTCTCTCTCTCTCTCTCATTCGCCTCCCTCACTTTTCTCTCAGCCCTTCTCTCTCCTCTCTCTCTCTATCTCAGCCTCTCTCACAATCCGCCACAGTGATCTCTCCACCCGTAGCTCACCTCATCCACTCGCCAGTAGCTCCCCTCCTCCACTCACCAAGTAGCTCGCCTCTCCTCCGAATACCAGCGCCGCTCGCCTCCACCGACGCTGCTCACCTCCGCCGATGCTACTCGCCAAGCAACTTGCTTCGCCTCTGCCGATGCCGCTCCAAGCAACTTGCCTCCGCTGAAATTTGCCCAATCTCACTAAGATCCGATTCCCCTTATTTGTTTGGATTGTTTATGGTTGATTTTGGGGGTTGGATCTGTCCGCCGATGCCGCTCGCCGAGCAACTTGCTTCGCCTTCGCCGATGTCGCTCCAAGCAACCGGCCTCTGCTGAAATCTGCCCGATCTCACTAAGATCCGATTCCCCTTATTTGTTTGGATTGTTTATGGTTAATTTTGGGGGTTGGATCTGGTTTGAGAAATTGGATTGGAGGATAACAATGATTTGGGATTGGATTGTTTGATTTGGGATGGGTTTTGAGGTTTATGAATCTAGTGGTTTGTTATGGATTTTTTTTATTTTATTTTTAAGGTGGCATTGGTGGATATGGATTTGTGCCGGTGGTGGCTGTCGGTGATGTTGCTGCAGTGGTTGTCGGTGGCCGTTGTTGCTGCAATGGTGGTGGTGGTGGTTGTGCCGTTGTTGCTGGTGTTGTTGCTATTGATAATGGGAGGAATTAATATATTATTTTATTGTGTTGTAAATATTATTTTAATGTATAGAATTGAAAAATAGAACATCTGATAAATGAGAAATTATAAAATGATGTGGTAAAATGATAAAGTAGATTTTTAGTGTGTTAAAATGACATTTTTTATGAGAGAGCTGATGAGAATGTTCTTACACAGTATGACAAAGCTATTTAATTTAACCTGTTGGGAGTTGGAAGGACAAATTGTATTTTTTATTGACATTTATGTGAGAAAGCAATAAATATAGGGAAGATACATACCACTTGCAAAAGTCATTTTCAAAATTTGTCATGGACCACAGGAAGGAACCACAGCTTTATGGAAAGTTGACTCGCAGCTTATGGAAAGTTGACTCTTGGGTTGTGCCTTCAATTCAATCGGACACGAAAATGCATGGAACCCCATGAACAGTTCTCACACCAAACTTATCCATAATGTCAATGAGTCTACGATCAAATATCATGGTCTTTTACCCTGATTCGTTTTAATAGAGTAATTATCATGAAGCAGTAGAGATTCTATAGTATTTATAATTAAAAAAAAAAAAAATTGACTCTTTTTATCAAACATCTTGGCAGTGGCGACTCCAGGAATATTTCTCAGGGTGTTCTTGACAGGGACAGACCCAGAATTTGAACTTAAGGGAGCCTGAAGCAAAATGGTCAATTTCATACTAAGATCATTTAAGTTTAGTTAAGAAGAAAAAAATTGACATATTTGAGTACCAATCAATCTTGATGTACTTTTTAGAGTTATTACTTTATATATATTATATTTAATTTGTTTATAAATTAGAGCCCCACCTTTTTTTTTTAAAGGGCTTCTAAAAAATGTAAATTCATATAATCTATTTTTAAGTCATAAATTCATATATGTAGTGTGTGTTTGACATGACTTAATTTTGCCAGCTTATTTCACTATTTAGCTTATTTTTGTTACTATTTATGGGTCGTCATGCACTTTTTGATACGATTTATAGATCTTACTGTATTATTTCAACTAATTTTTACTTTTATCTATAGTATTTTTAATAAAAAAATTTAAATTTCAACAAAATAAATGTCTCAAACAAATCATCAAACTTAACAATATATTGCACCAGATACATTTTGATTACTGTCACAACTCATTAATATGAAAAACAAAATAGATAAAAGATAGGAAAAAGAAAGATGTGGAGAAGTGAATCCTACGTGTAGAAGAAAGTAAATACCACATGTGTGTCTGACATTTTTGACCAAAAGCTTAAAAGTAAATATAGGAAAGTAACAAACCTCTTGAGAAAACAAAGAGACAGTGAGCTGGTGGAGATATCGAAGTAGAAGAAAGAAAATAACAGAGGAGGATTTCAGCAAACTGGTGGAGAAATCTAAGCCAAAGAAGGCGAAAAAAATAGAGGAGGATTTTTGTTCTTCAAACAGCAGGCAACATCAACCATAACAGTATAACAGTCCAGGCAAGAACTGAAGAAGCATAAAGGATTCAGGTAAAAAATGACAGTTGTTGGAGGAAGAGTAAGAGTTGAGAGAGTGAAATTGAGGGAGAGAAATTTAAATGGGTAAAATTGGGAATTTGTGATTTTTGTTTTTTTATTTTAGATTTGTGGTATGATTATATTATGTATTTTTTTTTGTTTAGACCGAAATTTTGTTCTATTTGAAGGTTTTTCTTGTTATGGGTTGTTGACTATTGTGATCTCTTTGGGCTGATTTGATGAAATTTTGATGATGACTATTTTCAGATTCTATGTTACAATTATTTTTTTAGATTGTAGTTCAAATTTCTTTTTTTAAGCTTTTTCTTTTTGCTTGAAAGTAGAATAAATAATTCGCCAAAATTTTATTTTATTGGGATAAAATTTTTTTGAGGGTATTCTTAATTTTTTTTGAGGGTGTTCCTAATTATATTTTAAGAGTATATAAATAAAAAAATTTAAAATTATTATATATAATTTTTTTTTTTCAGGTCAGGGTGTTCCCAGGAACACCCTGGCTTGAACGTGGCGTCGCCACTGATCTTGGTCCAAATGGTTTTGTACTTGGGATAAGGGGTAGGGATTTGAGAAAAAAATTAATACTTTTTTATATTTTTAACAAATACATCATAGGTTTAAATCCTCTACCCTCCACTATCGAATCAAAAGAAAAAAATATATATTGTTGATACATTCATGAGTTTTTGTTAGCCTAGTTAGGAATATATATTCTCATATAAAGGACATATTCAAATACTGCTTACCTAAAATAAATTAGTGTCTTTTTATGAACTTACGGTATTTATTATTTAAAAAGTAAGTTAAGGTTTGGTCCAATCCATTAGTACAATGGACTCGACACAATCATGTTGGGTCCAGTGTATTAATGCTGCATTAAACCTAAGCCGTGTTCAAAAATATTTATGGTTAATAAAATTATCTTTTAATTCTATATTTTAAGATACATACAATAATTTCAAACATATATCGTTCTCTTCATGATATTTTTTTTTATGTTGATTAGGAAATTGAATCACACACATGTATAGCTAACAATATTTCATTTGTTGGAAGACCATTTCAACTATACTCTAGTGACCTAATAATTTATCTTTATTGACAAACAAAGAGTTTGCTCAACTTTTCTTACACTATATGACCGTACATAGTTATTTAATTTAACGTGTTGGAGTTTGGGAGTCGAGACAACAAGTTGTATTTTTCATCGATGTTTAAGTGAGAAGGCAGCAAAGAATAAAAAAAATTGATGACTACTTTTTTCTTTTTATCTTTTTATTATCTTGGTAACAGGGATAACTTTACTTGCAAAAGTTATTTTCAAGTTTGTATATGGATCCACAAATTCATGAAAGCTAGTTGTTGACTCATAACTCATGAGTCTTGAGTCATGGCTTCAATTTAATATGAAGATGCATGGAATATATGGGCCACCCTCCATTTGGGGGAGAATAATTATTTGTTGACCAGAAAAATCAGGACAGCCTTGTAACTAACAAGTTATTACTCTATTTAATTTCACACATGGCATTTTCAAAACGCAGCTATAGTTTTTTTTTTTTTTTCTTTTTTCTCTCCCGGCCAGATGGCCCTAATCCTATGCCATTATTTCTTGATGCCTACATGTTAGAAGCTGCAGACGCACCAGGATAATATGTCCCATGTTTACTGTCTTTCCATTTATTTTCCATATCTATCATACAATTGGCGAGAAGAAAATCTCAATGGCACAAGATAAAAGCTACTCAAAGCTACATATATAACCTATTAGCAAGAGTGGAATTACTTACAAACAACTTCAACTAGTTTTATAACTTTAACTAATAGATGTATTTGCTATCAAATTTGCATTTGTTTATTCCACTCATTTACACAAAAATTATGTATGGATTCGTATATAGAATAGAACTTGAAGAGAGAACTTGAAGCAAGTTATTGAAAAAAAAAATTATCAGGTATCTAATTTCACATGGGCTGACTGTATCCAAATTTAGGTCAAAACTTTGAAGAGAGAACTTGAAGCCAGCGATTGAAAAAAAAAATAGTTTAAAGGAACAACCACCATGATAAAGAATGCACAACTTTTCTTGGTGTCAAAGCATTCCTATAAATAAGCTTTTTCTCGTGAAGTCTAACAAAAGCCTCTGCACAGCTCTTGAGCTTTTCTCATCCATTGTGAAGCACTAATACAAGAAAAATACGCAAAAATCACTCAGAGAGTGGGGTAAGAAGAAAAAATAAGAGATTCATGACTGAATCTGACATGAAAAAAAAACCTAATTAAGAATGGTATGCTTTATCCACAACTAGTAGAGCAGAGGACTCAATCTCCTTGTGTCACCAGGCACCCAAGACACATAACTGTTGTAAAATGGTGCCACCATACTTGTTTTTCCAATCCCAAACCTTTCAGCACAATATAACGGAAACATCAGCATATGTGTGTGTGTGTGTGTGAATAGACAAAGCAACACGAGGACATCAAAATAATTAGAATCTGAGAAAGCAAATATATTCAAATAATTTTTGGTAAATATTTGGAGTGAACATTTTCTTTCAAAAGCCTTAGTTAAATAAATTTAATTAAATAAGTATGTAGCTAATGCATTTGAAATTCTAAATTTTGAAGAATAACACTTAGTGTGAATTTCAAATTTAAAATGTATATAACACTCAAAATGCTATCCATAACAATGGGTGTGTTTGGATTAAACTTATTGTTGCTGAAACTGAAAACTGAAAACACTGTAGCAAAATAATTTTTAAATGTGTAAATAGTACCGCGGGACCCATTTTTAATATTTTTTGTTACATAAACAGTGCATGAACAGTGCGTAAACAGTGTACGCACTGTTCATTCACAGCTTTTTTTTGTCCCCAAAAGTAAAAAAATGCGGCAAAAAAAAAAAAAAAAAAAAAGAGGAGGAAACGCGTTTGCTGAAATACAAACGCGGAAATGCAAACGCGGAATCCAAACTCCCCCAATATGTGTTGTCTTACAAATAGATTTTCTTTTAAGGCTATTCTAAATAACTAAAACGGTAACATCTGTTGTGATGGATAAAAATATTTCTAACAATTGAAATTAAAATCCAGCTAAAGAGAATGGTGTGAATTTCCTTCCTTGGAAGCAAATTGGTAGAGAAGCATAATTGTTGTCTGTTTTACATTTTTCGTTTAAATACTTCTTCAGCTAAAGAAATTGTTGTTCATTCTACTTGTCAATTGAAAACAGTCCCAAGTTAACTACCAAAATAGGAGTCATAACCATAACTGGAGATCGTACCTACTTCAATAAATATATGTATCTTGTCTAAAAGAGTTTGTAATTCCTTAAAAAAAAAAAAAAAAAAAAAAAAAAAAAAGAAGGAAGAAAAGCCAGGTTCCCATAAACTTAGACAACCAAAAAAATCTGATTCCATCCAAAACAAGAAAAAGAAGAAATACTGGACTTTATATATATATATATATATATACAAACACAAAATCCACTGAAAGATTAATCATGAACATTTTATAAGAAATTTAAAAAAAAAAATTGTATTAATGACATGGTTCCATGACATAGAGAAAACATTTTTGCTAGTAATTATTCCAAAAGTACCACATCACTATGTTTCAACAATTTTTGAAAAATAAATTGCTTAATTTTCTTTGGCCATTCCTGTTCAATCAAAACAAACACATATATCATCACTATTAAAAGAACTAAAAGATCAGCAACCATTTCCAATAGCTACACTTCAAACATTAATTCTGTGTATAAAACATTTGATATGGCTTTAAAAATACACAAACATGACATACCTAGGAAATCATAATAAGAGAAAGGCTAAGTAAAAATAATTCAACTAAAGAGGAATTATGGTTTTTTTTTTTAAACAGCCCATGTCATGCCATAATGTTTGTTATCATCCGCAATTACGTATGCAAACTCATCAACATTAGTCCAATTACAATTTCCACCCAAAATATAAAATAAAAGGCTAAATCAAAATCAAATTCAGCTATACCCAAAAAAAATTAAAAATCAAAACAAATACTTTAAACTACAAGCAACCATATTAATTCCAGCGTTGATATGTAGGAAAAGGAAAAACAAAAAGAAACTTTAACTTTTCTTTTTCTGAACTTTTGTGCTTATGGGAAACCAAACAGAGAGTGGATTGAAATTTTAGAGTACACCTAAAATAATAACTTACAGTGAATCTCTTTGGATGGGCAACAAATCTCCAACGCTTGCCACGCTGCTTGTGTCTCAAACTCTCTCTTATGTTTGGCCTCATGGACATCTTCTATATCTGTTTGCCTTCATGGTTCCACTCAACTAAAACCAAAACCAAAATCAGAATTAAGAGGCAATCTTCAAATAGTTTGAAGGGAATTGAAAAACTGAAGGGAAAAAATTAATCTGTAAAAAAACAAAAAATCAATCCAGGTTATACGAATCGAAAAGCCAATTTAAAAGGCCAATCACCATAGAAACCTTCACCCCTCTTGGCCTGTGTATGCTCCACTGCCTTTCTCTACTTATATAATAACCTTTCTTCTCTAATGACCCAGATAGCAAGTCACAAAACAAAACAAAATATGAAACTGAAATTCAATAAAGCAAAGGAACAAAACCCAGAAACTGAAATTCCTAATAACAATCAACATGTATACAGCATTAGCCTTATGTCTGCCTGTCAGTTTGATACAGCAACTCTTCTTGCAAAACAACAGTGTCATATCCAGTAAAGAATGTTATAAATCTAGGTTTAAACAAAAGGACGGACAAAAAAATTATTTTAACATTATATGTAAAAAATGAAAGAGATACTACAAAAAGAAGTTGAAGCAATCATTGTAAGGAATTTGATCACAAAGCATAGCCAAAAAAAAAAAAAAAATCAAAACAACAATAATAACAATAAGTTTTAAAACAAGCTTTTGTAAATTAATTAATCCAACAATAGTTTTTTTTTTTTGATAGGTTAATCCAACAATATATATATAGTTTATCAAAAACATATATATAAATATATTTCTTGATTAATTTCTTGAAACTTACTTGTGAGAGAGATGTGATGATTGATGGTGCCCTATTGTAGTATTTTGAACATTTTTTGTTTTTTTCTTTTTAGGGACCCACAATCACATGCATATATAAATAGTGAAAACTAAACAAAATTAGAAACTCGTGTGAAAAAGGTTCATAAACTTTCTAATTAGTAAACATGGGATCAATCATGGGGTCCGTGTGAGGGGCTTGATGTCATCATGATGATATTGATATGGTACCAGACAACAATGTAGACACAGAAAATACAAAACTGGGATTATCGAAAATGACACAATTTTGTGCCATAACTCGCTAAGTGACGAGTTGTGATTGGTGAAGGTTATTCCCACATGGCTTAAGGACACATCTTTATCAATCACAATTCACGACGTGACAAGTTGTGACACAAAATTGTGTCATTTTCGATGGTCATGGCACAATTCATGTAGCCACATGTGATTGCAAAAAGGGGCAAATCTTATTAGCTGGTAAAATCAAAGTCAAAATTTTCCCAAAAACTAGGTCAGTCTAGGTTGATTTGGTTTTATTATTTTATTTATTATGAATAAATAATAATCAGTACCTTCCAATTAGACGAGATTTTCAAAGTGGCAACCCCTATTGGCTGGTAAAAACAAAGTTAAATTTTTCCCATGAACAAAGCAAGTTTGAATTAATAAAAAAACAGAGAAAATTTGGTTGGTGTATGGTATCAATCCTTGACTGTAATCTCTGACCATTCCAGATTTGTAGGTATGACCAGTTAAACTGACCTTAACTGGTCATCCCTTCCTTAGCTGACAAAGTTTCAAAAATCATATCCAATTTCTGGATTGATACTGATATATTTAACTCACTTTTCTATCCAATTTTTTTTTTTTTTTCATTTTTCATTTTTTTACTTTATTTTAATGGTTGAGATTGAATGTTATTTTTTTCAACTTTCAATCTTAGTCATTAATTACAATTGCATCAAATGCAATACCTTAGATATTGTACCTAATCTCAATCCCCAATTTACTATAAATTGTACGAGCACAAAATGTCAATGACATATGCTTAGAAGGATTTCATGACTTTCATGTTGTACAAAAAATTGAATATTACAGCCAATCTATCATATCTAACAGTCCTTAATTTTCTCATGCTAGAAATTGGTGTCGGCATGCAAAAGTAATTATGTAGCGTAATTACAAATTTACAATACACAATGATAAGGACCAATTTACTTGGTCTTAATGTACTGGAATAATTGTAAAGAAAATTTATGCTCCTAGACAAACTTCACGAGATCTATGCTTTTTTGTTGAAATTTGGATAATGTTAATTTGAGACCATGATAATTTGAGACACAATTCCCATTTCCCAGCAATGCAATTAGTCATGGATAGTAAACTTTTTCCTGCCCAAATTAGTAGTATCAAGGACCAAAGATGGTCACCCCACATTATGTTTATTTAGTAATTCTCAGTAGTATAATTCATCCAATAAAAAATTTGTAACAACTTAAAATATATATGAAAGGAAAATCCCAGCTCCAATTCCCTCAAGTAAATAATAAATCTATGACAAAACAAGAATTGTGGTAAAAAAATATTCAGGCAAAAAATAAAAGACAGAATCAAACCTCTATGAACAAAAGGGTCTACCAAGGCGAGCCCTGTGACTTGGGATAGTGAAGTGCCTTATTCTCCCTTCTTGTTCTGTCAAATACCCTTCACAGAGAAAAGCCTTAGAGAACTTGTCCTCCACAACTCTATCAACATCATGCACAAACACATCAGTCTCACAAAAAAAAAAAAAAAAAAAAATTCTTCAAAGCTTATAATTAAATGGGTAACCAAGAATTAAACTGAAAATAAAAATTGAAACTTTAATGTACATGATCAATTAAAAGACACTTTTTAAAATAAAATAAAAAATTCCCAATTGCACATTCATAGACACCGTTCAGAGAGCTTGGTGAGGTCACTTTCAAGCTGTTCTTCTCTACCACAAACCTTCCCACACCAAAAGCCCAAGCTTTTTCCCCATCTCCCTCATCCAAAAACTCAAAATAAGAACAACCCAGATCAAGAAAAACTATTTATTGCGTTTTTCTTCAAAAACCCAACAAATTTATAATTCAGATTGCAATAAATACAGTTAAAAAAAATTAACTCAATTTTGATAACTTAAAGCTCTAATTTTTATGTAAACTTTCGATTATTTTGAGAACCCAGATCGGAATTAAACTAGAAGAGAGAGAATGAACGATCTTACCGTGGAGAGGGGATGGGGCGGCTGAGAAGTGAGAAGAGAAGATGAGAGAGAAAATGAAAAGGATTAGATACTTGTAGGGTTTTTTTGTTGTGTTTTAAATAGAATCAAAACGACGTAGTTTTGATAATAGTAACTTAAAAAATGAAAAGAAAAAAAAGTCTGTTGTGGAGGTTAGAACTTGGACGGGGGACCTGATAAACTGCATAGCATTAAGAGTTCGTTCCGTTGGAGGGATTCTAGGGAGGATGAAAGAGATGAGAGAGAAATGGTTTTTTGGAGTGTTTTGATTGAAGTGATTTTAGGAAAAAAAAATTTGGTAGAGCCTGGGTGATTTTTTTTAGGCCTACCAAAATATTTTCTCCTAGAAAAAAACTGAAGAGAAAAAATTTAGACCAAAGCACCTGTGTTGCAATGTGCAACGTAACTGGGTTTTGCTTGATTTCTTCTTTTCCTTTTTTTTTCCTTTGGTTTTCTATTTCCTTTCTTTTTTTTGTTACTCAAATGTTTTTTTTTTTTTTTTTTGTGTTCATCCGCCATTTTTCATATGTTTTGTTATTTTTTTTGTTCTAATTTATTTTTTTATTTAGTAGGGGCATTAAAGTAAATTTATATCAAATTATATTTTCTACTCTACTTTTCCACTTCAAACCAAACACCATGAAGAAAAATAAAAATCTTTTATACTCCTCCACTTTCCTATCATTTCTCTATTTTCTATTTTCTTATTTTTTTAATTATCCAATCAAACGAATCTTGAAATAAATTTATTTTAATATGATGTATTGCAAAATAAAGAATGTCATTTAAAATGTGCTGTAAAAGTGATTTTATAAAATAGAAAATTATTTTTTTAATGAGAAAAATGTTTTTATTTTTTATTTTATTTTTCTGGGATGGGATTGCTCTAAAAGGAAGGATTGAGGTAAGCAATCAAATCGTGAATCTAATCTACTAAACAAACTATTGAAGGGAAGGATTCTCAATGAAAATTTTCAAAAGCAAAAAGTTTGAGGCATATATGTACCTTTCACTCAGACCTCGATGAAAGCAAAATAAGAAAAACGAAAAAGATAGTACAGCATTAAAAACAAATCTACTTCTCATTTTCTGCAATTTAGAGATTAAAAAATTTATAATGATTAGAGTACTTCTGTTGACATCTCATTTTGTAACCCGTATTTAACCTCTCATGTAGGGTAAAAGGATACTTTCACTTTAAAAATATGAATTTTGATTCTAGCCATTAGATCCTTGGATTCATTTCACCAAAATGATCTTGATGTTGTAACGATCAAATCGACTGGTCATAAGCCCTAATCAGACCACCAGATTGAAAGTTATCATCAAATCAATTTTTAATGGCTAAGATGTACTATCACAAATTGAGTCCGACTATATATGATTATGAACAATTGATTTCAATTGGTTATAGGAGTGATCAATTTGAGATCAATGATATGTCATAATTTGATTGGTTAGGACTACATTTTATGGTGAGGTTGCATACACCTAATTAATTAGATAGTTAAACATTAATTATTCAATGAGTAATTTGTGTAATTATCTTTTAATTAGAGTAAATTTGGAACCAATTAATTTTAAAATGGGAGTGATTGGAGCCATTTAATGTTAATTGGGAGCTAATTTGGGACCTATTAATATTAATTGTGCTGAAACCATTTTCTAACAAATGACATCTGCTCACCATTTCATCAATATCTCTCAGAATATTTTGAATATGTGAATGAGGTTAATTTTCCCAGAAACTAGACATCCGGGGATTCAATTTGAGCACAAGAACGAGACAATTCCGATCAGAATTGGGTCAGATATGATTTTTCGAAATTAGTTCTACAAACTGTTACAGCAGCTACGGGAAAACCGAATTTTGGCTTGCTCCCCACTCCCACCAATCTCTCTATTTAATGCACCAGATTTTTCCCAAGGCTAAAATGAGATCTAGATTCATAATTCTTGTCAACTCTCATTAAATGGCATTCCATTCATATTCCCTCTACTACCACTATATAAACCCTCCTCCTTCTTCATTCCAAGACACCAAAAAAACCCCCTCTCTTCTCCTCTCTTGAATTCTAGTGAAGTTGAGTAGTCTTGTCATATCTTTGTCTTCTTGAGACTCAAGGTATTGAGTGAGACTCACTCTCCCTCTCCTAGCTCTTCTTTTCCTCCACCCTTAGGATCTCCCTCAAAAGTCTCCTCCTCCACCATATGGATCTTGCATGAAGGTATAACCTCTTTCCCTAATTGTTTTTTGTGTTACCATGATAAGGGTTTAAGATTAAAGCATGATAGTAATCATTTAAATATGTTTGAATGTTCTTACTTGTTCTTATATGTTCTTCACATGTTCTTAGTTGTTCATCACATATTCATGCATAAACACTAGTTTTAATCTTAAATCTACATCAAAAATATGAAAAACATGTTTCTTTCATAATTCTTTCAAGTCCTTGAATTTAGGATATCACCATACACACACATTCACTAAAATTTATTTGTCAATCCAAATGAAGTGCTTAATAAATTGAATTAAGGTTTATCACATGCACACACTTTAAATTCAACATGTAAATTGATTGATAACATATTGGATAATGTGATATGAATGTTGGCCACCATAGTCTAGAAGACCGGTTTCACCGGGCAAGATGGGTGCCTAACGCCTTCCCACCTTGTAACATAGCCTCCAAACTTAAATCAAAGGTTAGTAGATCAAGTGCTTATCCTTGTAATTTTCAATTTCTAGATTGTAACTAGGAAATAAAGCCATGTACTTTATCTTAGATTGTATCTAGGACTAAAGCCGTGTAATTTCCTATGTTCAATGTAAATTTAATTTCAAATTAATAAAATGACAAATTTTTCAATTATGGTTTTCTTATTTATTCCAAAAATTAAATAAGTGGCGACTCCATTGTAAAACCCTTAATCTAAAGGGGAAAATATAACTAGTCGAACCTCCATTTTGAGAGGCAATAACACGACTCCACCCATTCACGTAGGTTTGGCCCAACATTCATTAAAACGGGCCGGGGGCGCGGTCTCTCACAACTTCAAACATTAAAAATAGACCACAGTGGGGTCCAATTAAATCAATTAGGTTACTGCCCTGTCTTTTATTTATCGTTTAGTTTGTTTGTGCGTGCAAGCTATCAAAGAGATGCAACTTTGTGCAAAAACTTCCCAAGTGTATTGACAAAGGTTTTTCATTTTCTCTCTTTCTCTATTGCTCTTCCCATTACTTCATCAAAGTGTGCATATTTATATAGATTAAGAAGTACAAAATAAAGACAAGTTCAAATAATTTGTTTTATGTCAAATCCTTCATTTCCTAGAGGAATCTAATCTAAACATGGATTTGTGACAATCAATTTAAGATTATTAATACATCACAAGTTGTGGACTGTATATTAACAGTCATTGATATGATATCTTCTTGATAAACTATTATCCAAGAGTAATCCCTAAACACAGAAACAAACTTAAACTCCATAAACAAAATACATTATCTCTAAAGAGTATGGACAACGGACCATTCCTCATAAATTTATAATGTTTGGCAGTTCAAAAGACTTTTCATCATGTCGTTAATGCTAGGGACCAACTCTTTTAGTCGTGGATTTGATCCAGTGTGAAGTTTTTCCAAAAGAGGCACTTCTCCTTTGTCTATTATTTGAAAATATAATTGTATACCCACATATCTTTCATGAAACCTAAGAATTATCAAACTATGAAGACTTAAAGCACTTTTAATGGATTATTCATTAAAAAAAAATTAACAATTGAATACTCAATACTAGTATTAGTAATTGTTCACCTCAAACATGCTAAAAAAATATTATTTTTTATTTGTTGCTTCACACACACACATACACACACTCACTCTCTCTCTCTCTCTCTCTCTCTCTCTCTCTCTCTCTCTCTCTCTCTCTCTCTCTCTCTCTCTCTCTCTCTCTCTAGCCAGACTTAGTACATAGGAACAATCCTCTCTCTTCACCATGGAATGAAGCCATTCAAAGTGAATTAGAGCAAAAAAAAGTTATTACATTCCTTAGCCTAGCTCAAATAGCTCAATTGTGCAATTTGTTTTCCAAGGCAATTTCTCATGCAAAAAGAAGATAAAGGAAAAGCAATGGTCTATATTTTGGACAATTGGAATGGCATTTGATGATTTTATTAATCTTGGAAATACTCCAATTATTTTGATGAAATTTAAGACCAAAATGATGATTTTCATGATCTTCAGGCTTTTGTGCAATTTTGAAGGTTTAAGGGTTAGAAAATATAATTTTAGAAAGGTTTGGGGTTAAGTTGTAATTTTGGGAAGGTTTGTGGATAAATTGGAATTTTGTGAAAGTTTGAGGTCAATTTGCAATTGAATGAGTGTTGGCTAGTGGACTTTAATTTTTGGGCTCGCTGAAATTGTGTGTCTTGGCCTTTCTATATGAATGTGGGTTTATATGTAGGCCTGGATTCGTGTGAGTGAGCTTAAAAATGGGCTTTGGCTGAGAGTGTACTTTGGATTTGAGTTTAGGAAGGGTTTAAAATTAAGCTGGGCTGAAGCTTATTTGTTTTTGGGCTGGGATTGAGTTTTATTTATTTTATGAAACTGATCGGGCTTGGCGTGAATGGGTATTTTAAGTAAAGCTGATGGGTTGGATGGATTTTTCGGTGCTTGGACTCAGTCTTAAAGGACTGGGTTTCCTAATAGGGTCAGGTCAACCTGTATGGTGATTGGTGAATGTCCAACAGTGAGAGAGGTGTAGAATTGGTTGTTTGTTTCTGTGTTGATAATTTGGTATTGCAATTTAGGTTCTATTTGGTAAGAGATTTTTAGTAATGTTGTTTAAGTGTTGTGGAAATACGTATGGGTTAAAAAGTTTTGCAGAAATACATGTTGTAGTGTTTAAACACTGAAAACTGTTATTTAAATAACAGTACCAAACACCCTCTTAGATTATATGCGAGTGTGTTTTTATGTTAGTCAGAGTGAATTCATGTTAAGAATATTATCAAAGATTGAGTTTTGGTAAAATGAACTTAACTAATTAGCAAAGAATTACACTAGCTTTATATATACAACTAAAACAAGGAGATTAACAGAATAAACAGTGTTAAGTCAGACTTAACAAAGCAATTGAGAGCTAACTCACACGATGACCAGTCTGTTTCTTAACAAGAATTGCTAGTGGCCCAAAAGGGATAAGCAAATTGAGTTTATTTGCTAAAACATAGAGTCTTTATGCTCTTATTACACACATTCCTCACCATTGCATTACTACTAGCAAAAGAAACTCCAAAACACTATCCAATGTAAGGTTTGTGAATAGTATGTGACTTCTAAGTTACTTTTATAGATAGATATTTTAGGAAATCATCTTTTCTTTGGTTTCACATCTGTAATTCTTTCTCAACTATTTGGTAGCTCTTCCTTATCATGACAAATTTTGCGTGAAAGGGAGAAAATACGCGCTAGGATGCCTATTGTGATTATACGAGCTGACTATAGCTCGCGGACATAAGAATGGACGAGCCCGTCATTTGCACTAGGCCTTAAGTGGACGGACCTGATACGGACGGAGCGAAGAAAGATGGGCTGGTTGGCCATGGGCCTGTTGGACCCCTTAGTGGGAATATTTTGGCCCATTCTCGTAAGGCCCTAAACAGGGTCCTTGCACTGCTTGGACTCTAGAAATCTCATGTATTTGGTAAAGATCTTTCCTGTAAGGAAAAGATCTATCCACCATGTTTCGGACTCTGAAAAAGAGGACTTCTATAAGGAAAAGACTTGGATGCCAAGTCTAAGAGGAAATGCTTTCGACTACTATAAAAGCCCCAATACTCTCATCAATAAAGGTACGCAGTATTTTACCCTCTCTAGCACTCTAGAGTTGTGAGAATAATTTCTGACTTGACCTTCGGAGGGTATTTGGCCGGCACCACACCGGTGCCCTTTGATAGGTTTTCTCCTTTGTCTTGTGTAGGTTAACATACGAGCGCGAAGACATTGTGTGACTCACTGGTGAATTTCTCAGCACCATCAGTTGGAGCAGTCTGTGGGAACGTAAGAAGAAAGCAGTCAGACGTTGTTTCATCCCGGAGACAGAAGGGTTGCATGGTGCTCACTCGCTCGATGGCAACAACCAACGACATTCAAGGAGAGGAACTACCCACGACCGCACTCGAAAGACAGGTTCGAACCCTCACTGCAGCCGTGGAGTGCCTCACTAAGCAAAATCATGACCTAGAAGAACAGCTGCATCAAAGAAACACAGCACCCAACAACTGGAGGGAGGATCAAGAAGGTACCAGCACCATGCAAAGAGACCGAGAAGGGCCTGAAGGGAGCAACGCCCCAAGCAGGCCAGAACAACAGAACACGAGCCTCCCATCCCTCATGGATGCAACTCCTTCGCCTATGTTTGTGGAGATGCAGGCGATGAAAGAACAGATGGAGGTCATGATGAATGCCCTAATGGGACGAATGTCCAGTGACCTAGACGACCTAGTGAACCAGACTGACTCTCCATTCACCGGCCCCGTCAATTCCTTTCCCCTACCACACAAGTTCCGGATGCCACAAATAGAGAGTTATGATGGGGTCAAAGATCCCCTAGACCACCTGGAAACATTCAAGACCTTGATGCATCTACAAGGGGTACCGGACGAAATCATGTGTAGAGCCTTCCCAACCACATTGAAGGGTCCCGCAAGAATTTGGTTCAGTCGGTTGACGTCGAACTCCATCAGCACTTTCAAAGAATTAAGCGCTCAGTTTACCTCGCACTTTATAGGGGGACACAGGTACAAGAAATCCACGGCATACTTAATGAGCATCAGGCAGAGAGAGGACGAGACACTAAGATCCTACATAACCCGCTTCAATAAGGAAGCGCTCTCGATTGATGAAGCCGACGACAAAATACTGGTGGCGGCTTTCATGAACAGGTTGTGAAAGGGCAAGTTTTTGTTTTCACTATACAAAAACGACCCCAAAACCATGTTAGAGGTACTCTACAGGGCCACCAAGTACATGAACGCGGAAGACGCGCTACTTGCACGGGAGGAAAAGCCTAGGAAAAGGGAACACTAGGTGGATGTGCGTCAGGATCAAGGGCAGAAAAGACCAAGGATAGGAGACAGAAAGACGCCCTAAGCCCCTGGGCGGAAGGTTCACAAGTTTCACGCCTCTGAACGCCCCGATTGACCAAGTTTTGATGCAAATCAAAGACAAGGAAACACTGACATTCTTGGGAAAACTAAAGAGTGACCCAAGCAAACGGCCACGACACAAATATTGTCGTTTCCACCGAGATCACGGCCATGACGCAGCCGATTGCTATGACCTGAAGCAGCAGATTGAAGCCCTCATTAGACAAGGGAAGTTGCAGAAGTTCATCAACAAAGAGAGAGCAGATCCTAATCGCTAAGAGTCGGCCCCCCGACGGGATAATGAGCGTCCTAGACCCCCCATCGGAGACATAAGAATGATAGTCGGAGGGACCGCGACTACTAGTTCTTCCAAAAAAGCTCAACAAACGTACCTCAGATCGGTCCTGAACGTCCATCTAACAGGCTCTACACCTAATATCGCACGGGTGGAGAGCCCTATCATTGGATTCACCAAAGAAGACGCAAGGAGACTCCACCATCCACATGATGACGCGCTGGTTGTTAGCATATGTGTGGGGGACTACAACGTCCACCGAGTACTAATCGACAACGGCAGCTCAGCAAACATTCTATACTATCCAGCATTCCAGCAAATGGGGATAGACAGAGCACGATTGATGCCGGCGAGTACTCCACTTGTCGGCTTTGGAGGGACAAGGATATTCCCAATAGGCTCCATCACACTCCCGGTAATGGTGGGTGATTACCCACAAGAACTCACTAGGAATGTAATGTTCCTTGTGGTGGACTACTCTTCCGCTTACAATGGTATTCTCGGACGACCTACACTTAACTCATAGAAAGCAGTAACATCAATATACCACATAATGATCAAGTTCCCAACGGACTATAGGATTGGGGAATTGCGAGGGAGTTAGGCAACCGCTCGAGAATGCTACATTGCCATGCTAGAAATGGAAGATCATCATCAGACAATGTGCGTAGAAGAGCAGCGGATGGTCGTAGGACCGGTCGAAGAGCTAGAGGAGATAACGCTCGACGAATCAAAACCAGAGCGAACGACTAGAATAGGAACATTGGCTTGCTAGCCGGTGCGCCAGGCCCTCACAACATTCCTTAGGAGGAATCAAGATGTTTTCACATGGAACCACGAAGACATGCCCGGGATCAATCCCTCTGTCATAATGCACAAGCTGAACGTGAACCCTTCAACCCCACCCGTCCGGCAAAAAGAGCGAGTGTTCGCTCTCGAACGGGACAGAGCAATAGCACAAGAGGTTAGGAAACTACTCGAGGTGGGTTTCATTAGGGAAGTATATTACCCGAAGTGGTTGGTGAACATGGTCATGGTAAAAAAGGCTAGTGGGAAGTGGCGAATGTGTGTCGACTTCACGGACCTTAACAAAGCGTGCCCAAAGGACAGCTACCCCCTTCCGCGGATAGATGCACTGGTCGACTCCACGGCCAGACACCAGCTCCTAAGTTTTATGGATGCCTTCTCAGGCTATAATCAGATCAAGATGGAGGAATCTGATCAGGAGAAAACGTCCTTCGTCGCCAGCCAAGGACTCTTTTGCTATAAGGTGATGCCATTCGGACTCAAGAACGTTGGGGCAACGTACCAAAGGTTAATGGACAAAATGTTCGGGAGGAACGTACAGGTCTACGTCGACGACATGCTGGTCAAGATCCCACACGAAAAAGATCACCTAAGCGACCTCCAAGAGACATTCAATACCCTACGGTCATATAACATAAAACTGAATCCGGGCAAGTGCGTATTTTGAGTAATAGCGGGAAAATTCTTGGGTTTTATGGTGTCCCAAAGAGGAATAGAGGTCAACCCAGAGAAAGATACGGGCCATCATGGAGCTGAAACCGCCAAGGACAGTGAAGGACGTATAGAGCTTGAACGGCAAAATTGTTGCTTTGAACAAGTTCGTCTCAAAAGCAATGGACAGGTGTCTACCGTTCTTCCGCGTCCTAAGAAAATCATTCGAGTGGACAGATGAGTGCCAGAAGGCATTTAAAGATCTGAAGAAATACCTCGCCTCACCACTCTTGCTCAGCCCGTCCAAGCCAGGAGAAGACCTCTACTTATACCTAGCAGCTTCGCAGGTGGCAGTAAGCGCAGCCCTAGTAAGAGAAGAGGAAGGAACTCAGCGACCCGTCTATTTCATAAGCAGGGGGTTCCGGGGGGCTGAAGAAAGATACCCCCACATGGAAAAGCTCACCTTCGCACTGGTAATCGTAGCCCGAAAACTGAAACCGTACTTCCAAGCCCACATCATCATCGTCCTAACAAATCAACCCCTAAAAAGAGCAATGAGCAGCTCTGAAGCAGCCGAACGAATGGCCCTGTGGGCGATAGAGCTGAGCGAATTTGACATACATTACCAACCGCGAACCGCAATAAAAGGCCAAGCAGTGGCGGACTTCATCGCCGAATACATATAGACAAAGCAGAAGGAGCCACAAGCCTTCAGGAAATGGAACGTCCACACGAATGGATCATCAAACAAGCAAGTTGGAGGTGCCGGGGTAGTGATTCAAACCCCTGACGGAGAGAAAATCATGTGTATGATTCGGCTGGACTTCCCAACAACCAATAATGAGGCCGAGTATGAGGCATTGGTAGCAGGATTAGACCTGGCAAAAGCAGCAGGCCTTGAGGCCATGATTGTACATTGCGATTCGCAAGTAATAGTCAGTCAGATTAGCGGCGCCTATGAGTGTAGGGGGGAAAAGATGAAGAAATACTTGTGAGAGGTCAGGAGACGGATCGACACCCTCCAGGTCACATTCGTCCAAATCCCAAGGGAGGAGAACGAATGTGCCGACTGGCTCGCAAAAGCCGCCTTTGCAGAGATCATGATGGCCCCCAATTAGGTATTGTCGTTTATCCAGGATTCCTCAATCATTAACAGTAGGGCAGAAGTGCAGGAAGTAAATCCTGAATACAATTGGACTACGCCACTGACGGCCTACCTGAAAGAAGGCACGCTCCCAGGTGACAAAGACGCAGCAAGAAAACTAAAAGTCCGAGCTTTGCGATTCGTAATAATCAATGACGTCCTATACAAGAGGGGATTCTCACGACCATACCTAAGGTGTTTGGGCCACGAAGAAGCAAACTACGTAATGAGAGAGGTCCACGAGGGTATCTGTGGAAATAATTCGGGGGCACGAACTTTAGTACACAAACTAATCCGGGCAGGGTACTATTGGCCTACAATGCAGAAGGACGCACAAGCCTACGTCATGACTTGCTACAAGTGTCAAAGGTTCGGCAACCTAATTAGGCAACCAACCAAAAAATTGACACCCATGATGGCCCCTTGGCCGTTCGCCTAATGGGGGCTAGACATCATGGGCCCTCTTCCGACGACCATACGTCAACTGAAATTTCTGGTGGTAGGGATCAACTATTTCACTAAGTGGGTAGAGGCGGAAGCTTTGGCGACTATCACGAAGAGAAACATCAGGAGTTTCGTATGGAGAAATATTGTATGCAGATTCGGGATACCAAGGGTACTCATCTCTGATAACGGAAAACAGTTTGACAACAAGGCATTCCAAGATTTCTGCTCGGAATTAGGCATCAGAAATCACTACTCATCACCCGCACATCCGCAGGCCAATGGGCAAGTAGAAGTCACGAACTGGTCCCTACTCAAAATCATCAAGACCCGGCTTGAGGGGGCAAAAGGCATCTGGCTCGATGAGTTACCAAGTATCTTATAGGCATATCGTACAACGGCAAGAATACCTACGGGAGAAACACCGTTCAGGCTGACATACGGGAGCGAGGCTGTCATTCTAGCAGAGATAGGGCTTATAAGTTATCGAGTGGAGAGCTACAATGACTACAAGAACGAAGGGGCTTTATAGCTACAGCTAGACCTAGTCGGCGAAGTCTGGGCTATAGCAGAACAAAGGTTGGCCCGATACCAAAACCTCATGGCAAAATACTACAACTCCAAAGTCAGACACAGAGACTTTCAGGTCGGGGACCTGGTGCTACGGAAGGTGATGGGAGCAGCTAAAGATCCTTTACAAAGAAAACTTGGCCCCAACTAGGAAGGACCTTACAAGATCTCGTCTTGGCAGAGGAAGGGGACCTACTATCTCGAAACCATGGACGGACGGAAATTGCAACACCCGTGGAACACAGAGCACCTACGGAGATACTACCAATAGAGAGGACATAAAAGGGCATCAACCCCCCCCCCCCTCCGACTTTCCAATTTATTTCTAAAGTTTTCAGTAGTTTTACTTCGAACAGTTGTTTCCATTATTTTTCTTTACTTCAAACAAATCTCTCTACCAGTGCTTTTTTAAGCCCAAGGGGGCAAGCACCTTTTTTCTTATAAAGATTTCTTTCAGACTTTACTGAATTTTTCCTGCTTTACTTGATTCTATAAACGGACGGACTGTTAAAAGTATTGTCCACACGATGGACGGATCATCCCAAGAGGATGAAATTCTTAAGTCCTATGACGGATTGTTAAAAATATTGTCCACATGATGGACGGATCACCCCAAGAGGATGAAAATCTTATGTCCTATGACGGACCATTAAAAATTGTCCACATGATGGACGAATCATCCTAAGAGGATGAAAATCTTATGCCCTATGACGGACCATTAAAAATTGTCCACACCATGGACGAATCATGCGAAGAGGATGAAAAACTTCAGTCCTATGACGGACGGTTAAGAATATTGTCCATATGATGGACGAGTCATCCCAAGAGGATGAAAATCGTAAGTCCTATGACAGACCATTAAGAATATTTTCCATATAATGGACGGGTCATCCCAAGAGGATGAAAACCTTATGTTATATGACGGAATGTTAAAAAATCCGTCCACATGATGGACGGATCATCTCAAGAGGATGAAAACTTAAAGACTAGATAATGGATGAACCAGTAATAACGTCCACAAGCTGGACGGATCGTCCTGCGGGGATGGTAGGAACCAAGTCCACATAATGAACGGGCCTAAAATAACTGGACAGACCATCCCAAAAGAGATTGTAACTTTTAAAATCTATATAATGGACAGGCCAAAAATAAAGACCACAAGACGGACGGATCATCCCCTCAAAGGTGATAGCACTTAGAATCCTGGCTAAGCCCATGAACTAAATGGACCGTTCTAAAATGAATGACCCCATGGCCAGACAAATCATCTTAAGGGATGACGACCCCTGGTTAAACGATTAATGAACGGAGGAATTGTATAAGCAAAACGGAGTTCATTTTAATATGAAATATACTTTAAAATAAAACACATGCATTTCACAAAGATAAAGCAAAGGTCAACGGAGATGTAAACATACTGAACGGTCAATGTTCATATAAACCCCATAAACATGACGGGTATTAAAAATTGTTCCACACTTGATAAAAAAAAAAGGAGGTTAATTAGTAAAACTAAATTATTACAAGTCTGCTATCTCTCTTTCTTCAGCTGGACGGTCCCCAATGTCCTTAGCCTGGCTGTCCACAATGGTTTGATCTATAGGAGCTTTGCGGACAGGAATGTTCTCGTCGAAAAGAACATCAGTATCTTCCGACTGAACGGGCTGGATGGTTGACGGCTCGGGGGCAGTGACGGTGATGGTGGATAAGTCTATATTCGGGTACAACGCCCTCACCTGACGGAGAGCATCATCAAACCCGTCGTTATAAACAAGACTCAGTTCCGAAATGAGGGCGTCGGAGTCGCGGTACTCTCGTATCGCATCCTCCTTGACCTGCCAGACCTCATCGTCTTTCTCCACCAGGGCTTTCTTCAGACGGTTCGTCAGCTGGATACACTTGTCCCGGGTCGTCTCGGCCATCTTCTGCTTCTTCTCCTGGACGACCTTCCAGGCTCTGAGATAAAGCAGCTCCTCCTCCATTGCCTTGGCTTTCTCACGAATCCGGCCAATAGTCGTCTCATGATTGAGACACCGTCCCATCATGCCTTTCATTATGATCATAGCCTGAAGGACAACAAAAATGCATAAGTAAAATGTTTAAGGGCAGAAAATGGTGAATAGATGGACCAAGGACGACGGAGTAATTACCTGAGCAATGTTAAAGAGGCCCGTCTCCCCCATCGCCTCCGTTGAGTGATTCTCCAAATCCTCGAAATCGTTGGTAGTAATGATCGACGACAGCCTCTCAATGGCATACTTGGAGTCCTCACGAAGCAAGACGGGTGGCTTCTTTTGGCTGCTAGACAGACCCGTCATCAGACCCTTGCCTGCACCATGTTTAGCTGGAGTGACTGACTTATTCCCCCCAACCATCAAGCCGACAACCGGCTTCAAAGGTACCTTGGGCTATTTTGGTGGACGGCCACCCTTCACAAGCAATTTCCTCTTCAGATTCTACTTGCTGGAGCCCGTCCCCATAGGGTCCGTTCCAGCTTCTTTGTTCTTCGTAACCTAGAGTCTTATAGCTGCTCACCTCTTTGCATCCTCCATCTCTGAAAAAGGTAGACGGATTAAGAAATAATAATGATAATGATAATGACGGTGAAAATAGGTAATAAGGGTCGATGGACTCACATAGACGGGTCTGCTTCTCCAACTTTAGTGCCACTGGGGTTGGTTCGGGCCTATCACAATACCAGTGGATGGTGTTGAGGTTGACGAGCTTGGCCCAGGTCCGCTCCTCGGGCTTTGTCTTTGCAAAATTTTTTTCAAGAAAACTGAACTCCTCAAGGGTAATCTGGGGACGCCGTCGAACTGCATCAAAGAAGACGGACGTTAGAAACATTATAAAAATTATTAAAATGCATGGAGTCATTTACAACAGGCCATACCGGATGGGTTTAAAATGCCCCAAACTGTGTCGACGGGCAGAAAGTCCGTCTCCCTTGGATGACACATCCAATTATCTCCTTCGATGAAAAAGTAGCGACTCTTCCAGTCTCTATTTGAGTCTGGGGTTTCAAAAATGACTTTCAGGACGGGGCTCCTAGGGATAAAGCTATACATGCCCCTCGACTTGTCTATCTCATCTGGACGGTAGCAGTGGAGGAACTCTTTTATCGTAAGCCTTCTCCTACCGTCTGACATGGCTCCGTACAGAACCTCCATCGCGATGAAAACTCTCTAGGCATTAGAAGACACCTGGCTGACGGATATACCTAGGTAGTTTAAGAGTTCGCGGTGTAACGAACTTAACGGAAATCTCAGGCCGGCCTTAAGCACTTGTTCATACATACCTACTCTATCAACTCCTTCGTAATAACATTTTTCTGACATGTAGGGTAGACGGAGTGGGATGTGGTTTGGGATTTGGTAACGGGCCCTAAGGGAGTTAAAATGGCCTTCCTTGATAGTGGATGTGAAGGCGTGTACCGTCCATTTTGGGAGCATGATGAACTCCCTAAGTCCATCAGCTCTCACGACAGATCTAACTATTGGCTCTTCGTCATTAGCTGAACCCTTTTGTATTTCGATCATCTCCAAGCCCTCATTTGTTGAGGACGAAGAGGATGATGACAGACTACTCTCCTTGCTTGGGGCGTCGTGGTCTTTGGGACCTGACGGGTATACCTCTTCGTAATCCGCCCCGTCACGGACGACCGATTGATTACTCGATGCACTAGACATGGCTTACAGGTAATGACAAAACCTAAGACTCTGATGGGTTTGGAAAGAACGACGGGCGCATAAAGTGTAAAAAAGATATAAATAAGAGCTAAAATTAAAAGAGGACGGATAGGAAACTACTCACCAGAAGATTGAAGTAAGCAAGATGCTGTAGGCGACGGGTATGTGAGTGAACAGACTGTTCTCTGACAGGTGTGATGGACTCGTTCTGACAATTTTTTCCAGCAACAAGTGGAAAAATGAGGGGCGGAGGGGTCGATATTTATAAAGGATGTGCACGAAAGACGAAGTGACACCTCATTCCAAAACAATGGCCATTGACAGGATGACACTTGGCACGGCTCATTAATGTGTTAACTCCTGATCTAACAATGAACGAAGGGAAGTTCACGGATCTAGGTGTCATGAAAACATTATCGAGATTTTAAAATCGTCACCCCATGGGTCCGTTCTCTTATGCATGATGGACCCATCGGGTAAGGGGGCAACTGAAAGGGAGAAAATATGCACTAGGATGCCTATTGTGATTATACGGGCTGACTATAGCCCGCGGACATAAGAATGGACGAGCCCGTCATTTGCACGAGGCCTTAAGTGGACGGACCTGATACAGAGGGAGTGAAGAAAGATGGGCTGGTTGGCCATGGGCCTATTGGACCCCTTAGTGGGAATATTTTGGCCAATTCTCGTAAGGCCCTAAATAGAGTCCTTGCGCTGCTTGGACTCTAGAAATCTCATGTATTTGGTAAAGATCTTCCCTATAAGGAAAAGATCTGTCCACCACGTTTCGGACTCTGAAAAAGAGGACTTCTACAAGGAAAAGACTTGGATGCCAAGTGTAAGAGGAAAAACTTTCGACTACTATAAAAGCCCCAATACTTTCATCAATAAAGGTACGCATCATTTTACCCTCTCTAGCACTCTAGAGTTGTGAGAATACTTTCTGACTTGACCTTCGAAGGGTATTTGGCCAGCACCACACCGGTGCCCTTTGATAGGTTTTCTCCTTTGTCTTGTGTAGGTTAACATACGAGCGCGAAGGCATTGTGTGACTCAGTGGTGAATTTCTCAGCACCATCATTTCGTATGTTTAAAATATTTTTTCCCAGGGATATTCTCTCAAATTGGTTGCTATTTCCATTACTTTGCTAATAGTTTCCAGCTTATAATAACCAAAATCCAAACATTGTGATCAATTCACAACTTAATTTCTGAGGCATTAGCCAAGGAAAATTTAACTGACATTAGCCCAAAAAATAAGTATTGCAAGAATTCATTACTTCAATTTCTGAGGCACTAGCAAAGGAAAATTTTCAAAGTGATGAAACAAAGGATCTTGAGATCAACTATTAGGGTGTTCGAGTTAAATGTAATTTGGCAAGGTCCAAGCAAGGTCCACGAGTAAAAGGCGTCGTTTGGATTTGAGGGCAATGCAGATTGTGAGGCAAGTGTTCAATACTCAATAAGCTAATACAATTTTTTATGCATCCCACTCACTTCATTTCCAACTCAAGACAAGTCCATATGGAAGGCAACAAGGAATTGAGACCATTCAGTGAAGAGTGCTCATCATTTGAGTCATTTTTTGAATATCTGCTTTCTCTTTAGCTGTATCTTGCAAGGTCTCCCTTCTTCTTCCTCATCAATGCCCAACCTCCTCATCAATGCCCCAACTTCATCCTCAAGCTCTTAAATTTTACGTCCACCACAAACTGTCCAAATTTATGCAAAGCATCTGATACACAAACTCTCTGGAACAGCCTTTATTCAGACAAACCCACTAACAACCACTCTTTTCTTCCTTCATTCGGACAAACCCTTACCAGTGATTTCTTGGCTGCGAGAGAAAATCAACCACAAAGTTGATACTGCCACTGTGAGGGAGAAATGCCGATGTCAGTCCCCTGTGAGTTGTATTAAAATTTTTGGAGTTTTTTGATATGTTGGTGTGCTATCCCTTTTTGTTAATTGTGGCCGAATTTTGCATGAACAAAATTTCAATGAAATTGTGTGAGCTTGTTTATGGGTTTTGTATTTTTGTGTGACTTATCCATGGGTTTCTCTGTATTTCATTTAATTCTGTGAGTTTGTCTTCCTGTTTTTGAAGTGGCTCTAATTGAAATGCACTATCTTTGAAGAGGCTCTAATTGAAATGCATTTAACTGTTTGTTAAAATGCCTCTATGAGCTATATATGGAAATAAGATACATCTGTTGAAGCAACGATGAACCATTATCCATAAGATTATTTGCTTGGAATGATGAATTCATATTTCTTTTATTGATTTGTGCTGGTACTTTTCTAAATACTGCCTGAAGTTTAAGAGCTTCACGTGGAGAGTAAGCATTAATCTCCTCCCCAAATATGATAACAAACTATGCTAGATGTAATACAACTTTGAATTCAATAAAACCTAATATTTTTATCAAAAAAGTACAACATATCTTCTTCTTCTTTGTCATCCAGCATCTCAAAAATAAAGATACAAGAGGAATCCAATTCACATACTAATCCACCTAGCAACAAACAGCTACCATGCCGCAAATGTAATTCATGTAAAAACTTACTACACATAAGCATCTTAAGTGGGGCCATTACAACATATGGCAAACATGATTGGATAAGATTTATTAAAATAAATAAATAAAACCCTAACATTACAATGATTTTTTTAAGGTAATATTTTATAATATCCCAAAAAGAAAAATCTAGCATCAGTTCTAATGGTTTCCTTATGTTCCAAAATCCATATGATGATGACTTTATACCTTTAAATGACATGTACAACATAACCAATCAATTTTGTTGGATGCATGCCCCTTAATATCAAAATGGAAAGGTACAAGTTATTTTAAAAGAAGAAAAAAATATCTCAATTCTTTATAATACACATCTCTCTTGCAAATCCAAGTGAACATTTGACATCTAAGAAGTAGCTGAGGAAGAGAGCACATCAAGGTACCAGTCAAGTCATTCACTGACAAGCACAAGCAGGAGGTTGGAAAAATGTAACGGTTGAAAATTCGAAATATATACATTAGAATGAACCAAAGCTTTTGGTGATCGATCTCTTGAATCAATAGCTCCTTTGACTATGTTTTTGGTTGGTTGTCATTTGCAGAAACATATACATCAGTTATAGTTTCTAATATAGCGTAGACGACTAAATTTCTAGTTTGAAATAAATCAAATAAGTAAAATAGTTGCACAAATGTGAATTTGTATTGATGAATATGTGGTACAATTCTCTGAAATTACAAAAGAGTGGTCTTCTGATTCGATCTCCTTGAAAGATTTGTTGATTGGAATTGTGGTAATGTGATTTTGATTTGAACACCAAATATACTTCAATTTGGCTGAAGAATGGATCGAAGACCTTTGAAACAGAATTACAATGAATCTTTGGCTATGAGCTTGTTAGAAATTCTTTGTTCTTTGTGTTCTTCATACGTTCTTCGTGTTCTTGGTGCGTTCTTCGTCTTCGAAGGTTTGTGGTAGAAGTTCTTCGGTGCTTTAGAAGCTTGAATCCGTAGAGCTTCACTGATTTGTGATTTGTTGATGTTTTTGGAGGCTTTTGAGCTTGATTCTAGCAAACTCTAGGATCTAGGAAAATGATTTGGATGATTTCTCTTTGAATGTTCTTCATATTCGAAGTTAAAGTTCTTGAAGTTCTTGGAGGCTTTAGGGCTTGGTTCCGGCAGAGTTTCTGGACTTCTGAGTGCTTCAGATGGCTTCGTGTCCTACTAAATATCTTAGGAAGGCTTCTATTTATAGGAGTTTGGGGGTGGATGAGCGACACGTGGCAAAGTCTGATTGGTGACACATGTTACAGCCTGATTGGTCCACTTATGTCATCGCTTACATGTGCAAGGCTGATTATGTCATCGCTTACGCGTGCTTATGCGTGATTGGTTTTTGCATGACGCTTGACAAATTTCTGTTGGTTTCTTAGTAGTGATAGCAAAACCTAGCAGCAATACGTGACGCTTTGTAATTAGCTGTATTTTGTGGACTTGTAATGTGACGTGTCAGCTTGTGATAGGTCGGGAATTTTCCCTGTCTACATATGGGTATTCATAAAATGATGAAAATTAAGCATGAAAAGCTTAAAGCTTTAATGTAGAACTGACCTCCCTGAGAAGGATCTTCATGTACAAAAAAAACTTGCGGCGACTATCAGATAGCAAAGAATAAGCATAAGACCTTTAAAATAATTAGAAGTTCCTTCCTGCAAACTAATGTGACGTGTCAGCTTGTGATAGGTCGGGAATTTTCCCTGTCTACATATGGGTATTCATAAAATGATGAAAATTAAGCATGAAAAGCTTAAAGCTTTAATGTAGAACTGACCTCCCTGAGAAGGATCTTCATGTACAAAAAAAACTTGCGGCAACTATCAGATAGCAAAGAATAAGCATAAGACCTTTAAAATAATTAGAAGTTCCTTCCTGCAAACAAAACATTTGGAACACATAAGAATTTGTGTACTAAATTACAAAAAGATTAATAACAATCATGAAAATGGAATCCACAATAATTAAGAGACAAATTATTAGCACAAAACTTATTTAAAAAACAATTGAGCAAACAAGAAAACTCAGAAAGTATTTGGAACTTATTTAAAATGCTTACTTCACAGGAGCCATGCCTGTGTTCAAATGTTTTTTTTTTTTTTTTTAACAGAAAAGCATAAGTAGTTATAGCTCATAAGCACATGCATTTATTTTTTATCAGAAAAGCAAAGAAAGTTAAAAAGTGGAGAGTGTGGGAAGTTACTATGGTTACTACTTCTTCTAGTAATAATTTAGTTTGTATCGTGTTCTAAATTTTAAATGTGGCCTAAAAAATTAGGTGTTTGACATATGTTATTTTCCTTAATTGACCCTATTATTCAAAGTAATTTTAATTTACTGTGATTAATGTGAGGGTATTTTGGAACATTTAAAAATTGGACACCAAAGAGTCATATTCTCTTTAATAATAGAGATATTCAGCTTATACAAGAGCGTACCATGGCAAACATTATTTAAAATGCTTCCTTCCCTTAAAATCATTTGACCAAACTATAGGTATTTTTTTTTTCTTAGTCACCGAATTACAAACCTGCAGCATGAAGGCTACGACTAAGACAGTTAGGGCATGTTTGGTAGACTGTAATAGACACTGTAATGTAATAAATATTCCTAAGGCATAACTATTCGGTTGTTTGGTTATGTTTTTATTACAATGAATAGTATTCCTTATGAATAGCTATTCTTCAAAACGAGGAATAACTATTCCTCATTAAAAGTATTGAATACCTATTCATTCACCTTATGTAATAACTTTTTTTTTTTAAAAATTCCTAAAAAGCCATTAGTTGCCATATTTTCAAAAGGAAATAAAATAAATTTTCATTCTTGTTAGTTATTAGCTCTATTTTGAACACTCCAAAATAAGTGTATTTTAAGAAATTTGATTTAAAAATAATTTAATTACACCTTCTTTTTATACTCTACTAAATTATGGATGCATTTTTAGAATTCTATTCCTAAATGGCCACCAAACTAAGTATTACAAGGAATACATTAAGTTGAAATGTAGTGAGTATTACTATTGCCAGTCATTGGATAAGAGTCAAGTTGCTTTCTTTGAAGTGAATATATTCATTAGTTTACGAATTAAAGGAAATTTTTTGCACATAAAAATATCTAGAATTTCACAAGATTTCTGCAAATAGTTTTACTTGTGGGTTCTAATTAACTTAATTGGTAAAATCTCTAACAATTGAAAAAGAGATTTGAGAATTAATTTTTATCTACACCAAAATTTAATTGGTGTCTTGATATGATGATAAAGATTTGAAACTCTGAAACTCTCTTAAAAAAAAAAAAAGTAAAGTAACTTACAGCATGAAAATCATGACTAAGGGTCCGTTTGATTAGAGAAGTGGAAAAGTAGAAAGATCAAAAATGGTAAGAGAATGAAAAAGTGAGAGGATAGAAAAAATTTTAATTTCCCTCTTTTTTGTTTGGTTGGAAGTGGAAAAATAAAAAGATGAAAAAAGTGAGTTTGTATAAATTTACGTGTGTACCCTTATTAAAAAATGATGTCCAATTAAAACCGAAAAAGTGATAAACAACCAAAAAAAATCAATCACCTAAACTTATTAAAAAATAAAAATTATGTCCATAAAAAAAAAAAAATCACATCAACAAAAAAAAGAAAAAAAAAAAAAAAAGAGTCAGGCAACGTCCAGAAAGAAAAGAAAAGAAAAATAGAAAAAGAAAAAGGCAGCAACGTCCAGCGGAAAAAAGAAAAAAAGGT
Source organism: Quercus variabilis (assembly GCA_030445155.1). Classification (NCBI taxonomy): domain Eukaryota; kingdom Viridiplantae; phylum Streptophyta; class Magnoliopsida; order Fagales; family Fagaceae; genus Quercus; species Quercus variabilis. The sequence continues at coordinate 1,376,462 of CP129452.1, forward strand.
GTGAAGAGAAGTAATGGGGATGAATTTATTGCTCATGGGTATTTTCGTCCAAAAATGATGCATAATTTCTTTTTTCAATTTTCTCTCTATTTTGAAAAGATAACTTTTTAGTGGGTTCGGAAAAAAAAAAAAAAACACCTAGACACTACTATTTATTTTCCTTTCTTCGCACCTAACTAAATACACTAAAAAATTTTTTTTTCTTCTAATTTTTTCTTCAAAATTTTTTATTCACCTTATTTCACGTCTAATCAAAGACAACCTTAAGTCTTGATTTATTAAGAATAGGCTGGTGTGCACATATAGATGAATACATGTTTGACAAGTCAATAAATAAGGCGTTAATGACGTTTTTTTCCTGAGGGCGTCAGGACCACATCCCACGTAGCACTAAAATTGTGAATTAGCTCAAGGCTTTGCAGCCACAAATTGCACCGTGATTAATGAATCCCATTATGGCTGATCAAATAAAAGACAAAAGAAAAGAGACCCACAACAGGAACAACCTAAAGGAGTGGCCAGTGACACTCCAATCCACCACAAGGTAGCCTATATATTACGAAATCCATGCCCACTTACAAACAGTAAAATCTTTTAAGCAACGGATCTTATAAATGTTTTCATTTAAACTTTTAATAATAAAAATTAAAATTTTAAACGATATCATTTACTAACCAACTTACAAAGTGACATGATTGATTAGTTTCACATCAACAACATAATAAATAAATTCTTAATTATTTTTTAGTGATATTGTAGTTAGTGCAAAATTTTACTATATATAAGACTTACAAATCTATATAATATCTAAAAACTGAAATATATCATTTATCGTTATTGCACTCTTTTTGAGCAATATCATTTCGATTCACATCCATCAATTTAGTCCACTTTGGTCAATTTAGCTTATTTTGGTCCATATGATCCAATTCAGACTACTTTAGTTCACTTTGGTCCAACAGGTACGTTTAGCCTATTGTGTCCAATTTGGTCCACTTCGCTCCCATTTGATCCAATTTGGTCCATTCAGTAAATGTTGGTCTATTCAGCCCACTGTTATCCATTTGGTACACTTCGGTCCACTTTGATCCTATCAGTCTACTTCAATCCATTTTGGACTAATTACGCCTTTAAATTGATTATTTTTGTAAGTTACCTCAATTTTTATTTTTTCTTAATTTTTGGGTTAAAATTTATGAAAATTTATTCTATTTGATCCATAGTCTTTAATTTTGGGCTAAAAATACAAACAAAATAGGTATTAGAAATTAGAAATATGGACCTAAAAAGACAAAAATGAAAAAAGAAGAAGATAATATTCAAAATATGACCTTAAAATTCAAGTTTTAATAATAATATAGGCATTATATATATATATATATATGTAGTATTTTTGTTGTGGGGGGGGGGGGGGGGGTGGGGGAGTGGGGGAGGAGCTACAATTTAAAACATATATAATAATTTAAACTTAGTGTAACATGTTACATGCGTCCATGGAATGGGGTGTACAATTTTTTTTTTTTTTTAATATTTCTTGGATGTGTTCAAGTTAGTCAACCAATTATGGTTTTTTTTTTAAAATCCTTTTAAAACATTTTTTTTTCCATTTATATAAGACAATATTATAATTATATACTTTAAATATTTCATATTACATAAAACTTATAAAAATAGAAAATACTTTTAAATAATACCTGCACTATTTAAACTATAAATTTTACCAGGTTTACAGCTAGCTTTTTTTACTCATTACTTATCGAAAAGGGAGAGGTGTTATTAAAATCTGGAAGTATAATACAATTTCTCCATAACAGACTATTCAGCTAGATGTGATGCAACTTTGACTTCAACAAAAGCTAACATTACAAACAGCTACTAAGCTGCCAATGCATTTCAAGTAAAACTTTCTACACATAACAAGCATCTTAATTGGTGCCATTACAAGATATGATCAACATGATTGGATAAGATTATAAAAATTAACTTTACAATAATTTTTTTTTAAAATTATAATATCCCAAAACCAATAATCTACCACCAGTCCTGCTGGTTTTCTTATGTTCTAAAAATCCCATTCATTATGATGAATTATACCTTCAAAATAGTTGTACAACATAATCAATCAATTTTATTGGATGCATGCCCCTTAATAACAAAAATGGAACAGTACATGTTATTTGAAAAGAAAGGAAAAAAAATTACACCTCTCTTGCAGATCCAAGTGAACTTTTGAATCAAAACAGTAGCTGAAGAAGAGAGAATACAATATGCAAGATACCGGTCAAGTCAATTCACTGACAAGCACAAGCAGGGGAGGTTGGAAAAATGTAATAGTTGAAAATTGGGATATATTATTTGAATGAACCAAAGCTTTTGGTGATTTACCTCATGAATCAATAGCTTCATTGATTATGTTTTTGATTACATATCACCTGCAGAAATATAAAATCAGGAATGTTTTAATATAGGTATTCATACAATGAAGAAATTAAGCATGAAAAGCAGAAACTTTATACTGACCTGCTTGAGAATGATCTACTTGTACAAAAAAACTTGCAGCGACTATCAGATAGCAAAGAATAAGCATAAGACCTTTAAAATAATTAGAAGTTCATTCCTGCAAACAAAAAATTTGCGACACATAAGAATATGTAATTATGTACATAAAATTACCAAAAGATAAAAATATCACAAAAATGGAATCCACAACAATTAAGAGAGTAATTATTATCACAAACTTATTTCAAAACAGAATTGAGCAAACAAGAGAACTCAGAATGCAGTTGGACTTATTTTAAAAATGCATATATAACCATCCAGCTTATATCAGAGCCTACCATCGCCAATATTATTTAAAATGCTTCCTTTTCTTATAAACATCTGACCAAACTATAGAGATTTTTAATTCTTTGTCACTGAAATACATTCCTGCAGCATGAAGGCTACTACTAATACAGTCATAAAAAGCATTGCTGTCTCGAAAAGCTGAAAGTTTAAGTCCATAGGTTGCCCCAGAATCCAACCAACAAGTACAGGAATGGGAAGCTGCAGCAATATAAAGATGATTTTAGCAGATATTGATGTCAAAATGAAAATCATCAATACAGTAATACTAAACAGAACAATCATCAAAGCACAGTATCTCATATATGAATAGGCCTCCAAGCACAAAATGGATTGTATAGGGATGCCATTTTAATGACAATATCCAAACATGAAAAACAATCCAAATGAGAACCTAATCCTGGCATGATAAAACATATATAATTATATATAAAGTAAGGGACTTTTCTGAAGCTAAACAAACAGAGAATAATAATGTCTCTCATTTTTTTTGTTTTGAAACAGTGTGGATTTGTCTCAAGGGTTTCTTGTTCAAGCTGCAATAAACATCACATCACAGGTAACAAATATTACACGAAACAAATTCATTTAAATAGGTCTTAATAGAAGCATATATTTCAAAGTGTACAAGATTCCTGCCATAAAAAGGTGGAGCTGCTCCAAAAGAAGAAACTACTCATGATAGCAAGTGTGATTCTCAACAGCTCTCTTTTCCAGATAAGAATTTTATCCATAATTCCATATGTTAAGACAGCCAATGGGGTGTAAAACTAAGGCTACAAAAGGACTATTCATGTATTCTTGAAGATGACAGGCCTTGATTGAGATTGGGACTTCTGCTGTATATGCCTGTCTTGGAGGAAACATGACAGGGGAGGGGATGAACAAACTCCATTTACAAATATAGTTTTAACGTTGAAAGAGATATTTAATATTTTAACAGAATTTCAAAGCAGCTGAAGAAACAGATCACTTTTTCGTTCCTTGAAAATTTTCAGTTATTCAGTTACTAAAAAAGAATACATTTATTTAACATGAGGATGCACAAAACACTTAATGACTTGTCAATAACATAGAAGTTAGAGGATATTTTTGAAGATTGAAATGGTTCTATCCATTTCTGTGATTCAAATATAGGTTCAAATGCAACTCAGATTAAACAGTATAAACAAGAAATTAAACTAAGGTCAAACAAACTCTTATTTTTTAAAAGTAAAAACATAAAATAGATATCTGAGTTGATGATCCTATTGCCACTCCTAATGAAATGTCCTGTGAAGAAACTCAATTCTTAAAACTCATTCTAAAAAGAAATTGTTAGAAAGCTTACAAGCTTGTCTTTCACAGCAAACATAATAGCACTTGCATGCTTTGTGGCATTCCCACAATTGGGAGCAAAACAACACTAACAAATTCAAGTGGCACAATCCATGCAATAGATGCTCCTTGCAAAACAATCAACCAATCAAAAATTTCGTGAGTCAAAGAACAGTAGAGAAAAAAATATAAAATTACTAGAAGATTGCCATTAGAACTTTCATCTATTGTGATAGTAAAAAGGTAACGTTTCTAATAGAAACTCTAGAATTTCAAAGATTCCTGCACATAATTTTACTTTAGGGTTATTTTCTTAATCATATTTGGTCTAGATTATTCTAGAGTTTGTAATAGTATTAGGACTGTTTTAGTGGAATTTCTTAGGGTTTAGTTTAGAAACCAATATTAGGAGTTAGGTCCAACTAGGTTAAATAAGATTCAATCAGTCTATATTAAAAAAAAAAAAAATCAATTTACTTATCAAATATATATATATATATATATAGGCTTCATTGTATTTACAGAACTCAAACTTAATCCACGGAATTATTGGTGATTTGCATTATTGAAGATGTGTTCCTAGAATGTTCTTCTCTCTCTTTTCTTTGGCCTGCATTACTGTTCAAGTACTCTTCACACAGCCCCCAAACAGCAACAAACTTCTCACTTTTCCTTCTTTACAACCCCAAATGAATCCATTCTACTTATACATCGAAATCCTAGAACCCCACATACTTTCACAACACAACAATAGTTGGCTCTCAATCATCTTCTATCTGGTAGGTAAAAGGGCACCAACTTATTTTCAGAATTAGAGTTTGATCCTAGGAAGCATTGACACTTCATTTAAGGTGCCATAACAATGTCATACTAGTTTTGCACTCACCATGTTATTTTATAACTTTTAAAAAATTACTTGTGTCATACTAGTACCTGTACCTATGCCTATGCTTCCTAGGTTCGACAGCAGCTGCCCTTTTTTTGGGGGGAAAAAGTTCCTTGCCAATTTTTGCTCTACCAAATAACCACCATACAATCAATCAAAACAAGCCTCTTAAATTATATATTTTCTGCTGCCCAAGAAATCTTGCAACCTACTTGTTCTTTATTTCAGCCCACTTTTGCCATTCAATCCTATCTATTCTAGACAGAAACAAACTACAAGCCTTACCAATAATCCATAGCTCTAAAACCCCTACTTCCAAACCCTTTAGCTCATCATAAGCACAAGCAGAGAGATTTGGAATATCAGCCCTATGTCACTTATATCAGTCAATGCCCCAAAACATGATAGAAAAGTAACCATATACCAAACCAGCATTTGATACAAACATCAAAATATGGCCATATTATGTCATTAGAGTTTCCAATTGCAATGGCTCCTACATGTAAAGAGGGAAAAAGGAAATTATATATATCCTTTAAGAATTGATTTATCCTTCAAAAGTGTATAATCATAAATTTTCTAGGAGAAAGAAACACTAACAAGAAAATATTACCTCTATTGCATGAACTAAATATTCAGACAGGATTGAGATCCAAGCTGTCATAATCAAAAGCCAAATTATTGATTCCCATTTCAAGATCTCAGGACCTTCATTGTCATCAGAGCTCTCTTCAGTCTGACTCCATTCCTATGTTCATACCATATATCAATTAATTGAAAAATCCAAGCTAAAAGAATTCTCAATATTTTGCATTTAAAAGTGTACTAAGATATAAAAAAAGTTATCAAGTTTCATAGTCTATTAGATTAAGCAAAGGAACCCAGAATATCAACAACATCAAGAAAGCTATCAAAAAGTTTGAACCATTCATGTTTTTCATCATAAAACTAATAATTCGAACTTGCTAGCATCATTTTTTTTTTAATAAGTACTTCAGTAGCTGTCATATTGCAAATAAACTGTAGAGAAATCCATGTATAAGAATGAAATTTAAAAGAATACAATAAAGAACACATGGTACTAAAATGTTTACACACTGAAATATTCTAAACTCTTTTTTTTTTTTTTTTTTGGGGGGGGGGGGGTTGGGGGAGGGGGGCTATGAAAAAATTCATAACCAACCTCATGAAGAGGATCATAGGGATTCTTATGAGACTTTAGATGGAAAAAGAGGAAAGCAGCATATGTAACAATCATGATGCAACTGTAAAATCTTGAAAGAGCCAACTCTGACTCCCCAGAATGAACCTCAGTGTGTGTATAATGGAGAACAGTTGGAAAACGTAGGCTCATGACTGCCATCTACAGCAATCCAGAGTTTACAACAGTTTCCTGCATACCACTTCTACCAGCTTTAGCATGAAAGATACGGGACAAATTAGAATATACATGTGCATACACACACACCCCTTTTGAAACTGATGCTCCTTTTGACAAACAAGACCACCACAAAAGAATGCACATCCGAGCAACAAGTTTGACAAAATTGAGCCCAATAATGACAGCTGAACAACACGCATCAGTCCGCTTTTTAGTGCATAGATTGATATAATAAGTTCTGTTGCATTCCCAAAAGTAGCATTCAATAGGCCTCTGAATGCAATTTCAAATTCACTACATTAAAAAATGGCAGCTACAATAGTGATAAAGATGAATATAGACAATGCACATGATACTTGTTAGAATTGTTGTTGGAAGATTGAGACTTAAGAGTGATGGAAAGAAGAGAAAAATAAAGGGTAGAAACAAGAATTAACAAGGTTCAACCTAAAGGCCTACGTCTATAGCGGAAAGCGCTTGGTGGCTACCTCTTTTATATATTGAAATGTATATGTTACAAAGAACCCAATTTGGGGTTTATATAGTAGCTAATCCTAGGAAAACCCTAGGATGGGTTGCTCGCTCTACAAGTACAACGATAATTGGACCTAGTATGAGTTTGAGCCTTTTGGACAATAATCTCTCTAGCACTCCCTGTTGGGCTTTGTGGAGCCTAGTTTATTTTTAGCTCGTTTTGTAGCCCATTGTAATCTTAAGCGCAGGACATAAAAGCCGCTTTTGTGATTAGGGTTTGTTACTGTTGTTGTGTTTTTAGAGAGATAGAAAAACACTGTAGCCGTACTTTGTATTTTTCCTTGATAATAGTGAAATCTCTGCAACTCCGTGGATGTAGACAAATTGCCGAACCACGTAAATACTATCTTGTGCATGTAATTGTTTTCTTTGACGTATGTTTTCTCTATTTTTTTGTTTCTCATAGATTGGAATTTCGGTTGAATTCCCAACTACTGGTATCAGAGCCTAAGGTTAGATTTGAGTGGGAGCAATGGCAGAGGAAGCAGGAAAGGTGTTTGGAATAGAAAAATTTAATGGCACAGACTTCGCGTATTGGAGGATGCAGATTGAAGATTATCTTTATGGGAGGAAATTGTACCTGCCTCTTTTGGGAACAAAACCTGAGGCGATAAAGGCTGATGAATGGCTCTTCTTGATAGACAGGTACTGGGAGTTATCAGGTTAACTCTGTCTAGGTCAATTGCACACAATGTTGTAAAGGAGAAGACCACAGCAGATCTGACGAAGGCTTTGTCTGGTATGTATGAAAAGCCGCCAGCAAACAATAAGGTGCATCTGATGAAGAAACTGTTCAATTTGAAGATGGCAGAGAATGCATCAGTAGCACAACATCTGAATGAATTTAACACTATTAGAAATCAATTGTCATCTGTAGAAGTTGATTTTGATGATAAGATTCGTGTTCTGATTGTCTTGACTTTTTTGCCAAACAGTTGGGAGGCAATGAGGATGACAGTAAGTAATTCTACAGGAAAGGAAAAACTCAAGTATAATGATATTCGAGATTTAATTATGGCTGAGGAGATTCACAAAAGAGATGCAGGTGAAATCTCAGGATCTGGTTCCGCCCTAAACCTTGAGACAAGAGGTAGAGGTAATAACAGAAATTCAAATCGGGGCAGATCAAAATTCAGAAATACTAATCGGAACAAAAGTAAATCTAGATCAGGTCAACATGTACAATGCTGAAATTGTGGAAAAACAGGTCACTTTAGGAACCAATGCAAAAGTCCTAAGAAGAAGAATAAAGATGATTCTGCTAATGCTGTAACAGAAGAGGTACAAGATGCATTTCTTGCAATAGACAGTCCACTTGATGATTGGGTTTTGGACTCAAGAGTTTCGTTTCATACCACTCCACATCAGAAATCATACAGAATTATGTTGCAGGTGATTTTGGTAAGGTGTATTTGGCTGATGGTTCAACCTTGGATGTTGTAGGTACGGGAGACGTCCGGATATTGTTGCCCAATGGGTCTGTTTGGTTGCTGGAGAAGGTTCGACATATTCCTGACCTGAGGAGGAATATGATTTCTGTTGGACAACTTGATAATGAAGAGCATGCAATACTATTTGTTCGTGATATTTGGAAGGTTACAAAGGGAGTTAGGGTATTGGCTTGTGGAAAGAAGACAGGTACTCTATATATGATCTCAAGTCCAAGAGACACAATTGCAATTGTTGATGCAAGTACTGATATAAGCTTATGGCACTGCAGACTTGGTTACATGAGTGAGAAAGGGATGAAGATGCTACTGTCAAAAGAAAAACTATCAGAATTGAAGTTCATTGATTTTAACATGTCTGAAAGCTGCATCTTAGGAAAACAGAAAAATGTGAGCTTCTTGAAAACTAGCAGGACACCGAAGGCTGAAAAATTGGAATTAGTGCACACTGATTTGTGGGGGCCTTCTCAGGTTGCATCCCCTGGAGGTTCAAGGTATTACATCACTTTCATTGATGACTCAAACAGAAAAGTATGGGTTTATTTTCTGAAGAATAAATTTGATGTATTTGAAACTTTTAAGAAGTGGAAGGCTGTGGTTGAGACAAAAACAAGTTTGAAAGTAAAATGTTTGAGGTCAGATAATGGAGGAGAGTATATAAATAGAGGGTTCAGTGAGAATTGTGCTGCATAGGAAATTAGGATGGAGAAGACCATTCCTGGAACGCCATAGCAAAATGGTGTGGCTGAGCGCATAAACAGAACTCTCAATGAGTGTGCTAGGAGTATGAGGTTGCATGCTGGACTATCAAAAACTTTCTAGGCTGATGCTATTAGCACTGCAACTTACTTGATAAACCGAGGGCCATCAGTTCCAATGAAGTTTGGACTTCCTGAAGAGGTTTGGAGTGGTAAAGAAGTAAAATTTTCACATTTAAAAGTTTTTGGTTGTGTTTCTTATGTTCATATTGATTCTGGTACTCGTAGTAAATTTGATGCAAAGTCTAAAATATGTTTTTTCGTTGGCTATGGTGATGAGAAATTTGGCTATAGGTTTTGGGTTGAACAAAACAAGAAAATCATCAGAAGTAAAAATGTGATATTTAATGAATAGGTTATGTACAAGGACAGGTCAACTGTAGTGTCAAATTTTACAGAGATAGATTAAAAGAAATCTGAGTTTGTTAACTTAGATGGATTGACTGAAAATACTGTCCAGAAAATGTGTGAAGAAGATAAGGAGAATGTAGATTCATAGGTAGATTAGAGTACACCTGTAGTTGAAGTCCACAGATCTTCCAGAAACATTAGAGCTCCACAACATTATTCATTCGCTTTAAATTATCTCTTGTTAACTGATGGTGGTGAGCCAGAGTGTTATGATGAAGCCTTGCAAGATGAGAATTCAAGCAAGTGGGAGTTAGCCATAAAGGATGAGATGGATTCCTTGTTGGGGAATCATACATGGGAACTAATTGAATTGCCAGTAGGAAAGAAGGCTTTGCACAACAAGTAGGTATGCAGAATAAAGAATGAGTATGATAGTAGCAAACACTACAAGGCCAAATTAGTTGTTAAAGGGTTCCAACAGAAGGAAGGCATTGACTACACAGAGATATTTTCTCCAGTTGTGAAGATGTCAACAATTAGACTGGTGCTGGGAATGGTGGTTGCAAAAAACTTACATCTTGAGTAGTTAGATGTGAAGATGACATTCCTTCTTGGTGACTTGGAGGAAGACCTTTACATGACTTAACCAGAAGGGTTCATTGTTCAAGGACAAGAGAATCTAGTTTACAAACTGAGAAAGAGCTTGTATGACCTAAAACAAGCTCCTAGACAGTGGTACAAGAAATTGACAGTTTTATGCATAGAATTGGGTTCAAGAGATGTGAAACTAATCACTGTTGCTATGTTAAGTTTTTTGACAGTTCTTACATCATATTACTATTGTATGTGGATGATATGCTTATTGCAGGATCTTGAATTAAGGAGATTAATAATCTAAAGAAGCAATTATCAAAACAATTTGCAATAAAGGATTTAGGAGCTGCAAAGCAAATCTTTGGTATGAGAATAATTAGAGACAAGGCTAATGGTACATTAAAGCTTTCACAGTCAGAGTATGTGAAGAAAGTTCTTAGTTGGTTCAACATGAATGAAGTTAAACCAGTGAGCACACCTTTGGGTAGTCATTTCAAATTAAGCAAAGAACAATCACTGAAGACAGAAGAAGAAAGAGACCATATGAGCAAGGTGCCCTATGCCTCAGCTATTGGTAGCTTGATGTATGCTATAGTGTATACAAGGCCAAACATTGCACATGCAGTGGGAGTTGTGAGCAAATTCATGAGTAGGCCTGGAAAGCAGCATTGGGAGGCAGTCAAGTGGATTCTGAGATATCTGAAGGGTTCATCAGATACATATCTTTGCTTCACAGGTGCAAGTTTGAAACTGCAGGGTTATGTAGATGCTGATTTTGCTGAATATTGATAGTAGAAAGAGTACTACTAGATTTGTATTTACTCTGGGTGGTACAACTATATCATGGGCTTCAAATCTGCAAAAGATTGTTACTTGGTCTATTACAGAAGTTGAGTATGCTGCAGCAACTGAAGCTAAAAAGGAGATGATTTGGCTACATGGTTTCTTAGATGAATTGGGTAAGAAGCAGGAGATGGGCATTCTACACAGTGACAGTTAGAGTATAATTTTTTTTGCTAAAAATTCGACTTTTCATTCAAAGTCGAAACATATACAGACAAAATACTACTTTATCCGGTACCTTGTTGCAGATAAGCTGGTAATACTTGAGAAGATATGTGGATCTAAGAACTTGGCAGACATGTTGACTAAGGGTGTCACTATTGAGAAGCTGAAGCTGTGTGCAGCTTCAGTTGGCCTTCTAGCTTAAGGACAGGAGGATGAGTTGCAGGGATGAGGGATTGCTTTTGGAGGATAGCGGCTGATGTTAGTGATTGAACTAGTCTCCAAGTGAGAGATTTGTTGGGCTTTGTGGAGTTTAGTTTATTTTTGGCCTGTTTTGTAGCCTATTGTAATTCTGTGCGCAGGATATAAAAGCCACTTTTGTGATTAGGGTTTGTTACTGTTGTTGTATTTTTAGAGAGAGAGAAAAACACTATAGCCGTACTTTGTATTTTTCCCTGATAATAGTGAAATCATTGTAACTCCGTGGGCGCAGGCAAATTGCCGAACCACGTAAATACTGTCTTGTGCGTGTGATTGTTTTCTTTGACGTGTGTTTTCACTGTTTTTTTTTGTTTCTCATAGGTTGGAATTTCGGTTGAATTCCTAACACTCCCCCTCAAACTCAAGAACATAACTTCTTGAATGTAAAGAAAATGCTTCGGCCCCCAACAGCCAGAATGACCTCAACTATGAAAGGTGAACATCACCAATGACCATTTGACACATGGCTTAAGGGGCGTGGATATCCTTAAGAGGCTTAGGAGTGATCACAGTCATGAGAAAATTCGAGATGTTGCCACATGTAACATGTGATGTGCATGTGAGCACACGATGCTTGCACGCATGGCAAGATGGCATGGCAGCTTGCAAAGCAATATGTCATTGCTTGAGTTGACATGACTGTCCTACACTTGACAAGACCTAACGTGACCTAAAAAACTAGGTCTCAACAAAAAGTTCTTGACGGTTACATATTTTCTATAGTGAAATGTACAAGTTACAATGAGCCTAATTCACAAACAAACAAAAAAAAGCTAAATTCCTTCCTATTTTGAAATGTACATGTTGCATCTTTTTCCTTATGGATATTTTTCTTTTTATTCCAAACTTTCTTCTCTTCCAAATTTAAATTCCTTTTCTCTTTTTTTTACAAACAACCAATTAGAGAAACAATTGTTTATTATAAAATAAAATATAAAAAACTTCCAGTGATTTATTTTTCATTCGAAGCTACTCCAAATCTCCTTTTCTATCATCTTCTTGTAGTTCGTTCTCTGCCATGATTCATTCGAAAACGATGAGATCTCCATGCTTTTTTTTTTTTTCAAATTTCATAGAGAGAGAGAGAGAGAGAGAGAGAGAGAGAGAGAGAGAGAGGGGGTGAATTTGATGTTATGGGCTATTTGACTGGGTTAAAAAGGAGGATAATGGATGTGATATTGGGCTGGGCTGGCCCATATTTAAAAGTTCTTTTATTTGGTGTCTTGTTAGCCCGATGGGGATGGTATCTTGTGCACTTGTCTTATAGAGCGCATTTCTCATAAGTGTATGAGCCCCACATGCCTGTGAGAAACATACTCTATTAGACATTTAGACTGGCGCATAAGATAATTTTTTAGCCTGATAACAGCATCTTGTGTGTCCATTTTATGGAGTGCGCTTTTCATAAGAATGTGAATCCCACATGCTTGGAGTTCACATACTTGTGAGTTATGCTCTATAAAATGGGAAGGTGACATAAATTGTGGTAATTTTTAGTGAATTGGAGAGAATCTTATTTTCAGTGTATTGAGGGCAGTTGGCCGAGCTTGGTTTGGGTGTGCTTTAGTCCAATGTAGTAGAAACCAATGCAATCTCAAAATTTTCTTCCCCCTTCCCAAAGGCAAGGTGAGGCAAAGACGGATTTTGCTTATCCCAATCAAAGACGAATCTATATTAGGACTACGTGAGCCAAGACATGGCCTTCTAGCCTAAACAACCCCTATTATACATATATTTTTAAATTGTGGTAATAAGGACGTAGTTGAACTCAAAAAATTCAATTTATCCAAATAAATCACAAACAAAAGAAAAAAAAATGGTTGGTTAGTCCATGATGTGTAGCCAAACTCTAAAAAGATTATATTTAACCTAATTTGTTTTGTTAAATATTGTTTTGTACATTCTTTTGTGTTTTATGTAGATGAAATCCATTAGAAAAGGGAAAAAAAAAATCCTAAAAATGGTTGGTTAGTCCATGATGTGTAGCCAAACTCTAAAAAGATTATATTTAACCTAATTTGTTTTGTTAAATATTGTTTTGTACATTCTTTTGTGTTTTATGTAGATGAAATCCATTAGAAAAGGAAAAAAAAAAAAAAAAAAATCCTAATTAGGATACATTAAGGACAAAAAAAAAAAAAAAAAAAAAAGGAAGTTAAGAACTTAAAATAATTGCTCTTTTACTTATATTTTGAGATATTTCATTGCTTTGAATATGCACACGTAGGCGTTTTACTTTTCTTTATCAAAATATTTCATATTAGTTTTTTTCTTTAAAATTGGGATGGTAGTGGATCCAAAGTACAAATATGTCTTTTATCTATTGTCAATTTATTTTTTTCAATCGCACCAAATCTATATATTACTAAAAATTGAAGCATAGCGTTTAATGTTGCTATACTCATGTTGCACCACATCAGCGACCATGTCATTTCCATCTTTTTTTTTTTGTCTAGAATTTTTAAATAGTTTTTACAAATTTCAAAATCATATAAATTTATAAATTTCAGAATAATAATAAATCTATATAATAAATTTCAGTCCCATCTCCACTATAAAGCCCACTTCTTATCTATTTAATTCCACTGTAAAGCCCAACCCAAAGCCTTTTCAACTTAAAGGAAAAACAGGAAATTTGTAACCGTGAAATAGGGTTTCACAAGGGGTTTTGCGTGAGAAAAGGAAAGGACAAACAGACAGATTGAATTTCTCCCACCTTTCTGCTCTATGGTTATGCATCCTTTCAGGAAAAACATACTGTTTGAAGTTCTGCTCTATGGTTTCACATCTTTTCACCCTAAGGAAAACCCGAAAGTCTGAAACCGTGAAGGGAAGGAATCTGATACCATTTGAAGCCATGAAAATCTCCCCACCTTCCTGCTCTACGGTTTCACACACTACAAAATAATTGGCTTATGGCCGCAGTTTCAAAACGCGGCTACAAGACACAAAAACGCGGCCATAGCCCCATTTGGCCTATAGCCGTGTTTCTTTAGGCCGCATTTTTGAAAGCAGCCTAAAACGTGTGACTATAGCCCTCAGAGGCTGTATGGCCACATTTTAGGACCGCGGCCTAAGCGTTGGTGCTATGGTCGTGCTTCAAGCGCGGCTTAAGCACTAGCCCTATGGCCGCGATTTAAACGCGGCCTAAGGATAACTCTTAGGCCGCGTTTAAAACGCAGCTGTAGGGCTAGCCATACGGCCGCGTTTTAAGCGTGGCCTCAGGACTAGGCCTATGGCCGCGTTTTAAGCGCGACCTCACAATATATAAATTCTAACAGAACTTGACTGATTCGGTTGAGATATCTCTAAATCCCAGTTCTTTTTGTGCTCCATTCTTTTGCTTGATGTTTTTTGTTTCCCGTTTTTATATTTTGCTACTTCCTCTTTTGTGTTGTGGAGTGGATAATTGTTATGCTGAAATTTTGATTGCTGGGGCTTTTAATTTGAGCTCTGACTTTTGGTTCAATACTGACAAAAGCTTTACTGCCTCTTTTGTGTTGTGGTGTAAATGATTATTTTGATTGTTGTGGTTTTTAATTGAAGTTGTGTCTTTTGGTTCAATACTGACAGAAGCTGAAGAAAATTACAATGTCATATAAATCAATAAATTCAATATGGACAGACGCAGCAGAAATACCACCAATAGATTATCTTTTGATTTATATGAATTGGTAATAATGAATTTCCAATAGATTATCTTTTGATTTATATGAATTGGTAGTAATGGTTTGGTACCACATGAACACAAATACTACCAAACAAAAGAAATACGACATTGTTCAGTGAGTTGCTTTGCTGGAAAATAAAAATGAATTGCTTTGTTGTGGTGTGAATGATTGTTTTGATTGCTAGGGTTTTTAATTGGAGCTCTGTCTTTTGGTTCAATACTAACAGAAATTGAAGAAAATTACTATGTCATATAAATTAATAGATTCAATACTAACAAATGCTACAGAAAAACTGGCAATAGATTATCTTTTGATTTATATGAATTGGTAGTAATGAGTTGCTTTGTTGAGAAATTCCATTGTAAATAAAGCTGGATTGTTTCTTTAATTAGAAATAAAAATGAATTGCTTTGCTGGGAAATTCCATTGTAAACAAAGCTCGGTTGTTTGTTCAATTATCAATAAAAATGAATTGCATTGCTGTGGTGTGGATGATTGTTTTGATTGCTGGGCTTTTTAATTGGAGCTTTGTCTTTTGGTTCAATACTGATAGAAGCTGAAGAAAATTACAATGTCATATAAATGAATGGATTCAATACTAACAGATGCTAAAGAAAAACCGCCAACAGATTATCTTTTGATTTATATGAATTGGTAGTAATGAGTTGCTTTGCTAGAAAATTAAGTTGTAAATAAAGCTGGAATGTTTCTTCAATTAGAAATAAAAAGAAGAGGCTATGCTAAACCATTTTGGTTATATCTTTTGGTATGCTAGAATAAATTTATATTATCATTTGGTTGTGTAGGCTGTTCGGTTTTACTACCAATTCATTACGGATTATCTATTATGTGTAGGTTGTTCAGTTTTACTACCAATTCATTACAGATTATCTATTAAATTGCAAAGACACCAATAAGAGCTTGAATTTCTATGAGGTTGAATATATGTCGTTGATCAGTGAAATGGATAGCTTCAGAGAGAATACAAGTTAAGGGGAATAAAATAGTGCAAAAGATAAGGGCCCTTAAGTTGTCTTTCTTGGGTTCATAAATTTTGAACTGTAAAATATAAAAAACACAAAAGCAAAAAGAAAAAAGAAAGAAGAAGAAGAAGAAGAAGGCATATAGAGCATGTAGGTGAGAATTCAGGCAGTGCTAAAATGGGCAGTGGAAGCTTCTAACACAAAGTGAATGTATGTGTATTAAAAGCAAAAACAGAGTTAGTAAAAAAAAAAAACAATACACCCCAAAACATAAAACATTAGATCTTTTTTAGTGTATATGTATTTGCATGTGAGTGTTTGTTTTCATTCATCAAAAAAAAAAAAAAGTCTTGGTGTTCAAAATGAAAAGGTATTGGATTTAATTTTGTGAATTCTTCTCTATGTTCATGTGGCTACCACTTAGAAACTTGATTTTAGGGTATAGTTTCTCTTCTAGATATAAATTTGAAATTCATAAGGAATTTTAAATTCTAATTCATTTTGGTTTCCGTTTGGGATTTATAGGTTCTAATTTGAACCAAGATGGAACCACAATAGACTTTGAAATTGTGTATTTGAACTTTTAGGGGAAATTGATCTTTGTGTTTGAATTTTTATGATTCATTTTGTGGTGGGTTTGTGCATTGAGATTAGAGTTTGGTATTGGTTTCTTTTGAATTGTGGGTTTGGGTTTGATTTAGAGGTGGATTTGTGAATATGAGGTCATATGTTAGATATTTTTACTGATTTAGTAGACTATTGGTGGTGGGATTGGTATTGAACTTGGACTTGGTCTTAGTGTTTTGGTATTGAACTTATGAAGACAATTTCAGGTTTTGCAAATAGGATAGGTTTATATAGTAGAAAGGAGATGAATTGAATCACAATGGTCTTTGAGATTATGTATTTGAAAGTTTAAGTGATATTAAGAAGAAGGTTTGATTTTTTGATGATTTATTTCGTGGTGGGTTTGTTGAGATTAGAATTTGGGATATTCTCTGCAAATTTGAAATTTATCATTGAGAATGAATTGTGGGTTCAGTGAATTTGGGTCTAATTTAAAAGTGGTCTTGGTCTTAGGTTTTGTCCAAATAGAAAAGAATTATATCAGACAACAACAATGGCTGCCACTACTGCATAAGATTGGTTTACAAAACTAAGGGGGCCATTGGAAGTTGTCACGGTTTTTAGTGCATAATATTGTACATTCATGTTGCTAAACTCATTTGAATAGAGATTGTAGTAATGCATTTCAATGACTACATGATTGAGGTTTCCAGCAAATGAGTGTTGCTCCTTTGGATGAGCATTCCCCAACTGGTTTAAGAGGATCACATAAGCACTTGGTGTGTACTTTCTCACAACATCATACCCAGATTTATAATAGTTTTTAAGGTTGTTTGGAGTGACTCT
Organism: Quercus variabilis; assembly: GCA_030445155.1. Taxonomy (NCBI): domain Eukaryota; kingdom Viridiplantae; phylum Streptophyta; class Magnoliopsida; order Fagales; family Fagaceae; genus Quercus; species Quercus variabilis. The sequence continues at coordinate 1,393,908 of CP129452.1, forward strand.
TGATGCATGAGGTTCATTCATTAACTCAATTGCTACAAGATTTGGATTGTTGGCATACTTGCACAAAAACAAGGTCTAATTTAGGATGTAGGGAACATTCAAAATTCATCAGTTGCTCTTATTGGAGTGGTCTATATTGCATATGTGGTCTGTCACTCTTAGATAGCATTCTTAAACCATTTTATCGAAAAAAAAAACATTGGCAGTTAATCAAAGTTATGGTACTTTATAGTAAGAATAAAAGTTAAGTTTATTGAACTTTTTTGCTAGGAAGTCTATGATTGCTACGGTATCCTTTATATTGGAATCTCCCCATTCTTGAAATCCATCTCTTGTCCCATTGTGATCATTTCCATTATGTGATCCTCAAACTACTTGTAGGTCAGCAATTACTTTCATCCCATATTTCATAAATTTTTCAAAGAAAACATCAATTTAATGTAATTTGTTATGACCTTTGTTCTTAATAATTTGTGCATCGTGTATCTTAAAAGAGCTTAATTAGGATCACAAGTAAAACTGTCTTTTTAATATATATGGCAGGAAGTTATAATATGGGAAGACTTCTAGGTCATGGTCATAATTTTAAACAGATTGCTAAGATAGCTTAGTGGTTCAACAGCAAGTGGTGGTTAGTTAGCTAATTGATGCAATGAGAGGAGAGTGGGACTTGGCAAAGTTACATGACTTGTTTGATGTAGCTTCAATCTGTGCCATTGTTAAAATTGCTCTCAATAAGAAATAGACCAGATAAGATTATGTGGATAACAAATGCTCAAGGGAGGTTTACTATGAGGTTAGCATATTTTTTGCAATAGGGGGTGATATCAAGAATAGAGATCAGTCTGGAAGAAGCAATGGAATTTGAAAATACTACGGAGAAAAACTTAGAAAATTTTACCTACTAAATGCAGGTTACAAGAGTTGGGATCATTACTACTTAATACAAGCTAAGCAAGATCTAACATTGTAGGTGGTTTTTTCAAGATCATCAAGATCTATTATTGTTTAATTTTTATAAACTTTTCCTGCTATTAGATAATGCAATTGGTCTAAATGATTGATAGGAAGCTTTTAAACCCATATATAATGGCTGCATTATAATAATTTTTAGTTGTTTGAGTTCTGAAATTATCTACAAGTTAATTTGTAATTATCAAATTGTTTAATTTTGGCGATGCTGTTTTATTTGTCAGAAAGGAATTGTTATTGATATATTGCAGAAGAACATCAGTACGTGCCGTGCCAAAATTGTATCGCTCTGTGACCAACAGCTGGATCAACCTACTGTGCAATCACTTGAAAAAATTCAATAATTCAAGGCTTCATTAAATTCATTGACATTATAAGAGGGGTGGGGTCTAGCTTTTTGGTTCTTTGGATCTGAAGGAAAGAGGAAACATTTTGAAAATTAGGCTACTTATTGGCCTTAATAAATAGATAAATTGTCAAATATTTAGAAACAAATTATAAGTTGCATGTAACTTTGCAATATGAACTAAACATTTCACTTGCATATCTCTTTTTCAACCACTAAGTGTACCAATAATGAGAAGCTCTATTTTGAAAGAGAAATTAACTGGGAAATAAATGTGCCTGCTGGAGGAGTAATGATTTATAATTTTTTTTGATTTCGCAAGACTAGAATGGAATATATGAATATTAGGAATTAATCTTATAAATAAATAAATTAGTTCTTGATCATTTTTCTCAATTTTTCCGTGCATCACATAGATTAGCGACTAGTAGTTAATAAAAACTAGAAGATCAATAGGCTACCAACTTATTTATAAAGTTGTTGTACTTTTGATTACTTTTCCAATATTTCTGCTGCAACTATGGAACAAGAATGTTTAGCCACAAATATTAACAAAATTATGCTTCGTAACAAATAGAAAATTGATTTTTTTAAAGGATATTTTTTATTTTATTCATTGAAAGGGAAATGACACCAACACATTAGCCACTTAATAATTCACATTCCTTGGAGAGAGATTGGGAAAAAAAAAAACTGAAAATTCCTTACTCTGCAACATATCCTAAACGCTCAGCCAAAGGTGTTATACCAACAAGCTTAGAAAGAAGACCCAAGCCTGCAATCCACCTCAACGTAATGAACAATAACAAATACAGCAAAATGATTCAAAACCGCTATTCATCATCAATAGCAGCAGGAACTTTTTGAATATATTGAACATTAGCAATATGATATAAATTTATAAACCACAGTACTAATAAATAAAAAGAAGACTATTGAATACATTATTCTTTTAAGAAAAAAAAAAGTGCAGGAACACTCTTTTTTTTTTGCAAGTTTATTATTCTTGCAGTTTTATAGTTCAAACTCAATTGCATAATGACTTAATCAATCTATTTTCTTTAATACTAATTAATCAATCAATGCTTCTTAAGATTAATATACGTGGTCTAAATCAAGTATGGGTAGCCAAAATAATTTAAAACTTTTTTTTAATACAAATTAACTCATAATCATGTGCTGGCTTCATAATTGGCCTATATTAATTATGGAGTAACCAAACAATCTTATCTCTTCAAGTAACATCTTGATTAAGGTATCTTGATTATTTTATTGAATCTTCACTGTGAACAACCATCGATGCCAGTAGAGCTTTTGGATGAAGGAAGAAAAAAGTCAGATCTTTCCTATTGGGTGAGGGAGACTAGGATTTAGGTAAGCAGTCAGATCATGATCTTGATTGCTAAATAAAGCATTAAGTGTCCGTTTGCGAACAGCTTACTTAACTGAAACTGAAAACTTTTTGCTAAAAATACTGTAGATAAATGTAAAAGTTAGCTGAAATTTTCAGCTTGTCCTAAACAGACACTAAAAGGAAGGATTCTACCAGAAAAATTAAAATATGTGTCATTTGAACAGAAACTACCAGGCCCAAATACCTACAATTAAACACAAACCATGCATGCAGCCTAAGCATTTCAATCAAAGACTACAATTTCTAAAAAATGCCTTACGAATATGAAGCAGAATTTCATGTAATGTCAAATGAATGAGGGTCCAAGTTGTTGTGCTTGTTAGTAATTTTAGTGAGGTTATTCAAAAATATGCTTAAAATTAGTTTATGCTAATTTTATTTTTGGTAAAATTCATCCCACCAATATGTGGTATTGATGAAACTTCTAATGCCACTCATTTTAAAGTTCCAATTGGATATGTCAATAGTGTAATTAACTAAATTCAATAGGTCAATTAGGAAGAAAATACCAAACAAGAAACTAATGGTGGTGTTCGTAGAAATATGATCCAATTGCATGTATTTTTTACTTAGAGAAACTTAGGACTAGTTGTACACTGCCTTCCCTAATACAATCAACATATCCTACTGGAAAACATTCATTCAAAAAATGATTGACTAATATTGTGATAACAATGTGTAGAACAAAATAGATTTTGGTCAACACTTAACAAGCAGTTCTTCTCTCACTAGCTGTTTGTTATTAATTAAAGATTATTGACCTGTGATGCAGACAATGCAAAAATGCAAAATTACACCAAAAACATTATAAAACTTATAAATAAATAAAAAACAAAATGGAGTTCTATGAGGTTTCTTCTTCTTCTTCTTCTTCTTAACAACTAAGTTGTGTGGAAATACATTAACAACTATTGTTACTGCTCAAATAAACATCACAACATATTGATAACTGATTCAAAGTGAAGGGCTACAACAGATTGGTAATTAACTCTGCAACTGTCTTGACACATGAATGGACATAGTGGTGAGCATGAGTATGTGCCTTTGTGGTTGAGATCAACGAAAATTTGAAAAGAGAGGCCTTGATCAAAATATGTCAACGAGTTGATCATTATTATAAAAAAATTTAGATTTCAAATCTTTACACACAATTAGCTCGTTTGCAAACAAAATAAATTTCTGTTAACAAGTCAAAAATTTAACAAGCAGGTGTATCTTAGGAGATTCACCAGCTTGTTGTTACTATATTTGTTCATCCTAAGATCCATGCCAATATATATTGGGCAAATTACAACTTACTCACTTGTGGTTTATCTAAAATTTAAATTGCTTACCCATAGTTTAAAATTTGACACTTTACTCATTTAAGGTTTGATCAAAATTTAAGTTGCCCGTGATTTAAAATCCCATGATAAAAGTGTTCTACTAAATTCTTTTTGATCTTGTATTTTTATGTTTTTTGTATTTTTGAGGAGAGAAACATTAAAGTGGGGCAACATTACATATTTAGTACTGTTTTTAATAGAAGTGAGTTACAAAAATTTAACTGAGATAACCTCGGGTGGGTAAAATGTTAAATTTCAAGCTACAAGTAAACAACTTAAATTTTAGCCAAACCAAAGATAAATAAGTTGTAATTTGCCCATATATATTAGTAACTTGCTTTCATTGATCTTCTTCTTTTGTTGGCAAACTTTGACTAAAAATGAAACAAATTGTATAAGTGTCAAAATTCATGAACTTTTGTGATAGTGAAACTTTACCATACTTTCGAAAGAAAGATGGATTATAGAGACTTGCTTCTGTGTTGGTATGGTAAAAACTCTATGCTAGCTTGATTATAAGAATTGGAAAAGAGGAAATTAGCAAGTCCCATCTAATTGGGGGAAAAAAAAAAGCATAAAATAATTATTAGGTTATTCTTCACAAGGAGTCACTTTTATCATTATTTTCTTTTACAACCTACTTTGTGTTGGTTTTTATGGATAGCTTGTGGTTTTTCAGGTTTTGATAGCAAGGCATTAGGACAAGATGTACCCTATTCTTGAACCCAAAGCAAAAACAATTTCCATGCTCAAGATTTTTAGTTAGTATCTTGTAGAAGTAGCACAACAACCTCAGGTAACTGAATATGAAACATAAGAGGAAACCATTGATGTCACCTGATTTAATTCTGTCATTTTCTTTTACTGTTGACTGCTAGTGAACAGAGGCAACAAATACCAATTACGTATGTTCATCATTTTAATCTACCAAATAAGTCAAGTCAATTAAATCAGTCATAACTCATAAGGTTATCTTTAATTAAGAACAGCATACCCAAGTTATGTTCATTTCTACATATGCTCATCAAACAAATCTTTCATCCTTAGTTTCAAACAACAATCAAAATTTTAGATAGCGAGCAAATCTTATCTCCTCAAATCCACAATTTGCACCTCTAGTTGTTATATATTGAACTTGTCTTAAGATTACTCTGGCTCTTTAAAAAAATCATAGAAAAAGTCTTAACAACCAATGTCACCTCCTTTCTGCTTCAAGAATTCCTTGACCTCTGCAATGTCCTGTGCAAAGAGCTGAAGATGGTTCTACACATCAGAGCCCCCTAGACCAAATTTGACCAATATAATTACCATTCAACCAAATTCTATTAGCACAGGTATGCTTAGAAAAAATTAATAGTAAAGCAAAACGGAGTCCCATACTTTGCCAATCGAACAAGATAGTTAAGTATATCTACATGATCATCAATAGCTTTCCTATATGCTAAATCCATACAACGAGGGTAATCTTTGCTTGCTCCATATTTAGAGATAACCAAAGGATTCGCTGGGGAGCAAGGGAGGAGAGGGAAAAAGGTCAACAATAATATTCTAAAATATATATATATATATATATATATTTTTCATGAAAACATACAGTAAGACAACCTTATCGATCAGTTATGAGGAGAAAAGAATCAGCTCTAATTAGAAGCAATATGCAATAGTGATAACCTTCTGCTAAAGCATTTTGGTCTGGATGAGCAAAGCAATCTACAATGTGAGGAGCGAACAGCATCTTGAAGAAAATATTATTGAAATGAATAGGCAATAATCTATCATGGAGAAAACTAACTAATTATGTCAGAATTATCAAGCTATTACTATTAAGTGAAATGCAACTAAAAGAAATGATATTTTAATCCTTCAGTTCCTAAAATGCAATTGTGGCATGAGACAATGTGATATACAAAAATCATATGCAAGTACTAATATTAGAACAAAATCCATTTTCATTTCTTTAGTAACCAGATCAAGGAGCTCTGCATTAAAGATAGTCCAAGACTGAGAATGAAATTGAAAAGTCTCCAAAAAGCAATGAGTTCGAGTCTTAGTAATTTTTTTCTGTTTAAATTTATTAAACAATTAACTTCACATGAAGGGCAGGATGAATTATGAATGTGACAATACGTATTTAGAAATAGCACCTGTTAAGAAAATGCAGAAAAGTTGTTAAGATTATCTAGAAATGCAAATTGATATCCACATGAATCCGATGACAAATAGTAAAACAGTTCACATTGAATGTGCTACAAGTTCAAGAAATGGGCAAAGGAGAAATTTATCAACGAGCCCTGCTAGCCAAATCCAAGGAAATCACAATTACAAGCTTTATTGATTTGATTTTTAGAAATCCAATACATCTGTCAGAGGATTCAAGTAGGCAGAGCAATTTAATTTTTTAAGAGAATGTACAGAAATCAAAACAGTTTGAAATTTAAAATGAACCAATACAATAAATTTTTTAGGTATGGATGATTTTAGGTGAAAACTTTTTCTTAACAAGGGGGAAAAAGACAAAAGGTGTTACGCAGTATGTCACAAAAACAAGACTTCCTAAAATTTCTACAAAAGGGGCCTAAAATTTATATGCAAGAAAAGTTTAAGTAAATACTTTCCAAAATCACTCAACCAAATTCAAATGCAATCTCAGCATTGTTTTCATGGTTTGTGTCTCAGCATCATATACATATCTTCATTAAATGATAAAATCACACCTAAAAGTATCAAGAGCAACCCAAACAAAGCTATAGTTTAAATGATGAGACACGTGCAAATTAATATAAAGAAAATCTCACACAACAAAAACCCCTCTTGTTGTGCTTGACACTAGGGTTTGAATCCCACCAGTCCTCTTCCTACTATTTACCTAGCAAAAAAAAAAATTCAAAACCCTTATTCAACTTCTAGGGTGCTATTTCCTCCACACACACACACACACACACAAAACCCCCTTCTAGGGTGGTAATCTCCACTTTTATTTTGTTTGTGTGGAGCTAATTGCCACTATGAGTTTCATGTATATAAAAGTACACATGTTATTGACCCTAATGTTGAGAGAGTGTGTGTGTGCTACCTTTAATTGCAATTTTTTCTTTTTTTAATTGACTATCTTCTGCCATGCCAAACAGATTTGAAACAAAATCATTGTTAAATCATTGCAAACATTATTAGATTCCCAACAAAACACCACAGAGAATTAAATTTGCCCCACAACTTCAACGTACCCCAATTGGGTAAATCACTAATTCAGCAAAATTTCATTTCAAAAATCACAAATAAGCCATGTATCTGTATCTACCCACCTATGTAGAGACACAAAATTCAAAATTAACAACCAATAACATGTTCTTTTTATCAAGTCAATTTTTAGAATTTAGAATTGAGATAGGTTATGGGTTGTTGTACCTGATTGGGCTGGCAGGACATGAGAGCCATGCCATGGAGCCCGACTCACAGCCCCTTCAATTCTTCCACGGGACAAAGTAGACTTGGCAGACAAGCCCTTTTATAGCTTAACTGCTGAAGCTTCATTATAGTGGTTGCAAGGAATCTACCAAAATAGCCTTCGAATTTGATACAAAGAGCTTGCTTATTTTGCCCAAATAAGCACAAACTTGTTGTCTTTCATTGAGACTGTACAAAGTGATCACTAAGATATTCTACAGAGAAAGTGGGCATCATTGCAAGGTATTGGATATTACTTCTAGCAGATTAACTGCTTGTATGAACTAAAATGTGATTTTACACCATTAATCTATAGGAATAATAAAACTAAAATTGGACGGCTTTGTACGTTCATAAGAAATATCCTATTCATACATGTTAATAGAGTAAATACAGATGATCATAGAAGTATTAACTAGGACGAAGATCATATAGAAATCATCAAAATATTGATTAATATGATTACATGATACTTGGACTAAATATTAAGAATCTTACAACATTTAATTACAATGCAATACCAGGTTTGTGCCACTAAACCACTAAGCTTGTACCCTAGTAGATCTAGGAATTGAAAATACAAAATTCTCCATTTCTTGTTCCATAGTAAAGGACCCAATACAACCCAAAACCCAACCACAAATCCAAGTGCCATACTTACAAAAAACCAATCCACCATATGCCCACCAAAACCCTTGCCCCTTTTGTTTTCAATGTTTGGTTTTACATAATTTATGGTACAATTATCAGTAAGTGGAGGTCCACAAAGCTTGTTTCCAAAAAAACTGGATGCGCTGAGGCTCTGTAGCTGAGTGCTTGAAGGGATTCTCCCAATCAAATTGTTGTTTGACAAGTTCAAGTGGCTCAAAAATGTCAAACTTGACATACTTTGAGGAATTTGACCTGAAAGTTGGTTTATAGAGAAATCAATAGATTCCAGGGATCTCATATAACCTATATTCTCCGGGATCCTTCCAGTCAAGATATTAAATGACAAATTCAATGATTGTAGTCCTTGGAGATTGGCCACTTCTTTAGGAATCTCTCCTGACAAATTATTGTTGGAAAGGTCTATAATATTTACCAATTGAAGAATGGTAGAATATTCAAGAGATTTTCCCTTAATCACAATCAATTCACTTTCAAAAGGCCTAGAACTAGAACCTACCCCCCAATCAAGCAAAAAGAGGGGATAATTTGAATTGTGATTTCTAGCCATCATACTAAAATTGTTAACACATTTAGGTATGATTCCAAATAGTTTATTATGTGACAGGTCTAGGATTTGGAGTGAAGTTAGAGCACAAAGTTCTTCTGGTATTTGACCATGGAAATTATTGAAGCGAAGGCTGAGAATCATCAAGCTTGAAAGTTTGTGTCCAATCCACAAAGGTATGCTCCCAATAAATTCATTTTTGCCAATATCAATAGTAAACAAGTGTTTACAATTTTTCAACAAGGATGGAAATTTTCCAGAGAAACTGTTGTTGTATAGGTGCAAAGACCTAAGATTAATAAGAGATCCAATGGATGCTGGAATAGAACCAGAGAAGTTGTTGTTTCCCAAATTTAAGACAACCAACCTTTGCCACTTCATCCAACAATTACTTATTTTCCCTGATAAAAGATTTTTTCCGAGATTGAGAAATTCCATATTTTTGGGCTCCTTCATCTTGTAACACAAAAAGTGAAAAATAGATCCAGATAGTGAATTATTAGAAAGATCAAGGAAGCTCAGATTAGAGGATATACAAGGTAATGGACCTTCAAAGTGATTTGAATTCATATCAATTATTGAAGAAAGGGAAAAAATTGAAGGGGAAAAAATCAAAGGGATATGTGGAATCTCTCCATAGATTTGATTGTGAGAGATATTTAGATAAGTAAACTGAGAAGACAAGTTCCAAAACCAAGGAGGAACTGCATCTATAATCCCTGTGTTGGATATGTCCAAGTTTGAAAGTTGCTTTTGTGAACAGAGCCATGAAGGAAATTTGGGCCCTAAATTCCATGATTCCAAAGCTAAAGAGCTGAGTTGAAAAGGAGGGATCCAATCGAGACTTACATTTAAAGTCAATCGATTTTGAGATGCAACAAGATTTTTTAATCTCATTAAATTGGCAAAATGAACTTCTAACACCACACCCTCCAACATATTTAAACCAATGTTCAGAGACTCTAATTTGGAGAGCAGTCCAAAACTTTGAGGGAGAGTACCGTTAATTTGATTACTCTGAAGGTCCAAGGATCTCAAAGAGGAAAGATTTCCTATAGACCGTGGAATTGGACCTGAAATTGAGGTAGACCATAGAGAAAGAATGACCAAATTTTTAAATTTCACAAGTTCATCAGTCAAATGCCCAGACAATTGAGCACCGTCCATGTCTAAGATCTCTAGTCTATTTGAAACACATCCTGATAGACTTTCAAAGATTTCAGATATTTCTTGACCCCATTTGTTGTATGACAATCTAATTTCCCTTAATTTGCAGAGACTACCTAAAGATCTTGGTACCTTTCCTTCAAGTTCATTGGAAGACAAGTCTATGCTAATGGCAGGTGTTAGGTTTCCAATGGCACTAGAGATTCTACCCTGGAAAAAATTGTCCCGAAGGTTGAGGAACTCAAGATGACTAAAATTGTACAGCCAATTGGGGATTGAAGAGTTGAAACTGTTTTCAGATAGATCGAGGTGCCTAAGTGAAGTCAAATTCTGGAGATGAACAGGGATTGGACTTGGAAACAAATTTTCAGATAGATCAAGAGAAACCAGATTATGAAGACCAAAGACCCAAAATAGAATCAAAGTGTTTTGAAAATAGTTGGATGAAAGATGAAGGTTGGTGAGAGATGAAAAGTTAATACTACTGGGTATCAATGGTGGGATGAAACCAGAGAGGTCACAAGATGACAATCGCAACTCTGACAAGGAAGGGAGTCTGTTTATCTCTTGTAGCCAATCAGAGGCTTTGCTAAGGTTTGCATAACTCAAATCAAGGTGTTGTAGTAAAGGAAGACCAGAGAGCCATTGTAGGTTCTTTACATATAAATTATTATTATAAGGATTATAACTTCCAAGATCAAGATAGTGCAAATTAGAGAGATTCCCAAGTTGGTGAGGAATAAATCCCCCAAATCTCGCATTAGAGAGATTAAGATATCTTAAGCTCCCCATTGAACCGAGGAAGTTGGGAATGTGAGCACCACCGAAATCATTGTAGCTGAGGTCTAAGTAAATCAAATACTTCAAATCAAGTAGAGAAGGATTTATCTTACCGCTGAACATTGACCTCTCATAAGCTTCATATTGAGCTTCCCATTGGTCACCATCGGTTGTAAGCTCGTCATATAGAGGATAGAAGGTTTTGAGATGGAGTTGGAGGACATGACCGGTACGGTTGTTGCAAACAACACCAACCCAGTCACAACAATCCTCATCAGATGCAGCAATAGCAGCCCAGGAGGCAAGTCGGTTTAAAGGATCTTTCAAGTCTTGCTTGAAGTTTAGAAGTGCTTGTCGCTCGCTTTCAATGCAACGAACCTCAGAGTTGGTAGTGAGGAAACAGAGGAGAAGGGTTAAAGTAACAACTATTATCATTCTCAACAAGGAACCTTGCATCATCATCATCATTTTTATGAAAATAATAATAAAACTGATATATGATTTTGTTATGTTTGGTAGCAATGGCATAGGACTTATTTATAGGAAGCGGACCCATCCATCTTGCGTATTATGCTCGAGGAGTTTGTTTAATGCTTTCAATTTCAACCACACATTAGGGATTGACTGACTGAGTAAGTCTTGTAGATGGGACCCTCTATTTGGATACGTATCAATTTTCTATCTTTATGAAAATGTTTAATTTTGATAAAGATGGTTGAATTTTGACCAATCAAGTTACCATGCATTGCACATTTCATAAAGATAGAAAATTGATATGTATCCAAATAGAGGGTCCCATCTACAAGACTTACTCAGTTAGTCAATCCCTAATGTGTGGTTGAAATTGAAAGCATCAAACAAACTCTTCGAGCACAATACAATAAGCTTGTATTTGGATAGGGCATTTTGCCCAATTTTCACGTCTGCGTTTTGTTTACGGGTCTTGTGGATATTGTTTATAGACCTACAAAAGTCATCTAAACACAGATTTCAATATAAATTTAGGTCCCATTGTTGAAATTTGTGCCCTAGAATCCTATTGTATAATGCTATGTATTATATTATGTATGATATTAAATATGACATGATGTATGACTTAATATTGCAATTAATAAAGTTTTTATTATTATTATCTGAAATAATGGTAACATGAATGTTTGGATATTATCATCTAGTCTATGAGATGCATAGTATGTGATTTATGTGATTTAGTCATAGAAGATATAAGTCACAAGTTCTTTATAAACTCAGAATTTGGTTCTTAGTCGGTGATGAAATTGGGCATTTCATTTGTAAAGACTATAACATATCAATTAAGATGATTTGTCTTGGTCATGGAAGCAGTGACTTCAAGTTGATATGTTGATATGTTTTAAGAGTTAAAACATATTGAACTGGACCGCTATAAGATTTATTATTCTCCTAATGACTGTCAATTGAATAATAAATCTCACGGCTTTCATTTATATGAACTCTTAATCCTGAGATAATAATGGACCTGATCATGAAGTGTAGGTTGCTTTGATATATCAAGAGTGAGATCTAAAGTAATGGTCAAAACCTCAGTATGTTGGGTAACCACATTTAGTGTTGATGGAACATATATTCTCAAAATAGAATTCATAGTCTCTTAACGAAAATACGAAATATTCCCTTGAGATAAGTTTAATGGTTTTGTTATTCAGAGAGTTAGGCCTAACCACTTTAGTAAGACTAAAGTATATATTTATGAAATTGTATTTCATATATATATGATGAATAACTTAAAAAGATTAAACCGAGTACTTAAGAATTAAGATGTAGTAATTCACAAAGTGGCAGTTTTCATTCATAATTTTGTGTTACTACGAATATTTTATGAAGGAGTTGCATGTACAATAAAGTCTTGGGATATAATTTAGTAATAAGACCTAGAGTGCAATTATATTTATATAGTAGTATTAAATAGAATTAATGGTAACTTTGAACTTGTCAAGAGTTGACAAAAAAACCCAAGGTCCATTGGAGCTAGAGTCTTATTTGTTCCCTTTTGGTCCCACTCCAAGCCACATTCTAAAGCCCAATTGGAAAGACCCAAAAGGCTAGCCCAATTAGATAATCAGATATATAGAGAGAAACATATAGATTTAATAAAGAGAATGAATTAGTATGTATGTGAGTGTTGGACACTCTTCAATTCTCTCTAGAACAAACTCATATATCTGATTGGGAGACCACACATCTTGGGTGTTAGTGGAATTGGAGTGAAGATTGAAAGTCTTCTCAAGAACTTTTGAATTTTCGGTTTTGAATTTCATTGCTTCAATGTACACAACTTTATTCTCTAATTCTGAAACTTATATGGCACATGTTGACAATTAAATGAAGTAGATCCATTAATTTAATTTTTCCGCTGCGTAGACTCTTGTTTCCATCAAATGGTATCAGAGTGGTCTTCAATTTCCAATCTATTTAACATGTTTTATGAGTTTTGGAATTAGAGATAATAGTTTCATGATGTTAGAAGATTATATGTGTATTTAATTTTCTGCATGGTTGTTGAAACTATGATTTGATGAAAATTGAAATTGATGTTATGATGTTGTTTAAATTTGAATATAAGTAAGTTAAATTGTACTTTAAGGCTATAGCATCAATGAAATTCAGTTTTGACATCAAATTTTGTCTATCATGTTCATATGGTGATTGTTTGCTCATAGAAAACCATAGAAAACTGTTTAGATTTTTCCTTAAAAAACTCTTCCCGCGAAGTTACCCACAAGAAACGCTTATGAAGCACAAAACTTTTCACAGGTAAGCTTTAATCGCGAAACAGTCACAAGACAGTAGCAAAAGTTTCTGTCTGATTTTTTGAGTTTTCACTATTTTGCCTAAACTCAATTTCACGGGCAGAGCTTAGTCGCAAGATAGTAGCGAGATAGTAGCGAATGTTTCTGTCTGAATTTTATGTTTTCACTATTTCATTTTCGCGAGAAGAGCTTAGTCGCGAGATACTCGCGAAAATGCTACTGAAGGGAATTTTTAAATCTTTTCTAAGTGTTTTCAAATGTATAAAGTGCAAGGCTGTGTGTGATTAGTTTACACATGTTTACAAAATAAAAACCTTTAATTTAAAACATCTAGTGGGAGAGAGATACAAGGGTTGGATCTCACAGCCTCCATTGTCGGTTCATAGTGGTGTGAAATATATACTTTGTCTTTGCTTCGAGTTTAGCATTCCATGCAGAGAGTATTTATTTCATGGTACTACAGGATTGAATTTCTTTGTGTATAGTGGTTTGATTTAACACCTTGTCGTAGCCTCAAGCTTTGTATTCCATGCGGAGGGTGTTGTGTCACGGTACTACAAAATAAGCCTGTTAAGGGGATGAAATATGGCTACACATGATTCTAGACAATGGTATACACTAGACTAAATATTATTGTATCCTCTATGCTGAGTTCTTACTATAACTATTTAAAGGCCAAATGTATAACGACATATTATTAGTGTTTGATAAGAGTTATCATGACAGCATTAATAATGAGAATAGTTCTCAATCAATCATAGTATTTTATATTCACTCTATGCTAAGGGATATTGAATATAGGATTGGGTTGTCGTTGCATATATTATATTATAGTTTTATTAAGGTTCCATACTATATGTTTATATGCTAAATTGATAATGTCTAGTTTCATTCTCAAAAAAAAAAAGATAATGTCTAGTTTACTTATTATATTCGTGTTTATTAATTTCAGATTTGAACATGGCATCTTTTAGCCCACTTGTTACCATTCTTAATCAAAACAAACTGACTGGATCCAACTATGTTGACTGGAAAAGAAATTTGGACATAGTTCTTACAGCTGAAGAGCACAAATATGTGCTTACTAAACCATGTCCTAGCTTTCCTTCATTAGATACTCATTCTGAGGAAAAATAGCAATATGATCGTTGGCAGAAATCTAATGAAATGGCCAAGTGCTATATCCTAGCATCTATCTCAAATGTTCTACAGCATCAAATGCAAGATGTAGAACTAGCTTCGGACATAGTGCTAAGTCTAAAGGAGATGTTTGGTGAGCAAGGCCGTTCTACAAGGCAAGAAACCATGAGGCAAATTTATAATACCAAAATGGCTGAAAGCGGTTCAATTAGGGAGCATTGTCTCACAATGATCTCTAATTTGAATACATTAGAGGTTTTAGGTGCCGACATTGATGGAGAATCCCAAGTAGATATGATACTCCAATCACTACCAGAATCATTCAAGGAATTAAGACTTAATTATAATATGAACAAAAAGATTTATTCTTTGTCTGAATTAATGAATGAATTGGTAACGGTGGAAGGTATCCTTGGTACTTCTAATGTTAAAGCCAATGTAGGTGAAGCCTCTACTTCTCAACTTAAGTCAAAAGGTAAGGGTAAAAAGAAGAAGAAGAAGGACTTCATTACGCAAGAGGGTAAACAAATTGCCCTAGGGGTTGTTGACAAAGCAAAGAAGCTCAAAGGAAAATGTTTCCAATGTGGTGAGAAAGGACACTGGAAAAGGAATTGTCCAATTTTCAAAGCTGCCAAGAATAAAGGTATGAAAAGTTCATTTTTCCTTGAAATATGTTTAGTGTAGAATCCCATAGATTCCTGGTGTGTGGATTTAGGTTGTACTAATCATATATGCAATTCTTTGCAGGGGTTCCAGGAGACCAAAAAACTTAAGGAAGGGGAATTGTTTCTTACTTTGGCTGATGGGAGCAGGATTCCGGTTGTAGCTGTTGGTGTTTATAATTTATGTTTTGAGTCTAGAGTTTTAATATTGGAAGACTGTCTGTATGTACCTAATGTTCGTAGGAATTTAATTTCTGCAACTTATTTAGGTAAACATGGATATTGTGTTATCCTTAAAGACAATGTTGTAATAAAGAAGGGTAAAGTGTTTATCTGTTCTGGCAATATTGTAGATGGTCTTTATATTTTAACTCCTAATAAGCATGAATTATATAATTCTGAATTAGATAATGACTATCATGTAAAATCATTAAAGGGAAAATTCCTTCTACTAGTGATGCATATCTTTGGCACTTGCGTTTAGGTCATATTAATTCAAATATGATTCAAAGACTGATCAAAGATGGACTCTTAGAGGCCATGGACTTTGATGAAATTCCAGTTTATGAATCTTGTTTGGAAGGTGAAATGACTAAACGACCTTCTAATGCAGAAGGTAGAAGAGCTCAAGATTTGCTAGAACTAGTACATTCAGATGTATGTGGTCCTATGTCAATCCAGGAAAGAGGAGGTTATAAGTATTTCATCACTTTTACCGATGATTACTCTAGATTTGGTTATGTGTACCTAATGAAACGAAAGTCTAAAACCTTTGAAAAGTTGAAAGAGTTTAGGGCTGAAGTTGAGAATCAATTAGGCAAATGCATAAAGGTCATTCAATCTGATCGTGGTGGTGAATACCTTCTCGGGGATTTTAAGGATTATTTAACTGAAAATGGGATTGTATCCCAAATGACTGCACTAGGAACTCCACAACAAAATGGTGTAGCAGAAAGAAGGAATATGACTCTTTTAGATATGGTTAGGTCCATGATAAGTTATTCAACTCTGCCAATTTCACTTTGGGGATATGCCTTAAATACTGCAGTGTATCTTCTGAATTTAGTACCTTCGAAGTCTGTTCCTAAAACACCTGTTGAGTTGTGGAATGGGCGTAAGCTTAGTATGAGACATTTCCATATTTGGGGTTGTCCAGCACATATGTTGAAAGGAAAGTCTGACAAATTACAGTATAAAACAAAAGTGATTTTTTTTATAGGGTATCCAAAAGGAACAGTTGGAGGATTATTCTATAGTTATAAAGATAATAAAGTGTTTGTTAGCACAGATGCCAAATTCTTGGAAAATGACTATATGAATAATTATACTCCTAAAAGTAGAGTTGTTTTGGCTGAAATGAATGAACCTGTAAATAAACAACCAATGGATGAGACTAGGGATGATGTGGCTATATTAGATACACCACAAGATATTACTCATGAGATAACTAGTACACATGTGCCTCATCGTAGTGGGAGAATTGTTCAGCCTCCTATAAGATTCATAGGTTTGGGAAAAACTTATGAAGCTATCTCAGAAGAAGCTGAATCGGATCCCTACACTTGTGAAAAGGCAATGAGTGATATAGATGCACATCATTGGGTTAAAGCTATGAAATCTGAGTTAGATTCCATGTATTCCAATCATGTTTGGGATCTTGTAAAGACACCTAACGACATTAAACCTGTTGGTTGCAAATGGGTTTACAAGAGGAAGAGAAGGATAGATGGAAAGGTTGAAACCTTTAAAGCAAAGCTAGTGGCGAAAAGGTATACTAAAAAAGAAGGCATTGATTATGAAAAAACCTTTTCACCAATAGCAATGGTTAAATCTATCAGAATTCTCTTATCCATTGCTGCTCATTATGATTATGAGATTTGGCAAATGGATGTCAAGATTGCATTTCTTGATGGCAATCTTGAAGAGGAAATCTATATGATGTAACCAGAAGGTTTCATAGCAAAGAACCAAGAGCATATGGTATGCAAGTTGAAAAGGTCCATTTATGGACTTAAGCAAGCACCTAGGTCATGGAACATCAGATTTGATCAAGCAATCAAATCATTTGGTTTTGAATAAAATCTTGATGAATCATGTGTGTACAAAAGATATCAAGATAAAGTAATAATGTTCCTAGTACTTTATGTTGATGATATTCTACTCATTGGAAATGATGTATGGGTAATGTCATCTATAAAGGTTTGGTTGTCAAGTCAATTTGATATGAAGGACTTGGGTGAGGCTAACTTTATTCTAGGGATCAAGCTTTGGCGAGATCGCAAGAATAAGATGTTAGGCTTATCACAAGTTGAATATATAGATAAGGTTCTAGAACGGTTTAGCATGCAAAACACCAAGAAATGATTACTACCTTTCAGACATGGAGTTCCTCTGTCTGATGACCAAAGGCCTAAGACTCAAGAGGAAGTAAATATGATAAGACAAGTTCCTTATGCTTCTGCAATAGGAAGTCTCATGTATGTCATGCTTTGTACTAGACCAGATATTTGTTATTCAGTAGGCATGGTCAGTCAATACCAATCAAATCTAGGACCAAAACATTGGCAAGCTGTAAAGCATATTCTCAAGTATCTACGGAGAACGAGAAATTATATGCTTGTTTACCATTGTGAGGATTTGATTCCCATTGGCTATACTAATTCAGATTTTCAATCGGATCTAGATTTCAGAAAATTCACATCAGGATGTGTTTTCACCTTGGGAGGTGGAGCCATAACTTGGAGGAGTGTCAAGCAGTCTTGTATTGCAGACTCCACCATGGAAGCAGAATATGTTGCTGCTTGTGAAGTATCAGAGGAAGCTATATGGCTCAAGAAATTCCTTTCTGACTTTGGTGTAATGAGAATGGAACAAGTTCCCATCACATTGTTTTGCGACAATAGTGGTTCAGTTGCACAATAAAAAGATCCAAGGAAACACAAGGAAGGAAAGCACATCGAGAGAAAGTATCACATCATTAGAGACATTATTACTCGTGGAGATGTGGTGGTAGCAAAGATTGAAAGTGCAAATAATCTAGCAGATCCCTTTACCAAAACCTTGCCTCAAAGGACCTTCGAGTCGCATTTGGAGGGAATGAGAGTTAGATTAATCCACAATAATCTTTAGGACAAGTGGGAGATTGTTGGAATTTGTGCCCTAGAATCCTATTGTATAATGCTATGTATTATATTATGTATGACATGATGTATGACTTAATATTGCAATTAATAAAATTGTTTTATTATTATCTGAAATAATGGTAACATGAATGTTTGGACATTATCATATAGTCCATGAGATGCATAGTATGTGATTTATGTGATTTATTCACAGAAGATATAAGTCACAAGTTCTTTGTAAACTCAGAATTTGGCTCGCAGTCAGTGATGAAATTGGGCATTTCATCTGCGAAGACTATAACATATCAACTAAGATGATTTGTTTTGGTCATGGAAGTGGTGACTTCTAGTTGATATGTTGATATGTTTTAAGAGTTAAAACATATTGAACTGGACCGCTGTAAGATTTATTATTCTCCTAATGACTGTCAATTGAATAATAAATCTCATAACTTTCATTTACATGAACTCTTAATCCTAAGAAAATAATGGACTTGATTATGAAGTGTAAGTTACTTTGATATATCAGGAGTGAAATCTAAAGTAATGGTCAAAACCTCAGTATGTTGGACAGCCATATTTACTGTTGATGGAACATATATTCTCAAGATGGAATTCATAGTCTCTTAACGGAGATACAAAATATTCCCTTGAGATAAGTTTAATGGTTTTGTTATTGAAAGAGTTAGACCTAACCACTTTAGTAAGACTAAAGTATATATTTATGAAATTGTATTTCATAAATATATGATGAATAACTTAAAAGGATAAAACCGGGTATTCAAGGATTAAGATGTACTAACAACTATTATCATTCTCAACAAGGAACCTTGCATCATCATCATCATTTTTATGAAAATAATAATAAAACTGATATATGATTTTGTTATGTTTGGTAGCAATGGCATAGGACTTATTTATAGGAAGCGGACCCATCCATCTTTCGTATTGCATTGTGCTCGAGGAGTTTGTTTAATGCTTTCAATTTCAACCACACATTAGGGATTGACTGACTGAGTAAGTCTTGTAGATGGGACCCTCTATTTGGATGCATATAGATTTTCTATCTCTACGAAAATGTTGAATTTTGATAAAGATGGTTGAATTTTGACCAATCAAGTTACCATGCGTTGCACGTTTCATAAAGATAGAAAATTGATATGTATCCAAATAGAGGGTCCCATCTACAAGACTTACTCAGTCAGTCAATACCTAATGTGTGGTTGAAATTGAAAGCATCAAACAAACTCTTCAAGCACGATACAATAAGCATGTATTTGGATAGGGCATTTTGCCCAATTTTCATGTCTGCGTTTTGTTTACGGGTCTTGTGGATATTGTTTATAGACCTACAAAAGTCATCTAAACACAGATTTCAATATAAATTTAGATCCCATTGCACTATTTACACATTTAAAAATTATTTTGTTACAATATTTTTAGCAATAAGTTTTTAATTTTCAGCAAATAAGCAGTATCTAAACACACCCTAAAATAGAATATGTCCCCCAATGACTTAAGTCTCTGAGTATTATGGTAGTGATTGTTTAGCAACAAAGTTTTTAAGGTGATAAATTGATAATATCACTGCTTTTATGCGAAAATTATATAATAATAGTCATAATAATAGGATATCGTGTAGACTTTACCTGGATCTTACATTTAAATGTTGCAAAGAAAAAGGGGACAAAAGTTTTACGTTGTGAAATTTAAAATACTCGCAAGTGTACGAACCGTACCGAAGTATAGTTTGACAAGAACGAGGTCGAACCCACAGGGACTTGAATGAATGTTAGAAAATTAATTAAACCTTAACCAAATTAATCCTAATCTAGTTTAATAAAAATTGGTTGTTTTCAATTAAATAAACTAAACAAATAATAAAATTAAGCAAATAGTTAGACTAAGCAAAAGATATAAAGCAATAAAAAGGTGTAAATAATCAAGAGAAAAGGAATTAAGGTTTTGGAATCCGCCTTGTAAGTCATATTAGCATATATTTATGATCATTAATTTTTCCCAACTCACTACACGATAATCTAGAAATCAATCTTGCTACCATGGAAAATATTATCATTAAAACTTCTATTTAAATATCTAAAGCATGTCCTTCTTCACTTCTTAAGTATAAAACCAAATCATCAATTGTATCCGTAGCCAAACAAATCACATGATATATCCAATTCTAAAAAATCAAATCATAACTTATATCCATTGACAGACAAATCACAAGTGATATCCAATTTTATAATCAAGAATTAATAAACCAAGCATTCAATTAATAAAGACAAATCCTAAATCATGAGAAAAACATGATTGAACTCATATCTAGAATCTCATCTTAGTTAATTGATATGAAGCAAGAACAATTTAAATCATTAAAGAACAACTATTGTGGGAAAAATAAAATCACATAAATATTACTAATAATCCTTAACAAGGTTTCATCCTCAACCCTAATTATAAATTTAGCTACTCATGGTAATTGAAATAAAACAAAAAAATAAAATACTAAACATTAGACTAGACAAATAAAATAGAGAAAGAAATAGTCACAATGCTATCATGGAAAAAAGTTACAGAGAAGCCACATGCGGCACTACCTCTTACTCCAATTTTCTGTTTTGCATCTCAGCCCTAGCACTAGCCTCTTACTCCAATTTTCTATTTTGCATCACAGCCCTAGCACTAGCTTCCCTGAATTTTGCCCTAAAAAGCCTTTAAATAAGTCAAGGAATCCTATTACAAGTTGAATTCCCGTTTGGAGAAAATCTCAGATTTTTAGGCTTCACTTAACCGACTATTTTGGCCCATTTAACTTCAGAATTCGTGCTCCTGATAAACTACAAAGTTTTATCCCTTTAAGTTAACTTTCCATCCCAACTTGAATCATCTCGATTGGATATCTGAGCCGAAAGTTATGCCAAAAATACTAACTGATGTGCAGGCTGGAATCCTAATCCGAATTGGACTTGGATTTGGTGCAAATTTCCTTTGATTCCTTACTCCAATTGGACTTAAATTTAATATTCATGCCTGTCTGGATGTAAATTGGCTTGATTCAATTGGCCTAGCCCCACTTTGCATGTAAAGCCCTTGTTACTTGCAACACAAAGATATTACATAATCAGTCACAAAATAACATAAAAGTAAAGCTAAATATGTAAATATGTAAGTATTTTATTGTATATATTCCATGCACATCATTTTATGTTATCATAGGCAAATACTCCTTATTGGAATTACAAAAACTAGGCCGGATTGAACTATAGGCTCAAAAGGTGGATTATCATAAATTGATTAATGGGCTGAGTTTGTCAATTCCACCCTCAAATCGTAAAACAAATTTATTGCATTGGATGGCATGATGATACAATGCTCAAAATTTATAATGTACTAGCTTGTAAGTTGTGCTTACGCATGAAAACATTTAATAATGGAGATAATAAGATAGTTTTACTTAGTTAGTTGAGTGAATTAGTCATCTTTGATTTTCTTTGATATATATATATATATATATTGGATGGCATGAGCTTTTAAATTGCAAAACTTAAGGTTAATTTTAAATTGCGAAACTCAAAAGTCTTTGAGCTTGTTGGGCAGTCATTATCTTGTTCAATTAGTCAAAAAGTTTGAGGCATATATGTACCTTTCGCTTAGACCACGATGAAAGCAAAATAAGAAAAACGAAAAAGATAGTACAACATTTATAGATTAAAAAATTTATAATGATTAGAGTACTTCAAACATTAAAAATAGACCACGATGGGATCCAATTAAATCAATTGGGTCAGTCCCTTGTCTTTTATTTGTTGTTTTGTTTGTTTGTTTGTGCATGCAAGCTATCAAAGTGATGCAACTTTGTGCAAAAACTTCCATAGTATTGACAAAGGTTTTTCATTTTCTCTCTTTCTCCATTGCTTTTCCCATAACTCCATCAAAGTATGCATATTGATAAAGAATAGTATTTTTTTAAAAGGACAAAATAAAGATAGGTTCAAATAATTTGTTTAATGTCAAATCCTTTATTTCCTAAAGGAATCTAATCTACACATGGATTTGTGACAATTAGTTTAAGATTATTAATACATTAGAAGTTATGGACTATATATTAAACAGTCATTGGAATGATATCGTCTTTATAAACTATTATCCAAGAGTAATCACTAAACACAGAGACAAACTCTAACTTCATAAACAAAATAGATTATCTCTAAAGAGTACAAACAACGGACCATTCCTCATAAATTCATAATGTTTTGTAGTTCAAAAGAATTTTCATCATGTCGTTAATGCTAGGGACCAACTCTTTTAGTTGTGGAATTGATCCACTTGAAGCTTTTCCAAAAGAGGCACTTTTCCTTTGTCTATTATTTGAAAATATAATTGTATACCCATGTATCCTTCATGAAACCAAAGAATTATCCTTTTTTTTGGGTAAACAACATCTAGATTAATATTAAGAAATAATAAGTCTGTTACAATAAGCAGTTTCGGCTTTCTCTCTAGCCAGTAAATCGACCACCACATTCGGTGGGTTATGTTAGGTTCTAAAGACTTAGGAATTTATGTATTTAGAAATCTAATTTGTATTGTTGGCAAACCATGATCAAAATAGGTTGTTTAGTCTTATTTATGCTTGCTTAAAGTTGTGCGTTTATGTAAAGTTGGAATCGAGTGGCTACAGAAAGCATTAGTGACTTTCGGCTTGGCTCGATCAATCAAAGCTTAGGCTCGATCGATCAAATCTCAGGCAGAATGTTTTTTTCTGCAGATTTCCAACTCAATCCTAGCCTATTTTAAAATGTTTTAGGGTTTTATGTTTTGCCAAGGTATATAAGGCAAACCCTAGCCACGTTTTAGGGGGTCCTCATGTTGCTTATATTTCTGTTTTGTGTAAATCTCTTGTAAGATCTAGACGAGCTTTCCTTTACACAAAGCTTAGGGTTTTCAAGGAGGAGATCTTATCTATACCTTGATGATCAACTCAGTTGCTGCCATTGAAACTTAAAGAAAAACAAGCGTGGGTACTTGTATTTGGTGGTGAATCTAAGAAAGAAGGAGTCTATGGATTGGGAGCTTGCACGTGGTCGTGTCTGTTAGTTCTACTAGTGGGTAGCAATAAGAAATTGAGTGTGGGGGTTTGTAAGTCTTATTGTATGAACTACGATTCTTTCATATAGCGGATTCAAGTTTACCTTGAGGATAGCTAGGTCAAATCCTCCCCAGGTTTTTACTGTGTGGTTTCCTCGGTCATCATATCATTGTGTTATTTACTTTTCCGCTGCTTTATACTTGATATAATTGTTTGATTGTGATAACCTAGATTTGCATAATTTGACTAAGTTAATCACTTGGCTAATTAACTAGGTTAATCTGGTTGGGTTAAGGGGTCTAAAAACTGTTCCAATGGTATCAGAGCATTTCTGTGTCTGCACCCCATTCCACAAACTTTGTTCCTTCTTCTTCCTTTGAACCCCATATGAGTGAGGTTGTGAGTGAGATTGTCAAACCTGTAGAGGTCACACCTCCTAGGAAGATTAGGGTTGATCTGAAAGAGTCTAAACCTAAGGAGTCTACCCTTTCTAAGGACAAGATGCATGGTAAGCCTGTTTGGGTTTGTCATTTCTGTGGAAAGTCTGGATACATTCGTCCAAATTGTTATAAGCTGTAAGCAGCTAAGCAAGCAAATAAGCCTAAAGTGCCTGTGCCTCAAGCACAAGATCCTATGGCACTCATTGGTGAATTGGTAAAGGCTCTAAACCTTTATTCCAATCCTGAAGTTGGAAATCACTCTAATGTGAATAAGAACTCCAATACTTGTAGTGCATCTAAAAAATTTTGGATGCAAAAGGCTCGATCTAATTGAGTCATTTTGACATGGTCCTTGTGCTTCTTTTCTCTATCTTTTGTGACCATTGTTCTTTGGTTTCTTTTTACCTTTTTGTTTTTAGGATTTGTATTGCATAACATTCATGCATTTCATTCTAGGATTTTTTTAAATTAAAAAAAAAGGGGGGAAAAGGAAACAAATTGTGTTTTGTATTCTCTCTCTTGATTTTTGAAAACAAGGTTGGTCAATTTATTTTCACATAACATGTCTTTGTACCTTGTTGAGTTTTGATAAGCTTATTTATTGCACTTGACTAGTTGAAACTTTATAGTGCATGTTGTGTGGGAAAGATGTTTATGGTGTTTATCACTTTGTCTTAATTTTGAAGTCACGTGTTATTTGACTGTCGGACTTGATCCTTTTGAGAAAAGTATAAATAACCGTCTTACCACTGTTCACTAGCCAATCATGAACACCTTAGTGCATATCTTAAGATTCTGTACTTGAGAAAGTGTAGCACATGCACAAAAAAGACATAAGGTGAAGCCTCGGTTTAATTGCTTAATGCTTAAAATTGGTGTGTACTATTAGGCTTGACGCCAAATCACATAATTAAAATTGGTGTGTATATTATGAGGCAAAACTCAAGAAACTTACATGATTGCAAGCTTATGTTCTAGAAGATGTGGGAGTTATATGATGTAACTCTTTAGAAAACAGTCTCTTTCAAATTCTATGTGATGAATTTTGTAGATTTTGTGTTTGATTTCTATTCACATATCACCTCACATGTATCTCAAGTTTTTGCTAGTTGCACACACTGCACAAGTTATTCTTTGCTAAACATTGTACATGTTATTGTGTGTGTTTTTGGTCTGACCAACCAAGTTTGAAAAATACCTTGAGTTTTATGCACAACTGATTTGTTGCTTGAGAATTTAAAAATAGAGATTGTTTGAAATCTAAATTTTTGGGAGAATTGGTTTTTAAAATCTTGGGTTTGTGAAAATCATTTCATCTCATACTCATGCATTTGTTTCATTTTTTTTAATGCTTTGAGGAGAGATTGCATCAAAATTCTGGTGTTTTTCAAAAATTCATTTTTTTACAATTTCAATCGATCGAGTCTGTTTTTCGATCAATCGAAATTGCATTTAAAACTTTCTGAGAGTTTCTGTCTGTTTCGATTGATCGAACCTGTTTCTCGATCAATCGAATATCATGAATCTAGTGTTTTAAACTCAGATCTTGACCTTTCAAAAAAACTTTTTCAAAAAGTTTCTAAGTTTTCTCTTTAAAGCACAATCACCCATTTTTTGTCATTTTCCTCCCAAATCTTTGCAAGGTTTTTCTCCTCTAAGGCTGGTAAGACCTTATACCCTTTCTTTTGCATTGTTTTTCATTTTTTTCATGCATTTTTCTCATGGTTTTTGGGTAAATTTTTGGACTTTACATAAATTGGGGTTTTTTTTTAATCAAGCCTTATTTTGTTAAATTGATCAATGGGTTTTGTTGCTATATGGATATATTCATGATATATGTTGGTTAATTTGATCAATTTGGGGTTTTGTGAAAAATTAAAAATTCTAGGGCTTGTATTGAATCCGATTTGGGGATTTGTTTAATTGGGTTAAAATTGATGAAATTGGCTTGTTAGATTGATGAAATTGATCATTCTAATCTGTTTTCTAACTTGTGTGATGATCAATTTGTCAATTTATTTCAAAACATGCAAGTGGTTTTCAAATTTTTTTTGGGTTTTTGTTAAAAACTCTATGCTCAAGCCAATTTTGTGAATTTGAACTTAAATTGAACCTAGTTTCACTGCATTAGAGCATGCATCATGCCATTTTATTGTTCATACATCATATAGATTTTTGTTCTATATCTGTTTTGTGCTAACTTGCAGTCTCCCCTTGGTTTTTCCTTTTTTTTGGTTCTTGGTTCTGCTTTGTGTTCTTGTCCTTTCCTTAGCACCATGCCTAGGAAAACTAGAGCCCATAAGACCCCCTCCACTTCTTCTGTGTCACCCTCTAGGAGTGAGTTGTTTAAGGATGCCAAGAGTAGAGAAGCCTTTGATAAGTTGAACAGTAAGAGGAAGATCTGGGCTGAGCATTCTGTTATTCTAGATGAGGTTGATCTAGCCATTAGGGCTAATTTTAAGAGTCGAAGTTGGTTGTCCTTGTTAAAGATAGATCACCCACCTCCGACGGCCCTCATTAGAGAGTTCTATTCGAACCTCTCTTGTCATGTCTATGATTCCAACACCCTTGTTAGGAGTTAGATACGAGGTGTAGAGTTCACCATTACTCCTGATGTAGTGGCTGATGCTCTTGGGGTTCTGGTCGTTAGGCACCCTGACTATCCCTATGAGGAGTCTCCACCCCTTGATGACGTTATGTCATACATCACTGGGTCTTCTATCCAGTAGGGTTCTGATCCTCGGATCACGTCCGCTGAGCTCCCTAAGACCACATATCTTTTTCTTAGGATAGCCGGTCATTCTTTGTGGCCTATCTCTCATCCCCACACCATCCCTATTGAGCGATGTGTGTTTTTGTGTGCACTTGTGTCTGGTGCTTCTAATTATTTTCCTCATCTGTTTCTTCGTTCTTTGAACGAGATCCATAGGAGTAGCACTGTTGGTCATGCCCATGTTTATCCTATCTTCATTCATCGAATTTTTTTATTTTTTTTTTTATTTTTAGGACTAGATGGTTTTCCTACTTCTAAGCCCATCCATATTACTAGTCTCATAGGTGCACAGGCCGAGACGTCTGGTGCTACTGCTGCTGTTGATGTTCCTCCACCGACTACTTTGGGTGATTCAAACATTCGACGTATGTTGGATCATGTCTTGACCATTCAGGTGGCTCATGGATAGATTTTGGTGGACTTTCTCGACGAGGTTCGTGCTTTGCGTGTAGAGTTGGTGCTTTCTCGATGTTCTACTTTGCCACCTCCTTTTGATGATGGGTTATGATTGCCCTTGGCATTCGGTCACAAAAAGGGGGAGTAGATTTTGATGAGCCTGTAGAGTTTTTGTTGTTTAGGGAGAGTTTTGTTTTTTTTTTTTTTGGAGCCTATGGTGATTAGACTGTATCTAGGAGCTATATCTTGCATTTACATTCTTTTGGTTCTAGATGTATTATTGGTGGGTTTTTCATGTTACTTCCAGTTACATTCATTGGTTTATATGATTCTTGTGTTCACTGCTTATTGATTTATATTTATAAATTATTCATTGATATATGTCTTTATTTTGTGTTGTGTGGATAATACAAGAATGCTTTGTTTAAAAGTGAGTTAATATTTTTTTTTAATGTATCTAACTTAGGGGGAGAGTTAGTTTACATATTTGTTGTTGTTTTACTATTTTTCTGTCACACATGCGTTTATGCATTTGTTGAGTATTTCAGGAAATACAAGTTGATTCACTTGAGCTGCTGTCAACACTTGCAACTGATGGATAGTAGTTAGGATTGAATTTATTGTTATGAGCATTTTTTTTTTTTGTAAAGGGCTTTATTTTGTAAACTTTGAGCTTTTAGTTGTGTTTTGTCACGAATTGCCAAAGGGGGAATTTGTTAGGTTCTAAAGACTTAGGAATTTATGTATTTAGAACTCTAATTTGTATTGTTGGCAAACCATGATCAAAACAGGTTATTTAGTCTTGTTTAGGCTTGCTCAAAGTTGTGCATTTATGTAAAGTTGGAATCGAGTGGCTGCAGAAGGCATTAGTGACTTTTGGCTAGGCTTGATCGATCGAAGCTTAGGCTCGATCAATTGAATCTCGGGTCAGAATGTTTTTTTTTTCTGCAGATTTCCAACTCAGCCCTAGCCTATTTTAATTCGTTTTAGGGTTTTATGTTTTGCCAAGGTATATAAAGCAAACCCTAGACTAGGCAGACAGGCTCTTTTATAGCTTAACTGCTCAAGCTTCATTATAGTGGTTGCAAGGAATCTACCAAAATAGCCTTCGAATTTGATACAAAGAGCCTGCTTATTTTGCCCAAGTAAGAACAAACTTGTTGTCTTTCATTGAGACTTTACAAAGTGATCACTAAGATATTCTACAGAGAAAGTGGGCATCATTGCAAGGTATTGGATATTACTTCTAGCAGATTAACTGCTTGTATGAACTGAAATGTGATTTTACACCACTAATCTATAGGAATAATAAAACTAAAATTGGACTGCTGTGTACGTTCATAAGAAATATCCTATTCATACATATTAATAGAGTAAATACAGATGATCATAGAAGTATTAACCATGTCGCAGATCATATAGAAATCATCAAAATATTGATTAATATGATTACATGATACTTGGACTAAATATTAAGAATCTTACAACATTTAATTACAATGCAATACCAGGTTTGTGCCACTACACCACTAAACTTGTACCCTAGGTGATCTAGGAATTGAAAATACAAAATTCTCCATTTCTTGTTCCATAGTAAAGGACCCAATACAACCCAAAACCCAACCACAAATCCAAGTGCCATACTTACAAAAAACCAATCCACCATATGCCCACCAAAACCCTTGCCCCTTTTGTTTTCAATGTTTGGTTTTACATAATTTATGGTACAATTATCAGTAAGTAGAGGTCCACAAAGCTTGTTTCCAAAAAAAACTGGATGCGCTGAAGCTTTGTTGCTGAGTGCTTGAAGGGATTCTCCCAATCAAATTGTTGTTCGACAAGTTCAAGTGGCTCAAAAATGTCAAACTTGACATACTTTGAGGAATTTGACCTGAAAGTTGGTTTATAGAGAAATCAATAGATTCCAGTGATCTCATATAACCTATATTCTCCGGGATCCTTCCAGTCAAGATATTAAATGACAAATTCAATGATTGTAGTCCTTGGAGATTGGCCACTTCTTTAGGAATCTCTCCTGACAAATTATTGTTGGAAAGGTCTATAATATTTACCAATTGAAGAGTGGAAGAATACTAAAGAGATTTTCCCTTAATCACAAGCAATTCACTTTCAAAAGGCCTAGAACTAGAACCTACCCCCCAATCAAGCAAAAAGAGGGGATAATTTGAATTGTTATTTCTAGCCATCATATTGAAATTGTTAACACATTTAGGTATGATTCCAAATAGCTTATTATGTGAAAGGTCTAGGATTTGGAGTGAAGTTAGAGCACAAAGTTCTTCTAGTATTTGACCTTGGAAATTATTGAAGCAAAGGCTGAGAATCATCAAGCTTGAAAGTCTGTGTCCAATCCACAAAGGTATGCTCCCAATAAATTCATTTTTGCCAATATCAATAGTAAACAAGTGTTTACAATTTTTCAACAAGGATGGAAATTTTCCAGAGAAACTGTTGTTGTATAGGTGCAAAGACCTAAGATTAATAAGAGATCCAATGGATGCTAGAATAGAACCAGAGAAATTGTTGTTTCCCAAATTTAAGACAACCAACCTTTGCCACTTCATCCAACAATTACTTATTTTCCCTAATAAAATATGTTTTTCCAAGATTGAGAAATTCCATATTTTTGGGCTCCTTCGTCTTGTAACACAAAAAGTGAAAAATAGATCCAGATAGTGAATTATTAGAAAGATCAAGGAAGCTTAGATTAGAGGATATACAAGGTAATGGACCTTCAACGTGAGTTGAATTCTTATCAATTATCGAAGAAGGGGAAAAAATCAAAGGGATATGTGGAATCTCTCCATAGATTTGATTGTGAGAGATAATTAGATAAGTAAATTGAGAAGACAAGTTCCAAAACCAAGGAGGAACTGCATCTATAATCCCTATGTTGGATATGTCCAAGCTTGAAAGTTGCTTTTGTGAACAGAGCCATGAAGGAAATTTGGGCCCTAAATTCCATGATCCCAAAGCTAAAGAGTTGAGTTGAAAAGGAGGGATCCAATCGAAACTTACATTTAAAGTCAATCGATTTTGAGATGCATCAAGTTTTTTTAATCTCATTAATTTGGAAAAATGTACTTCTAACACCACACCCTCCAACATATTTAAATCAATAGTCAGAGACACTAATTTGGAGAGCAGTCCAAAACTTTGAGGGAGCGTACCATTAATTTGATTACTCTGAAGGTCCAAGGATCTCAAAGAGGAAAGATTTCCTATAGACCATGGAATTGGACCTGAAATTGAGGTAGACCATAGAGAAAGAATGACCAGATTTTTAAATTTCACAAGTTCATCAGTCAAATGCCCAGACAGTTGAGCACCGTCCATGTCTAAGATCTCTAGTCTATTTGAAACACATCCTGATAGACTTTCAAATATTTCAGATATCTCTTGACCCCATTTGTTGTATGACAATCTAATTTCCCTTAATTTGCAGAGACTACATAAAGATCTTGGTACCTTTCCTTCAAGTTCATTGGAAGACAAGTCTATGCTAATGGCAGGTGTTAGGTTTCCAATGGCACTAGAGATTCTACCCTGCAAAAAATTGTCCTGGAGGTTGAAGAACTCAAGATGACTAAAACTTTACAGCCAATTGGGGATTGAAGAGTTGAAACTGTTTTTAGATAGATCAAGGTGCCTAAGTGAAGTCAAATTTTGGAGGTGAACAGGGATTGGACTTGGAAACAAATTTTCAGATAGATCAAGAGAAACCAGATTATGAAGACCAAAGACCCAAAATAGAATCGAAGTGTTTTGAAAATAGTTGGATGAAAGATGAAGGCTGGTGAGAGATGAAAAGTTAATACTACTAGGTATCAGTGGTGGGATGAAACCAGAAAGGTCACAAGATGACAATCGCAACTCTGACAAGGAAGGGAGTCTGTTTATCTCTTGTAGCCAATCAGAGGCTTTGCTAAGGTTTGCATAACTTCCAAGATCGAGATAGTGCAAATTAGAGAGATTCCCAAGTTGATGAGGAATAAATCCCCCAAATCTCGCATTGGAGAGATTAAGATATCTTAAGCTCCCCATTGAACCGAGGAATTTGGGAATGTGAGTACCACCGAAATCATTGTAGCTGAGGTCTAAGTAAATCAAATGCTTCAAATCAAGTAGAGAAGGATTTATCTTACCGCTGAACATTGACCTCTCATAAGCTTCATATTGAGCTTCCCATTGGTCACCATTGGTTATAAGCTCGTCATATAGAGGATAGAAGGTTCTGAGATGGAGTTGGAGGACATGACCGATGCGGTTGTGGCAGACAACATTGACCTAGTCACAACAATCCTCGTCAGATGTAGCAATAGCAGCCCAAGAGCCAAGTCGGTTTAAAGAATCTTTCAGGTCTTGCTTGAAGTTTAGAAGTGCTTGTCGCTCGCTTTCAATGCAACGAACCTCAGAGTCGGCAATGAGGAAACAGAGGAGAAGGGTTAAAGTAACAACTATTATCATTCTCAACAAGGAACCTTGCATCATCATCATCATTTTTATGAAAATAATAATAAAACTGATATATGATTTTGTTATGTTTGGTAGCAATGGCATAGGACTTATTTATAGGAAGCGGACCCATCCATATTTCGTATTGCATTGTGCTCGAGGAGTTTGTTTAATGCTTTCAATTTCAAACACACATTAGGGATTGACTGATTGAGTAAGTCTTGTAGATGGGACCCTCTATTTGGATGCGTATCAATTTTCTATCTTTATGAAAATTTTTAATTTTGATAAAGATGGTTGAATTTGTTTGGTGGAATTTTGACCAATCAAGTTACCATGCGTTGCACATTTCATAAAGATAAAAAATTGATATGTATCCAAATAAAGGGTCCCATCTACAAGACTTACTCAGTTAGTCAATCCCTAATGTGTGGTTGAAATTGAAAGCATCAAACAAACTCTTCGAGCACAATACAATAAGCTTGTATTTGGATAGGGCATTTTGCCCAATTTTCACGTCTGCATTTTGTATACAGGTCTTATGGATATTGTTTATAGGCCTACAAAAGTCATCTAAACACAGATTTCAATATAAATTTAGGTCCCATTGTTGGAATTTGTGCCCTAGAATCCTATTGTATAATGCTATGTATTATATTATGTATGACATGATGTATAACTTATTATTGCAATTAATAAAGTTGTTTTATTATTATCTGAAATAATGGTAACATGAATGTTTGGACATTATCATATAGTCCATGAGATGCATAGTATGTGATTTAGTCACAGAAGATATAAGTCACAAGTTCTTTGTAAACACAGAATTTGGTTCGTAATCGGTGATGAAATTGGGCATTTCATCTGCAAAGACTATAATATATCAACTAAGATGATTTGTCTTGGTCATGGAAGTGGTGACTTCTAGTTGATATATTTTAAGAGTTAAAACATATTGAACTGGACCGCTGTAAGATTTATTATTCTCCTAATGACTGTCAATTGAATAATAAATCTCAAAAACTCAAGATTACTTAAAGATCCAATGGATGTTGGAAATTTACCAGTGAAATTGTTGTTCCCCAAATTTAAGACAAACAAGCTTTGCCACTTCATCCAACAATTACTTATTTTCCTTGATAAAATATTTTTTCCAAGATTGAGAAATCTCATACTTTTGGACTCATTCATCCTGTAACACAAAAAGTGAGAAATAGATCCAAATAGTGAATTGTAAGAAAGATCAAGAAAGGTCACATTTGAGGATATACAAGGTAATTGACCTGTGAAGTTATTTGAACTCACATCAATTATTGAAGGATAGGACAAAATCAAAGGGATATGTCGAATCTCTCCATAGATTTGATTGTGAGAGATATTTAGATAAGTAAACTAAGAAGACAAGTTCCAAAACCAAGTAGGAACTGCATCTATAATCCCTGTGTTGGATATGTCCAAACTTAAAAGTTGCTTTTGTGAACAGAGCCATGAAGGAAATTTGGGCCCTAAATTCCATGATCCCAAAGCTAAAGAGTTGAGTCGAAAAGGAGGGATCCAATCGAGACTTACATTTAAAGTCAATCGATTCCGAGATGCAACAAGTGTTTTTAATCTCATTAAATTTTCAAAATGAACTTCTAACACCACACCCTCCAACATATTTAAACCAATATTCAAAGACTCTAATTTGGAGAGCAGTCCTAAACTTTGAGGGAGAGTACCGTTAATTTGATTTCTCTGAAGGTCCAAGGATCTCAAAGAGGAAAGATTTCCTATATACCATGGAATTGGACCTGAAATTGAATTATACCCCAAAGAAAGGACGACCAGAATCTTAAATTGCCCAAACAGTTCATCAATCAAATGCCCAGAAAGTCGATTAAAAGATTAATCCAAGATCTCTAGTCCATTTGAAACACATCCTGATAGACTTTCAAAGGTTTCAGATATCTCTTGACCCCATATGCTGAATGACAATCTAATTTCCCTTAATTTGTAGAGATTGCCTAAAGATCTTGGTATCTTTCCTTCAAGAAGTAAATTGGATGACAAGTCTATGCTAATGGTAGATGTTAGGTTTCCAATGGCACTAGAGATTGTACCTTGCAAACTATTGTCCTCGAGGTTGAGGAACTCAAGATTACTAAAACTGTACAGCCAATTGGGAATTGAAGAGTTGAAATAGTTCCCAGATAGATCGAGCTGCCTAAGTGAAGTCAAATTCTAGAGATGAACAGGGATTGGACCTGGAAACCAAATTTCAAATAGATCAAGAGAAACCAGATTATGAAGACCAAAGACCCAAAACAGAATCGAAGTGTTTTCAAAACGGTTCGATGAAAGATGAAGGGTGGTGAGAGATGAGAAGTTAATACTACTGGGTATCGGTGGTGGGATAAAACCAGAAAGTGCACAATTGGACAATTGCAACTCTGACAAAGAAGGGAGTTTGTTTATCTCCTGTAGCCAATTAAAGGCTTGGCTAAGGTTTACAGAATTCAAATCAAGGTGTTGTAGTAAAGGAAGACCAGAGAGCCATTGAAGGTTCTTGACATGTAAATCATTATAATAATAATTATTACTTCCATGTTCGAGATAGTGCAAATTAGAGAGATTCCCAAGTTGATGAGGAATCAATCCCCCGAATCCCACATTGTAGAGATTAAGAAATCTTAAGCTCTCCATTGAGCCGAGGAATTTGGGAATTGGATTAAAATTGAAAAAATTGCCATTGAGATCCAGGTAAATCAAATGCTTCAAATCAAGCAGAGAAGGATTTATCTAACTGTCGAACACTGACCTCTCATAAGCTTCATATTGAGCTTTCCATTGGGCATCATAAGTTGTAAACTTGTCATCCATAGGAGGAAAGCTTTTGAGACAGAGTTGGAGGACGTGACCGGTAACGTTGTGGTAGAGAACACCGACCCAGTCACAACAATCCACGTCAGATGCGGCAGCCCAAGAGGCAAGGCGGTTAGAAGGATCTATAAGGTGTTGCTTGAAGTTGAGAAGGGTGTGTCGCTCGCTTTCAATGCAACGAACCTCAGAGTCAGCAGTGAGGAAACAAAGGAGAAGGGTTAAAGTAACAGCTATTATTATTCTCAACAAGGAACCCTCCTTCGTCGTCGTCATCATCATGCTTTTTTATAAAAATAATAATAATAAAACTGGTATATGATTTTGTTATGTTTGGTACCAATGGCATAGGATTTATTTATAGGAAGCAGACCCATCCATCCATCTTATTGCATTGTGCTCAAGGAGTTTGTTTAATGCTTTCAATTTCAACCACACATTAGGGATTGACTGACTGAGTAAGTCTTGTAGATGGTTGAATTTTGATAAAGATGGTTGAATTTTGACCAATCAAGTTACCGTGCGTTGCACTTTTCATAAAGATAGAAAATTGATATGTATCCAAATAGAGGTCCCATCTACAAGACTTACTCAATCAGTCAATCCCTAATGTGTGGTTGAAATTGAAAGCATCAAACAAACTCCTCGAGCACGATACAATAAGTGTGTGTTTGGGTTGGGCATTTTGCCCAATCTCCACGTCTGCGTGTTTGGATTGGGGCATTTTGCCCAATCTCCACATCTACGTTTTGTCTGCGAGTCTTTGTAGATACTATTTATAGACTTACAAAAGTCATCTAAACACAGATATCAATATAAATTTAAGTCCCACAGCACTATTTACACATTTAAAAATTATTTTACTATAGTGTTTTTAGCAATAAGTTTTTAGTTTTCAGCAAATAAGTGGTATTTAAACACACCCTAAAATAGAATATGTCCCACAATGACTTAAGTCTCTGGGTATTATGGTAGCGATTGTTTAGCAACAAAGTTTTTAAGGTGATAAACTGATAATATCACTGCTTTTATGCTAAAATTATATAATAATAGTCATAATAATAAGATATCGTGTAGACTTTACCTGATCCTTACATTTAAATGTTGCAAAGAAAAAGGGGACAAAACTTTTATGTTATCATAGGCAAATACTCCTTATTGGAATTACAAAAACTAGGCCAGATTGAACTATTCTAAGGCTGAAAAGGTGAATTATCATATAAATTGATTAATGGGCTGAGTTTGTCAATTCCAGCCTCAAATCGTAAAACAAATTTATTGCATTGGACGGCATGATGCTCAAAATTTATAATGTACTAACTTGTAAGTTGTACTTACACATGAAAACTGAACGGTTTTAGACCCCTTAGAACAACCAGATTGGTTAGCCTAGATTAATTAGCCAAGTTGTTACTTAGTCAAATTATGCAATTCTAAGTTAAAGCAATCAAATAATCATATCAAAATAATAAAGTAGCGGAATAATAAAAGACACAATGATATGATCACCCAGGAAACCACACGGTAAAAACCTGGGGAGGATTTGACCTAGCTATCCTTAAGGTAAACCTGAATCCACTATGTGAAAGAATCAAAGTTCATACAGAAGGACTACAAGCTCCCCGCTTGACTTCCTAATGCTACCCACCAGTAGAACTTACTGACACGACCACGTGCAAGCTCCGAATCCACGGACTCCTTCTTTCTTGGATTCTTTAATCAGCTACAAGCACCCACGCTTGATATTCTTTAAGCTTCAATGGTAGCAACCAAGTTGATCATCAAGATATTGATACTATCTCTAACTTGAAAACTCTAAGCTTTGTATAAAAGAAAGCTCCTCTAGATCTCACAAGAGATTTACACAAAACAGCAATGTATGAGCAACAATACAACTGGAGCAACTCTCAAAACATGGCTAGGATTTTACCTTATATACCTAGGGCAAAAACATAAAACCCTAAACGTTTTAATGAGTTAGGGCTGAGTTGGAAATACTGCAGAAAACGCAATCTGGTTGATTTTCGATCGATCGAATCTATTCTTCGATCGATCGAGTCAGACCAAAATGCCCCAATGCATCTACAGTCTCTCGATTCCAACTTTACAATAATCAAACAACTTTGAACACACTATAACAAGACTAAACACATTGTTTTGATCATGGTTTGCCAATATTACAAATTAGAGTTCTAAATACATAAATTCCTAAACCTTTAGAACTTAACAAAAACATTTAATAATATGATAGTTTTACGTAGTTGAGTGAATTAGTCATCTTAGATTTTCTTTGATATATATATATATATATATGACGGCATGAGCTTTTAAATTGCAAAACATAAGGTTAATTTTAAATCGCAAAACTCAAAAGTCTTTGAGTTTGTTGGGTAGTCATTATCGTGTTCAATTAGTCAAAAAGTTTGAGGCATATATGTACCTTTCACTCAGACCATGATGAAAGCAAAATAAGAAAAACGAAAAAGATAGTACAACATTAAAAACAAATCTACTTCTCATTTTCTGCAATTTATAGATTAAAAAATTTATAATGATTAGAGTACTTTAAAGTTTAAACATTAAAAATAGACCAGATCCAATTAAATCAATTGGGTCAATGTCCTGTCTTTTATTTATTGTTTTGTTTGTTTGTTTGTGCATGCAAGCTATCAAAGTGATGCAACTTTGTGCAAAAACTTCCCTAGTATTGACAAAGGTTTTTCATTTTCTCTCTTTCTCCATTGCTTTTCCCATTAACTCCATCAAAGTATGCATATTGATAAAGAATATAATTTTTTGAAAGTACAAAATAAAGATAGGTTCAAATAATTTGTTTAATGTCAAATCCTTCATTTCCTAAAGGAATCTAATCTATACATGAATTTGAGACACTTAGTTTAAAAAAGATTATTAATACATTAGAAGTTATGGACTGTATATTAACAGTCATTGGAATGATATCATCTTGATAAATTATTATCCAAGAGTAATCACTAAACACAAAGACAAACTCAAACTTCATAAACAAAATAGATTATCCCTACAGAGTACGGACAATGGACCATTCCTCATAAATTCATAATGTTTTTCCTCATAAATTCATAATGTTTTGCAGTTCAAAAGACTTTTCATCATGCCATTAATGCTAGACACCAACTCTTTTAGTTGTGGAATTGATCCAGTTGAAGATTTCCATAAGAGGCACTTCTCCTTTGTTTATTATTTGAAAATATAATTGTATAATCATGTATCCTTCATGAAACCTAAGAATTATCAAACTATGAAGACTTAAAGCACTTTTAATGGATTATTCATTAAAAAAAAGTAACAATTGAATACTCAATACTAGTGTTAACAATTGTTCACCTCAAACATGCTAAAAAATATTATTTTTTATTGGATTCGTACTGTGTACTTTGTAAATACTGCCTGAAGTTTAAGAGCTTCGCGTGGAGAGTGAGCATTAATCTCCTCCCCAAATATGATAACAGACTATGCTAGATGTAATACAACTTTGAATTCAATAAAACCTAATATTTTTATAAAAAAAGTACAACATATCTTCTTCTTCTTTGTCATCAAGCATCTCAAAAATAAAGATACAAGAGGAATCCAATTCACATACTAATCCACCTAGCTACAAACAGCTACCATGCTGCAAATGTAATTCATGTAAAAACTTACTACACAAAAGCATCTTAAGTGGGGCCATTATATGGCAGACATGATTGGATAAGATTTATTAAAATAAATAAATAAATAAAACCCTAACATTACAATGATTTTTTTTTAAAGGTAATATTTTACAATAGCCTAAAACGAAAAATCTAGCACCAGTCCTGATGGTTTCCTTATGTTCCAAAATCCATATGATGATTACTTTATACCTTCAAATGAGGTGTACAACATAACCAATCAATTTTGTTGGATGCATGCCCCTTAATATCAAAATGGAAAGGTACAAGTTATTTTAAAAGAAGAAAAAAATATCTCAATTCTCTATAATACACTTCTCTCTTGCAGATCCAAGTGAACATTTGACATCTAAGAAGTAGCTGAGGAAGAGAGCACATCAAGATACCGGTCAAGTCATTCATTGACAAGCACAAGCAGGAGGTTGGAAAAATGTAACGGTTGAAAATTTGAAATATATACATTAGAATGAACCAAAGCTTTTGGTGATCGATCTCTTGAATCAATAGCTCCTTTGACTATGTTTTTGGTTGGCTGTCATCTGCAGAAACGTATACATCAGTTATAGTTTCTAATAAAGGTATTCATAAAATGATGAAAATTAAGCATGAAAAGCTTAAAGCATTAATGTAGAACTGACCTCCTTGAGAAGGATCTTCATGTACAAAAAAACTTGTGGCGACTATCAGATAGCAAAGAATAAGCATAAGACCTTTAAAATAATTAGAAGTTCCTTCCTGCAAACAAAACATTTGGAACACATAAGAATTTGTGTACTAAATTACAAAAAGATTAATAACAATCATGAAAATGGAATCCACAATAATTAAGAGACAAATTATTAGCACAAAACTTATTTAAAAAACAATTGAGCAAACAAGAAAACTCAGAAAGTATTTGGAACTTATTTAAAATGCTTACTAGCCTCTTCACAGGAGCCATGCCTGTGTTCAAATGTTTTTTTTTTTCAACAGAAAAGCATAAGTAGTTATAGCTCATAAGCACATGCATTTATTTTTTATTAGAAGAACAAAGATAGTTAAAAATAGTAGTTAGTGCAAAAAGTGGAGCATGTGGGAAGCTACTATGGTTACTACTTCTAGTTATAATTTAGTTTGTATTGTGTTCTAAATTTTAAATGTGGCCTAAAAAATTAGGTGTTTGACATATGTTATTTTCCTTAATTGACCCTATTATTCAAAGTAATTTTAATTTACTGTGATTAATGCGAGGGTATTTTGGACCATTTAAAAATTGGACACCAAAGAGTCATATTCTCTTTAATAATAGAGATATTCAGCTTATACAAAAGCGTACCATGGCAAATATTATATATAATGCTTCCTTCCCTTAAAATCATTTGACCAAACTATAGGTTTTTTTTTTCTTAGTCACCGAATTACAAACCTGCAGCATGAAGGCTACGACTAAGACAGTTATGAAAAGCGTTGCTGTCTCGAAAAGCTGAAAGTAGTCTAAGTCCATACGTAGCCCCATCATCCAACCAACAACTACAGAAAAAGAAATCTGCAGCAATAGAATAATGATTTTAGCAGATATTGACACCAAAAAAGAAACCTTCAATAAATTTATACTAAACAGAATAATCATCAGTTCAAAAAGAATAACCTTGTGTGAATGACCCTTCCAAAGACAAAATGAATCATACAAGATGTTCTTTTCCTTATTTTCTCTAAATTAATCTTTCTTTTATTTTTCCTTTTTTTTTTTGGACATTGTTTAAATTTGTCTGAAGGCTTTCTTGTTTGAGCCACAATAAACATCACATCACAGGCAACAAAGATCACACAAATCAAATTCATGTAAATAGGTCTGAATAGGAGCATATCATCGAAAGTGTACAAGTTTCAAGCCAATAAAGGTGGCAACAAAAGCTGCTCAGATAGAAGAAATTACTCATGATAGTAATTATAATAATCACCAGCTCTCTTTTCCAATTAAATAGTTTATCCATTAGCTGGGACAGCCAATGAGGTGAAAAACTAAAGGCTGAATAAGCCTAAATTCCCAAATTCTAGAAGATGGCTGGTTTTGATAGAGATTGAGACCTCTGTTATATTCACTTTTGTCTTGGTGGAAAGAGGACCAGGGAGGGAAAGATCATGCACCATTTACTAATATACTTTTAGCGATGAAAGAGATATTTTAGCAGAACTTCAAAGCAGCTGAAGAACAAGAATTAACATTTTCTTGTTCCTATGAACTTGTCAGTTACTCAATCCCTAAAAAAGAATACATCTAGTGACTCTTGAAGAACATAAAGTTTAGAGGATATATTGAAGATTGAAACAATTTTCTATTTCAGTGCTTAAAATATTTGTTTAAATGCAATTCAGATTCAAAAGTAAAAATACGAAATATCACTCAAGTCAACAAACTCTTATATTTTGGAAGTACAAATATAAAATAGCTTCAGAAGGAACCCATCTGGTTAATGCTTACCCCAAACATAGATATCTGCGTTGATGATCCTATTGCCACTCCTAATGAAATGTCCTGTGAAGAAACTCAATTATTAAAACTAAATTCTAAAAAATAAAAAAAATGTTAGAAATGAACGTCAGAAAGCTTACAAGCTTATCTTTCATGGCAAACATAATAGCACTTGCATGCTCTGCAGCACTCCCCACAATTGGGAGCAAAATAACATTAATAAACGTAAGTGGCATATTCCATGCAATCGATGTTCCCTGCAAAACGACCAAACCAATCAGAATGTTCATAAATCATTCAATTACAATAGCAAAATGGTAATCTTTCTCATAGAAACTATGGAAATCCCAACACTTTGTAATCTGAACAACCATATCAAGTGAGTACAATCACCAATATCAAAGAGAAGAGGCAGCAGAGTAAATGAAAAGCAGGGAAAGAGAGGGGGGGGGGGGGGGGGGGGGGAAGGGAGGATAGAAAAATGGTACTTGGATTGGTGAAACACTTGTGAGGGTTTGCCCATTTCACCAAGGTTTAACATGAGCTTTCAACCTAATGCACACCTGCTTCTTTGCCAGACTTATTGCCAGTCATTGGATAAGAGTCAAGTTGCATTCTTTGAAGTGAATATTTTCATTAGTTTACGAATTAAAGGCAATTTTTTGCACATAAAAATATCTGGAATTTCACAAGATTCCTACAAATAGTTTTACTTGTGGTTTTTTTTGCACATAATATTTCTTGGATGTGTTTAAGTTAGTCAACCATTTATGGTTTTTTTTTTTAAATCCTTTTAACACATTTTTTTTTCCATTTATGTAAAAAAATATTATAATTATATAATTTAAATATTTCATATTACATAAAACTTATAAAAATAGAAAATACTTTTAAATAATACCTGCACTATTTAAACTATAAATTTTACCAAGTTTACAACTAGCTTTTTTTACTTATTACTTATCGAAAAGGGAGAGGTGTTATTAAAATCTGGAAGTATAATACAATTTCTCCATAACAGACTATTAAGCTAGATGTGATACAACTTTGACTTCAATAAAAGCTAACATTTTAAAGAAAAAGTACATCATATCAACAATGTCATTAAGCATCTGAAATATAAAGAAACGGGAACTCAAGTCGCATATATCACACAAAACGGGTTTCTTGTCCAAGCTGCAATAAACATCACATCACAGATGACAAATATGACACAAAACAAATTCATGTAAATAGATCATAATAGAAGCATATATTTCAAAGTGTACAACATTCCTGCCATAAAAAGGTGGAGCTGCTCCAAAAGAAGAAATTACATGATAGTAAGTGTGATCCTCAACAGCTCTCTTTTCCAGCTAAGAATTTTATCCATAATTCCATATGTTGAGACAACCAATGAGGTGCAAAACTAAGGCTACAAAAGGGACTATTCCCGTATTCTTGAAGATGACAAGCCCTGATTGAGATTGGGACTTCTGTTGTATATGCCTTTGTCCTTGGAGGAAACATGACAGGGGAGGGGATGATCAAACTCCATTTACAAATATAGTTTTAACGATGAAAGAGATATTTAATATTTTAAAAGAATTTCAAAGCAGCTAAAGAAACAGATCACTTTTTTGTTCCTCAAAAATTTTCAGTTACTCAGTTATTAAAAAAGAATACATTTATTTAACATGAGGATGCACAAAACACTTAACGACTTGTCAATAACATAGAAGTCAGAGGATATTTTTGAAGATTGAAATGGTTCTATCCATATCAAGGAGCTCTGCATTAAAGATAGTCCCAGGACTGAGAATGAAATTGAAAAGTCTCCAAAAAGCTTCATTACAAGGAATCTACCAAAATAGCCTTCAAATTTGATACAAAGAGCCTGCTTATTTTGCCCAAATAAGCACAAACTTGTTGTCTTTCATTGAGACTTTACAAAGTGATCACTAAGATATTCTACAGAGAAAGTGGGCATCATTGCAAGGTATTGGATATTACTTCTAACAAATTAATTGCTTGTACGAACTGAAATGTGATTTTACACCACTTATCTATAGGCATAATAAAACTAAAATTGGACTGCGGTGTACGTTCATAAAAAATATCCTATCCATACATGTTAATAGAGTAAATATAGATGATCATAGAAGTATTAGCCAGGTCGAAGATCATATGGAAAGCATCAAAATATTGATTAATATGATTACATGAAACTTGGACTAAATATTAAGAATCTTACAACATTTACTTACAATGCTATACCAGGTTTGTGCCACTACACCACTAAGCTTGTACCCTAGGTGATCTAGGAATTGAAAATACAAAATTCTCCACTGCTTATTCCATAGTAAAGGACCAAATACAACCCAAAACCCAACCACAAATCCAAGTGCCATACTTACAAAAAACCAATCCACCATATGCCCACCCAAACCCTTGCTCCTTTTGTTTTCAATGTTTGGTTTTACATAATTTATAGTACAATTATCAGTAAGTGGAGGTCCACAAAGCTTGTTTCCAAAAAAACTGGATGCGCTGAGGCTCTGTAGCTGAGTGCTTGAAGGGATTCTCCCAATCAAATTGTTGTTCGACAAGTTCAAGAGGCTCAAAAATGTCAAACTTGACATACTTTGAGGAATTTGACCTGAAAGTTGGTTTACAGAGAAATCAATAGATTCTATTGATCTCATAGCACCTATATTCTCCGGGATCCTTCCAATCAAGACGTTAAATGACAAATTCAATGATAGTAGTCCTTGGAGACTAGCCACTTCTTTAGGAA
This sequence comes from Quercus variabilis, assembly GCA_030445155.1. Lineage (NCBI taxonomy): Eukaryota > Viridiplantae > Streptophyta > Magnoliopsida > Fagales > Fagaceae > Quercus > Quercus variabilis. The sequence goes on from CP129452.1 coordinate 1,437,247, forward strand.
TCTCTCCTGATAAATTGTTGTTGGAAAGATCTATAAAATTTACCAGTTGAAGTGTGGTGGAATATTCAAGAGATTTTCCCTTAATCACAAGCAATTCACTTTCAAAAGGTAGAGAACCATCAGCAAAATGAAGAGGAAAAGATATGGGATGATTTGAATTGTTATTTCTGGCCATCGTAATGAAATTGTTAACACATTTAGGTATGCTTCCAAACAGCTTATTATGTGAAAGGTCAAGGATTTGGAGAGAAGTTAGAGCACAAAGTTCATCCGGTATTTGACCATAGAAATTATTGGAGCGAAGGTTGAGAATCATCAAGCTTGAAAGTCTATGTCCAATCCACTTAGGTATGCTCCCATCAAATTCATTTTTGCCAATATCAATAACAGACAAGTCTTCACAATTTTTCAACAAAAATAGAAGTTTTCCGGAGAATTTGTTGTTGAACAAATGTAAAGACCTAAGATCACTTAAAGATCCAATGGATGTTGGAATTTTACCAGTGAAATTGTTGTTCCCCAAATTTAAGACACGCAAGCTTTGCCACTTCATCCAACAATTACTTATTTTCCCTGATAAAAGATTTTTCCCAAGATTGAGAAATTCCATAAATTTGGGCTCATTCATCTTGTAACACAAAAAGTGAGAAATAGATCCAGATAGTGAATTGTTAGAAAGATCAAGAAAGGTCACATTTGAGGATATACAAGGTAATGGGCCTTCAAAGTGATTTGAACTCATATCAATTATTGAATAATAGAACAAAATCAAAGGGATATGTGGAATCTCTCCATAGATTTGATTGCGAGAGATATTTAGATAAGTAAACTGAGAAGACAAGTTCCACAACCAAGTAGGAACTGCATCTATAATCCCTGTGTTGGATACGTCCAAGCTTGAAAGTTGCTTTTGTGAACAGAGCCATGAAGGAAATTTGGGCCCTAAATTCCATGATCCCAAAGCTAAATAGTTGAGTTGAAAAGGAGGGATCCAATCGAGACTTACTTTTAAAGTCAATCGATTCTGAGATGCACCAAGTGTTTTTAATCTCATTAAATTGGCAAAATGAACTTCTAACAGCACACCCTCCAACATATTTAAACCAATATTCAGAGACTCTAATTTGGAGAGCAGTCCAAAACTTTGAGGGAGAGTACTGTTAATTTGATTACTCTGAAGGTCCAAGGATCTCAAAGAGGAAAGATTTCCTATAGACCATGGAATTGGACCTGAAATTGAATTATACCCCAAAGAAAGGATGACCAGATTTTTAAATTGCCCAAACAGTTCATCAGTCAAATGCCCAGACAGTTGAGCACCGTCCATTTCTAAGATCTCTAGTCCATTTGAAACACATCCTGATGGACTTTCAAAGATTTCAGATATCTCTTGACCCCATTTGTTGTATGACAATCTAATTTGCCTTAATTTGCAGAGACTACCTAAAGATCTTGGTACCTTTCCTTCAAGAAGTAAATTGGATGACAAGTCTATGCTAATGGCAGATGTTAGGTTTCCAATGGCACTAGAGATTGTACCCTGCAAACTATTCTCCCCGAGGTTGAGGAACTCAAGATGACTAAAACTGTACAGCCAATTGGGGATTGAAGAGTTGAAATAGTTCCAAGATAGATTGAGGTGCCTAAGTGAAGTCAAATTCTGGAGATGAACAGGGATTGGACCTCCAAACCAATTGGAAGATAGATCAAGAGAAACCAGATTATGAAGACCAAAGACCCAAAACAGAATGGAAGTGTTTTCAAAACTGTTGGATGAAAGATGAAGGGTGGTGAGAGATGAAAAGTTAATACTACTGGGTATCGGTGGTGGGATGAAACCAGAAAGTGCACAATCTGACAATCGCAACTCTGACAAGGAAGGGAGTTTGTTTATCTCCTGTAGCCAATCAGAGGCTTGGCTAAGGTTTGCATAACTCAAATCAAGGTGTTGTAGTAAAGGAAGACCAAAGAGCCATTGAAGGTTCTTCACATGTAAATAATTATAATAATAATAATTATTATCATAATTATAATTATGTCCAAGATCGAGATAGTGCAAATTAGAGAGATTCCCAAGTTGATGAGGAATCAATCCCGCAAATCCCGCATGGGAGAGATTAAGATATGTTAAGCTCCCCATTGAACCGAGGAATTTGGGAATGTGAGTACCACCGAAATCATTGTAGCTGAGGTCTAAGTAAATCAAATGCTTCAAATCAAGCAGAGAAGGATTTATCTTACCGCCGAACACTGACCTCGAATAAGCTTCATATTGAGCTTCATATTCCTCATAACTTGTGTGCTCGTCATAGAGAGGATAGAAGGTTCTGAGATGGAGTTGGAGGACATGACCGGTGCGGTTGTGGCAGACAACACCGACCCAGTGACAGCAATCCACGTCAGATGAAGCAGCCCAAGAGGCAAGGCGGTTAGAAGGATCTGTAAGGTGTTGCTTGAAGTTGAGAAGGGCGTGTCGCTCGCTTTCAATGCAACGAACCTCAGAGTCGGCAGTGAGGAAACAAAGGAGAAGGGTTAAAGTAACAGCTATTATTATTCTCAACAAGGAACCCCCCTTCTTCATCATCATCATCATCATGCTTTTATAAAAATAAAACTGGTTTATTAGAACGAAATTGGTATTTAACCATAACTGAACAACAATACAGTTAGTTGGACCTGATTACGAAGTATATATTATTATAACATCTCGAGTCTATTAGACTCAATTTTAGTACACATAAATCGACTCTTTTAGGCTCGGTTTTTTTAAATTGACCTGGTCTACTGCCACGTGGAGTACACGTGGAATTCGAGTTTTATAAAGTCGATTTCTGACCGTGCATCCACGTGGCCTACACCTGGCAATAATAATGACGTGGGCGACACTTGGATCTCGATGGTTAAAAACTCGATTATCGAGTGTTAAAAACTCGATTTTTAGTCAGGTCCTGTCTTGTCCATTTCAGTTGGCACGTGGGGAGGATCAGAGACATTTTTTAAAAAAAACGCCTCTCTCACAGTCTTCATCTCTCCATTCTCTCTCACAGTCTTCAGTCTCACTCACAGACCAACTCTCTCACCTCTCCATTCTCACGTTCTCTCACTCATCCTCATCCTCTCCCTCTTCGTCTCACCCTCACACTTCGGTGCCTCTCTCAGTCACTCTCTCCACCCTCTTCTCTCAGTCAGTCACCCTCTTCGGCGAAGAGTTTGGTAAAGGCACAGAGAGGTGTACCGTCTCAGGCCTCTCCTCCTAAAGTGTGAGGTGTACCGTCTCAGTCTCACTCACGGTGCGTTGATCAGTCTACGCGGTCTGTGAAAACTAAAAAAAAAGGGTGAGAAACTGTTTATATATAATGGGTTTCTCCGTTTGGTTGCTGAGAAACAGTGGGTTTAGTTTTGAATTTCTAAAAAAGGACAACTTTATATTTGCTGAGGATTTAATTTTAGTGGGTTTGTGGGTTCTGTTTTGAGAAATTTTATATTTGTTGTTTTGAGAAATTTTAGTGGGTTTGTTGTTTTGAGAAATTTTAGTGGGTTTGTGGGTTTGTTGTTTTGAGAAATTTTATATTTGCTGAGGATTTAGTTTTAGTGCTTTCATTGTTCTCAGTTATTGTTATGTGTTAAAAATTTCATTGTTCTCAGTTATTGTTATGTGTTAAGAATAAGGCTGATTTTTCATTGTTCTTATATGTGAAGGTTGATACTTCAAATTATAGTAAATTTAGGCTTTGGAGATTAAATTTGAAGAAGTGTTTCTTTATGCGATTGGGAAAAAAAAAACTGACTTTTGATTCACTATTCTTTTGCAGGTTGGGCGAATCACATTTCAGACCAACTTTCAGCCACATCTTGTCTGGGCATTTCATCAGGTTGGGCTGGTCTCATCTTAATCCTTTATTTATTTATTTTTTATTTCATAAATATGCTTATCTTAATCCATGCTTATAGTAATAAAATTAATATGTATGCCTGATTTTTCAGTTATGAAAGTGGTAAACAGGCTATATGTAGGTCTGATGGCAAAATAGGTTGTGATATGTTTTAGTTATAAGGTTTTAGTACAAACGTTAAATCATTTTGCTATAATCATTTTGCAAGTATGCTGCCTGCTGCTTGTTTATTGGTTTCCTTGTATGGCTAACTGCCCCCTTACCTATGCGTTGTTTAGATTAGTAAGGTCCAGTGCTAAAATACCACTTCTCTTAACTGTATGGGGATTGTTAGTAAGGTCCAATGCTAAAATACCACTGGTCATGTAATCTTCATCAGATTTTTTTTGGCTCTTGCATGTCACAACTCACTTGTACTGATGCCATAGAGAAATTCTTCTTAGTGGCCAGTGCTAATGCTCATATGACATGCCACAGAAGCTTAAAAAAACATGTCCATGTAACTCTAGTGGCCAGTGCTAAGAAATTATTCTTAGTGGCTAGTTTATTATCACTAATATTTATGATCTTACTTTACATGTGAAGTTTAATTAATCTATGTATTGCAGGAGTATACTGCAGTTTGTATAATTTTTTAAGTTTATTCTCTATAAATTTTGGCTTTGCTGGTTAATTGAAGGGGAGTGAAGCCTCCTAAATTTCCCATTTTAGTCGGACAAAATGACAAATATGAACCAAACTCAATTTTCACCTCTGGCTTAAAAAAAAAAAACAAAAAAAACAACCAATGCATCTAGCATTTAGTTTTTATTTTTTATTTTTATTTTTATCACTCGTATGGCATCTAGATTTTGTTTTGATCAGTCATATGGCATTTAGATATATATGGAAGAGTAGTATAACCAAGACCAACTGTTCATAATGGGCTACCACTTGCAAGAACTTTATTTATTGGGTTAAAATATTTTGTTTCTTCCTTGAAATAATGTTCAGGTTTTATATGATCCAAAAATTCTATATCCATCCATTCAAATGTAGAATTTTCTATATTTTTTTCCTTCTTTCCACTCCCGTTAAGTTTTTTGCTGAGTTGTCTAATGAAAGAGACAAAAATAGAATTTGGACAATATTTTAGGGATAAAAATAGAACATAAATTGTATCTTTTCATTTGTAAAATATAGGCTAAGTGCTATATTGGTCGCTAAAAGATGCATTCTGTCAGACACACCAACCAAAATCTTAATGAAAGTGGATGAAAGAACAAAATGGGGAACATTTTAAATTTTTAGAGACTGGTTCTAGTTCACATTATAGGATGGTTCACATTACCAATGGCTAATTCTAGTTCATTTGCCTTAAGTGAAATCGTATTGCCTATGGTTGAAGAATTTTGTGGCTAGCATTTCTTGTTTTTACTTTGTAAGTTTGAATATTTAATATTAAATTTTTTGTTATTGGTTCTCTTTATGAAATTCAGCTAAGATATTTTTGTTTTAGTGCTAAAATAGTTCCACCCAAATGAATTCAATAAAATTCCAGCAGCTTATTATAAGTTTGAGGGTATTATGATTGTCTTCTCCTTCCTATGTGTGATTGCCTAGGATTTATTTTTCATAGTTTTTCATTCTAGCCGCTGTTTTGGCAACAATGCCCATCAAATTCATTCAAGACCAGTCTTTTATATTATTTAAGCTTACCTAAGCCCTTAGACATTAAAACCTATTCAATAACCCATCAAAATCTTATAAAAAAAAAATCCTATTTTAGTGCTGAATTTCTAAAGATCCTACATCAGAAAACCTCTATACAACTTTTTTGTTAGGAACTTAAAATTTTAAATAAGTCCTATTTAGTAGGAAAGATAAGAAAAGGCATTCTTGACGAAAAAAAAAAAAAAATCCTATAAGCACAAATAGAAACTTCTAGGGTTACTAATGTATTTTGAGGTATTAGAAAGAAAAATAAGGCTCTCTCCTTTCATGAACTTTTGGAAAAGTTCAAATCAATCACAATTTTTTGATTGGTATAATAAGTATGTTATTGAACAAGAGTACTTCATGTACGAGAAAGTGGATACAAAAAAGTCTAAAGAATTATAAAAGGTTATGTGCAGAAAGATAATGGTTCTAAAAACTGAAGAATGGAGTCACTATTATTAAACCCCCCACAATCGAGACCAATCAAACAACGATGTAGCAAACAGCTCTATCAAATTGTATCCCTGAAAATTCTACATGTACGACGATTATGTTCCTACCACAAAGTCCACATCAAACATAACAAAACCAAGTCCCCGTCACTTTGTCCTCCCAACAAGGAATCAGCTAAAGCATCACAAGCTAATGAAAAATCATACAAGTCAGAAATGGCCATACTTAACGGTTGGTCACCACACCATCTATCTTGACAAAACTGAACTTGGCTACCCTCACCTACCTCAAAGGGATATAATGTAGGAACCCTTCCCTCCCCACGTTGATACCTTTCCATAAGCCACAACCATGAGTTCCATAAACACTTTTTGTGCACCAATCTCCCCATGTAAGGAGCATGCTTGCATGCTTGTGTCTTATGCATGCAAATATTCATGAATAAAATTTTCCCTCCCCTTCTATACATTAATTTTCAAACATCACCAATATCAAAATGCATGTGTACCCGCCAATGAGTCCTCCACCAATAAGAATTATTGGTGGAAGCTAAGGTCATCACTTCAAAACCCACTGGGTGTCTTTGAAACATGCACCAACGAAAAAAAAAAAAACTGTGTGCGCATGCATCAAAAGAAACAGGAAGTATGTGACAAAGCTAAGATAACTCCAAGCCTTGGGTCAAAGCAATCTTTGACAATACTTATAAAGTCACTAGATATTTGTAAATTGTACATTTATTAAGACTCCAGAATGAATCTAGGCATATCATACTATCATTATTTGCAAGTTCAAAATGCTCCTCTGCCTGAAAACGATATTTATAACCTGATATGATTTCAGCATTATCCTGATTTTTAAACTATGGTTACTATGCATCAAACCATTAGCAATATGACCAATTAAAGCCACTGGGACTGAGGCTGAAAACTTTCTACTATGCAACGCATAGTGTACAAGTAATATATGTGTAACACATAAGCCAGCAACTTGCCTCAGAAATAGCCTTCAGATCAGGTCGCTTGGTAAGACTCTTTGCATGATCATCATATGCATTCCCATTCTGCAAACATTGTAGCATTAATGTAAATAACCATTAAGATCAATAATCAGCAAGATACAGTTTTAGTCCTGATTTTAAAGGCACTTCAACATCTACTGCTCTAATATGTCTTTGGAACAGAATCACTAGAAATATACTGATCCTTAAGTAATTTAGTGTACAGCCACAGACACAATCTGATTTTGAAAGCATGAATTGGCCACTTGAAAAGAACTAGCATGGAAATTTGAAGATTATAAAGAACAATTAAAACAACACAATTACTATAGAAGACCTTGAATCCAAGAAGGGATGCAAAATAATGGGTGCGTATAATTACAAATTTATATATATTCAATCAGAAATTTTGGCAATCATATAAATGCTAACAACAAAGTATATCTCACATGATGATAAAATTGAAACAGATGGATGAATAGGGTGGCTAGCCTATTCACATTAAAAAGGTTCAACCCATGTACACAAACAAAGTAGTGCAACCAAAGCCTTGTGTAACAGACTGACAAGTATATTGTGTATAAAGATGACATTCACAGATGGCTAGCCTAGTGACATTTAAGGCCTCAAAGCACATACATAAATGAAGAAGAACTAAAGCCTAGTGTAACAGACTGAACAAATTCAACATAAATTCTGTAGTTTCTCCAAAACTGCCAATAAATGAAGGAAAATTAAGAATTAAAAGCATAAGAGAGCAAAAAGGATTGCAAAAAACTATAACTTCTAAGCAAATTGACCAAAACTTTAATAAAAACAAGCAATAAAAAGTAAGGGAAAAAGAAGAAGAAGTTAAAGTTCACATCATCCTTAGAGTTAAGGCATCTCTTCTCCTCTTCCTGTGCACAAGCATAGACAGGCTATGTAAAAACAGATTATTGCTCAAATTATTAAAGCAGCCAAAACATAGCCCTGCACACAAGTATTAGAAATTTCCAGATTTAGCCGAATAGCCTTTAGCCTTCTTGCATCTCTACTCATCTCCCCACATGCATAGACATGCTAAGGAAAAGATTAATTACTATAATCATTAGAGTAGAAAAAGTAAGAACTTGAAACTTATCTACTCCAGACTAATCGAATAGAGGAAACTATTAAAAAAAAATTTAAAACATATTGGGTCACTACAGGATTCTTAATTGTTTCAATTTCAAAGGATTTATATTGTAAATTAGTCAAAAGAAAAACATCTGACAAAGAATACATGAAACCAACCCTAACTAATTTGCTGAGAATCCATAGCCAACCCCAAAAAATTTTGACTAAGGTTGGGTTGTTGTTGTTGTAGTCAAAAGACAAACATTTAAATACCAAAGCATATCACATCAAAGAATATTATTATAAAATTTAACATAAATATATGCACTATAATACTAAATCCCCTACAAAGTACTAATTTGTTGGATAATGGTTACCTAACCAATCTCATTGTTTAAAAAAATATATGTAATTGCCAGCGTGTGTGTTAATATTTGTATGTGTTTTGAATTTTCCTTTATTGATGAAGGAATAGGATCATTCAATTTATATCTCAGAAGAAGCATGTGATTCAGTACTATAGTACCACTCACTTTTGATTGCATAACACACACTTACTGTAACTCACTATGTTTCATTTCAGTATCATGTGTTAATGAGTCTTCATGCGAAAGATATCTTAAGTTAGTGCAATGTTAATACCCCAACCAACTTAATATATACATCCTTTAAGTTAGTGCTGCGGCAATTCATTTAGGGAAACGTAGAATTAAATATGTGGACGTAGGCATATTGTGGAAATCCTCATGTCTATATATTTCTTATCTTTTCTTTAATCTTGCCTAAATGGGTTTATTTTCACAACAATCATCTTTAATAGCGAACTGATAAATAATCAAGAGTAGAATTTATTTTTGTAAATCCTTTCTTACATTGTTCTTGTTTTTGTTCTGAACAATATCTATTACATGCTAACTGCATATCATTTTTGTGCAGTATGGCTGCTGCAAATGCTGGACGAATTAACCATGCAGATCCTGGTCCCATTGACACCTCGGTGTTGCGACAGCAGCCCAACCATCGGTCCGAAGCTATTTGGAATAGGCAGGTAAAACCCAATAGTCAATCTCTAACTAATGTACACCAATTTCATTTATACAATGTACATGCTTTGGCATATATTAATACATTATTCTGTTCTGTGCAGGATCCAGGGACCCTTACTTGCCGTAGCCGTAGTAAAGAGTTCTCCAATCGAGCGCCAATGGTGGACGATCGAGTCGTTAACATCATTAAGGCACTTGGTTTGGAGGGACTCCTCTGGCTCCCGGGTAGAGAGATTGACCATGGCCTGATAACGGCCTTAGTGGAGCGATGGTGGCCCGAGACTCACACATTCCACATGCCGCATAGTGAGGTCAGCATCACATTGCAAGACGTGGAGGTTCTTATCGGGCTTCCTGTTGATGGTGCTGCTATAACAGGGAGCACACAGAAAACTTGGACTATAGTTTGCCGAGATTTCCTTGGGTTTGAACCTGTAAATCAAGACCAGCATAAGCAACTCAATGGTCAGAGGATTCTCATCAGCCGACTCTTGGAGCAAGTTGCTGAACCATTACCGCCTAATGCTGAAGAGGATCAGTTGCATAAGTACGCACGCTGCTACATCCTAGCACTATTAGGGGACACAATATTCGGCGACAAATCCGGCGATAGGGTGCATCTAATGTGGGTACAGCTATTGGAAGACCTTCGCAACCCACAAGTGTACAGTTGGGGAAGTGCTTGCCTTGCATGGATGTACCGAGAGTTATGCAGGGCAAGCGATAGGGAAACCAATCAGATCGGTGGGTGTTTATTGTTGGTCCAGTATTGGGCATGGGCCAGGTTCCCTTATTTGTGCCCGGCAATTGAGCGTGGCCCGCTAGTGGGTGCTTACGGTCCTCCAGTGCGTGCTCCACTATCCCTAAAGTAAGTCTCTATTGAATCCCATCCTCAATTGAGTAAAATCCTATAAGATTATCTTACTTGTTAATGTCTCTACATTATAGTTTTAATCATAACATTATCTTAGTAGGAAAGTTGTAGATATTGAGCTCTTCTTCTTGATTGTTGTAGGTGGTTGTGGGTCCCAAACAAGAAAAATAGGCCCGCCAGCATCTTTAGGGACAGGTATCGCGAGCAAATAGCTTCAATGTTGCCAGACCAGGTATGAGAATGCCTTGTTTTAGACTTTTAGGAACAATCTTATAGGGTTGGTGAATTTTGAAATATAAAGCTTAATGTGTTCTGTCTTTGTGTTGTTTGCTGTTGTAGGTGGTGTGGCAGCCATATGAAGCTGAGTTCGCGAACCTTCCGCCGTGGTACGTTGCAGGGAGGGCCGTGTGGACGGCAACAGTGCCGCTTGTATGTTTCCACTTAGTAGAGAAACATACGCCGGATCGTGTTGTTCGTCAGTTTGGGATGATCCAAAATATTCCTGCGGATGTTGACACTGATACAGTTCTACATAAAATTGATTTGAGGGGGAAGGTCGGTGTGGATTGGATGCGGAAACATGCTGTGCATATAGGCCACTGGGGTGATCGCCTTCAACGGCGTTTTGAAGTAGTGCTTGGTGAGATGCCTCCAGACCACGAGTACTTCGGCTGGTTCAATAGGGTAACTCGGAGGTTCATTGATAGGCCCGGTGCTAAATTGACTATGCTGGTATGTTCTCCGAGTTTTCTACATCGTAGGTTCACCACAAAACTGTTCCACCAAAAACACTAAAATATGATAGTTTTCCTAAAAATTTCCATCTCATTTTGGAAAATGAACTTTTTGTTTCTTTCATTTTTAATAACTAAAAAAAGGTGGGGCAAATGTAACGTGGGGGCAACAAATGAAAACTTTAACCACTGAGAAACTAAAAATATCACTACTTTACACACGCAGAAGTTATAAAAACAACAAAAAAAAAAAATACATAAACTTTAGCCAATAGTGCAATGTACTCCTCTAGTCCTCTATAAAAGAGAATCAAGTTCAAATCACTCACCCCTTATTGTTGTAATTAAAAAAAGAAAAAGAAAAAAGAAAGAGAAAGAAGAAAAAAAAAAAAAAAAAAAAAGAGGTCCAAAAAGACAAACTACTTTCATTAGTAAGGAAAATAAAATAATTCAAAATTTTGGTAGGTTTTTCCACAAAAGGAAAAGAAATGCCAAAAGAAGCTTTTTGTAGTTGTGAGAGGAAACTGTTGAAATCGGCTTGGGCCTTAAATAATAAACTAAAGAAATAACAAAAATAACACATATATCTTCTTTTAAAAGCGTCAATTTCTTCATTTAATGCTTCATGAAAAATTTTAAAACAAAATTAGAAAAAACAAGCAACAAAAAAATCAAAGCAATATATTATTTACAAAGCTGCAATACAAAGAAAACCAGCAGTGAATAGACTGGTTTAGGCAACATTTATTTTATTTTCGATTGGCATTGTTGATGATTTAGGCATTACTAATATATGTGGGTTTTCCATGTGCAGGTTTCACTTGTCAACCGTTTGTTGCGGCATCACCCAGAGGGCACGGAGGAGCACACTGACATTAATGATGTGCTGACGGCAGTACATCATATTGATCATGTACAACCTCCCATCCCTGAGGCCCCGAATGAGGAGGCAGCTTCTCCTGCGGGCCCAAGCACTACTGAGGGCCCAAGCACGAGCACAGCTCCGACTGGATGTCCCTCTCCTCAGCCTGTTGCTACTCCTCCAGGCCTCCCTACCCCCGATCCCTCCCCATACACCCCACATCCATCTCCTAGGCTTACCACCCATTCCTCCATCTCACATCCATCCCCTACCCTCACCATCTCTTCACCCATCCCACATCCATCCCCTAACCGCACCATCTCTTCACCCATCCCACATCCATCCCTTACCCTCATCTCTTCACCCATCCCCCATCCATCCCCTAGCCTCACCATCCCTTCACCCATCCCACATCCATTCCCTAGCCCCATCATCCCTCCACCCACCCCACAGGAGTTCCTTGAGCTGTCACCCATTCCATCATTAAACTTGGGTATTGGTCCAACCCCTCCTCACATGCAGCAGCAGCCACCGTCCCCCAATACGCCTACTGGCCCTTCTTCGGCCATCGACCCACCCCTTGTTGAGCCTGAGCAGGCTGTTGGGTTACCTGCAGTGCCAGAAGGTCGGCCGAAACGCATATCAAAGGCACCTCCTTGTGGGACAGGGGGGCACAAACATGGACACCCTAAGGTCCAAAAAAGGTAACTCATCCAATAACTTATTCCTTTGTAAGAGCGAAGATAGCTTATTCCTTTGTAAGAGTGAAGTGGATGGTGAGGTTGTGGGTTGAACATATTATTTATGTTGGTTTCATTGATTTGAATTCAATTTGATTGATTGAAGGTGAGAAAAAGAGACTTTACCAATTTAGAGTTCAAACTGGATCACGCTAATACGCCTTTGCAAGCTTGCGTGGATGATTTTTTCATTGCTATAGCTGTACCCATTTGTAGGTATCAAATTTTGAGTATAACACGTCATTTCTTTCTTTTATGCTTTGAGTATTTTCTTTATGTGTCTATGTCAGTCCTGAAATTGTGTGTGTGTTTTATTCAGGTTCTTCTTCATCAAAAGTGTCATTCTCTTATAAAACTTGTGCTATTTTCTAAAAATATCAAGCACGGCTGTGTGTGTTGTCCAGGTTCTAAACAGAATTTAGAACAGAATTCTGATTGAAGAGGACGTGGCTTTGGATGTGGGCAAGTCAAAAGGAAGGAATAAGAAAGATGGGGGAGAGGTAGCTGAGTCTGGATGTTGGTGTAGCACTTTCAAGTTCTTTGGCAGCTTCTTCTCTTCAAAATCAAAAGTTGATAGCTCCTTCAGTGGCCCACTGCCCATTCTGGTAATCCTAAGTATTAGGTCTTGTTCATTCGTCTACGCAAGTTAATGCCTATGAGAAATTTTGGAAGAATACTCCTATGCCATTTTTATTCTTTTTTAATAAATAATTCTTGTGAAATAGGTTATTCTCCTCTGGTTTTGGATGGACACAACGTAAAGTTGGGAGCAATTTGTGTTAATGGCAATGAACTCAAGGTTTGTAATTTGCCTACTTTTCCTAAGGTCCTTCAATACAAACAAATAGAAAGCCTTTCTTGTTGCCCAAATTTTATAATTATATGTGTTGTGGTTTAACTTCTTACAATAGGAAGTTTAAGTTTAATAGCCAATTTATGTGTTGTGGTTCCAGCATTTCGGGAACTTGTGATAATGATTTCCTCTGTAAAACTTGACCTTAATAGATTTTATACTTCCGCAAGGTTGCAAACAAACATTAAAAGAGTATTCTTTACCTAGCTCAATGGACAGTCATGGTCATTCCAGCCATAAGTGAAACTCAGAGCATGACACCTGGAGGGCCCTTAAAAGTGATATTAATGGGAATAACCTTGCTAGACACCAGCAAGAAACAGTTGTCTGAGTAATGAACAGGAAGAAATCTAGCGGTCGAGTTGTCTGGTATTATAGGTGAACCCTTTGATGAAAACCTTGGATGTAATCTTGAGGGTTATTTTTTTCATTCCGTATGGCTCCAGCAGCTTGTAATCTCCACCAAATAGATGCAACCGGTAAAAGTTCCCACATAAAATACCATAGTCTGATGTGTGGTAGTGTTTGAGAAGAAGGAAGTAGACAAGCTTTGGGTTCTTAGACTCTGGATACTTCATCTCAACTATGAACCTGATAAATGGCCGGAGTAGAGAGATTTTCAAAAACTTTGTAGTACGGAAATGTTCCTTCTAGATCCCAGACTGAGGCTTCAATAGCTATGTTAGACAATTCCTCAGACATAGTATTGACAACTTGCTGATGGCAGGATCAGAAAACAATTGCGAAGTCTCTTGATGCATGGTATCATTTTAAATAGTATCAAGTACGAAGAATGAGTTTGAGTAAAATGCATTAGTTTCGTATGTGCTCCCTTTTGAAATATTATTTGGTTTGAGAAACACAAATTTAAGCATTTCAGCCACCCCCTGGTCTTGTCAAACCACACATACAAAAACAAAAAGAAAATCAGCTATGAGCATTTTTGCTAGATTTTTTTTACTAAGGTTTTATTTTGCTCTGTCAAAAAAAATATATCAAATTTATTTGTTGAATTCAAAAGATTATTCAGGCTCAATATGTGTCCTATGAAAACATTTCATCAGATATTAAACATTCATTGAATTTCAAAATCCAATCCAAACTCATAAATTATAACTCTTACTAGTGTAGAAATTACCTCTATAAAATATGTAGCCAGATTCAGCAGGACATGGATTAGTTCTGCAGCACAGCGACAGCCATAGAAACCTGCCAATTGGTGTAGGAGATGATCATTTAACTGATCACTAAGACCAGTCCAAGGGTTCTGTGCCTTCCAAATCAGGACTAGTGAATTTACGGGAAGTCCAGCCCTCCAACAGAGCTCTAAATTGAATGTAGTTAGCCAGTTAAGCTTGATGATCATTTCAAGTTAGGTCACCACCAAAAAAAAAAAAAAAAAAACCAATAGGCATCTAGAATAGCTAGACAAAATTTTGATTTACCTCTAAATAAAAATCATCAAGATCCTTTGGGGTTCCATGAACTTCAATCTGATCAACACCTTTTTTTGGCTTTGAATAGGGAGTGTGTTTATGTTATTCCCATATGGGGTTTGGAACTTCTTCCTTGTACCCACTAGGAAGTTGCTTAAACAAAGGAATCTGCCAGCCTTCTTGAGACATTGTTGCTCTGATAGTATCTGCAACAGCTATCCCAACAGAACCAACCTTAGCACTGAATCCATGGCTGTAAAAATCATTCCTAAAAAATGCTTCAGGATTTTGGATTTCATAAGGGCCATCAGTGAAGCCCCCTTTACATTTGCAAATCCATCCCACAAGAATCCTTGGATGTAAACACGTGTACCATCAAAATATTGGCTAGGATCTTTTGACACTGCAGATAAAGTGTCAGAAGATTTACTGATTTCATTGGAGTTTTCGAAATAAGGATGGAGTCTCAAGTCATTTTTCAAAGCTCTGTTGATGTCATCTGGTGGAACTTGCTCATTTTCACCTACCCAAAGAGCAAGACTTGGATGGTTCCTTAGAAGCTTGACAGTGTCTCTTGCACATAGCAAGAGAAGATCATGATCCAAGGGCTCATTTGGATTTGATACCGGGTCACCATTTCAATGTCTTCAGTACTCCAAAACTCTTGCCACACCTACAAAAATCAAATCAGCCCAATGGACCAAGTTATACTAGAGTAATTTAATACTGAAATAACTTAGAATATTGGAATCCTTAGGTTTGGTTATCCTTCACCCATATTTAACCCTGTAGACAGGCTTCGGTCTCAGGAGAATAAATCGTTCAAAATAATGCAATGCAGAATTCATTCCCAAAGGAACATTTTAAAGCTTCAGTTACTAAATAACCAAGTGTACCAAAATTAAAAGTACCAAAGACTCCTACTGCAATATATCAAACAGCAGTCAATGTCAAATAACTTTTTTGAGAAAAACAATGCTTAAATAGGTTAATGGCAATTAAAAAATACAACTGAACTCAACAAAGCCATTATCCTAAGTAATTTAGTTAAATCATTGATAATGGCAATAAAAGATAGAATACAGAATGAATGTATTCACTCAAATCTAGAAGTAGCTTTGAGGAGAAGATATAGAAAATTTGATTAAGACAATTTTTGTAAACAAAAACCGCTGAGCTGACTAGTAAGGAGTCCTTTATTTAAATTTCAAATCATTCGAAGACTAGAAATATATTAGGTCTAAGGCAGATGCAGTCAGAAAAGATAAAATAGACAATTGTCTAACAAAGTGTATAGCCTGAAATAGAGGTCAAGGTCAAATGATAATGATGGTAGTAATAATCCATGTAGCTGACCTGGAAATTAGAAATCAAGAAGTGTTGAGTTGTACCAAACTCAACACTAGAAAGCCTTGTGAAATAGGTTATTCTCCTCTGGTTTTGGATGGACACAATGTAAAGTTGGGAGCAATTTGTGTTAATGGCAATGAACTCAAGGTTTGTAATTTGCCTACTTTTCCTAAGGTCCTTCAATACAAACAAATAGAAAGCCTTTCTTGTTGCCCAAATTTTATAATTATATGTGTTGTGGTTTAATTTCTTACAATAGGAAGTTTAAGTTTAATAGCCAATTTATGTATTTGTTTCTACTTAAATCTTAAGATACCTGAGTTACAGTAGCATTGGCATGCCATCAATAATATATATATATATATATATTTTAATTTAATAAGTTCTAGTGCTATGAATTGGTGCATGTCTGTGTATTTTCTAGGGTTGCAGGTGGGCTAGAGTATTACTTAGTTTTTTAAGGTTTTCTTACTATGACCCCTTTTTTACTTCATAGGAGGGAGCATACCTGTTGGACTTGCGCCATTTGACACTCCTATCACCACCTAGTGGTACATTTACTTTGGAAATCGTTAATGAGATACATCCTGCGCAGAACACATCTTTAGAGGTAAAACATGCCTTCTGGAATCCACAAGTTGATTTTGAAGTCTATGTGGATCTCTCTTGTCCATATAATAAATCAAATTCACTGCAGGGACTGTATAAGTCATCCGGGAATTTCTGTACACAATGTGAAGCTGAGGGTTTTCGGAACATTACATTTTATCAGGTGGGTATCTTGTAGCAGCACCTATTTATTCTAGTGGCTTGTAATTGGAAATGTTGATTCTAACTTTCCAGTTTATTGATGTGTTCCAATTGCAAACAGGACCGCCCTGATATAATGGCAAAATACACATGTCGCATTGAAGCTGATAAGTCATTGTATCCAGTATTGTTGTCTAATGGAAATCTCATAGAACAAGGTGATCTCGAGGTAAGCTTCACTTTTTCTGCTTGGAAAAGGCATTTGTGTTCCAACCAAAAAAAAGGGGGTAATTTATGTAGAATGTTATATCCTGTTCTTTATTGTTAGTTTTCTTTGCTGCAGGGTGGTAGACATTATGCCCTGTGGGAGGATCCCTTTAAGAAACCTTGCTACTTGTTTGCCTTAGTTGCTGGACAATTGGAGAGCAGAGACGACACATTTATCACCCGTTCTGGTAGGAAGGTCTCACTAAGGATCTGGACCCCAGCACAAGATGTGCCCAAAGACTGCTCATGCCATGTATTCGCTTAAGGCGGCTATGAAATGGGATGAGGATGTTAGTTTCTTCATATAAAACCTGATTTTTTAATTTGATACTAAAAATTTCCTTATTGATCTTATTCTAAAGCATCCTTTCTGTCTTATGCCTCTGCAAACAGGTGTTTGGTCTTGAATATGACCTGGATCTCTTTAATGTTGTGGCTGTTCCAGATTTTAACATGTAAGTTAATTTTTTTAAAATAAAGATTTGGTACCCATTTGATACTTTTTGGTGACAAATATCTTGTGCTATAGCACTTTTAATGTTTTACTCGCTCATATTTCGTGTTTCTGAATCAATGCTCAGGGGAGCCATGGAAAACAAGAGTTTGAATGTATGCCTTCTGAACTTATTTCAGTTCACACATTGATGTCTCTCCTTAGATCTTTTTGAAACTATAGTTGACATTGAATTGCCGTTTTCTAGATTTTCAATCCCAACCTTGTCCTGGCATCTCCAGAAACAGCTACAGATGCAGATTATGCTGCAATTTTAGGAGTTATTGGCCATGAGGTTTGTCATTAATGTCTATAATGAAATGGGTTCTTCCCTCTAAGTCCTATGAATTTAATTATTAGTCACATTGGTTTCATGTTTTTTATAATTTGCAGTACTTCCACAACTGGACTGGCAACAGGTTAATTCATATCCCATCATAGCTGATTATTCCTTCTAAAAAAAAAAATTGAGAGTAAAAAATGTGCTGTGTTTAGCTCCTCATCTTATAGTTTGCTTTCTTACATTTGTCACTTTTATACTTGTTACTTTGGGTTGAAACTAATTTTCTTCTATTCATGATGATTTGGAACTTTGATGTTAATCAATCCCTTATTTTTTAATATTCAATGTGTTCACACCTCAGTCATGATTTCATATAATAATTGCAGAGTGACATGTCGTGACTGGTTCCAGCTCAGCCTGAAGGAAGGTCTCACCATTTTCCGTGATCAGGTATAGGCTTTTTGTCCTGTCTACAAGTTAGTCTTGAACACACTATATATTCTTTTTTGGAGCTTACAGATATAAGAATCCTTAATAATTGGTAGGAGTTTTCATCTGATATGGGAAGTCGTACTGTAAAGCGGATTGCTGATGTTTCCAAGCTTCAAAATTATCAGTTTCCACAGGTGTTCTTTCTTGCTAGAATATATAAAAAGCGTGCAACCTCTAGATTGATGCCGTTGTTCTTATTATGTTATCATAATTGTCTAATTATCATTTTAAACCATTTAGAGCATTTGTGAATAGACATGTTTGCCTATCTAAAATAGGTGTCATTGACGTTTTGTAGAGTTTTTGGTATCATATGCTGCATTTAAGTGTATATGTTTCCTTAATTTTCAGGATGCTGGTCCCATGGCTCATCCTGTACGGCCACATTCTTACATTAAGGTCAGAAATCATTTTCTGTTTCTTTTATCTCTTCTAAAGTTTCTGTCATGTTATCAACATAATCTACGGCTTTCCTGACTATAACGCTTTTAACTTGTGCTCCTTCTTCCATCCTACAACATATGGACAACTTCTACACAGGCAAGTTGTTCTTTACATAATTTAACTACAGTTAATAGTTATATTCACTTTTATTTTGGTGAATTGGAAATTGTCATGTGCTTTTAACTTTTGGATATGTGGCTCTCTTGTGCATTGTGTTGGATATGATGCTGATTTGGGGCCTTCACCAACTTCAACGTGCAGTAACGGTAGGGTTTAGCAATTGTCTTTGCATCTTATAATCCTCGTATCCCATGTATGCTCTTGAGAAATTATCTAATTGTTCTTTGTTTCATTTTCTTTTACAGGTGTATGAAAAGGTTTGACTTTTTTGTTCAACAACAAAGCTCTCTCTCTCTCTCTTAGGACAATGACTATTGTTTAATTTATTTATTTTTTGTTCTTATGATCCAATTTCAGGGAGTTGAAGTTGTCAGGATGTACAAAACCTTGCTGGGGAGTCGAGGTTTCCGAAAAGTAAGATTTAGAATTTGTCTGATTTTAAATCTGATTATGTGATATAAATGTCTAGTTCATTATATAGCTGCTGATCTGTGGGCGTCCATGTATAAAATTTCCCCACTTTCAGGGCATGGATCTTTATTTCAAGAGACATGATGGGCAAGCTGTAACCTGTGAAGATTTTTTTGCTGCCATGCGAGATGCAAATGATGCTGATTTTGCTAATTTCTTACAATGGTCTGTATCTGCCTTTTGTTTCTTTTGAGCTTCTCAAGGTTTTGATGCTTACTCTTTAAAATATAACTAAAATACAGGTACTCCCAAGCTGGGACCCCTCTTGTCAAACTGACATCATCATATGATCCCAAAGCTCGTACATTTTCTCTAAAATTCTGGTATACATGCTTGCGATTTCTCTCTCAGCAAATAATTATGGTCTTTCTCATTGGTTGGTGATATGGCTAACAAGTTGTGTTTGATTGTGGGCTTTTCACAGTCAAGAGGTACCACCGACTCCAGGGCAACCTGTAAAAGAACCCATGTTCATTCCTGTTGCACTAGGTTTGCTCGACTCAACTGGCAAGGACATCCCTCTTTCCTCTGTGTATCACGATGGAACATTGCAGTCTGTCTCAAGCAATGATCAGCCAGTATATACTACAGTTCTTGGAGTGACCAAGGTCAGTTCAGAACTTTTATGTTTGCCTTTTTTATTTTTTATGTTTTTTGCGTGTATTTTCCCTTTTTGCTTAATGGACCAACAGTGAGTCACTAAGGGAAAAGATAAATACAAAATCTTGTAGACATTTTGAGATAATCCATTTCATATTCTATGCAAAGCAAGAACAATTTTATCTTATGTTTGTATTGACCCGATACTACATTGCTAAGCAATGTTAGGCACCTTTTATTACTTTTTAATTGTTTATGTATGATTGTGATTGGACTTAGCAGAAAGAAGAAGAGTTTCTGTTTTTTGATATATCTGAGCGGCCAGTTCCATCTCTATTGCGGGGCTATAGTTCTCCTATTCCTCTTGAATCTGATCTGACTGACAGCAATCTGTCTTTCCTTCTTGCTCATGATTCTGATGAGTTCAACCGGTTTGTCTTTCTAATTGCTGCAATACCCCTTTTTTCCTGTTTCATTTTTGTAATTGAGCAACTGATGGACAGAAATTTGCTTGGTTATTTTTCTGTTCAGTTGGGAGGCTGCACAGCTGCTGGCACGCAAGCTGATGCTCAGCTTGGTGGCTGATTTCCAACAAAACAAGCCCTTGCTTTAATTATTCTTCGTTGCCGACATTCTTCTTGCTTCCTCATGTCTTCCATTTCTTTATATTTTTCCCTCGGGGTCCGAGGGGAAAATATAAAGAAATGGAAGACGTGAGGATGCAAGGGAATCTCGTCAACGAAGAATCATTAAATGTAAAGAGAATGTTGCTGCTGCTGAAGCGGAACTTTAAAACGTTCTACTGCAGTGCCAATGCATTTAAAGCAATTCCAATCAGACCGGTACGATACGTAGTGCTGCTGCTAATTTTATGTTTTTTAGTACTTGGCTTATTTATCAAATAAAAAGAAAAAAACTGTACAAAAGTATTACTGTTGTGTAGTTATGGAAGGGTTCTTGTCTAGATGCATATGCACAACGTTCTGGGTTTCATGGGTTATTTTAGTGATTATATTATAATTAAAATGTTAATAGTTCATAGAGTTGTGGGTGTTTTATTGCCTAATATGGTTTAGAGTTCTGTTCACGGCTGTGGAGACATAATATTGGTCACTGAAATTTATTGTTTAATGTAGTTCATAGATATTTTGTTGAGCAATTTTAGCATCCTCGTCTAGATTAAGTCTTATTCCTTTGAAAAAAAATAGCATTTCATCGATGTGCTAATTCAGTAAAATGGTTTTGGTGATCTGAAGGTATTTTCCAACAACATGGGAACGAAATCTGAGCCAGTAATTTCAAAGTGCAAAGAGAGTGAGAACTGGAGTAAGGTTTCATTTAAGCCTGACTTGGCAAAATTTAACACGACTTAACTTGAGGACGACGTGGTTGCGCTGATGAAAAAGCGGGTGTTTGACTTGGCTGGGTGCCTTGGGAAGTCTGTGAAGGTTGAACTGAATGGAACTCAGTTCCCCATAAAATCATTCACTGATTATGTTAATCTCTACTTAGATTCTGCTGCTAAATCTGAACCTGATAAACCTCGAAGGTTCTTTCTATGAAACTCTGAATGTTTCTATTTTATTTGTATTTTCCCCCTTCATAGTAATAATTGCTTACTAGAATCATTTGTTTCCTCAGCTACCATGTGAAAGTTAATGATACGTGGGAGATATGCGTGAGTCTTAGTGACAGGCAGTTTCAACAGGTACCTACGCCTTTTGAAGCAAAGGGAATAATGAGTCAATTGAAATTGCAATTGTGTGAGACTTACCTGGTTTTTTGGTTTTTTAACCAGGTCAGCTTTGTGAATTCGATTGCCACAACCAAGGGTGGAACTCATGTTGATTATATCACTAATCAAATTACAAACCATATAATGAATTTTGTACATAAGAATGCCAACATCAAAGCCCATAATGTGAAGAACTACTCCTACCTGTAAGTTAATCCTTTTTTGCTTAGAATTTCGATGAGAAATTTGATTATTAGTAATTAGGGCGATTGATTTGTTGCATATTAAATCGCGCTGCATAATCGGTGAGAGGTTAAAAGAAGCGGCAGTAGTGGATCCAGTAGAGGCTGAGAAGGTAGTACAATTTGCCAAACAACACGGCGTCCTTCTCAAGTTTGTTCTCACCACACACCATCACTGGTATGTATGTATGTATGGTATGGCATTCCAATTCTTTCTTTCTTTTTTGACTGCTTTCTTCTTCTGGTTCTGGTGATAACTAATAGTAAATAATAAATTAGGGATCATGCTGGTGGAAATGAAAAAATAAAGGAGCTGCTACCGGGGATTAAGGTTTATGGTGGTTCGTTAGATAACGTGAAGGGTTGCACTGATAAACTGGAAAACGGTGATAACATCACTCTTGGTGCTCATCTCAATATACTCTCTCTTCACACTCCTTCGTATGCTTCTTCTTCTTCTTCTTAATCACTTTCCCCCTTCTTTCTTGTTTTCACTATATATATATGTCTGCTGCTTTCTTCTGCTATTGTGTTACAGGCTCCAGCATAGTTAGCTCAATAAGCATGATTTGATTTTTTTTTTTTTACTTCCAACATTAATGCTTCTCATATTTAATCTTCTATTTTTATGTCAACTCAAGACTTAACCCCCTGTTTTTGGGGGTCGTATATTTTTCTGTACTTTGTTCACAAAACACCACCTTGTCTCTCTATTTAATTTCTATGATCATGCTGGAAAATCTAAACCTGCCAGTAGAAAAAACCTATCCCTGCAGTCCACCATACTATGTCTATGAATATGATGCTCTCACCAGATTCTTACATACCCACCAATGGCTCTTGACCTCACCTTCCATCCCATTATTATGAAAAAAGAACAAAGTGCCATTTCAGTTAAAGCTTATTGACAATTTATTTATCTGAGACATATTGGTTTTAGCGTTTTGCACGGGTATGCCTTACATCTGTATTCTTTTTAACTTTATCTGTGTGTCTTTGACTTGCTCTAATCAGCCACACCAATGGTCACATTAGTTATTATGTGACTAGCAAAGAGGAAGAAGACCCAGCTGTTTTCACTGGAGACACATTGGTAAGTTGATGGGGGACTCTTTTTTATGCGTGCATGGGTGTGTCTGATCAGTTTTCTTTACAAAATGCCACATGATTAGATGGCAGAAGCCTTTCTCCCTGGTCTGTTATATTTCTTTTGTTGGGGGCCGGTGGATGACAGAAGAAAAAAAAACAAATGAGGAAAACAACATCACCAATTTAGCTTCGCAATATGAATGCACTCACAACAAATCTTTTTTCCCCCCTTCTTTAATAAGAATGGTGGGCAATTTCATCACCTTCATTTCCTGAGAAGGGAGGAAAAAAAGAGTAAAATCCTAAGGGGGAATGCCCTGAATTAGTGGGGTCAGTTCCTCTATTTGTGAAGACTCCATGTTTATTGTCTTCTATTATGAAGTGAATGTTGTATCTGTGAATATGAAACAACATAAGATTGTTTGAAGAAGTTATTCCCTAAATTATGTTCTTTTCTTGGCAAGCTCTTGGCTAGTGACAATTTATATGCTGATTTTGACTAAATTTGTAGCTTTCATTTTTAATTTTATGGTATTAGGTGACTAATAGCGGTCACTCTTTTTTTTTTCTTTTTTTTTTTAATTAATTAATTAATTTGTTTATTGTTTGTGTGTGTAGTTTATTGCTGGTTGTGGGAAATTTTTTGAGGGAACAGCAGAGCAGATGTATCAATCGCTATGTGTAACAGTGGGTTCATTGCCAAAGCCAACTCGAGTATACTGTGGCCATGAGGTAATGGTATTTTGTTACTATCCTTTCTTTGGGTTGATTTTGAGTTCATAAGGATAAATTAATGGGAATACAAGGAGTTGGGGTTGCTTTTATTGTGTCCATGTGTGTAGATTTTTCTACTGTTGATGTATAATTAGTGCAAAATATTCCATTTCGCATAATTACAATCAATAATCACTGGTTTGTTTCTATAACCACCTCAAAATCTGTTTACTTATATTACATAAAAGGCGCCAGGTATATACGTTGTTGCATATTAGAACATAGGATCATTTAATTTTGGGAGGATGAACAGGATGGGGAGGCCATTGAGCTGCCATTTAGTAAGAAGAAGATAGAAGAGAGTAATAATTAGCTTAGGCAGTTAGAGGTCAAAGTTTTGCCATGCTTTCTTCTTGTGTTTTAGAGAAAGTGAATGAATATATATCTAATACAACACCTTCTGAATGTGCAGCCTGGTACTCTCCATGGTTGATGGCCTTTTGCGTCGCCAAAGGAAAGTTTTGTTATGCTCTTTCAAGAGGAACTTTGTCAAGGAAGCAAAAGTTGCCCAGTTTTTTGGTTATGTGTCTGAGCATTCAGCTTATTAGCACGATGAGCAGAGTCTTGTGAGTACCATCATCAGAATGGCACAACACTATGTGGGACTGCCCTTTCTGTACATTTGACAGTTAGTTTCTCCTTTTCAGGACCCATTTGTTATGAACAGAGAAATTTTTTAACCTTTACTACATGTAATTTTGTCCACAAGATTCCAATTTTGTATAATTTGTTCTCCACAATATGTGGATTTTATTATTGGATAAATACAGTTTAAATGTTGTGCATAAAAAAGCCTGTGTCCTTTGTACTTTGAGGCAAAGTAATAAAATTTAGGTGTTCACTCCTATAAATTCTTAGTGTGCTATGCAGAGGAAAAAACAAAGGGTGTTAATGGGGGAAAACACTATAATCTCTGTAATTGTGTGTGTATTGTAGGCCGTAGTTGCTGAATTTTACAAAGGCTAAACCTGAATGAGTTTTTTAGGAGAGGGAGCCTTACTGTGCTTTGTACTTCATGGGAAATAAATAATTTATTTTTGTGCTGTGCATGTGTATATTCATGAAAACTATTGTTTAGTTTCCTTGTGTGACTGTTGATTATTGTAAGCCTTAATGGCTGAATTTTACTAATGTGGAACCTAAGCGTTTTGTGTAAGAGAGCCTTAGTGCCCATGTGGTAATGTGGTTTCAAACTGCAATATTTTTTGGACAAGTAAAGAATTGAAATTAAAACAAAGAATGTAGTTCTCCAACGTCCAAATGCAACGTAAAGGTGGCAATGTCCAATTGCACTTTTTCAAAGCACAGCATTGAAATGACAAATGACATATAAAAGATATAAAACATAACTAAACTAACATATAAAAGATAAAATAGGTCATAATAGCAGGTCTTTTGAGCAATACGAGCTGCTCTGTTGGAGGGAGTAGAAATGATTGATAGCTTAAACAATATCTACCGAGTTACAAGTTAAGGGAGGCCAATAGCTGTTCTGTCACACTATTAAAAGCAGATGAGGAGTAGAAGGGGCAGGAAACATATTTATTTTCTACTTTTTCTATGTTAGTTGCAAAGATAAACACTCTAAAACTCGATTAAGGCAAGAAGAGTCATATGCAAAATGAGTTTTCATCATTTCAAATCTCTATTGGGAATCTTTAGTTCGTACCAAGCCAAGTCATGAAATTATTGCTTCCATACACCTTCAGTCCCATGTAATTATGTCATGTTTGATCCCAAAAAACCCAAATCATTTGTAGGTTCATATGCTTACAAAATAAACAAACTAACCTTAGGTTAATTTAAGGCTACTCGAGGACTCAAGGTGAACCTAAAGTTCTCTATTATATGAAATCTATGTTAAGTTCATTGTAAAATTGGAATGTGAACACTTAAATGACAGTTTTTTTTTTTTTTTTTTTTTTTTTTTTTTTGGGTTTCTGGACGTAAATAATCAACTTGAAACTTGAAACATGTTAAAATATGAGGAAAATGGCTATTTACCTTTTATTTTAAAACTATTTACCTAGACAGCCATTTTTTCAAAGTATTTAAAAATTTTTGGAACTCGGTATTATTGATATTGAATTCCAGGAAAACTTGACATTTTTTATACATACATATTCTGCCTTTTAAATTTTTTAAAAATATTTTACATAAAACTTGACATTTATCAAATTTTACTTAAAAATATACATAAAACTCAATATTAGTAAAACTCGATTTTTACTGGGAATTTTTTTTCCCCTCCCCACTATTTTTTCCTTCTCCCACTTGCATTAAACCCAGATCCACAAACTAGGAACTTCTTTTTCCTTACCCCACGAGCGTAATATATATATATATATATATATATATATCTATATCTATATGTTTCTGCGACCACTACTGAAAGGGAGAGCACATGAGATTAAGCAAGTGACTGTTCATGGGCAATATCGTTGCCCTATGCCGTACATACCAAACAGATTTAACCTCTACATAAGGCACACAAATAAAAACACCATTACTAGCTATCATTGAACTTGCCAAAGTACTATCATTTTCGACATTATAGGCAAACGTTGCACAACACAACTAATGAACGAGTACAATGGATAACAAATAGTTCAATTACAACAACATTCAGCCAGAAACAAAATAACAATTGACTCGATACAACATAGTCTACACAGTCGCCTAGCACTTGTCCATACTAAAGATAACCTGAAGTCCCACATACAATGCCATTCCAAAATCGAGTCTTCGGTCGCCTGACAAACATTGTTGTACAGTCGTTAGTTCCCAAATGGGAAGAGTAAAAACCAAATGAAATTTTAAGCATATTATAAAACAGTGACAACACTTGCCTAGTTTGTAACGTTACCACTTGTCGACGCCCCATGGGAACTGCTTGTCAAAGCCCCACGTGAATTGGGACATCTTCTGCGGTTATGCCCCTCTTCATGACACACTCCGCATCGCTGCCTTGGTTGAATCTCCCTTAAGTCCGGATCTTCCCTCTGGCTTCCCCGTTCTCGCCGTACCCCATCCATTTCATTCCTTAATCTTGACTTCACAGGACGACCTTTGCCTCGCAACAGCTGTGGGTCAGGCACCCACCGTGGTCCGCGAACGTCCTTCCACAATGACTCTGACAGTGGCACCACAAAATGATGTGCATATGTGTCAGTGGCGTTCTTCAAACTGTAACATGGGTCAATATAGGTTGTGGCATTGAGGTGCAGACCTTGAAGAACTTTAATTGCATGTGAACAAGGGATCTTAATGTTTTGCCACTTTCCACAACCACATGTTCTACCAAATATGCGCACGTCATGACTGTGGTTTCCCCCTCCACCTCTATGGTCGTTGTACGGGGTAACCACTTGATATATACCAAGTTCATGATTAAAATTCCTCAGAGTGTGTCCTACAATTTTCTGCTCATTTTTGGTATAGATCCCCATTGCATAATCACTCCACACCTTACCTTGAGAGAGATCAGAAGTAATTAGTTTATTTCGATCGTGGAAATATGCAACAAGTTTGCACCAAATGAACTCAACCATTGCAGCAATGGGCAAACCGCGGGCACCTTTAAGTACCCCATTAAAGCACTCAGAGATATTGGTTGTCATTGCCCCGTAACGTCTTCCACCATCATGTGACTGGGTCCATTTCTCCGCATCCAAACTCACTAGATATGTATATGGCATATAGCGTGTAATATTGGGATCATCAGGTCTTACACCCCTCAACATATTAATCTCAGCCTCCTTAATGGTTTGCATTATGGATTCAAATTTAGCTTCATTAGTCGCATATCCAGCTTTCAAAGCCAATGCCTTTAGAGTCGGGTCATCAAAGTGTGTGTTGAAGTTGCTAGCAACATGTCGAAGGCAATATCGGTGAAATACCCGTTCTCTTCCGTCCTCACCTCTAGACCACTCTCGAATGGCGCATTTGATACCTTTATGTCGGTCAGAAATAATACAAATGCCATCGGCAGGTATGACATGCTCTATCGAAGTCCTGAGACACTCTAAAAACCATCCCCAACTAGCCCCTGATTCCTTGTCTACAACAGCAAAGGCGAGAGGCAAAACCTTTTGGTTAGCATCAGTTGCCATTGCAATCATCAACACCCCTCGATATTTACCATACAAATGAGTCCCATCAATACTGATCACCGGCCTGCAATATCTGAATGCAGCAATGCGTGGAGCGAATGCCCAAAATACATAGCGCAGTAACGTAGTATCATCTATACCCCTAGGTATGGTGTAATAGCTGTACCGGGTACCCGAATCCTGATCCAAGTATGCCAACAACAACTTTCGCAATCTCTGGTAAGACTCCTCCCAATCCCCATATATCTTAGCAATTGCCTTTTGTTTTGCGTCCCATACCTTATAGTAAGAAAGTTCATGGTTATACTTAGTATGTATGATCTCCCAGAGCTCATCAATAGGAGTAGTGTGCTTTTGTCGCAATTTTCCCATAATTTCTGATGCAACAAAATTAGAATCCATCATTTTACCGTCTCTTCGCCGACCAAAGGGTATACAAGTATGTGGACCCACATAAGATGTAACCATCCACAGACCATTAAGTTTATCCTTCTTGAATGCCCCAACGTACCACTTACAGTTGGTGTCAATGCATGCGGCGCACAATTTAGTTGTGGTCGACCTCCGGATAATAAAATTTCTATTCTCACTTGCTGCGTATATTATCAATGCACGCTTCACCGCTGCTTTATTTGCAAAAGTCAACCCTTTACTAAAATGCATCCCATCTTCCCAAGTAGAAACTAATGGTATCTGAAGAGCTGAAGGATCAACCATATTTTCCCAAGTATTTGCGTAAAAGGACTCGCTAGGAGGTGCGTAGGCAGTGGTCGTATTTGTATCATGTTGGACGCCAATATCATCGTCTGCATCACGTTCATCATGGTTCTCCATATTTTCCTCTTCAAAAATGGGAACAACTTCATGGTCATCCACATCGTACTCAAAGTCACCTCGGTCAATCCTCTCTTCGAACTCGTCCACATCATCAACATTTTCACCATCATTCATAGCATGATCTTCGTCTTCTTCTTCCTCTTCTAAATGTGTCTCTTCAGGATGGACGGTTTCACCAGTATTGGCAACATGATCTTCAGTTGGGAGCGTATAACCTGCCATTGTATACTCTCCCATTGTATAATCTCCCATTATAGGGCATCCATCATCTAGAGCTGTAAATTGTAAAGACGTAGTTGTTTGTTGCACCGTCTCGGTATAAACTTCTGCAAGTGCCTCCAAACTTACGTACAACTCAGCAGCATTCACTTGGGGCATTTTCTGGATCCTATTAAACATCATTTTTACATATTTGTCTTCTGTGATTGCCATATACCTGTAATTTATCCGTTCATGAAGGACTTCTTGTGGGTATCGATAAGTAATCTTTATGTCATACCAAGCACGGTTCAAATTCAATTCCTCCATTATTTTCCTCTTCAAATCATTCAACGTCTTCAATTTACGACGTATCATCATGTAGTAGCATTCGATACCCTCCCCTCTAAATGGGAATCCATCAATCCCTCCAGGATTATCAAGAGGTCCACCGAAATATACATTGAACTCAATATTTTTCAGAGATTGTGAACCTATTAGAGAGTCAAGTATAATATGTTAGTGACATATTTTTTTCTCTTTCATTTAACATAACTTACAAAAAAATTTCTATCTATATATTTATAAAATATACGACTTTTAGTAGTCCTATATTTTACTAGTCATATACTCACCCCACATCACATACATGCACACAATCATTATCATTTGATACTAACACCAAAAAAAAATATATATATATATATTCTAAAGACAAAAGCCACCCCATTGCAAAATTTCAAATCAGCTCTAACAAAAATATAAATAAAAAAAAAATCAAACCAAACAACAATATAATCATTAAAAACCTAACAATACAAATAAACCAAGAATACATCTTAAATATATATCAATCATTCTTTCATACCCAAGCAAACAAATGAAATCAGAGTTTAGAGAATAATATTTACTCTAATTGATGGGAATTCAGTGGTTTTATCACATTACATGTTTATTTTAAATGACTATTTTATTTTAATTTTGTTTTCTTATGATTTATATTAACTTGGACCGAATTGGACTGGATGGACCGAATGGACTGAAGTAGACCGAAGTGGACTTGATGCACCAAGTTGGACCCAATAGACCAAAATGGACCGAATAGACTAAATGGACTAAAGTGTACCTATAGGACCGAAATAGACCAAAAAGAGTGAATGACCAAACTGGACTGAATAGACCGAATGGATTGAAGTGGACTAAAGTGGACTGGATGTACCAAGGTGGACCTAATAGACCAAAATGGACCGAATAGACTAAATTGGACTGAATGCACTAAAGTGTACCTGCATGGACCGATGTGGACCAAAATGGACCAAAATTGACTAAATGGACAGACGTGGTCAAAACTGGATTGAAATGGATCTCAACGTACTTAAATTATTTAATACTTTTTTGTAAGGTGCAGCTCTTATTTTTTGGAGCAACATTTCATATTTTTCGTAGATGGCAAAACCAAAATGAAGCAATTACATCACCAAATCAATGATTATAATTTCATACTCAAGCAAAAAAAAAAAAAAAAAGGTATATACAAAAATAAATAAATAAATTAAAAACCCTTACACCAAACAACAAACTAGAGAGTGAGACCCTTACCTGACATGAGGATGTGCTGGGAATGTATGTGAGTGAGAGGGAGAGTGAGAGTGAGAGAGGGAGAGAGGGAAGACTCAGTTAAGCTTAAGCACAGGTGAAAGTAAAAGTGAAAGTGAACATGTATGAGAAAAATGTAATGAACATATGAGACAAATGAAGTGAAGTGATCGTTCGGACTGACTCTATGACAAATTGTCAGGAAAAAAACGTGAAATTGCTTTGCTCTTTAAGAGAAAAATGCAGTGCAAATATGAGACAAATGAAGTGAAGTGACTGAAGTGATCATTCAGACTGACTCTATGACAAATTGTCAGGAAAAAAAAGTTGAAATTGCTTTGCTCTTCAGGAACGCGGAGCACGCGGGCAGTGTTAGAAAATCGAGTTTCTAAAACTCGGTTTCACTTTTATCAAGCCGACTCTCTAAGCCTCGAGATCTAAGTGGCGTATATGTGGCATTTCGATAGACTAAAATCGAGCTTTAAAGGCCCCATATAAAAATCGAGTCTTCTAAACTCGGTTTCCACGTAGGATACTTTCCAGGTCATATCATAAAAAATCGATTTTTAGAGAGTCGATTTTTCAGTGAAAATCGACCCTTTTAGGCTCGAGATGCTATTATCTGATATTCTTCCGGAACCGGGCCAACTAACTATAAAGTTTGATTTTAGAGTTTAGTTACCCAGATTCCCCTGGTTTATTATTTTGTTATGTTCGGTACCAATGGCGTAGGACTTATTTATAGGAAGCGGTTTTTGTATTGTGCTCGAGGAGTTTGATTGAGCTTTTAGTTCGTTTTTTTTATGCTTTGAATTTCAACCACACATTAGGGATTGACTGACTGAGTAAGTCTGGTAGATGGACCCTCTCTTTTCTAACTTATAAAAAGTGCAACACATGGTAACTTGGTTGGTCAATATCCATTTATTATTTATATTAAAAATCAACAATCTTTAAAATAGAATACATCTTCAGTGACTTAAGTCTCTGATATTATGGTAGTGATTGTTTAGCAATAAAAGGGCATTTGGATATGGCTTATTTACTAAAAATTGAAAATTTATTACTGAAAATATTGTACTAAAATAATTTTTAAATATATAAATAGTACTGTAAAATCTAAATGTATATTGAAATATGTGTTTAGATGACTTTTGTGGGTCTAAAAACAATACCCATAGGACCCGTAAACAAAACGTAGTCGTGAAGATTGGGCAAAACGCCCAATCTAAATGCACGCTTGTTGTATCGTGCTCGAGAAGTTTGTTTGATGCTTTCAATTTCAACCACACATTAGGAAGTGGACCATCCATCCATCTAAGTCTTGTAGATGGGACCCTCAATTTGGATACATATCAATTTTCTAACTTATAAAAAGTGCAACGCATAGTAACTTGATTGGTCAATACCCATTCATTACTTGTATCAAAATTCAACAATCTTTAAAACAGAATATGTCCCACAGTGACTTAAGTCTCTGGGTATTATGATAGTGGTTGTTTAGCAACAAAGTTTTTAAGGTGATAAACTGATAATATCACTTCTTGTATGCTAAAATCTATATAATACTAAAAGCTGAAGCGTAGCATTTAATGTTGCTTCACTCCTGTTGAGCCACATCAGCCGCCATGTCATTACCCTTCTATTTCCTAAATTTCTCCTATAATTTCAAAATATTTTTTTTCTAAACTTTTCCCTTAATTTTAAAATACTATAAAAAAGAAAATAATTTCTAGCACTATCTCAACCATAAAGTCCAATTTATAGCTTTAATTATATGTAACTTATGTTAGTGTTGTCCACCATAAAGCCCAAACCTACATGTATCTTACGTTCAACCCAAGTCGAATAGTATTTACTCTTTAACGCCATGTCTTTTGGTCTCCCCTCCTTTTGCTCTACCTGTCTTCACAGTTTCAAAATTTCAGACCTTTAGCTTTCTAACGCCAACCTTTATCTCTTCCAAAGACAGTTTCAAAACTTCTGACTTTCAGCTTTCTATCGCCAACTTCTTTCTTCTTCAAGTACACTTTCAAAAATTCAAACTTTCAGCTTTCTAATGCCAACCTCTCTCTCTCTTCCCTCCTTCATCTCTTCTTCAAGTATCTCCAAATCTCAATTGTAAATAAAATGAAATGGATATTGTAAAATAATTTTCAGTTGAGGATGCGTTGATGGGTCTCCATGGTTATTGAAAATTGATTTGAGAAGATTTTTTTATTTTATTTTTTGGTGAAATTATTTCAATAGTGTTATCTGTCTATTGTGAATATTCCAACGCAGTGGCTTAGGCTCTAGGAAAAAAATATGCAGGAAATTTCAGAGATTCGACAACCCAAAATCCCAATGTAAATACCACAGACTACCTCTGGTAGTCATCCAACAGCATTCGACAACCCCAAAATCCCAGTATAAATACCCACAGAAAGCCTCTGGTAGTCTTCTAACATCGTTGTTTCAATTGTTTATTAATGGATTGCCTACAATGTATTTGATTGTAGTTGTCAATTTTGATTTTTCATTAATGGTCTACCTACAATGTGTTTGATTATAGTTGTCAATAACGTTCACACTGCTCTGTTTCAAAAAAAATCCTCTTGAAGCAACTAAGGTTTAGAAGATGGGAAACTTCAAGTCTAGAAGGATGGTCTTTCAAGTTAGTCAAAGGTGATTCAAGTGGGAGGAATTGGTGGATGAAGGTACTACTATTGATAATGCCTCTTTCTACATTTAGATCGATGTTCCATTCCTCAATATATTTGTCTCTATCAATATATGTTGTCAATACATCATCTGTTTTTATGTACCTTGGTCAAATTATTGATTAAACTAATTAGACACTTCCTAAAAAACTTAGCACCAGAAGCCAAGAAATCAATGCCTTCTCACAGAAATCTATTGAACTTGCTCTCAATTTGCTTGATTATCTTTGTTCTAGAACAAACATGTTGGTCCAATAGATGTGAATACAAAACAACAATACAACACTTATTGGATGTTTGGATTTGTTGAAGTCTACCATCAAATGACAAAACATTTGCTATCCATGAATTGATTCTCACCAAAATTTATCGATTACAGGGCTGCAATCTTATCGCCTATAGTTTCAAACAATTTGTTAAACTGGATTTGGTTTGTTATTCACTTATGATTTCAACAATATTTAATTCATGAAAATTGTGGCTATTTAAGTTTTCTTATGAATTTTTTTTTTCAATGGCAGATTATTATTTTCTTTAACTATGAACTTTGTTTCCCCCAACCTCCCTTTTTTTAATGGCAAATTATTATTTTCTTTAGTTTATCAATACTATGAACTTTGGTTTTTTCCCCTTTGTTTCTTAATTCCTTTCAAAGTTTTAGAAGAGATGCTTGAATCAAATGTGTTTGATTGGGTTTTACAGATTTTGTAGATTAGCTTTGACTTTGGGAACATTTTTTTTTTCTATTTCAAACCAATGCCATTTGGGTTCTAAAGTTTTTTCCCTGTATATCACATCCTTTTCTTGAAGAAAGTCACTCTCAAAAGATTTTGGTTGGTAAGTGATATATATATATGTGTGTGTGTGTGTGTGTGTGTGTGTGTGTGTGAATTCTATTGACAGAATTGTAAAGCCTTATATTACTACAAAGAATATCCTCCTAACATGTAGCTGAATCAGCCTAATATAGCCTTTTTCTTTTTATTCGTTCAATTATTATAAAATGTATGGAATGTAGGCTATTTAAAAAGAGAATTTTCAATTTTCCTTATATGACAAAAAGCTTTCAGTTCCGCTTTTGAAGCTTTTATTTCTTTTGCATGCTTAGAGTTTTACACATTGATTTTGTTTCAGATTTGTTCACTTTATTGAATTAACATCATCTTATGTTGATGTTGTTTGATAATGTGCAATATTATAAGATATCAAAATCCAAGAAAGTCTAAGATTTTTTTATTTATTTTGGATTTCTACATAGTAAGAGCACATAAATATGAAAGACAAAACCTACACGTATTATGCATTTTAGTGAGCAGGAGCTTTGTGCATTGAATACGACCTTTTAATGAGCAAGATGATGTTAATTCAACTTAATTATAAGACCTAAAGTGAGTTAGGTTGCTTAGATTATGTGTAAATGTGATTTTTACTTGAAATCACTTTTGACAACTTTCTTACTTAAAATTGTTGACGTGCAGGTTTAAAGAAAAGATATAAGATTCTAGAAGGAGAATGCTTGGATCAAGATTGTCATAGCATTGAGCAACTGTGATAGTTACTGTTATTGGCTTATGTGTAAATTAAATGCCTAAAATAAAGATAGATGTGGCAATAGTGTTTATTGAAATTCTTGATAGTGTCTGATTTGCAAAATAAATTAGAGCAAAAAGTGGATTTGTGTAGAGAGGCTGTTGTATGTTTTTTTTTTTTGGTTGGTTGTTGTTGCAAAATTGAATTTGAATTTTGGCTTTGAGCCAAGTAAACATACTAATGATGCCAAAATCGTATCACGTACAAATGTTGCAATCCTTTTTGCAAATAGTTTCCCCATTGTCTTTAATGTTGCTTTAGTTTCAAACATTACACTTTTGTTTTTCTTTTTTCTATTTTTCGGTGGGCAAATCAGTCTCTCACTTATTATTTTAGCTTTTTCTTTTAACTTTTAACGTAACATTACAATTTTTTTTTTCTTTCTCAATCTCTTCTCTCCCTTTTTCTTTTTCTTGGTGGGCAAATTAGTCTCTCACTGATTTCTTTAGTTTTTTCTTTTAACATAAGGTTGGTTAATTATCCTTTTATTTAACTATCCCGTGCATCGCACGGGTTAGCGACTAGTTATATAATAATAGTCATAATAATAGGATATCGTGTAGACTTTACCTGAATCTTACATTTAAATGTTGCAAAGAAAAAGGGGACAAAAGTTTTATGTTATCATAGGCAAATACTCCTCATTGGAATTACAAAAACTAGGGCGGACTGAACTATTCTAAGGCTTAAGAGGTGAATTATCATAAATTGATTAAGGGGCTGAGTTTGTCAATTCCACCCTTAAATTGTAAAACAAATTTATTGCATTGGAAGGCATGATGATACAGTGCTCAAAATTTATAATGTACTAGCTTGTAAGTGCTTACACATGAAAACATTTAATAATGGTGATAATAAGATTTTTTTTTTTTTTTTGAGAATACTAAATATATAATAAGATAGTTTTACTTAGTTGAGTGAATTAGTCATCTTAGATTTTCTTTGATACATATACATATATATATATATATATATTTATATATTGGATGGCAAGAGCTTTTAAATCGCAAAACATAAGGTTAATTTTAAATCACAAAACTCAATAGTCTTTTGAGTTTGTTGGGCAGTCATTATCTTATTCAATTAGCCAAAAAGTTTGAGGCATATCTGTACCCTTCACTCAGACCACGATGAAAGTAAAATAAGAAAAAAGAAAAAGATAGTACAACAATAAAAACAAATCTACTTCTCATTTTCTGCAATTTAAAGATTAAAAAAATTTATAATGATTAGAGTACTTTTTTTTTTTTTGGCCTGAATAATGGTTAGGGTACTTCAAACATTAAAAATAGACCACGATGGGATCCAATAAAATCAATTGGGTCAGTGCCCTGTCTTTTATTTATTTATTTTTTTTGTTTGTTTGTGCGTGCAAGCTATCAAAGTGATGCAACTTTGTGCAAAAACTTCCCTAGTATTGATAAAGGTTCTTCATTTTCTCTCTTTCTCCGTTGCTTTTCCCATAACTCCATCAAAGTATTCATATTGATGAAGAATAGTATTTTAAGTACAAAATAAAGATTAGTTCAAAATAAAGATAAACTAATCCACCTAGCTACAAACAGCTACCATGCTGCAAATGTAATTCATGTAAAAACTTACTGCACATAAGCACCTTAAGTGGGGCCATTACAACATATGGCAGACATGATTGGATAAGATTTATTAAAATAAATAAATAAATAAACCTTAACATTACAATGATTTTTTTTAAAGGTAATATTTTATAATATCCCAAAACGAAAAATCTAGCACCAGTCCTGATGATTTCCTTATGTTCCAAAAATCCATGTGATGATGACTTTATACCTTCAAATGAGGTGTACAACATAACCAATCAATTTTGTTGGATGCATGCCCCTTAATATCAAAATGGAAAGGTACAAGTTATTTTAAAAGAAGAAAAAAATATCTCAATTCTCTATAATACACTTCTCTCTTGCAGATCCAAGTGAACATTTGACATCTAAGAAGTAGCTGAGGAAGAGAGCACATCAAGATACCGGTCAAGTCATTCACCGACAAGCACAAGCAGGAGGTTGGAAAAATGTAACGGTTGAAAATTCAAAATATATACATTAGAATGAACCAAAGCTTTTGGTGATCGATCTCTTGAATCAATAGCTCCTTTGACTATGTTTTTGGTTGGTTGTCATCTGCAGAAACACATACATCAATTAGTTTCTAATATATGTATTCATAAAATGATGAAAATTAAGCATGAAAAGCTTAAAGCTTTAGTGTAGAACTGACCTCCTTGAGAAGAATCTTCATGTACAAAAAAACTTGCGGCAACTATCAGATAGCAAAGAATAAGCATAAGACCTTTAAAATAATTAGAAGTTCCTTCCTGCAAACAAAACATTTGGAACACATAAGAATTTGTGTACTAAATTACAAAAAGATTAATAACAATCATGAAAATGGAATCCACAATAATTAAGAGACAAATTATTAGCACAAAACTTATTTAAAAAACAATTGAGCAAACAAGAAAACTCAGAAAGTATTTGGTACATATTTAAAATGCTTGCTAGCCTCTTCACAGGAGCCTTGCCTATGTTCAAATGCTTTTTTTTTTAACACTAGCTTATAAGCACATGCATTTATTTTTTATCAGAAAAGCATAGATAGTTATGAATAGTAGTTAGTGCAAAAAGTGGAGTGTGGGAAGTTACTATGGTTACTACTTCTTCTAGTTATAATTTAGTTTGTATTGTGTTCTAAATTTTAAATGTGGCCTAAAAAATTAGGTGTTTGACATATGTTATTTTCCTTAATTGACCCTATTATTCAAAGTATTTTTAATTTGCTGAGTGATTAATGAGAGGGTATTTTGGACCATTTAAAAATTGGACACCAAAAAGTCATATTCTCTTTAATAATAGAGATATTCAGCTTATACAAGAGCGTACCATGGCAAACATTATTTAAAATGCTTCCTTCCCTTAAAATCATTTGACCAAACTATAGGTTTTTTTTTTCTTAGTCACCGAATTACAAACCTGCAGCATGAAGGCTACAACTAAGACAGTTATGAAAAGCGTGGCTGTCTCGAAAAGCTGAAAGTCTAAGTCCATACGTTGCCCCATCATCCAACCGACAACTACAGAAAAAGGAATCTGCAGCAATAGAATAATGATTTTAGCAGATATTGACACCAAAAAAGAAAATCTTCAATAAATTTATACTAAACAGAATAATCATCAGAACAAAAAGAATAACCTTGTATGAATGACCCTTCCAAAGACAAAATGAATCATACAAGATGTTCTTTTCCTTATTTTCTCTAAATTAATCTCTCTTTTATTTTTCTTTTTTTGGGACATTGTTTAAATTTGTCTGAAGGCTTTCTTGTTTGAGCCACAATAAACATCACATCACAGGCAACAAAGATCACAAAAATCATATTCATGTAAATAGGTCTGAACGGGAGCATATCATCAAAAGTGTACAAGTTTCAAGCCAATAAAGGTGGCAACAAAAGCTGCTCAGATAGAAGAAATTACTAATGATAGTAATTATAATAATCACCAGCTCTCTTTTCCAATTAAATAGTTTATCCATTTGCTGGGACAGCCAATGAGGTGAAAATGTAAAGGCTGAATAAGCCTAAATTCCCAAATTCTAGAAGATGGCTGGTCTTGATAGAGATTGAGACCTCTGTTATATTCACTTTTGTCTTGGAGGAAAGAGGACCAGGGAGGGGAAGATCATGCACCATTTACTAATATACTTTTAGTGATGAAAGAGATATTTTAGCAGAACTTCAAAGCAACTGAACAACAAGAATTATCATTTTCTTGTTCCTACGAACTTGTCAGATACTCGATCCCTAAAAAAGAATACATCTAGTGACTCATGAAGAACATAAAGGTTACAGGATATATTTAAGATTGAAACAATTTTCTATTTCAGTGCTTAAAACATTGGTTTAAATGCAAATTCAGATTCAAAAGTAAAAATATGAAACATCACTCAAGTCAACAAACTCTTATATTTTGGAAGTACAAATATAAAATAGCTTCAGAAGGAATCCATCTGGTTAATGCTTACCCCAAACATAGATATCTGCGTTGATGATCCTATTGCCACTCCTAATGAAATGTCCTGTGAAGAAACTCAATTATTAAAACTAAATTCTAAAAAAATAAAAAAATGTTAGAAATGAATGTTAGAAAGCTTACAAGCTTGTCTTTCATGGCAAACATAATAGCACTTGCATGCTCTGCAGCATTCCCCACAATTGGGAGCAAAATAACACTAATAAACGCAAGTGGCAAATTCCATGCAATAGATGTTCCCTGCAAAACGACCAAACCAATCAGAATGTTCATAAATCATTCAATTACAATAGCAAAATGGTAATCTTTCTCATAGAAACTATGGAAATCCCAACACTTTGTAATCTGAACAACCATGTCAAGTGAGTACAATCACCAATATCAAAGAGAAGAAGCAGCAGGCAGCAGAGTAAATGAAAAGCAGGGAAGGGGGGGGGGGGGGGGGGGGGAATGGAGGGTAGGGGAGGGGAGGATAGAAAAATGTTCCTTGGATTGGTGAAACACTTGTGAGGGTTTTGCCCATTTCACCAAGGTTTAACATGAGCTTTCAACCTAATGCACACCTGCTCCTTTGCCAGACTTATTGCCAGTCATTAGATAAGAGTCAAGTTGCGTTCTTTGAAGTGAATATATTCATTAGTTTATGAATTAAAGGCAATTTTTTGCACATAAAAATATCTGGAATTTCACAAGATTCCTGAAAATAGTTTTACTTTTAGGGTTATTTTCTTAATCGTATTTGATCTAGATTCTTCTGGAGTTTGTAATAGTATTAGGATTGTTCTATTGGGTTTTCTTAGCCATTAGCTTACAAATCAATCCTAGAAGTCACAGTCCTACTAGGTTAAATGAGAGTCAATCAGTCTAGAAAAATGCTTCATTGTGTTTAGACAATTTAAACATGATCAATGGAATTACAACTAACTTGCATTGTTGAAGAAATGTGTGCCTAGAATGATCTCTCTCTTCTTCTTCCTTTTTAGTCTGCAATTACGACTAATTTGGATTTTTTTTTTAATCAGTAAAGTAAAAATTTTTATTAATGAGAAAAAAGGACCAAGTATACAGGTAGTATACTCTACAACTGATTTGGGTTAAACAGTGTTTGAATATATTCTTTAGTTTATGAATTATGGGCATTTTTATGCACAGAAACAGATCCAGAATTTCACATGATTGCTGCGCATAATTTTATTTGTGGGGTTATTTTCTTAATCATATTCATTCAAGATTATTCAAGAGTTTGTAGTAGTAATATGAGAGTTTTACTGGGTTTTCTTAGCCTTTAGATTACATATCTCCTAGGAATCACAGTCAAACTTGATCAGTCTATATAAAATGCTTCATTGTATTTCAACGATTCAAACTTGATCAATGGAACTGACTGATTTGCATTATTGAAGGTATGTACCTAAAATGTTCTCACTCTACTATTACTGTTCAAGTCGCTGTTCACACAGCCCATAGAGAAACAAACTTCTTGCTTTCATTTTTCACAACCCCAAATGAATACATTCCACTTACACGTCAAAATCCTAAAATAGTAAAACCCACATACTTTCTCTACCAAATACTCACAATGTAACCCATCAAACAAGCCTTTTAAGTTCAATTATTTGTTGCTGCCCAAGAAATCTTGCAACCTGCTTGTTCTCTATTGCAGCCCTTCTATTCCATTCAATCCTATCCATTTTCCAAGTGACAAATAATTGAAATAAATTACAAGCCTAAGCAATATTCCATATTTCTAAAACCCCAACTTTCACACCCTAAGCACAGAGAGATTTGGAAAATCTGCCCCATGTCACTTATGATCAGTCAATGTCCAAAAACATGTTAGAAAATCGACCATATACCAAAACAGCATTTGATATGAACATATAACCATGACCAAACAAAGTATTATGTTATTAGACTTTAGAGTATTGAATTGCAACAGCTCATATATGTAAAATAAAATGGGGAAATGAAATTATATATATCCTTTGGTAACATCCTTCAAAGACATTTAAGCCCAAAAAAAAAAAAAAAAAAGGATTTATCCTTGAAGAACTAAAATATTAAATTTTCAAGGAGAAAGAAACATTAACAAGAAAATATTACCTCTATTGCATGAACTAAATATTCAGATAGGATCGAGATCCATGTAGTCATAATGAAAAGCCAAATTATTGATTCCCATTTTGAGATCTCAGCACTTTCATCATTCAAGCCCTCTTCAATTGGACTCCCATCCTATGTTCATACCACATATCACACCATAAATTAAATAATTGAACAATCCAAGCTAAAAGAAGTGCTCCCAACAAACATGACAATGAAAATATAGGATACACCACATAAAGAAGGAGCCTTGTAAAGACTCAATAGGTCACTAAGTTAAATATATGTAGCATTGAAAAGTGTACTGAACTATATAGAAGGAAACAAGTTACTTAGTCCATTAGATTAAGGTTCAAATCCCCTCACCCCCTGATTACCAAATTATTCAAAAAAAAAAAAAAAAAAAGTGTAGTATACATGTCTCACCACCTTGATAGCTTTTAAAAAATATGTAAAATTCAACATTTCTTTCTTAATTCTTTAAAAAACTAAAATCCAGGGTTTATTATTGTGTTAAATATGGAACCCACTAATTGAATTTCCCTTTTAAAAAAAAAAAGGAAGAAGAAGAAGAAAATAATCATAAACCAGAAAAATGCTGTGAATGGTGAAGTGGGTCAAAACGTGGGACAAGAGCTACTTTTTTATATTTTTATTTATTTATAGGAAACTCATGAATTTCATTTCAACTGAAATATAACAGTTACACAGTACTAGGCCTGCACTTATCTTCTAGTATTCACTATTTGAGTTACAACCCAACATGGATCTTCTTCCAGTACAAGAGCTATTTAGGAATAGTGAAATGGGTAAAAGAGTGATACAGTTTGGTACGTGCATGGATGGAGACATTCATGGGCTGGGGGGCAATTGCCCCCCCTAATTTTTTTTTTTTTTTTTAAAAAAAAAAATATAACTATATAACCATATATTTAGGTACTAATTTTAGCAACTTCGTTCAATAAAATTACATTTTGTCCCCCTTATTGATCATTATAAGAGAAATGCTACAACTACAAAAATTTTCACAACATTTTTATAGACTATTGAGGTAGTAAATTCTTACTAGTTTGCATCTAGGTCTACCATTTACATCACTTTTTTACTTACTAATAATCACTAATCACAACAACAATTTGTAAAAAAGTTTTCCTCATTTTAAAGCCCAAAATATTAGCCCAACAATAAAAATTACCGATAGGTGATAAAAAAAAAAAAAAAAAAAAAAAAAAGAGAGAGAGAGAGAGAGACTAATCAACCAATTTTACCAAAAACAAACAACTTCACCCTTTAAAAAACTTTAAACAAAATAATTTTTCCTTACCAACAAAAGACACGCTCTACACACATAAAAAAAAAATAATAATAATAATAAAAGAAAACTTTTGCCGGCTACGCAATAGAGCTAAAAGCCGAAGCTACTGCATGTAGCTAACAATAAAATAGACCCCCTAACTCTAAGTCCTGGCTCTATCCCTGGTGCGTGGATATTTTTTTTCCCTTTTCTTCCAGTCAGGGTCTGTTTCTATAAGGTGGGCATGCTTTTACTTTTTTTGGCTAGGTTAGGGGGATCAAACTAGTTAAGAAGTACAGGGGGTAATAACCCTTTTTTTTGGCTCCACCCTTGGTTTGGTGTATTTGGTTTGGTAGTAAGAAAAAAATAAATTCTAGAAAAATTATAAGAAAGTTATTTTTAAAAAAAAATACAATAAAGAACACATGGTATTAAATTTTACACATTTTTTCTGGATTTTTTGGAGGGAGGGGGGATGTTAAAAAAGTCATAACCAACCTCATTAAGAGCATCATAGAGATTCCTATGAGACTTTAGCTGGAAAAAGAGGTATGCAGCATATGCAACAAGCATGATGCAACTGCTAAATCTTGAAAGAGCCAACTCTGACTGCCCAGAATGAACTTCAGTGTGTGTATAATGAAGAACAGCTGGAAAAAGTAGGCCCATGACTGCCATCAACAGCAATCCAGAGTTCACAACAGCAGTTTCCTGCATATCACTTATGCTTTAGCATGAAAGATACAAGACAAATAAGAAAGAAATAAATAAAACCCCCAGAAAAGCTCCTAATACATCCACCTTTTTAAACCGCTGTTCCTTATGGCAAACAAGCCCACCACAAAAGAATGCACATCCTAGCACCAGCAACATGTTTGATAGA
The DNA here is from genome assembly GCA_030445155.1 of Quercus variabilis. Classification (NCBI taxonomy): domain Eukaryota; kingdom Viridiplantae; phylum Streptophyta; class Magnoliopsida; order Fagales; family Fagaceae; genus Quercus; species Quercus variabilis. Next base: position 1,480,423 of record CP129452.1, read on the forward strand.
ATTGAGCCCAATAATGACAACTGAACAACACGCACCATTCCACTTTTCAGTGCATAGATTGATATAATAAGTTCCGTTGCATTACCAAAAGTAGCATTCAAAAGGCCTCCAACTGCAGGTTCAAATTCATTACATTAAATAAAATGGAGCGAGAAGACTAATTACTAACCTAAAGATGAAAATAGACATTGCACATGACACTTGTTAGAATTGTTGTGGGAAACTGAGTGACAAAAAGAGGGGAAAAAACTAAAGGGCAAAAGCAAGAATTAACGTGGTTCAGCCTAACAGACCATGTCTACATTGGAAAGCACATGGCAACTACATCTTTTCTATATTGAGTACGTGTTACAATGGGGACCTAATGTAGGGTTTGTATCTCTCTAACACTACCCCTAAAACTCAAAGAGGAAGTTTGAGTTTGGAATGCAACATCTCGAATATAAAATGTGATGATGTTAGAATGCACCAGAAAAATATCAAAGGCAGTAGACTACAACAGTCAGTGATCATGGCTAACACCAGTTGCCAGAAAATGCGATGACAGATGGATGCATCACTAGTGGCCAAAAAAAGCGTTGGCATACCAACAGCTAGAATGACTTTAGTTGTGAAGCATGGACCACATCACCAGCGGTTGTTCGATATGTACCCTTAAGAGGCTCAATAGTGATCATAGTCATGGGGTGATCTGAAATTCTGGCACATGTAATGTGTAACGTACATGCAAGTGTGTTATGCTTGCATGAAACAAGATGATGTGGCAAGATTGCATGGCAACTTGCATATGAGTATGTCACTGCTTGTGTTGATGTAGTTGTCCTACACAAGTTAATGTATCCAACATACGTGGCGCAATTCAAGGAGTTGTCAGCATGTGAAAGCACATGTGGTCTCCTATCCTAATGACAAGTGGCGCATGGGCCTAAATGATGTCGGGGTATGTGGCGTGTTTGTGTTAATAACTAGCAATATTTGGGCTTCGAACTAGGTTATTTGCTCACATGCTTTGGAATGGTTGTTGACTGAGCTTAAAAGCTCAAAAGCCCACTTATGAAGTTGGACGTTGTGAGCCTAGGTCCATCATGGTATGTATGATGCCCTAGATTGATTGGATATTATTCGAGTATGTTGTGCAAGCTTGTGTCGAGTCCCACATTTGGTGTTTACTAGATAGACCTTGGGGTTTTTTTTTTGATAAGGAAAAAGATGTATATTCAAAGAGCTACCTCATGAAAAACAAAAGGTAGAGCAAGGAGTACAAAGAAGGAAACAAACAACAAGAAAAAACAACAAAACAAACATAAGCCAACATAAGAATTAAGTACAGAGCAGAGAATTAAGGAACAAAGGGAGAGAGTCACTAGAGGTGATTCCCCAAGCCCTAGTCCAATCAAAAAGAGAACCACTAAAGAAAGCGAGCAACTGATTATCGGATTTGTCCGTATCCTCAAAGGTTCGCCAATTCTACTCCCTCCAGATACACCGCATAAGGCACAAAGGAGATAAATTCCAAATGTTAGAAGAATGCTTTCCAAACCAATTCCACCAACCAAAAAGCGTATCTGCAACCGATCTTAGCAGAACCCAAGAGATTCCAAAAGTTCTAAAAACTAAGCTCCACAGCAGATAAGCTTTTTCACAATGAAGAAGCAGATGATTCACCGTCTCCCCATTACTACGACACATAATGTACCGGTCAACAAAAACCACTCCTCTACGCCTCAGAATGTCTCCTGTAAGAATCTTCTCCCAAGTTGTAGTCCAAACAAAGAAGGAGACGCGCGGAGGAGCCTTAACCTTCCAAATACCTCTCCAAGGAAAAATAATAGGCAAAGGACAACGAAGCTTGTTGTAGAAAGAGCAGATGTCAAAATCCTCCTTCTTTGTCAACATCCACCTCATACAATCTCCAAGCTCAGAACGAGGCAAATTAGAACTCAAGGTACGGAGGAATTCATCCACCTCACCCATCTCCCAATCATTTGGATCCCTAAACAAGCGAACATTCCAGCTTCTCTGAGCCTCCATCCCCAACCTTTCAAGAGACAAGGCCACCGATGCCTCTCTATTAGAAGCAATCCCATATACTAATGGGAAGGATCGATGGAGTGGTGAGTCCCCACACCACTTATCTGTCCAAAACTTCACTCTATCCCCCACCCCTACTTCAAACTGAATGCATTTACTAAACACCTCCCAACCTTTTCGAATACTTCTCCATAAACCGCACCCATAGGCACCCTTACCCAGCTTAGAAGACCAACCCCCCAACTCTTCCCCAAACTTCGAAACTACAACCCTCCTCCAAAGATGAGTCTCCTCAACCCCAAACCGCCATAACCATTTTCCTAATAAGGCTTTGTTGAAAGTGGTTATTTTCCTTACACCCAGACCACCGTTCGCCTTAGGAGCACACACCTTATCCCACCCCACCAAGTGAGCCTTCGAATGCCCCCACAAGAAGTCCCTTTGCATCTTCTCAATCTTATTCGCCACATGCGATGGAATGGTAAAAAGAGACAAATAATAAGTAGGAAGGCTAGATAGCGTACTCTTAAGTAACGTCAGTCTTCCACCTTTCAACAAATACAGCTTCTTCCACCCAGCCAGCTTCCGCTTAATTTTCTCCAAAATAGGATTCCAAATAGAAGGAGACTTATGAGGAGCCCCTAACGGCATACCTAGATAGGTCATAGGCAAAGTCCCAATCCTACAACCCAGAATCTTTGCCAAAGCATGCACATTATTAACCTTTCCTATTGGAACCATCTTGCTTTTTAGGACATTAACCTTCAAACCTGTCACAACCTGAAAACAGAGGAGAAGCATTCAAATGTGAAGGATCTGCTCCTCTTCCGCATCACAAAAAAGAATAGTGTCATCCGCAAACAGAAGATGAGAGACACATTCCCCTTCACCCCGTCTACCATCTACCTAAAACCCCTGATCAAACCAGCACCTTCAACTCTTTTCAGCATTTTGCTTAAAACCTCCATAATAACCAGAAACAACATAGGAGATAGCGGGTCCCATTGTCTCAAACCCCTCGTGCTCCTAAAGAAGTCAGCTGGAGTCCCATTAACCAAAATAGAGAAATGAACAGTTGAAATACAAGTCTGGATCCATCTACACCACTTCTCCCCAAAGCCCATTCTCTTCAAGAGATCTAGTAAAACCTCGCAATTCACGTGATCATAAGCTTTCTCGATATCAAGCTTACAAATAACCCCTGGAGTCTTAGTCTTAACTCGGCTATCAACACACTCATTAGCAATGAGAACTGAGTCAAGAATTTGTCTACCTCCCACAAAACTATTTTGGGACTCAGAGATCAGTTGGTCTAAAACCGTCTTCCAGCGATTTGCCAAAACCTTAGAAAAGATCTTGTACAAGCTCCCCACCAAGCTAATAGGCCTGAAATCTCGGATATTGGAAGCATCATTCTTCTTAGGAATTAAGGCTATGAAAGTAGCGTTCAAAGATTTCTCAAACTTACTGTGGAGATAGAACTCCTCAAAAACTGCTAGAACATCTCTTTCCAACACTCTCCAGCAATGGTGAAAGAAGGCCATAGAAAAACCATCTGGACCTGGGGCTTTATCCCCAGCCAACTCATTAACAGCTAGAAGAATCTCCTCCTTCTCAAACCTCCTTTCAAGCCAGCACCTCTCCGACCCATCTATCTAATCAAACTCCAAACCTTCCGCAAAAGGCCTCCACTCCTCTGTCTCCTGATACAAATTTTTATAAAATTGAACCACTTGAGCAGCCACCTCAAATGACTCCTCATAAGCCACCCCATCCACCTCCAAAATTCTTAGATGGTTAAACCTTCTACGGGAATTAGCCATCTTATGGAAGAATTTAGTATTATTATCTCCTTCTTTAATCCATAACATTCTTGATTTCTGTCTCCATGAGATTTCTCCCAAAGAGAGAAGACTCTCTACTTCGGATCTCACCACAATTCTCTCGCATGACTCTGCATCAGAGAGGCCAAACTCCCCTTCCTTGGCATCAAGCAATTTCAAAGCCTCTAATAATTGAGACTTTTTGCGTCCGACATGACCAAACTCCGACCGGTTCCACTGAATGATATCTTCTTTCAAGGCCTTCAATTTTTTGGCAAACACAAAGCTAGGAGTACCAGAGAAAGAATGCCGATTCCACCAAGAGTGAACTCTATCAATGAACCCGTTCGTCTTTAACCACATATTCTCAAACCTAAACGGACTTTTCCCCCTCGCCATTCCCCCTACCTCCACCAGAATTGTGAGACACCAACACTCTATCTATCCTAGACATCGAAGACTGATCGGAGCCGCTAGACTAGGTAAAACTCCCTCCCTCCAAAGGCAAATCAATCAAATTAAGATCCTCAATGAACTCCGAAAAAAGTTCCATAGCCGGAGTAAGATGGGAGTTACCCGACCGTTCACTTGGGAAACGAACAATATTAAAATCCCCAATGCAACACCAAGAAACGTTTCAATATTGCTGAATACCAACCAACTCGTCCCACATAAGTCCCCTCGCATTATTATCAATTGGACCATAAACCCCAGAACACGCCCAGGTAAAGCCATCCCCCACCCCTTTCCACAAAACAGTCACAGAAAAGGAACCCAGTAGAAAGTCCAACCTCTCCAATACCCTCCTATCCCACATCAACAAAACTCCACCTGCCGTCTGGACAGCATCTAAAGCCACCCAATCCACAAAGGGACAGCTCCATAGGCTGCCAACCATTTGTCTGTCCAAGCTAGATAGCTTAGTCTATTGAAGGCAAATTACATCACACTTCCACTCACGCAATAAATTTTTCACAACTGACCGTTTCTGACAATCATTCAAACCCCTAACATTCCAAGAAAGAATTTTTAAATTCATAAAGACATGAAAATCCCAACTGATGAAATAGCTCAGCAACCTACACTCTACTTGCCATCATAGTTAATCGAAGATTGCAAGTTCCTCAGCTCTCTCTTCCCTCTATTCTTCTTAATGAGAGCTTTTCTAGGAATTGCAACTTTCCTGTTCAACACTTTGACATCCTCCGTCTCCTTCTCAATCTTTTGTAACAAAGCAATACATAACTTCTCATGTCGACTCAGAGGAAGCCCCACCAGCTTACTAAAACCAAGAAGTCTGTTCTTCACCCAACTAGAAATATCTAACGTATCCACACACTCCAATGCCTCATAATCATAGTCCAACTTAGCTGCCAAAGGCAGCCCAAAGGGAGTGATAGATCTCAGAGGGATTGATAAGCTATCCTCTCCTCCCAAACCCATATCTGAATTATTCAACTCTTCCACCACCAAAGCACTCTCCCCAGGGGCATCACCCACTGCCTTCGTGGGTATCACACCCAAACCCAAATCTGAATTGTTCAACTCTTCCACCACCAAAACTCCCTCCCCACTGACCTCACCCACTGCCTTCGTGTGAAACACACCCGAACCCATTTCTGAGTTTTCCAACTCTTCCACCACCAAAACTCCCTCCCCAGGGACATCACCCACAGCCTTCATGGGTGTGTCCACAAACCCAGCCCTCGAAAAGCACAAAAAGAAGCCAGAGAGGAAGAGAAAAGAAGAGAGAAGATCCACCGATGACCGCGAAATCGTCAGCTCAGACTTACCCGATGAAAAAAAGGGCTCATCGGAGCTGCTTCCGGCAAAAGATGGGCTGCCGGCCACTGTCGGAGGCTGAGAACCCCGACCCAGCACCACCGGCTCAAGATCGGAGCACTGGGAACAAGCCATGGAGCTCGCCTCCTTCATCGGGCTCTGGGTTGGTCTCTCTTCTCCAGACCGAGAGCTCTCACCCTCTTCAAAATGACTTGGGCCAAAGCAATTATAATAACCCACACCTGGGTCAGTCAGCAATGGGCTTGTGGCAAGGCCCAAGACTTGTTCAGCCTATTTGGTTTCCCTTGCAACCCATTTAAGGCCCTTAGTACCTCTATTATTGCAGTCCGAAGCCACTGCACGTGATTCCCCTCTAAAATTTAATTCTCCCACTTTGTTTCTGTCCTAGGAAACCCGCCTCCTCCCTATCACATCAACCTCCACGATAAGACCTCTTCCTGACCAGCCATATCTCCTAGCATCACTCTTCTTCATCTTTTCATAATCTTTTGAATTTAAATTGGAGCTTGGGAAACGTAACCTCCTGTTTGCCAGATATTGCTCACCAACCTCTGCCTCCACATTAATGCTCTGCTTCCTCTTGTCCCCTCTCACCACCTCCATCTTATCAGCCTTACCCACCAAAAAAACCCCCACTTTGGCACCTTGAGTCTCAGATTCACCCCCTTCTTTTCATCCAGCTGCTTAAGGTGCTTGCTATCCTCTGTTCTTCCATGGAAGCCTTGCACAACTTCAGCAAAAGTTCTAAAGTTTTGGGCTTCCAAGTTGTACCTCTGCTCCTCAGGAAAAAAACTTGGAGGACCAAAACCAGCTATCGCATAATGGGAGGGATTCAACAGCTTTCTTAGTTCAAGGCCAAAGGCCCTCCAACCAAACTTCTCTTTGCCTTCAGGGATAATAATTGACCTCCTACATCCACCTATTTTGAGTTTAGTCAGTAGCAAGAACTAACCAAAAGAGTTGATGCTCCTTTGGAGAGTAAAAGCAGTGTCCCCATCTCTAAAAATAAAAAACTGCTTGGAACTCTCCCCAACAACAAAGTCTTCAATGTTATTCATCAGCCATATTGCTGCATTGTTACCCATGAAAACTGATCTCATAAAGAATCTGCCCCTCTCAAAGATCCTTAGCAAGAAGTAACGGCCCCCTTCCTCTAAAACTAATTTAAAGGATTTGGACTCAATGAAGAATCTACAAACTCCCCCCATAATAACAAAAAGAAAGAAAGAATTTATTTAGAAGATCATCAAGTTCAGATGTTATGAGAGTGAAACAAATCAGTGATTTAACTCAAGCATTCAGGGTAATTAGCCCTTTTTCAGTAAATAAGAAGTAAAATACATAAAAATGTTAAACAAGAGTTACTTAATTCAAGAGATCTTGGGTTTATAAGTGATTTTAAGGAGTTCCAATTGTAACTTTGACTAGTCCCTTTGTGGTGTAAGCACAGATATAGCTAGCGCTTTCCTCAAGTCATTAAAAATGGTATTAGAGTAAGCCTAGTAACACCATGTGACTCAAGGGCACTGCACAGCACAAAAGGCGACAGACAAGGATGTGATGGGTGAGGAGATCTGTTTTACTCATTGGTTAACGGCAGCTATGGGTGATTTCAGTGGAGTTCTAGTGATGATGAGGCTTGCTTGGTCCAGAGGACAATGGCACAAACTAGTGGGTACAAGTTTCAATTGTGAACTGAAGTTCACACAGAAGACCAGATCCAAGAGGCCGACTAAGCAATGGAGGAGCTTGAAACTTTGGGTTCATGGCATGACAAAGGTAGATGGTGATGCCCGCAAGGCAAGAATTATCGTGGTTCAACTTGACAACCTATTTCCATAGCGGAAAGCCATTGGCAGCTACATCTTTTCTATATTGAAATATACATGAACCCATTATAGGGTTTATATAGTAGCCAACTCTAGGGTTATTTAGCTTGCTCTACAAGTATGTGGGTAATTGGGCCTACTATGAGTTTGAGCCTCTTGGACCATAGAATCTCTACTAATACTAAATCCAAATGTTTCAGGAACATGCATGGACAACAATGTGGGAGTATTACATTGATGTAGTTGATAAGGCAGCAACAAAATATATGACAATGAAGTATGACTGTTGAACCTTGCTAAATACAATTTCCACCTCCTTCAATCATTCACATGACCATGAATATGCTTAATAAAAGGGCAACTAAAAATGCAAAAAGACAACCCATAAGAGAAAGGTTCCCTTCACAGCTATGTTCACAATAGCTTTTTAACAAGATTGTTGCTGACAAAGAAGAAATCAAGTTCTTCTCCTGATCAAGAATGCATTTAGAATCAAACTCAAACTAGCCAAGAAGTTTTTTTTTTTTTTTTTTTTGGGGTAAAAGTCTAATTACCTCAATGAGATCAACAGGAAGGGAGAGGGAAAATAAATGAACAAACATATATATGGTACTTGCAAGAAAGACTATGAAAGCATACCAACATCCAATAAAAACAAGAAAGAAATTGTGGAATTTCTGAGGTTATAAACTAAGCAGGACCGAAGAAAAAGAAAAACTAAGAAAGCTACTAAATTGACATACAACAAAAACTTTACCTGTAGGTCCGGTGTAAAAAGCCAGCTGCCTAATCAGAGTGAAATCAACACATTAGCTACTTAATAATTCATATTCTTTGGAGAGAGAGGGAGAGAGACTGAAAGCCTTACTCTGTAGCATAACCTAAACGCTCAGCCAAAGGTGTTATACCCAATAAGCTTAGAAAGAAGACCCAAGCCTGCAATCCACCTCAACAAAATGAACAACAACAAATTTAAAAAATGATACAAACAATTCAAGGCAGGGACAACTCACATGACCACCATTCAGTTTCTTAACAATAATTGCTATTGGCCCAAAAGGGATCAGCAAGTTGAGTTTATTTGAGAAAACTACAATCTTTATGCTCTTATACACATTCCTCAACATTACATTAATGCTAGCTTGCGAATTTCCAGAACTTGATCCATGTTCAATTTTGGGAGAACACAACTTGCAAGTTTCTTTTTCCAGGCTATAAGGACTCTCATCATCCAATTCATGTACTGATTCTCCATTTAGTGCCCCCATCTGTTAATCCCAAAAACATATATTACAAAATTTATTTAAAAAAAATCCCTCATTCATAAACCTCAGTACAAGAAGTTGCTTTGTATGCCCAAAATGAAATTATTTTCTTACCATACACAAATTGGCCCAGAAACTAATGCTTTAATTTTTCTATGACCATAGCTGAATGCATGCAATGTCAATTGTGAATGTTGTTATAGCATTAAAGACAGTGGGAGAATCAAGAACCACTCAAAAAAGAGAAATGGAAACAAAGGTTGAAACTTACTTCAAGCTGAGATCGGCCGCTGACAGGTTGTAACTTATAATCCATCTGTTCCTACTAAAAACACAACAATTCTTCCACATTCATGGGAAAGCATCGCCTAGATGTAGTTTCCTCAACATCAAAGCAACAAGGTCCTAGAATCTTTAGTGCAGCTGATACCATAAAAACAACCATTACATTAGCAACCTTTTTTTTTTTTTTTCTTTTTTGGGAGAATCCATTACATTAGCAAGTTATTTATTAAAAAAAGGGGGAAAAAAACCTTTATATTGAGATGTATCATATATCTCTTAACCTAAAGGAATCATTTTCTATGAATTACATCTATCTGCACCAAACTAAACTTGATTAGGTATCTAAGTTCTAACATTTCGCTGCTGAAATTGTTTTTTTTTTTTTTTGGCAAGTGGGGTCTACATACCATTTCCAAAATCATACAAAATATATGTATATATTTTAAAATAATAAGAAACCATAACTTCCATAATCCTTCATGTCAACACAGATATCCCATATAACCAAAATCTTTAAAATCACGTTCAAACTAAAACACACCAACAAACCCCACTAGAAACTAAAACCATAATCTCTTGCATCTAACTTTAATTTAAAAATAAAAAATAAAAAAAGAACCTTGCCAATTAGGGTCCTCTGATCTGAAATTCCAAATCACCTGCAGATCAAAAAATCAACAACAAATTTCAAAAATTTTATCTTTTTCCACACCCCAGATAAATTTATACAAACCCCAGATAAAATTATACAAAGATAGAGAGAGAAAAACAAAATAAGATGAGAAAAACAATAGGCTGAACTGAACACATACAAAGAAGAGTTTTTGCAACAAATAGAAGTCTTTTACTACTTCTATTAGCCTAATTTCCAATTCATAAGAGCCAGAATAACCAAAAGCAAATCTTTAGGCTCTAGCAAGCACCCTGATCCAGAACTTGTTCTCTCTGTCTCCTCTCTCTCTCTCTCTTTGTCTATTTGCGTACATAAAAGTTTTCAAAAACCGTGTACTTTTACTTCGTGAATGCACGAACTGAAATATGCGATACGATACAACCAACGAAGTACCAGTTTAAAGACCACTGTGTCTTTGCCGTCTTGCCACTGCACTTTCCTAGAAACTTCCCAGCCTCTATTTTTCTTTTTCAATTTTCTTTTTTTGATATATTAAAATGAAAGAAGTGCGTTTGAAGTGTCAGTGTTTGTGTGTTTTACATGTGATAAGATAAGGTGGTCGTATTAAAGTCTTAGTTACCCAAAAAACACAAGTGTGTTAACTGTTACATGAAAATAGATGTACTTTCCTAAAGAAGTATGAGTTTCTGTGCAATACGGTGACAGATTTTGGTCTTTGTATTTGTTGTAGAAGTAGTAAGTACGGTTTGAGGAATTTATATTTAAGACCCAAATGATCTGTACCATTGATTGTGCAGGTCAAACTCTCATAGATCTTTGCCAGAAACCACGGGCCAAATTTAAGGTTCTATGGACTCGTTTTTACTGTGTTTTGTGTTACATGTAAGTGGTCAAACAAGTAAAACAAGTCATTCAATCAAAAAAAACAAAAAAGAGAATAAAACTAGTCCTTAGTTGATATCTCCGAAAATTGATAGGTAATTCCCAAATATAATGACGTTAATTATTTTGCACGAAAATGTTTGGTGAAAAATATTCATATAGTATTATTTAATTAATATATCAAAAATCAAATGAAATAATTTGTATATAATTCTGAAAATTAAAATGTTGATGTAGAAAAATTAGAACTTTCAAAAGCTAATAGAGCAAGACAAGAGAAAATCATTAAAAAAAAGGTCGAAAACTTTCGTTATATGATTATACAACTAAATACGTGGTTTGTATTGGGTAAAATATGTATTATTGTTTCTTAAACATTATTGTTTATTATACTAAACTCAGTTGTTCTTTTTTTTTTTTTCAAAATAAAATTATCATAGACTATTAAATTCTTTAATAAATAAATAAATTTTAATTTTATTAAATTTTAATTTTTTAATTAACGACAACCCTTGATCAATGCTATATAAATTATAATAGGAATAGAAAATAAATTATATCTACTTTTGCTGTATTTCTTTGCTTATAAAAGTTAAAAGTATAAACAAAAAATTGGAAAAATATATTCCCAATATATTAGATTATTTAATTGATTTCATAAATTCGTTGTGTGTGATTTTACATTCTTATAAAAGTAGAGTAGAAATGCAAAGAAAATTAACTGAATTTTGTGATAAAATTTAATGAATTATTATTAAAATTCATATAAGATAAAAATTCAAACTTTAACACTTTTTGCTTCTCTCACGCCAACACCCTACCTCCACCTAACAATCTATCATAGAGGTTTGAAATCCATATATAAAGCCTAACTTTGTAATGTAAACTACCTAAAAGGCCTTTTAAACATCTTCAACTTTGACAACCACGATTCATTTTGGCCAAATAATACCGCGGTGAGATTACGCAAGGACTAACTTATTAAATTCATAATTTTTTTTAAGGAAGACTAAAAACAAACAACTATTAAAATTCCAAAAACTAAAAATGGAAGTTCATTCAAATCTAATGAATAACTAATATTATTTTACAAGAATCAACTTGGGTCCAATACTCATGTGTACTGGACTCATTAAAATAACGACACGTGTTATAATTTTACCACTTATCCACATCCTAACAGGTCTAGTTTGCACTAGTTCCAATACTTACACATCATTTTTTATCAAACAAAATATCATATATATTGCGAAGAGAAAAACACATTTTCAAAACAAGTTAAGAAAAGAAAAAACATATTTTCAGAACGACCCTTTAGAAGTCGCCTTTACGAAAGGTTCATACTACTTTAAATTTTTTGAGTTGAAGGCGATAGAATTTTTATTCAAACTATTATTATAAATTCTTTTACAATGGGAAGAAGACATGATGGCAATCTTTTTTCTTTTTCTTTTTTTATTCTTTTTTGATTGAACACATGTCGGCAATCTTGAATCCACACTGAATTTATGGTCACGTTAATAGTTACAAATTGGAAATTAGGACAAGCATGGGTTTCTTTCTTTGGTCCGGACCAAGGTTGAAACTTACCTTGCCGAGATTCATGGCGTAACTTCTAATCAAAGTTTTTATTTAACTTATTGAACCCCATTCCAATTTAATTCAATTCTTTTTTTTATAACGTATCAGAAATTTTGGTCAATATAAGAAGGCTATGATGGACCTTTGCTTTCTGCTTTATAATCAATTATGGATAAGTCAAGATACATAATTGCATATAGCCAAAATAAATAAATTGAAAAAAATAAAAACAAAAACTTTGTAAGCCTTCATTAGCCTTTGTATAGAAAGAATTAAGTGTCCAAATATATTTTGGCTCCTAGAATTTGATTTAAGTTCAATTGTTGCTCCAAAATTTAAGAAGGTCCAATTTGTTTTTTTTTTTTTTTTTTTTTTTTTTATAATATTAAAAAGACATCACTTTCACTATTTTTCATTTAAGTTTATGTTAAATCACCTTTTAACTTTAAGAAAGTTATTTATCGGATGGTAGTACTTGGTAGGTAGGATGAAATTTTAAATTTTGAGGGACTATAAGGGCACGTATGATATATTAAATGTAAATTATATTAGGAATAATAATTTTTATTTCTAGAAATAAGAGACATTGTGATGGAATAATTATTATTATTATCTATAAGTTTAGTTGTTACATAGGGAAAGCTAAGGCATGTTTGGTACACTGTAATAGACATTGTAATATAATAGATATTTCTATGACATAACTATTCGGTTATTTGGTTATATTTTTATTACAGTGAATAGTTATTCCCTTATGAATAGCTATTCTTTAAAATGAAGAATAATTATTCCTTATCAAAAGTATTGAATATCTATTCATTCAATTTATGTAATAACTTTTTAAAAAAATTTCCTAAAAAGCCTTTAGTTGTCACATCTTCAAAAGAAAAGAAAATAAATTTTCCTCGTTGTTAATTATTAGCTCTATTTTGAATACCCTAAAATAAGTATTGTAGGGGCTCCTTTTTCGGAGGTGGGCCCCCGACAATGAATTTATAGAGAGTGGGGCAAAGGGTTTGGCTCCGGCCGGCCCTCCTCCGGTCTTCTTCCGCACTTCTCGCTGTTTACTCCACGTCCGGGGTTGCTCCTCGGCTGGGGTCCGAGGAGGCCCCCCCCTCACTCGGGGGGTTATTTACCTTATATACCCTCTTTAGCTCGATCCTGGCCTTACAGTTGTTGGTCATCTGGGCTAATGGGTCAGGACTTGTCCCATCAGACAGGTTCTTTCCCATACTGGGGGTTGCTGCCCCCAAGGCTTTTCAGTGAAGGGTCTTGTCAGCATTAATGGAACCTGGAGGGCTTGGCAGAATCGTTAAGTGTGGATGTGACCACCCGCAGTAGGTCTGCCCCCTACCTAGATTAGACCAGGTGCGCCGAGGATGGGTGCATCCTCGGCTCGGGCCTTGGAAGGACTAAAGTCTTTGGGCTGACCGTCCGGGGAGGTCGTTTTCCTCGGCTTGGGCCCTGGGCCTGCCTAAAGGTGGGCCGGGAGTTCTGGGCCCTCGGGCCCCACAATAGCCCCTCAAAACCCTGCTGCACGTATCCTCGGACAGGGAGGAGGGTTTTGCAAACCTCGGCCCCTATTGTCCGGGCGGCCGTCGGTTTGGCTGGTCCTCCCTCGAGTGGTCGGATCGACCCTTAGGCTCTTCATTAGGTGGTTAACTTCCTCATGGGAATAGGCCTTCGGACCAAGCAGTATTTTGGCTTTGTCGTAAGCGGATAGCTCCCCGTATACAGTTGCTGCCTTAAGTACGAGTGGCAAGCTCCCCGTAGGCTTGAGTCCGAGGACCATGCAAGACCTAGGTGCAATTGCTGCCATCGTTTCCATGTGGCTAGCTCCCCATAGGCTTGAGTCCGTAGACCATGCAAGACCTAGGTACAGTTGCTGCCTTAAGTACGAGTGGCAAGCTCCCCGTAGGCTTGAGTCCGAGGACCATGCAAGACCTAGGTACAATTGCTGCCATCGTTTCCATGTGGCTAGCTCCCCATAGGCTTGAGTCCGTAGACCATGCAAGACCTAGGTACAGTTGCTGCCTTAAGTACGAGTGGCAAGCTCCCCGTAGGCTTGAGTCTGAGGACAATGCAAGACCTAGGTACAATTGCTGCCATCGTTTCCATGTGGCTAGCTCCCCATAGGCTTGAGTCCGTAGACCATGCAAGACCTAGGTACAGTTGCTGCCTTAAGTACGAGTGGCAAGCTCCCAGTAGGCTTGAGTCCGAGGACCATGCAAGACCTAGGTACAATTGCTGCCATCGTTTCCATGTGGCTAGCTCCTCATAGGCTTGAGTCCGTAGACCATGCAAGACCTAGGTATAGTTGCTGCCTTAAGTACGAGTGGCAAGCTCCCCGTAGGCTTGAGTCCGAGGACCATGCAAGACCTAGGTACAATTGCTGCCATCGTTTCCATGTGGCTAGCTCCCCATAGGCTTGAGTCCGTAGACCATGCAAGACCTAGGTACAGTTGCTGCTTTAAGTACGAGTGGCAAGCTCCCCGTAGGCTTGAGTCCGTAGATCATGCAAGACCTAGGTACAGTTGCTGCCTTAAGTACGAGTGGCAAGCTCCCCGTAGGCTTGAGTCCGAGGACCATGCAAGACCTAGGTACAATTGCTGCCATCGTTTCCATGTGGCTAGCTCCGATCATGGGGACACAGTGTTCACCTCTTTGGGCAACTCAATCCCACGTCGGGCAGAAGTCCTTCCCTTCAGCCCCTCTGAGGATGCGGGAGCAAGAGCCATTATACCGCCACTGCACAGTTGCCTCCAGTAGGAGTTTGTCCTCGGGTCCGAGGACTTTGTTTTTGGAGTGAGGGCGTCCACGGGTTTTTCCAGTGAGCTGTCTTTCCTCGGGTCTGCTCGTGACTTCGCACGTGGGGCTGATCTTGCCTCTGGTTCGTGTTCCTCATTTTTTGGTTTACGAAGCGTTGCTTGGCCTTCCGCGCTTCCTGTTTGACGCTTCGGTGTCCGTAACGCGCCTCCATTAATGCCCTCGTGGATTAACACGCAGCAGCAGCTGGCAATCCTCTTGGAACTGGGTGGGAATTAATTCCCTTTGACAATTCCCCTTCGAATTCCGCGCGGTTCAGCTCCCGCCGGTTTTCGCCCTCCATAAAAGGCGTTCTGGGGGGAGCGTTTCTCCTCATTCCATGAATTCTCCCCCACAAACAAGCGTAAACACTTTTGCCCTTTTGAGTCCCCTTGATACCGTCACCAGGGTTGTGACCGCAGTTAAGAGACCTGGAGCCAAGTGCCGCCGTGGCCGCAGTCCCCACTGGGCTGCCGGCGCGGCAGAGTTTAGGCGTAACACTGGCCAAGTCTCTCATGGCGGCCAGGGGGGACGTCGTTGAAATACCTAACGTCCTCCCCTAGAGTGCACCTCCGACGGAGGGAGCACGCGAACTCTCGTCATGGCCGGTGCCCGAGTATTGCCGTCTCCGGCGGTCAATGCTCGGGTAGTTCGGAGGGGGTCGAGGAAGCATCATAAGGAAGGGTGTCCCGGGGTCTAGGGGCTCCTCACTTTGTTCAAGCTTTGGTTTGAAGGTGAGCCAGCCCCTAGCCCCCCTGCCCGTGCTTTTACCGTCAAGTTCTCCCATTCTCTTGACGCCAATAATAGCACGGCTTGACACTTCCTTCATTCCTGGCATAAATTCTTTGCGAGCCTCTTGCCCGGCCAGTTCCAACACCGGTCCGCCTCAGCCTCCGATTGTAGGATTAGTTGGTAGGAATTCTTGTAAAACATGGCTGTCTGAGCCTCTGATTGTATTTGTAAATTTTTTTTGAAATAACGAGAACTGTAGTACTTGTAATCTCTTGTAATCTCTTGCGAATTAATAAAGGACTTTTTCTTTCAATTGTTGTTGAGTTTTCTTTTCGCACTGCCATTCTTCTCTTCTTCTTTTCTTTTGCTTTTTTTTTTTTTTTTTTGCACCGCCAACTTCTGAGTAATAATTGCCTTAGAACGATCTCCGGTTGCGCCGACCGGCACACTAACCCTCCCCACAGACGACGCCAATTGTAGGGGCTCCTTTTTCGGAGGTGGGCCCCCGACAATGAATTTGTAGAGAGTGGGGCAAAGGGTTTGGCTCCGGCCGGCCCTCCTCCGGTCTTCTTCCGCACTTCTCGCTGTTTACTCCACGTCCGGGGTTGCTCCTCGGCTGGGGTCCGAGGAGGCCCCCCCCTCACTCGGGGGGTTCTTTACCTTATATACCCTCTTTAGCTCGATCCTGGCCTTACAGTTGTTGGTCATCCGGGCTAATGGGTCAGGACTTGTCCCATCAGACAGGTTCTTTCCCATGCTGGGGGTTGCTGCCCCCAAGGCTTTTCAGTGAAGGGTCTTGTCAGCATTAATGGAACCTGGAGGGCTTGGCAGAATCGTTAAGTGTGGATGTGACTACCCGCAGTAGGTCTGCCCCCTACCTAGATTAGACCAGGTGCGCCGAGGATGGGTGCATCCTCGGCTCGGGCCTTGGAAGGACTAAAGTCTTTGGGCTGACCGTCCGGGGAGGTCGCTTTCCTCGGCTTGGGCCCTGGGCCTGCCTAAAGGTGGGCCGGGGGTTCTGGGCCCTCGGGCCCCACAAGTATATTTTAAGAAATTCGGCTTAAAAATTATTTAATTATACATTCTTTTTATACTCTACTAAATTGTAGATGTATACTAAAGATTCTATTCTTAAATGGTTACCAAACTAATGAATTGTAATACTTATTACATTCCAACTTAATGTATTCTTTGTAATACTTATTCTTATTTTCATATAATAATCATTACAGTATAACAAACGTGCCCCTAGTAAAATATGAAGTATAAGGAAAATTTATAGTTTTGGAAATACATTAATTTTGAAACCTATTATATGCACTAAGGAATAACTATTACACCAATTTTAAAAGATGAATAACTATTTTTCAATTTAGAATACTTATTCCTATGTAATAACTAATCCATGTAATAAAGATGCAACCAAATAACTGAATTACTATTACACGTGAATAACTATTTCATTACAGGAGCTATTACAGTATACCAAACATATCCTAAATTGTTTGTCACTTCTTAAAAAGGCGAAACCAAAATGGATTAAATTTCAAAAACAAAAAATTTATTTTACCCAAAATAATAAAAATAAAGGAAACAAAAAATAATTTTAATTTGTTAATCTATTCAATATTCAAACAATGTAAAAGTATGTTTAAATAAGTTAATTTCATCTAAAAAAAATCAGGTTTGTTAAAATTTAGCTTCAATGGAAATCGATAGATTATTTTTTTGATTAATTAATTAATCAAAAAAAAATAACAACTCTTAGTAGTAATTGAAAATAGAATCTATATAATAATCTGAGCAACTGTCATTTATGTCATCCGCAATGAAGCCAACCTCAGTGCAATATCTCTTTGTTGATTTGATATGAGATATGAACATATAGCACTTGACTTGAGCATTCCACCAAAAAAACTAGTGGGCAGAATAGAATAACTTGACAAGCCCCCAATGTGAAGATTTTGATATTATTTGTAACGCTAAAAGAGATCAAAGCCAAAAACACCATTAGTCCACCCAGTCCACACTAAACTATCTTCAGGTCGTGGCTTCAAATGGTGGGAAGACCTGGTCTGGTTTACAATATCAAAATTGCAAAACTGGTTTCATTGGTCTATAAGCTCTATAACTTACACAAGCAATCCTCATAGAGAAACTGAGGTGGGGAAATTGATAAAGCCTGTATGTATGTTGCTGGAGATGGTCCATGTCTTGACAAATCCACACCTTATCCCCTTTAACAATTCGCCATCTTGAGTGAGTCGTGACCCATTCCTAATAATGTCCTTAGCTTTGGGCAATGCTATGCTAGGGGTATATGAGGAGTATGGTAGGACCCTAGCCTCCAAGACTAAACAATTTGAAAAATATTTGGATTTAAAAACACAAAACAATAGAGTTTGGGTTTTTCATAAGTCTTTACTCTTGCTTGGCTACCCTCACATCTAGTTAAACACATGTTATTTCAGAAAAATTATAGGATTAAAACTTATATCACATTCATTTTCATAATTATTTGATGTAGCTGATTATAAGTGGTTGAGAAAAAGAAGTAAGTTCATGTGAAAGTAACAGATAGTTAATTACAATTTGCCACATAAGATAATTGTGAAAATGTGTGTGAAATAGATAATAGTTCTAGAATAATTCTATTATAAAATTCCAGCCCATCTATTGAATTCTGTTCTCATTCCCTTTGCTCCCACAAAAATTTTACCCGTAACCCATTTGGAAAATGAAAATAGCTCATTGCACATGTTGGTATAGCTTGTGGCCTTGTGCCACAACTTCTATAAAAATTTCTCATCCCGTTTGAGATAGTAACCTCTCCTTCCAATCATTTATCATTTTTCCAAAATCCTTACTTAATTTCATCAAAAGCTTTATTTTTGCTCCTCCCAATCATTGGAGGCAAGGCAACTTGAAATATTTTCTCCAAAGGGTCTAACCGTTTAAGTCTAATGCTCTCATATGTCATATCATAACATTCCTTATGAGTGCGTTTGGATAGGAGGGTTTGTTGCTCAAAGTTAAGTTGCGTTTTGCTCCTTCTTTTTTTTTTTTTTTTTTTTTTTTTTTTTTTTTTTTTTTGGCCGCACTTGTTGACTGGGGGGGACAAAATTTACTGTGCATGAACAGTGCGTGCACTGTTCACGCACTGTTCATGCACTGTTTATGTATTAAAAATATTAAAAGTGGGTCCCACAATACTATTTACACATTTAAAAATTATTTTGCTACAGTGTTTTCAGCAACAATCAGTTTTTATCAACTTTCAGCAACAATAAGTGCTATCCAAACGGACCCATGTCTCTCTGTATATCAAGAGGCATTCGTGCTAAAAAAACACAATGATCTCTTCACAATTCAGTTTTTGCCCTGAAGCTTTTTTCATATGTAGTGAGTGTTTGTGAGAAGTGAAAACATGAACCTCCACTTTTGCTCAAACCTCATTTTTAGCATTACAAGCTTCAAATAAGTCCCTTCCACCGCTCATAGCCATAAGCATGAGCTTGAATACTGCCAATTTTGATGTCTTTTTCCTTAGCGCTTATTTTCAATGTAATGCAATGACTCAAAAGCACTTTTGTTGTCTGAGATAATACAAGAAAGAATTCTTTTAAGTCTGCTTGCCAAACATTTTGGACACTATCTCATACATTACAACACTTTGAACACTATTTTAGTTTTCATGTAAAAATTTAGTTATACCTTAATAAGTTGCTTTCTAAACTAAAAACATAACAATGTTTTAAACTCTAGCAATGGTAAAATTTCAGAAACATGATGTCAATAAAAATTACATTAAATTTAGTTAACCCAAAAATCAAAATAATAATAGAGATTAAATTTAATAAGGATGTGATGTAAAATTCAAGTTTTACCCTTCCAATCCCAACATGTCATATCATCATATTACATATTAAATAATAAACGCATTCACACTCAATCAATTTTAATACTCATTTGAAAATCCAACTTAACTATGAGTTTATTAAGATGTTATTATGTGTGATAAGATGTATTAAATTTTAAGTAAAAAAATAATGTGACAATCTCTTATTGGATGATATAAAACTCATGTTTTACACCAATTCTTATCAAATTCGGACTTATAATAATAATGTAACACTCATATATCTTCACTATTTAACACGTTAAAATAAGTTGTGAAAATGGGTTCCAATTAGTTTGATTATATAAAAAAATTTGTTATGGAATAGATTCGAATTGAGGCAACATGTAGTATCTTGAATTTTAATAATAAAGAACAATAATCATTAAGTGAGCATAGTTAAATATAAATCATATCTTATCTACAAAACAAAATAAAATAAATAAGTGGTGCAAAATTTAAGTGGTGTCCTAAGTAATCACCAATGTTTTGCACAATCACTTTTGTGCGGGTCAAAATTCGGTCAAGGTCTCGACTCGGGAGTCGGGTTGGCTCAGGGAAACGAGCTAAAAGCTCGAGCATCGACATTATTGGCTTGTGGACTAGAGACAACGATTATACAATATATATATATATATATACAGCTTAAAATAATTGTTTCCTTTTTTTTGAAGGATTCCAATTTGTTAAGTTGGGGGGTCACAATTAGTGGGTCCTTATTTATTTATTAAGTTCATAAAATATTTGGTGTGAATTGCTATTAAGTGGATTTTTTTTTTTTTTGAAAGGGAATTGCAATAAGTGGGTATGACTTGCCTTGTCAAATTAATGATAATTACCTACCATTCCAAGTCTATAATTATAGCTCAATTTTCATGTCAACTGTTGATAGGTCCCTCCATTTCAGTTCAATAATTTTTAGCCGAATCTAAAATTGTTTTGTTTGGTTGAATTCTTGCAAATGAGTTTGAGCTTCAATGTTAGTTAATGCTCCAACAAAGTTGGGCTCGGCCTCAATTTTCTTTTCCACCCCAGTAAATTGCATGCAATTGATTGCCAGAAAAAACTGCAATCAATATTGAATTTTCGAATGGTCAAATTTTTTTTTTTTGAATTTTCTATTCAGAAAACAGAGTCAATAAAGACTTTCTCAATCCTCCTTTTTCCAAAGGAATTTATTGTTTTGAAAAAACTCAAACAGGTTCCTCAACTTTATTATATTGATTACATAAGATATTACCAAACTTAAATGCGCAACCATAATAGCTTAATTTCTGTGCTGACTTATACAATGTTTTCTTTCTCTAGAGACACCTAGATTCTAGAGACAACTTTTCAATTAGTTCATTCACCAAATTAGATAAAGGTCAAGAGTTAGACACAATATTTAGATACTACTCTTTAGATTCCTCTTTTAAGATTTAGCCATATGGCTATACTTAACTAGAACTACACTTTCATCTTATGAGAAAAAAGTCTTAAATTCTAAACCTTGTCTTAACCCATAAGCAGTTTTAATCCCTAAAAAACTGAAAATATTTACTTTTAGTCACCCAAAAAAAAAACACTTAAAATGATCACTTTGTGAAGTAATAAAATCTGTCCAGTCGGTTTTGTTACAATAAATATTAGAGATATTCTAGTGGTTTTACAAACCAGGCATTTTAATACCATCAATCCAATGCCAATGACGGCCAAATTCCTCATCAATCTGCCAAACATTTTCCACAAGAAACTGCGCATAATTGAGAACGCATCCTTGATTCCTTATCATGAAAAGGATAGGACCAAGGTTGAGAATTAATGTTGTTATTCGCCCAACAATACTGACTATTATTCCTTCGCAAACAATTTTGTACTACAAGCAATGCACCCAGAAAACAAAAAGAACTAAGGACCAATTAATAATAGTTATTATTAATTGTCCCTTCGCAAAAAATTTAGTACCAAAACTTGACCCCTACAATTACAACCAATTCGCCATGAAACTAAAAGGACCAAAGTGGAGACCATATTCATCCAAAAAAGCGATTTTTTTTTTTTTTTTTTTTTTTCCATAAGCAAACAATTTTGTTTCTTTTTCATTTGTAAACCTTGTAATATGTTGTTCCATTTTCAAAATAGACATCCTAAACTTTAGGATCATCCTTTTTTGATGTGTTCGTTAATTCAAGTCAGAAAAATCTAATATTTAATTAAGAAAAGGGGAAATTGAAAGAACTAAAAAGAAGAAAAATCAATTTGATGTGTTCGTTAGTTCAAGTCAGAAGGGGAATAGAATAGTTGAGTTAGATCCGAAGTTATGGACTGATGCATGCCTCCACCACAATAATTGTTTAGCACTTGTTTGGATTGAGAGGCTTGCTTGGGTTATAAGCCACTTATCCTTTTTCCTTACTGTTCTCCCAGTTCCCCTTTTTTTTCAGGTGTTTGTAACTTGTGAGAAACCTTTATTAAAGTAAAATTATGTGTGATGCATGCACATACTAGAGAATTTAACCTAGTGTTAAAGTCATGTTAAGCATTGTCCTTGCCACATACAATGAAATATATAGATCACAAAACATAAATTACCAGGTGGAAATTGAAAGAAATAAGAGCTATTATTTAGCATATGTGAAGACATATCTCCTTTGGATCACCCAATAAGTAAGTCTGGTTATCATATTCCCAATGTGCATTTCTTTCTCTATTACCGGCTTCTGTGTAGAGCTAGCTCTTGATTCATTGTTTTGAGTTTTGTTTAAATAATGGCCAAAGAGCTGTAGCTCTCAAATAATGGCACTTCCTTTCGTGGAAAGAGTATGATGGAGGATGAGGTTGGGTTCAATACTCACCAGGTCTAACTCACAAATCAAAATAACAAAAAGGATTGTTAAAACAGTGAATGATACTAAAATGAGTATGACCAGGTAGCAATAGATATATAAAAAAAGGGGCAGGTTTGCAGTATATATGTTGGTTTTCGTTCATATGCCTTATATGCCAGATTTTTTTTAATGGCTGGATTTTTATTAATTTGCTTTCCTGGTAGTGTAGTTAGGTCAATTTTTTCTGGAAACCTATCAAGTAGGATCTGTGAATGAGTTCATAAAAATCTGTAAATTTTAAGTAGGGTTCATGGTTCAGTTGGTTGTACTTAGGGGTGTTCGTGATGTAGTATGGTGTGGTGCAATTTTGGGCAATTTTTAGCACCGCATTTTGCTGTGCGGTTTAACTAAAACCATAATTGCACCACATCTCATTTTTGTGGTTACATGTGTGGTTTTGAGTTTAGCCAAAACCATAACCGTACTGCACCTCATTTTTGCGATCACATGTGCGGTGTGGTGTATAAGATGCAATTTGAACGATTTGAAGTCAGTATATTTTTCAAAATTTGGGCTTTTCCTACCCCAAAACTAATTTTTCCTTTTATTTTGGGCCAAGTTTTAAATTATTAAACTAGTTTTTATTTATTTTGGGCTGGCTTTTCTAGTCAACACTTGCTAGGATTTTCTCTAACATTTCTCGAGGATTCCCCTCCCTCTAGTGGATCTTGTGCAACCTGGCCCAGCTCCTACCTGCCACCCTTTTAGGCTTCCTTGGATGCCACCTTTTGTTTAAGTCTTTGGCCCATGCTTCTCTTTGTACCTCTTTTTCTTCGTAAGGCCCAATACCTTTTTCTTTTCTCCCCATGGTTGGGCTCCTCCCTTAATTATTTTTCTAAGGACCAAGCCTTTCTTCTTCATGGGCTGGGCCTCCCCCACTTTTAAGGGCCTGGTTACTTATTGCAATTTTGAACCTCAACAACTTTCAGGGTCAATGGACTCCACAGGATATATTAGAGTTGCTACAAACTCCACCATTCCGTCAACAAGTAGATCATTTACTTATGTGAGAACATTTCTGTTGCATATACTGATATGATGTTCAGAACATTTCCTAGAAACCATGTGGCACAAAATGTTCGCAAAAAAGAGCCATCTTTATTGGATCCAAACATGTAGAGAGTTGTTGCTAGTTTTTTTATTTTTAGTCTTCACAATTCATTTTTAGAAAAGGAAATAGAGAAGAAAAAGGGGTTTCAGTTCCGTATTTAAGAGGGGGTTGTTATGTGACCATTTTCTTTTCATCTTTTCCTTGCAGACAACTTCACCATTTTGTCCTTTCTCGAGGCACTTGAGGATTCAGTTTCCCGGACATTAGATTCCGAGGAGTCAAGGCAAGATGACAAGGATTTAAGATCTCAATAAATGATCACGTGGATAAATCATAGTGGAGGTAATTTCGTACTTCATCCTTTGTACCACATTTTGTATTCTATTTTATGTTCCACCAATCACAACTTGTCATGTGTTTATTTTTTTCCATTTTATACTTTAGCTATTTTATAAGAAAAGTTAAATAAAAACGTAACAAGTTGTGATTGATGAAACATAAAGTAGAATACAAAAAAATGAGACTCTCCTCTGCTCTCACCATGTATTTTTCACATACATTTAGGAAAATGTTTTTTTTTTTTTTTTTTGGGTACAAAGGGTTGGTTTTAATTTGCATTTATAACTCCTCTCTACATTGATCTATAACCTTTTCTTTTTAATAAAACAATCAGATTATGCGTCTCATTGAAATGATTGAATTAGATTCCTGTTTTTGATACTCCTTAGCAATGTGAATTATTTGGATAGAAAAGAACAATCATACCGTTGTAGGAGCAGAGCTCTAGTAACTTCACCCAAAAATCATTAGTTCTAAGAAGTTTGTATGGTTAAACGGGAATTCTAATCAAAGACGAAGTATTCTTCTGTTGTAAAATTCATTGTTCGTTTAAATTTAAGTTGTAATTTTGTAGTTGTTTTTCTATTATACTTGTGTGCTAGAATAATTGTTTTAGATCAATAAAAATGATATTTTAATTTACTGCAGCAGGTAGGTGGAGCTTATCAATGCTAGTTTGAAATAAGGGCGTGGCAATGGATGAAATTATCTATGGCGAAAAGCACATTTTAGTCCCTACATTTTAAGGCGATTTCCGTTTTAGTCCCTAAGTTTTATTTTTACCGCTTTTAGTTCCTATCCTGAAAAACGGTTCCATTTTTGTCCTTCCCGTTACATCATAAACGGATTTTGCTGACGTAGCAAACGGAATTGATGCAAAATAATAAAATAATAGCTACAGTAAATATTGGGTTCACTGTTAGTTGCTCCCGCCTTAGTAGTCACGTGTCCCTCACGTGACCATCATCACTAACCTCCCTAACCCAAATAAAACCCAAATCACGCCAATACCAAGTAGAAATCCCTAACCCCCAAATTTCCTTAGCTCCTCACTCATCAGTCACAACACAGATTGAAGTTCCTCAGCTCCTCGCTCCTTGCTCATCAGCTCCTCGCTCCTTGCTCACCACACAGCAGAAAACCATCTTCAAATCAACTGCTTTCCATGGAGTCAAGCTCGATGTCGTCGAGTGGAAGCTTGAGGAAAAGGGGCCCAACCCGATGCTTCTGCTCGGAGAAACCCGTTTTGGTCGTTTCGTGGACAGCTGACAACCCTGGAAGAAGGTTCTACTGGTGTCCAAATTACTGGGTAAGATTGTGATTTTGTCTGGGTTTTAAAATTTTTTCTAGGTTTTAATATTTTTTCTGGGTAAGGTCGTTTTGTGTAATGTTTTTAAATTTCTATATAGTTTCTGGGTTTTAAATTCTGGGTAAGGTCGTTTCATGTAACGTTTTTAAATTTCTTGTTTTTAAATTTCTATATAGTTTCTGGGTTTTTAAATTTATAAATTTCTATATAGTTTCTGGGTTTTTAAATTTCTTCTTTTCTTAAATAAATAAAAAATTAAAAAAAATTAAAAATTGGTTTTCTCAGTTGACAATATAAATTTGGTTTTCTTGTATTTTGCTAATACAAGTGTTGGAATATTGTGCTAATACTATTTGCTAATTCTATTTGTTCTTGTTTTTCATGATTTTGGTTGAAGATATGATGGGTTTTATCTGCCCCTTGGGTGTCAGGTTGGACGCAAGTGTAAATTTTTTCAGTGGCGTGATGATGAAATCTACGAGCGTGGCAAGGTGCTGATTCTGGAGCAGAGGCAACGGATTTTGACCCTTGAAGCTGCCATTGTAGGCTACAGGAAAAGAGAGAGGAGGCTGCTCATTTGCCTGGGGCTGTCTCTGGTGATAAGTGGGATGCTACTCTGTATGGTGCTTCTTTTGGTTGGCTAAATAGGTGTGGGGGGTGTGGGGGGGGAATGGGTCATTAGGTGGGTAGGTATTAGTGGAAAAAGGCCTGAATTTTGGTGTTGGCATGTGTTGGTATGTATTAGTGAAAAAATGTCATAATTTGTATTGGTATGTATTAGTGGGAGAAGGCCTGATTTTTGGTGTAATTATATTTGTAATCCAAGACTTCTGCAATGGAATATGGTAGTTTTAATTAATCTGTGATTTGTGTACCAATCTATTACATTGTTGTGAAGTGTTTGTGCAGTTTGAATAGTGCCTTAAAAGGGTTATAACAAAATTTTGATTGGAGACAGCAATTTCATATTAACTGTGCAATTTGACACTGCAATTTGAGTCTGCCAAGCAAGAAAATGGAGCTGACTGCACAAACATCAGATGGCATAATATTTAGCATCTCTCAAAACTAAACTGCATAATTTACTAAACTGCATAATTCATTACATAATTTACTAAACTGCATAAACTGGAACTCCAATGCCCACATTGATTGACTTACATTTATTAATTTACTAATTTACTAATACATTGGCCACTGCCCAGCACACTGCATAAAACATACATAAATTGCATAATACACTGGCAACTGCCCAACACACTGCATAAAACATCATTTAACATCATTAAACTCTAAAACTGGCTACTGCCCAGCACATTAAACTCCAATGCTCACCAAACCTGCATAATCACCAAACTTTCCAGCACATTAAACTGAATATTACCTGCATAGACTATGTAATCCACTCAAGCTTCATCCAAAAGACATGAGTTTAACCCTTTTAAAAATTAAAGCTAAAAACCAGCAAATCTAAATAATGGAAGTTGAATCATCACAGTATTACCAATAATCAAAATAATTACAAAATATTTAACACCAATGACTGTTTTGGGTGTACCACAATAATTACAAAATGTAGGACAAAGTCTACCAAGCACATTCATACAAAAAAAAGACTTGGTCAGCCATCATATAAGTATACCAAAATGCCAATTGTTCTAGCAGTTACATAAACATATGAAGAGTGCTTTCAACATATAGCACAACAAAAAAAAAAGGTCCTGCTTCAGCTTGCTATCTTTTAGTGACTGCACCTCTCTTCCTCTGTCTTGTTGGTCTTGGATTGGATTGGTTATCAGTGGGGGGTGGAGGTGCACTTGTGGTCCTACTGGCTTGGGATGCACTCCCAAGCAAGGAAGAGTTCTCTCCTACTTCTCCCTTGCAGCTCCTCTTGTTGTGTCCTAATTTCCCACAGCTCTTGCATTGTTTTGAGATGCCTAGACCTCTATTTTTTCTGTGACTTCTAGGTTCATCAGGCTCTAGTGCCCTCTTCTTCTTAGGCCTACCAGGAGGTCTCCTCTTGATAGGGGGTTGCACAGGTGGTAGTCCACTAGGTCTCCACATATTCTGGCCATTGATGGGCTCTATAATGGGTTCATAGCAATCAATGTAAGTAGTCCTTTTGTAGCAAGCGTTGACATACTTTTCAGCATCTTCTCTGCTGAAAAATATACAAGAAATGGCATGGCAACATGGCATGCCAAGTATGTCCCACTTCCTACAGCTACACTTCTTCTCTTCCAATTCCACAATGAAACTCTCCAGCCCATTCTTCACTTCAAACTTTGTACGACCAGCCCAACATGCTATCCACTTGCTGCATGCCAACTTCTCCTTGTACAGCCTCTTCCTTATTTTAGGACACAACTCAGATTCCACCTTCCTAATCATTTCTCTGTTTGCTTGAAATCTAGTCATCAGATATAACCTAATACATTCAAGCTGCAAGCACATAGAGAGAAATAAAGAATTAATCATTCATGAATTACACAGGTCTATGGATCATAATGCAGATGAAAGGGAGAATTATGCATACCATGGTAATTATAGGTTTGCTCCTGAACTTAACTAACATGCTGTTGAAGCTTTCACACATGTTGTTCAGGATGGTGTCACTCTGGCCATCACTTGTGAACATGTGCCTAGCCCAGATAGTTGTTGAGTGAGACTGCAGCCATTTGAATGCATCTTCATCCACCTCCTTTAGCTCATTCATTGCCCTCTCAAATGCTTGCTGATAGGTAGCCTTGGCTGCTTTCCAAAACATGTCTCTAATAAGGACACCAGGATGATGTTTCCTCAAATTATTGTATAAATGTCTGCAGCAGATCCTGTGCTCGTACTGTGGCCAATTGTCAACAAAGGTGTTCACCAACCCCTGCAAAGCACAATTATTTAATTCAGCAAGCAATGAAGCTACCATCAACTACGATTAATTCAACAAGCAATAAATCTACCATCATACCTTTTGCTGGTCAGATATGAACACCCATTTCTTGCCATCTCCTATGTCAGCAAGCAATAAATTAAGAAACCAAGTCCAAGTGTCCTTTGTTTCAGCCTCAACTACTGCATATGCTAAGGGAAAGTATTCATCATTGGGATCTCTACCAACAGCACACATCAGCTGACCACCTGCCTTGGTCTTCAGATGGCATGCATCTAGACCAATGATTGGCCTGCACCTTGCCAAGAAGCCTTTCTTGCAACCTTCCAGGCAGATGTAGATCCTTTCAAAATATGGTAGCCTAATTGCCAATCCATGCTCGGCTGCCAAATCACCATCATTAAAAGTATGCACCTTCATCAATACTGTGCTCCCAGGACTACATCTTCTCAACTCATCACAATACTCCCATAGTTGGTTGAACTGTGCAGTGTGGGCCCTATCAACAGCATCTTGAGCTTTTTCTCTAGCCCTACTTGCCTTGCCTGCACTTATGTTTACCACAAACTTCTCATGCACAGCATCCTGAATGTCCTTAAGCTTTATGTCAGGTTGTCTCCTAACCCTCTTTGCTAACTTTTTCCCAATGTATGATGCTGTGCACCTTGGATTTTTATAACTTCTGCTGCATGTGTGTTCCATGTTCAATGTTTTCAATTTAAAACTTTTCTCCCTTGGCACCTTTGCAAGGTAGGCAACAAAGTTGCACCCTGGCTGGCATCGGGCTTTTACTCTCACCAAGTCATTTTTCACAAATTTTATACCCCAACCACCAGCAACTGCATAATCAGTTATAGCATCTTTAAATTGTTTAGTTGAGATGAACAACATGTCCTTCTCAAACCTAAGATGCTCAGCTTTGGCTATTGGCCTAAAGATTGGGTATTTGCTTTTCCTAATAGAATTGTCAACCTCTGCTTCTTGAATGTCATCATCATCACTTGAATCATCACCATCCTCACTACTTGATGATGATTCGTCAAGGCTAAGCAGCTCCTCACTCTCATAGTCAGAATTCATGACACCACCACCCATTTGTCCTGGTTCAACCTCATCATCTTTAGCTTGATTGTCCCAACTATCAGTACTATCTTCACCAATATTTACTGGTTGAATTTCTGGCTCTTCTTCTAAGTCACTCCTCTCATCCTCACTACCCTCACTACCCTCACTACTCTCCTCAACTTCATCATCAACAACTGGTGCTTTGCCAGCCCTCCTAGCACAAACCTGCTCAGCACAAACCTCCACAACTTCATCATCAACAAATTCAGCATTATCATGACCTTCAAATGACCTTCAAATTGTGAAAAATCAGGTCTGTACTCAGCATCTACACCTACACCTAGTTCACTATCAGGTACTTCAACTGGTTCATGCACTGGATGCTCCACAAACACATGAATCTCCCCATATCCCTTTACCAAATCAGTCATGAACATAGCAGCATCATCATCAACCATCTGATGGAAATTTGCGTGCTCTAGGTTCACACTAGGCATTTTATACCATAACTTATCTACTTCAGTGTAGCCAAACTCCCTACAAATACTCTCCATTTCTATTTTTGACCACTTATCTGGGTCACAATTATACACTACATCAACTGTCCCTCCCACATACACTTGAGGGTTCCACATGAAATGCCTACCATGGTGGACATGCAGATTAAAAAACTCATCCATCCTGCATGCAAGTTACGGGCAGAAAACAAAACAGAATGAAAAAAGAAGATATCCACTTTTTGAAATTAATAATACTTGTTAGGCTAATAAACAACTAAAAAAGCATACAATACCGACAGCCCATTCACATGGACCCAGCCACTTCTTGAAAAGCAAGACACGATATACACAATCAATGCAAATACCAACACACAGATATCAATATAGTGGTCCCTAATAAACAATAGTGACACACAATACAGACAAACAACCACAAATGCCAACAAAAATACAGTCAGTATTGTGGTCCCTGATAAACAAAAGTAAAACAAAAAGTAAACAAACAGAGTTGCAAATACCAAAAGCAACACACAACAGCCAAACAATGCAAATCCCAAAAATATTCCACTATCATAGTCAGTATTATGTCCACTACAAAAGCTATAAAGGGAGAGAGGAAGAGAGAGAGAGTGAGACACAACGAGAGAGATAAATCAGAGAGATTGAAATTCCAGAGCAATAACAAAACACAACATTTCAAAATACCCAAATTCTCAAAACCCAACAGCTGAGATTCAGATGGCATTCATAACACACAGAGAGAGACACATAACGAGCGAGAGAGAGAGAGTTGGAGAGAAATAATACCTTCGCAGCTCAGCACAAACACTCTGAAGCTCTGTGATTATGCTTGCTGATTTGAGATTTTTTGAGCTTGCCGATTTGTGGGTTTTTTGTGCAAATCTATGGTTTGTGATGAGCAACGGGTAAGGTAAGAGATTAGGGATTGCACAAATCTATGGGTCTTGCCGTCATGTGTGTTTAGGTGTGAATAGCGTCGTTTTGGGTTTTATTTGGGTTAGGGAGGTTAGTGATGATGGTCACATAAGGGACACATGACTACTAAGGCGGGAGCAACTAACAGTGAACCCAATATTTACTGTAGCTATTATTTTATCATTTTGCATCAATTCCGTTTGCTACGTCAGCAAAATCCGTTTATGATGTAACGGGAGGGACAAAAATGGAACCGTTTTTCAGGATAGGGACTAAAAGCGGTAAAAATAAAACTTAGGGACTAAAACGGAAATCGCCTTAAAATGTAGGGACTAAAATGTGCTTTTTGCCATTATCTATTTCATGCTACTTTTATGTTTTTTTAGTTCTATAACATATTATTATTAATATATATTTTAGCTATATAGTGTTATTTACAAATTCAATTTATGTGATTGTAGTAAAATAAATCAAGATTAAATCATATATGTTCATGAAAAAGATTATATCATATATGTTCATAAAAAATATTAAATCATATATCATATTTAATACTTTTTTCGTGTATTGCATGAGTTAGTAA
This sequence comes from Quercus variabilis, assembly GCA_030445155.1. Taxonomy (NCBI): domain Eukaryota; kingdom Viridiplantae; phylum Streptophyta; class Magnoliopsida; order Fagales; family Fagaceae; genus Quercus; species Quercus variabilis. The sequence continues at coordinate 1,511,531 of CP129452.1, forward strand.
CTAGTATGTTATATATTATAAAAATTGGTCTGATGATAAAGAATTATCATCAGGAATGGACGCTATAGGTTGAAACTCTTAAAAAAAAAAAGCTGGGGAAATTACTTTGCTTGTCCAAATCATATAATATATTATAAATTTGGAAAATTATATTTTAAATCCCATATTTTAAGGGTTGTGTGAGTACCATAGGAGTGCTTCACACGTCCTAGGCCTGCTAGGCGTGCTTGGCGTTCACCTAGGCATGCTTGCAACGTCCTAGGCCGTCCTCGGACGGCTTTGCAACGTCCTAGGCATGCTTGGCTATGTTCTCGGACGGTGTCCTAGGAGTCCCACATCGAAGGAAAATCCCTCCACTTGCTACCTTATAAGCTTTGAAGCGAAGGGAGTAGTGTACCATTAGTTTAGTTATTTGAATAACTATAAACTAATGGTACATTACTCCCTTCGCTTCAAAACTTATAAGGTAGCAAGTGGGGGGGTTTTCCTTCGATATGGGACTCCTAGGACACCGTCCGAGGACGTTGCAAAGCACGCCTAGCAGGCTTAGGACGTGTGAAGCACTCCTATGGTACCCACAAGTTGTAACAAATTAAATCGTGTAGTTTAGAAAATAACAAATTAAATCCTAAATCTTATGAAATATGCAAATTAAACCTCGATTGATTTAAGTAAAACTATATTGTGTTTAAAGTTTAACATAAATTCATGAGTTATTTTTTTACATTTTTAAATCTCAGGGTTTAATATTTTACTTTAGAATTTATAGGTTTTAATTTATAACTTTTTAAAACATCAAGGTCTAATATGTTGCTTTTGAAACTACGGAATTTAATCCGTTACTTTTTAAAATCATAAGGTTTAATTTGTTGCCTTTAAAACTAGAGGGTTTGATTTGTTTGAACCCTTACACTATAGGATTTAAAGTAAAATATTAGGTAAAAGTTGTGTTATACTTGCGGTGGCCTCCCATCTTATTTAATTATTTTTTGATGTCATGAAGTGCACTATAAAAATATTAAAAATTGTATAACGTAATTTTATTTTTGTCATGGGAGACATTAAACTTATTAAGTATTAACATAGTTTATTTAATTGAAACTCTGTTATAAGGGTTCATCCGTTCATATTTATTATATTTTAGTTTTTTTTTTTTTTTTTTGGCCATGTAAAAAAGGATTGATTACTCATTATTCAATTTGAATTATATTATTAAAATATTTTCTTATTTTACATATAATTTTTACTTAATCCATGCTTCACATGAATATAATATTAGTGTGTATATGTACATAATTTTTTTTTTTTTGGTTACATGGTTAAGATGAATATTTTTATTGGTTACACCTTTTCTACAAATTAATTAATTTAAAATTTTAATTATTTGTGTGTGTGTGTATATAATCAAATATCATTTAAATTTACTTTTCTATAAAACTTCCCCTTTGCACGCACATGTTAATTTCTAATTTTAGACCAGTTTCATATACACAGCATTTTAATATTTGCTTATTGAAGTACAATTTTTTTTCCCCAAATGACTATTTTTTACATCTACAAAAGAATAAAAATAAAATATAAATTACAAATTACAAAAACCTTTAAATTGGAGAGAGTGTAATTAGAAACTATATGTGAATAATGATGTGATTTTTTGTGTGTTTACTTTAAAACTCAATATGTACTTTAATAACAAAATTGAAAATACAAAAAACCGGTTTGGGGAAACATCAATATCACTTGGGCCTGTTGTTGTGAGTGACTTGGGTCCATCGCTGACGACACCACTTTTATTGCCGTATGAGTTTGAGCTTCAATGTTAGTTAATGCTCCAACAAAAGTTGGACTTGGCCTCAATTTTCTTTTTCCCTCAGTTTGCAATTGCATGCGCTTGATTTCCAGAGAAAACTGCAATCAATATGAATTTTCTATTGAGAAAACAGAGTCAATAAAGACTTTCTAATCCCCCTTTTTCCAAAGGAATTATTGTTTTGAAAAAAACTTAAACCCGTTCCTGAACTTTATTATATTGTTTATATAAGATATGACCAAAAATTCTTTTTAAGAGAGTTTTAATCTATGACGTCCGCTTTTGATAATAACTCTTTATCATTATATCAAAATACCAATCAGTTTTTAGTGTAGGCAGGGATTGAACTCCAAATTTTTTATACAACCATCAAAGATTTTACCAATTAAGCTAACTGAAACCCATAAGAAACGACCAAATTTAAATACAACTTATTAGGTATTGTAATTTTAATTCTTTAATTAATTAATTCAACCATAGTAACTTCTTTCCAAAAAAAAAAAAAAAAACCATAGTAACTTAATTTCTCTGTTGACATTTACAATGTTTTTGGATTCTGCAAAGCCAACTTTTCAATTACCTTGCTCGTTGAAGGATTAGATCAAGGACAAAACTTAAATAGAATACTTAAGCGTACTTAAATTCTATTCCTTAGAACCATCGCATATTTATAGTGCGATAGTTACTCCACAAGTATAAGTATTTGTAAAATGTGAAAAGTGTGAGAGTGCCTATTTTCTTTAGCACTATGGCCCAAGGATCCTGGGCCGTGTGAGATGTTCTTGGTGGACTGGGATCAATTCTCCGCAGCTAAAGAGCTGTTTTAAGAACAAATTGGCGCACAGAACAAACTTCCTACAATACAAACAACTAACAAAAAAGAGTATTCGTATTGAATGACATTTTAACAGTAAAGGGAATGCATAATAAATGAAATATAATGCAAAGAACACGTTAGGGATCCTCTAATTAGTGAGGTGTGTTTCATTAGTTTCTTTTAATTGTGATTACAAAGCTCACTAAGACATGATGCAAGGTTCAAATGAGTTCAAAAATTACAGACTTTGATAGCCATTCAAGCTTCAAAGACTTGCAAAGTTTGAATTCGTTGAATCCGAGCGTGTACTGTAGTGGTTGCGTCTGGGATACCGGGAACAAATTCCTCTGTTTTCCCTTCAGTTTTACAGAGCCTCTTCTACAATTTTTATGAGACTTCCGTAAACAAATTTTAAATGCCGTAACAAATGATCTAATCGTCCAGAATTCAATGCCTTATCCTTTTTCCTTCCCCCCTTTTTATAGCACAGCTTCGGGCTCCCGGGGTACTACTGATTTCTCCTTTTTGCCCCTTCAAGTCTGTTCCGTGCCTGGTTGCTTCAGGATCATGTCGTTTCCCTTTTCTTCATAGTTTCTTTCTTTTTGTTGCGACCAGATGAAAGTCTCCCAGCTAGCTTCCCATTTCCAGATTTTCCCGTTGGCTGACCTGAGGCCTTTTGGCTTTTGCTCCAGCTTTCCCAGTTGTACTTTTCCTTATCTCTTTCTTCAAATGGTTGGAACCAAAGCTCCTGCATTTTTGCTTTTTACTTCCACTGCGTGCCTGGGTCATAAGGTCCGCGTGCCTTTTGTCTCTTTTCTCTCTTCAAATCTGCTTTAGTTTCACTTCACGCGTCCAGGGATCCTCTACCTCTGGTACTGCTTCTAGGCGTCCTGGCCCAATTCTTCTTTCTGGGCTTCCTTTGGCTTGCTGTTTTTTTTTTTATCTGTTTTCTTGGGCCCTTTTCTTTGTAGACCTCTGAATCAGATCCTCTGGGCTTCTTCCCCTTTCTTTATTTTCTTCTTCCTTTTCTTTATTGTGAGAACCCACCCTTTATTATTTCTCTCTTTTTTTTTTTTTTTTTTTTGTGTGAAATGGGCCCAAAGTCTTTTCTATCTCTTTTTTGGGCCTATTTGTGGCTATTTAATTATTTTGAACCTCAACAAAGGGTAAAGGCTGGAGTTCAAGTTTCTAAGAATGAAACTCACACACTTAAGTTCTATTCGTTGAAGGATTAGATCAAGGGAAAAAGTTAGATAGAGTATTTAAGTTCTGTTTTTTATTTTTCCTTCTTAAAATTCAGACATATGACTGTACTTAATTAAAAATATACTTTTATGAGAAAAAAAGTCAGCCATGGTCTCTAAACCTTAACCATAAGCAGTTTTAATCTGAAAATCTTTTCTTTTAATCACTAAAAACTAAAATAAATAAAATAAAATAAAAAACTTAAAATGATCACTTTGCGAAGTAATAAAATTTGTCCAGTCGGTTTTTTACAATAAATATTAGAGATACTCTAGCGGTATTACGTAAGCCAAATAAGTCACAGAAAATAAGCTATATCAAACTAAAGCTTAAAGATAGATGCACAGGCAGATATTGCATTAAACCACAAATAGAATACATCGAAGCAGGCTCCTAGTAAAAAAAAAAATCATCAAACTTCAAATACTTGTAGAACCCTTTGCAGCACAGCACATTAATTTATTTTCATTATCATATCTACTATAATTAAGAAAGCATCAACATTCATTCATACACCTACACAAAAGCAAGCACATACAAGCATATAACACAAGCAGCATTAATAAGCAAAGACATGTATTATATTCCTCCTCCTTGCTCCTTCCAACCTCGATTCCTATATATTATTATTTGGAAAATTTTCCTGCAAATAACCAGCCCAATCCTTCCCTCTCTCCCTAACAGTACTTCCTTCTCCAAATCCCACATCTCTTCTGCCCTTAACTTGGTGAAAACCCCATTCAAGTGTGGATAAACCACTCATTGCCATGAGTGCAGCCACAGAGAACCCAGCCACAGCTCCCCCAAGCACAAGGCCAGCAAAGAAGATTATAGGACTGAAGAGCAACAATAGAGGTGTGCTAACAAGTAAGATTGCCACTGATGCCATGAAACTCAACCCCATCGTGCCCAAAAGTGGTCCTCCTATGGCCGTGCCAGCAAGTGATGCACAAACCACTTGACTCCCATGCACATGTCGTTGGTGTTCATGTCCACTAATAAAGACCTCTCGATTCTCAGCCATTTTAATGGTTCTAGAGCTCCTTCTATGGTGTAATGTGTTTTGTTTTGATTGTGTAATTGTGTTGGTGTTATATATGAACATGGTGGTGGAGCTTGAGTACGTGTTTAATAGGTGTTAAGGTTGAATCTTATGTGGCAATTTCTGAGTGTTGATGTAGCACATGTTAATGTAGGCTGTGACACGTATACCTATATATAGTTTTCGCCGACCGAATGAATGAGCAATAGTGATTCTACTTTTTATAAATAAAAAAGAAAAGAAAAGAAAAGAAAAGAATGAGCAATGATTTTGGTGGAAAATAATAATTATTACATATAGTAAAGTTATTGCATAAATATACAATTTGCAGATTAATGTCCACTTTAAAAATAAATAAAAATAACTAAGAAATTTATTTATTGAAAATTCTAGATATGATTAGACTAATTTTCACAAATATCAGTGGTGATCTCATATGTAAGCGATGTAATCTAATTATTAATTGACAAATGTGCAAATTGTATCAAAGCATACAACAAAAATATGTGTCCTTAGAAGAACTGTTATTCATTACCTTCACAGTCACATCAATTTGTAATAAAATTAAGCAATTTATTTCATAATAACGTATTTAGTGAGTAATTACTGCACCACATTCATAACAATACAATTTATATTTGTAAGGGCATGTTTGGATACCATTTATTTGCCGAAAACTAAAAATTTATTACTGAAAATACTGTAGCAAAATATATAATTTTAAAATGAGAAAACACTGTTGTTGAAACCTGTTCCGTTTTTCACTTCATGGCTGGTCCATGAACAGTGCCCCTCCCAAACACAAAATCACAAACTGCAGCTCCCAAACGCACGCTAAGCATACGTATTAGTGATGAATTTGGGCAATTAGCACACGAGGGAAAGCCTGTATAAGTGTTTTATTCCCAATCAAATAATTAGAAGTTGGATTTTTATATCTATGTTGCCTAAAAATCTGCATGAGAGTAGGTTGATCACAGTTCTATGTAGTGAAATTTACAGATCGTAAAATCTAGGCGATTGGTTAGCAGTTATATTTGCATTCAATTATCAACTAAATATATATAAATGTCTCACTTTTTAAAGGAATATTTGATTTTTTTTAGGCAGTGCAGACTCAAGATCATGTGGCTTCTTCATCTATGAATCCAATTTCTTTGCCCTTCTCATCGGCGATTCAATCTCTTGTCAATAATGGTAACCTGTGAAAAAATCTTTTATTTATATGTGTATATGCATATGCCTACGCAATTTTCTTTTTATTTTAATAATGTGCATAACTTTTTTTAACAACAAAAAGTTTAAAAATTAGTCTTGAGGAATGTCTAATCATTTGGTATTTGCATTTGACAGATAACAATAACAATGAAGATAACTTGGCTGTTGCTGAGTCTCCTGAGGAAATAGAAGAGATTAGGTAACCATTATGAAACTAAAAAGTTCGAATATGATGGAAATAGAAGAGATTAGGTACCCATTATTAAACTAATAATTAGAAAACGATTTGCTACGTAAGTTGAATTAATTATTTTACTCTTAAGTTCTGGCTTGTATTTGTTAACATCTACTTTCATATTTCAGTAGGTTTTTGTTTAATTCCTTGCATTTGAAATTGCTCTTACTTCCCTTATATCTATTTGTCAAATATATATATATATATATATATATTTATATTTTGTCATACAGAAACTTAGCTGAATGAGAGGCAACAAATAAGCGTACAAAATTACAGCATATACCCTTGACACCAATGGTAAGCCATCATTAAAAATATTTATTAAGGTGATACTGTATAGTAGAATATGAGAGATGCTACGTCTACAACAAATCACAGATGGTTAATTGTTATTGGTTCAAATTTGAAACTAATACTAAGATTACTTTTTTGCCCCAACAATAACAACCAGTAACAACCTACCACTTAGGATTTGTTGTAAAAATATTGTAGACATATCATTTCTCAGTAGAATACATACAGTTTTGGGTTTTATATTTAAGCTTCGTTTGGATTGCGTTTGTGTTTTCACACAGACACGTTTTTGGCTGTTTTTATTTTTTATTTTTAATTTACTTTTATTCTATTTTTATTCCAGCACTTGGTGCACTATTCATGGGACATGAACAGTGCTCATGGGACATGAACAGTGCATCAAGGCAAATGCACAGTATTTTCATTAATGAACAGTAACTGGAATAATATATATATATATATATATTTTTTGTTTTCAGTTTTTAGTTTTTAATTTTTAGCAAAATAAACTATATCTAAATGCACACTTAGAATCTAGTTGTTATTTCTTGTGGTCTTCCTCAAGAAGATTGAAAATCCATATGTTTATTTTCAGGCAGAAACTGTTGCATCTGAAGGGAGGAATATAACAATGTGGCCACCAAGGCTTGGAATGCTCCAAGCTACTAATTATTCATTTGATGCATCCTTGAACTCTACTAGATCGGTATATGCCAATGAATCCTACTTGAATGCTGGTATATTATATGTGAGGTGTATTTTATTAGTTTTCTCCAATATTTCAATAATTTTACCACTAAAAAGTTATAATATTTAGTGTTTTATTTTATAAATAAATAAAAAATATAATAAGATCGAGGTGTAATAATTTGATCATACTATATGTGTTTAAAAATTTGAAAATTTCATGATATTATGATTGATATAGATAAGCCTGTTTCAAGCCTATTAAAAAAAAAATGCAAATATCATTTTGATAAATAAAAATACAAATATCCTTCAATAACTATTTTTAAAAGCTAATTTGGACCACGCCACATCAACATTTGGTAAAAAATTTGTAAAATTTTTTGTGCGTCTAGCATCACTCTTCTCTTAAATATGGCAAAAGGAAGCCATGGATTGAGAAAACTTGAGATTTTTTTTTTTTTTTGGTAATTTATTGTAATAAATAAGAGAGAGAACATTAAAACATACTATCTTAATTAAGTAAGATGATTTTTTTGAACTGTTAAACTGCTTAGAGATCTATGGTGGATAAAATGTGTAACTTTTGTTGGACCTTGTAGTAGCAAAAGTAACTAAATTTGTACAAGAATGCCATATTTTTAATCAATTTTTTATCATATAAATCTTAGAAAACTGATATCAAAATTTCATTATACTTAAATAATTAATGAACCACTTGAAATAATTAATATAAAAAATATATTTATTTATCATATTATTAGTCTTTTAATTACATAGAATAAATACTAAAATATTGGTTATATATATAATATCACTAAAAGAAGTTAAGAAGTCTAAATGGTTAGGACTAATTTTAGTAAATTCACAAATATTTAATTTTTATGGCTTTTTTATCAATTGTTATCAAAACGACTAAACATTCTAAATCAATTATTATTATTATAAATAAAACTATTTTATCATATAAGGAAGAATTTCATATTTTTAATAAATTATTATAATTAATAATTAATATATATATATATATATATATTTACTCCATTTGTTCATTTAATGAACTAATACTATGATGTAAATGCAAACTTTATTGAGGTGTAAACCTAAATAAAGAAAATCTCAAAGAATGTGTTACATAGTAGAACATCATACTCTCTCACATGAGATCTCTGTTTTTATATATACATCAATTGAAGATTTTAATTATTTTTGTTTCTTTCCTTTTTATTGGGTTGATTGCGATTGAAGCGGGAAGTTTAGACGGATACATTTGGTCCTTCCAAATGGTAATAAAGTGGGCTATATCGACGGGTTTATGGCATAATAGGAGACATTGTAGGAATTACTTTCTCTCAGCTTCTCTGCTATTATATATATATATATATATATATATAATAACATGATTTCTTGTTTGAGTTTCATTATTTTGCATACTAAAATATCTTCACACAAATTTTTAAAATTTAAAAAATAACCCTATTTTTTAGTTAAATAATTAAAAAAATTTTGAGAAACAAATAATTTTAAATTTAAAAACATAAAAAACACAAACCAGTTAAAAAAGAAATTTGCCATTTTTTTTTTCTAAGTTTGGCTTTCAAACTTTGATCAACTCTCACGTACAAAAATATCCAAAAAATTCAGACATTATCTCTATTTTACTTTTAAATGTTATATCACTAAATCCTAAATAAAAAAATAAAAAGAATCTCATTTCATGCGTAAAGCGCATGTGACGAGTCTAGTATATATATATATATATTAATTTGTTGTTAAATTGTTTTTCTATTTAGTTCATCAAGGAATAAATTTGTTATAATTATTAGAAGACGATATATAATCCATTGATGCTAACTTCTCACGGATCAATTATCACGCATTGCAAAACATTTAGTTGGCCCTGAGCTAAATTAGTAATCTTAAAATTTTGCCTCTTCCTAGGGGCTCTAGCTTTTCGATTTGGGCATGACTGTCATGGTAATACAAGCTATCTATAACAGTTAAGCTAATAAGTAACATTGTTAGCAATCTCACTGAATTACCCAACACTGGCTGAATAACAGTTAGTTTCATTTGTTTATTGATTTAAGAATTTATTTGCTGTGGAGGAGAGGAAGATGCATTAATAGCAATATAGCTCAAATGTTCTATTCCCAGCCGATTATTTGGGTTTTTATTTTTTTTATTTTTTATTTTTGTTGTTGTTGGATTTCTTTGATGTTAGAACCTGTTCTGTAATAGTCTGGGCTGCTCACTTCGATTAAAAATAAATAAATTCTTTACAAGTATTAGTACTACTGATTAAGGTAATAATATATCATAGAAAACTCTTTTAAGGGTATTCATCTAGAATCTAATTGTTGGTTCTTGTAGTCTTGCTCTCAGTACGTAACAATGAATTCATCAACTATCCCCTACACACTTATTATCTATTTCTTTATGATATTTGTTTAAAATTGAAAATACAAGTTTTTTTTTTTCAGTCAGAAATTGATGCATCTACGAGTACTATGGCAATGTTGCCGCCACCAAGGACAGGAACACTCCTAGCAAATCAGTTAGAGCCACCCCACATTACTCTTTTGATGCTTTCTTGTATTCTACTAGCTCAGTATGTACCAATGAATTCACCAATTATCTCCGCAAACTTATCATCTATTCATTTATGATATTTGTTTAAGATTGAAAATACGCGTGTTTAATTTCAGGCAGAAACTTATGCATCTGCAGAGAGGACTATGCAATGTTGCCACCACCAATTACAGGAAGACTCCTAACAAATCAGTTGGAGCCACTCCCAGATTGCTTATTTGATGGTTCCTTGTATACTACTAGCCTAGTACGTACCCACTACCCTTCCACACACTTAATTATCTAGTTATTTATGATATTTGTTCTGTTAATAATATCTAATTTGTTATTCTATTTAATTCAATTAGAATAAATTCGTTATAATTATTGGATCTTCTGTTTAATATGCTAATATAATGTAGAAAAAGATCCTTTGAACTTATATGTGATCATTTTTATTTTTCGGGAACAATTTGGCCCTAATTTAATGGTGCAGTTGTCAAGAGACCAACCCGGTCAACCAGGTCCCCAACCTGGTCAACCAGGTCCTGCCCAAGTTCTTCACCATCCACATTATTATTACTCCCACAACATTCCTTATCCACCACCCAAATGATGCTTCAGGGACTAAGATGGTTTAAGTCTTTAAGATTAGCACATTTTACAAGCAGCTTATTTATCGCATTTTTTTAATTGAATTTGTAGTATCTATGGCATGATTTTATTTGGTTTTGTTTATTTCAAATTCTAATACTGGAATGATTTTATTTGGTATTATTAAATTTAAATTCTAATACTGTGAAGTTTTTTTTTCTTGTGTGGTATAACTGGTTTATTTTTCAATTGTTTGATGCAACAACACTAAACATAATCAACCCCATGCATTATGCATTGTCCAAAAAAATTGACAAAACAAGGCTAGTAAGATTAATAGAATAACATCATTGGCATGGTTAGAGGTACAAATTTTGCTGCTAGACATACCCACCTAGTCTTATAAACCTGCTCAAAATTTGAGAGTTTAGACTCCTATCATTCTTTTCCAACGGGAGAAGTGAATAACATGCTTGTCTTTGGTACAAGATTTATCATTTATTTTGAACAATATGTTATACAAGGTAAAGCTACAACCACAAGATACCACCATGTTCTCCTAAAGAACTAGTGAGTCCCTCAAATGGTGAATGGACTCTTAGGACAAAACTTAAATATCCCTAATACTGCAGTACATAAATTTCAATTTTACAGCTCAATGGATATGTTCCAGAGGTACAACTCTTGCTCTGGAACTCTCAAAGAAATGGTGACCAAACCTGATCCTTCTGCATATCTGAATTCTATTTCCTGCAAATCAACTGTTATCCTCTTGGGTCTAGCTGATGAATAAGCTCCAAATAGGCCACACCCTCGAACTTTCAAGGCAACACTTGTATTTGTCTTAGAATCAAAATTAATTTCTTTAATGGCTCCACCTGAATTGAACATCTTGATTAAACCTACGGCAGCAAATTTAACCCCATTGTGGAGTTCCTTAACGGGAACCACTGTGAAAACTTCGTATTCTCGAGATTTTAGTGTGATTGGAATTGCTGCATCCTTTGGAAGATAAACTACTTCCCCTGCGATTAGGACCACAAAAATTTCATTAGAAGAATTAAACAGTAAACAGTTTTTTTTTTTTTTTTTTTTTTTTTAATTTTTTAAATATTACATAAATGTTATGTAGCATGGTGTATTGTGGCTAAATGCTAAACCATGCCTTATTAGGTTTGATTGTACGAATTACAAAATCAAGGATAAATATACATACCACCAAGATGGGAAAATATAACGGTATCCCCAGTCCATGTATCATCTGCAATTCTCGGCAAATAATCAACATCTTTAGCCCTAATCACCCCAGTAATAGTACCAGGATTTTCATCGTGGATAAGATTCGTCTTTCCAACCTTACACCAGCCAGCTCCCTGGCAGTTGAAGACTCCCACAACTCCATTAAACTCATTGAGATTCCAAATCTTTAGAAGACTGCACAATCAAGAGCTAAGTTAAACATAAATGTCCCTAAAACACACAGCATTTGTCGAAAGGGAATGACAGATTCTTATCGGGGTGGAAATTCTGTTTAAGTCCAAAGGCCAATCATCATTGTTATCATTATTTACCTTTCTCCATCTCTGGCAGGATCAGAAAACAAGCAATCCCGTGTAGGTCTTCCTGGAAGTTTGGCTCTCAATATAGAACCATCGGGAAGTACAAGCTTCTTTAGGAGATTGAAGTCGTGGTGTCCAGGCTTGTCACTGCACCACCATATATATATCTAATATGAGAAAACCTGTAGTTTCATGTTCAGAGCTAGCATAAGTTCATGAGCAAAGATCTTACCTGACATAAATAGCACATCCTCCCACAGCACGAGCTGCTCCATGATATTCAGCCATTGGATGAACACTCTATCATCCCAAACAATTTTAAAATTAGAATTTGACATATTGACCAGTAATCTACAAGTTCAAAGTAAAACCAAAAAATCAAATTTTTTAGCTTACATGGAACATGTCCCAATCTGGCTGCATAAATTCCCCAAGAAAAATGGTGTTATAAGCAACAGAAGCAATATGAATTGTGTGTGATGCTGGATCTCTTGGCCAGAAATCATCTGATGCCCTTATAACAGCTGATCGCTTTGCACTATACAATACCAAAGGCAAAATAAATCAATATGGTTTGAAACTCTAAAGGAATGTTAATGTCAAAAAGGAAAAAACAGGATTTCAAAAGAGTAACTACCTGTACAAACCATCTGTGTTGTGACTCATGCAACAAATAATTCCATTGTCAGGGAAGTTTCTGGATATAGACGCCTCTAAGGCCTGATGGTATTTTCTAGCAAGTTTAACCCTCCCACCATGGCCTGCCCCAAGAGTTTCAAGGATGTTCTGAACATCAACTTTGACACCATCAATACCAGCTGATGCAAGATATGAGTGGAGTTCATTGTAGAAGTTGAAAACTTTTTCAGGGTTCACAAGGCCGAGCCCATTTGTTGTAATGCTTTTTAAAGCATGACAATCCTCATTTGATTGAACCCCGGGAGATGAAACAGGATAGGCCAACTTAGATTCATAATGTTCCATTTCAGTAACACCAGGTTTAACACCACCCCAATATCCTGTTATCGCATGCCATACATAGACATACCTGGAAATTCACAAAGAAAAGCATAAATTCCTTATCAAATAATAGATGCAACACTAAGATTTGAAACTCTAAATAAGAAAAACCTACTTTAGAGCATGCTGATCCTTGATTTCACCAACAATGTGGCAGAGTCCCAATGCAGGATCCTCTACCCTGTGACCCTCTTTACCATCTTTCTGAAATTTGTGGTTTTCTTTGATATGTGTCAACCTGTTTGCAAAGCTGAAGGACAAGAAAAACGCCAAAACAGCAACTATTGTTAGCCAAAGAAAGGAATGGTGGCAAAACAAACAGAAAAGTCTTTTGGATCAAGCACTCACTTGGCACTGTTATCAGCTTCGCATTTAATACCAGTCAGATCCATGCTAACTGATTGCCATCCATCATCAATTATAACAAACTTTGGAGGAATCCCACCCTTCTCTAAGCTGCAAAAGTTTTACTAATTAGCATCTTTTATAATGCCAGAACCATGTAATTTTTAGGAAAATGTTAAATCACTACTAAGTTTACTACAAAACCAATGGCGAGAAAAGCTAGACAGAAGATACCTCTCTAAACCTTCCTTCACGCCTTCTGAAGTGACATCAGTATAGAAAGCATCCCATGTACACCAGCCAAACCAGTTCAACATGTCTGGCATCTGAACCATATAACATATAGAAATTAGAAGTTATGGAGTTAAAAGTATGACAATGAACAAAAACGTACTTAAGCCAGAGGATACTCTGAAGGAGGGAAACTGTACCTTCTTTCTCTCACGATGACAAAATGTCTGTAAATGTTTCTCAACGGTCCTGTTCATAATGGAAATAAAACTAAAGTTCAGATATGTATAAGGAAATATCATTTTTGCTTATCTAAGTCAAACACTATAATAAAACTTGTACAGATTAAATACATTTAAGAAGATAGGATCAAGAATTAATACATGAGGGTGATCAATTTCACATAGCATGTGATAAGAATCATAAGATTTAAACCTTTAAGTGCTATATGAAACAAATATATATAAGAATTTTACTTCTATGATTCTAAAGGAATTAATGTAAATGTGTTTTCAATTCTTTAATGACTTAGACTCGAAATTTCAAACTGGACACAGACAATGAATGGAAATTAAGGGATACTGGTATTGCCAATATATAAATGTGTATCAAAATTTAGGACTTACTTGACTGCATTTGTGATGACATCAAAGGGGTCTGGTCCAGCAGCCACAAAAACCAAATGACTCCCCTCGAAATCCTCAACAGCTGGATCTCCTGCAAGGAATTAATTTTTTTTTTTCATATCCATTTCAAAGATAGCCTAAATGTCCATAAATTGATCAAACAAAAGCTAAAACGTTTCATTTCATACCACTTTCCAAGCAAATTTCCAACTCATTCTGCTCGTTTCCCTGAAGAACAGCCCTGAAATCACCTTCAAGAATTGGTAAGAAAACAACATACAAGGCAGATTGGTCCATGCCATCTTTGCTTCCTTGTTCAACATTAGAACCATCGCGTGCCTCAACAATCAAAAACTGGGTCTCAATGGGTATGTCTTGGCCACAATTACCCATCCTCTGTGTCATCCACCACATCTTGAAGCGAAAAACACACATAAACCGCAATCCCCTGCACAACCATTTGAATTCATTACAACATGTAAGGAAATAATCCAAATTTTGATCCTTACCCCCATAGAACACTTACAGACCATCTTAAAAGAACCGCACAAATTATGACTTAGAAACTACTCCAAAAAATAGAAGTATGAAACAAGTCAACAACAAAATCCCAAAGCTGTAACATTACAAATTCTCTTATCAAAAGCTTGAAGTCCCCTGTATATTGAAAACTTCACATTATACCGTAACTAAAACAATAAAGAACTTTTACCACATATAACACATTACAGATCATCTTAAAAACTCCCCACAAATTATGAATTGGATAAGTTAGATCAGAATTCCAAAAAATAAATTATACATATAAAAAAAGTTACAGTAAATCCGCCAAACAAAAAAGGATTAGGATCAAACAACAAAATCCCAAAGCTTTAGGATTGCAAATCCTCTTATACAACAAAGAAAACAAGCAAACTTGAACAAAAGATGTGCTAATAAAGAATAAATTTTTTTTTTTTTTTAATTTATAACCAAGAATCAGAACAGTCATAATGTCATAATTATCTGAGCACACAAACATGCTCAGATAAATTCAATGAGAACCCCATAACAATGTTCAAAAAAGAAATAAATAAGAAGAGAGAGAAACATACTCAAGCTTCCCAATAGGGAAGACCCGGCGGCTTCCCATCTGATTGGATCTGACCCCAATGAATGCCCCATTCACCAATGCACCTCCTGTGGCTGCTGTCACCACAATGTTTTCATGCACTTCATGCAACACTTTGCTCCCCAACACCACCAAACCCCCATCAGCCACACTTATCCCCGCCCCAACAGTCATCTTTTCTCTCTTTTCTCAACAATAACAATCAAGTCTTAGTAAGTCTCAAAATTTTATGATCAACTATGAATTCTAGACAGATTAATAGAAGACTGAGCAACAAGCAGCTGGCTTGTTAAAATTATAATACCAACTATGGACCAAGTAAAACACAACAAAAGCAACACAAGACAATAACTATTAACTACAACGGCAATTTAGGATGATAGATACGTGAAAGCAAGCTATGAAAGTGAGTAGGTGACACTTGGAGAAGTTCATCCATGTATAGTATTTATAGGTGACACAAATTTAACACATGAAGCCCATGCTGAAAAATCAAGAAGTCGGTTGCAAATGTGATTTTGCAAACTAGGGACTCCGTCTCCGTGGCTGACTCTATGGGTGGGACCCACTTAAACAAAAAGCCCTTTCTCAGACGGCGTG
The DNA here is from genome assembly GCA_030445155.1 of Quercus variabilis. Lineage (NCBI taxonomy): Eukaryota > Viridiplantae > Streptophyta > Magnoliopsida > Fagales > Fagaceae > Quercus > Quercus variabilis. The sequence goes on from CP129452.1 coordinate 1,527,539, forward strand.
TAAAAAAATATCTATTAGTAGATTACAACTTTTTTTTTTTCACGGTTGTTGGAAAGTTTGGAATCTTTATTAAACTTTCAATGAATTCGTTGTAAATATTCGGCGCGACACGTTTGTCGAAATCTAGCTCTGTTGTAAATACGTATGGTACCTTTGTGATAAAGTATGACATGTCAGAATGTGTCAGCTCTTTTTACAGACATCCATGTGATTGATTCGGCCATGCACCTACCAATAATGAATCATGACTCATCACAGGCCGTTGCTTTCGTGGACACGTTATCACCTACCTTTCATGCCAAATCAGGATAAGTTTTGTTTGTCATTTTTGAAATCCTAATATCACGTACACAATTTTATTTATTTATTTTTGTCGGTCATTGAATTAAAAGATTAACACCTTACAAAAAAAAAAAAAATAATTAGTGCTTTAGTCCAATAATAAAACTAAAAAAAAATCATGAAATGGGTACCATAATTTTGGAATACTATTGTATTTATTTTTTTAATGATTGATTTAATATAAAAAGATGTAACCAAACTAATGTCTTTTTTTCTCTCAAAAAAAAAAAAAAACTAATGTCTTTTTTTTTTATTTTAATTTATTAGTAAAAATATTTTTATTAATATTAATTACAAATATATATATATATATATATAAAATCTCTGAATACTTATGAAAAAATTTGTGACTTGTGTGTAAAATGTAAGTGAATAGTGAATACAAAGAATGAATTGATATTATGAGTAATGGGTTTCTCAATTTTGGGGTTTATTTTAACATTTGGGGATGCCCCACAAGGGGATGAATGGTGTTGATTGAAAAGTTCTTTGAAGACTAACAAATTGGTGAAGCATTGGATCATTGCTTTATAAATATCTCCTTCATAAATTGGAGCTATGTGGCTTCTCGATGCAGTAAGTCAGTAACTAGTCTATGTCAAGTGCACTGTGAACTCGATTCGTTAAGATTTGAACACATGTCAAGTACAGTCACATATTCATATTTCAAAAAGTCCATAGTATACAATCATTGAACCCAAGCTAACTTAAAATTTTAAAATTAAAACAAAATAATGATGCTAATTTATTACAAATTATTAACTAGGTGTAATTGATTTTCACATATTTGCTATTACGTTATTATTTAGAGAAATACTCCATCCATTCTACTTTTTTTGTCTTATTTGAAAAGTCAAATTGTTTAAGGGAACATTATTTATTATCTTGTATACCTTTTAAAAATGTATAAGTTTCCAAAACTATCCTTAAAAAATTTATCAAAAAATTGAATTAGTAAATTAATAGGGGTATAATAGGAACATTAGTAAATTAATGACTTTTATTTTTAGAAACATGACAATATTTTGGAACATCTCAAAATGGAATAAAAGACAAATAAAGTGGGATGGAGAGAATATTACGTTCACAATATTTTCACAATAAATTTCACGTGACAAATTGTTATAGGTTTTCAATTTAAATCCACTATTAAAATTACTTTTTTGTCTATTAATAAAAACTCATAACTACTTTCTATTTAATTTGTTATAAGAATATTATACACATATCTCTATTATTTATCATTAAATTCATCACCAACTTATCAATTTATCAATGTGAATCATAAATTAGCTCAATTTTCACTTTGTGCTAGCCACGTGGCAGGTTTACACTGGATAAGTGTTATCTGTATCATTGTCTTTACTAATATAAACCAATAATTATTGGCCAGTTACGTTGGTAGCTACTAGAGGTGGGGTGGAGCTCATTAATAATTGCATAGGTTTACGTTGGTGAAGCTACATATAATTTGAAGTCAATGATAAATACAACAATAAATAAGGAAGTACTTATTGCAATCAATGGCATTGAAGACGTAAAGCAAATGATTACGTGTAGCCATATCAGATACTACACAGACACAGTTCAGATCCTACTTGGCATTTAAAAGGAAGCTTAATAAAGAAAGATTTGTTATGCTATAGCTTGTAAGAAACAAGAAGGGGCAGACAGATTAATCATAGCATGGGACAGCTTGCTTGATATATATAATTGCCCTCTCGATCTTGTGAATGCATCGACTCTATGTTGTGCAAAACTGGCCATATCTTTTATATGATTGATTGAAGGGAATTGTATTAGGAAAGTCCACCCAAGCATGATTGTAAGTAGTTGTAATGTAATCTAAGATAGTACGATTAGAAATCTTTTCACATGATTAATTTTACTAACTTATTTTACTATTTAATTTATTTTTGTTATTATTTATGGGTCATATTATACTTTTTTATATTATTTATGAGTCACATTGTAATATTTCAGCTAAATTTTATCTTTATATACAGTATTTTCAGTAAAAAATTTTCAATTTTAACAAAATAAGTGAATATCCAATAAACTTAGGTTTTTTTTTTTTTTGGGAGGGGGGGGGGGGGGGTGGGGGTTGTGGAAGTAAATGATTCTTTTGATAGGTATGGAAAAAGCAACCCCTATTGAAAAACTAATTAGATATTTTTTTATACACCAAAGAATATATTAGATTTATTTGAAAAGTAGTTTGATTATTTGTTTATTTTTGTATGAGAAAGTTATTGGATGTATTAGATTTTGGGATTTGGAGTTTAAGTATGAGAGGTTTATGTGTTAATTTGGGCATGTAAGAAGGTTTGTTCATGTTTGTGAGTCTATGAGTTTGGTAAAAGGTTAAGTAGTTGAGTGTACTTATAATTCATATATTGTTGATAGTAAACTTTGGTTGAGTTCATAAACGTAGGTTTGGTGTTAGTCAAATCACATTAAGGAGGAGTTAGGTGGAGTTAAACAGTAATATAGTAGCATCCAAATCCTAAAAATCTAAATTTATTTAGAGCTTTCACCTCAAAGAGTCAAAGGTGCTAATATATTTAGCTTTTAGTACATTAAAAAAATATTTTATTTATTAATACACATTCCATCAAATCTTTTAATTTTACATACAACTCATAAAAATAAAATAAACAATTCAACCTATTAATAAAAATCATTAAAATGAACATGAGTGATAGGTAGGGAAGAGACTGGAGAAAGAAAATAAAAATCATTATTAAAAAAAATTGCTACAGTGAACTCTTATATAAGAGTTCACTATAAGTGAATGTTAAAAAAATTTAGATATAGCATATTTGTATGTAACATAATTTTTTTTAGTATGAAGTGCTAAAATAACATTTGAGTGATTTTACCACATTTATTGAATGTTCTTACATTGGGTCTCAAATGGATAAAGTGCCAAAAAATAACATCCGTAAAAAATGAAATTAAACGAGGCAAACACAGCAATTTGAAAATTGAAAATTATATATAGGGTCATGCTAATGGCAATGGTTAACAATCCATGTTAGGAAAGTTTTGACACTACTTTTATGGGAAATGGAAAAAGTTGTCATAAATTTTTTTTTTTTTTTTTCTTTTCTCATAAAACATTCTTTAAATAGATTGTTAACTATTACTCTAAGAGCACCCGTTAGCATTTCCCATATATATACCAAACAAGGAAGTCATAATTTTTTTTATAAGCGATTAGGCTATAATTTGATACCATATACACTTTTAAGGACTTGTTATGTAAAAGTGATTTTTTTAACTTTAGGAAGGACCACATGTCATAGGGATGAACTAAATTACCATTTTTTTCTTTGTCAAAAATTTAAAATTTAGGTGCGCCATGGCCTCCTTGGTCCATAAATTATCCATTGAAATGTTGCAAATGGTTCTTGTTTCATACTAGTTAATTGCAAGTGGCAATTTGATTTTGTGAATGCACACGTTATATTTGGTGTAAAAAAAAAATGTACATGCACTTTGCATCACTTCAAAGCATATGATAACTTGATATAATCAATCCTACTCATCCTATATAAATATTTAAACCCTTCATTTTCTATATTATTTTTCAAGTCTCAACCAATTGCAAATGATTCAATTAAACTTCAAATTTGCTTCTACCATTTTTTTTTATATATACATAGTAAAAGACAAATATAGTAAAGCAATGTTGAATGTAATTAAAATGTACATAACCGGTTTGAGTCATTGTAAGGTGGCGGCATTCAATAGAATATAACATTTTGTGTCAACGTCGAGTTGGGTAGGCCTTTACTAGTTGAAGGAAGTAAAGTTTCCGTTTTTGTTTTTGTTTTTTTCGAACATTGAACTCATGAAATAATTGAAAAAAATCTTCATTTCAAAAACTGTTCCTCACAAAAAGTATATAAATGGGCTTCAGTGTTTCACATAGACCCATGTGCCCCATTCCATTTTGAAATCCAGGAGTTTAGCCCAAAACTCCAAAAGCTCCAAACCCAAAAAGTGACACTGGATCCTATAAAGAGTTCTTTAAAGAAAGAATGCACATGTAAATGGGAAGAGAATGCGACATTCAAGTGTCAGTAGTGTGGTTGATTATGGAATGAGTGACTAATATAATATAGTTTGACTCAAATTTATAGGTTTACAATTTTTGATTAATTGATGTTTCTATCTATTATAGAATTGTGTTAACAGGCACCATAAAGTGTTTGTTAATAACAACTTTATGTTATTTTTTTAGCAGCCTTATAGGCTGTAGAGTCAGTTTTATAGGGATAAAGAAATATTAGTATAGGTTGTGAAGCCAGTTTTATGTCTTTTTCTTTCATTTATCTAATTTTTTTTATTAAATTGGACTCACATTATTCCAACCTTAACAAGCGCGTATTGTACTTGTTAACATTTGCTTATATTATATTAACTACTCAATTTGAATCACCCTAAAGTGTGCTCTCCTAACAGGATATAATGTCTCCACATATATAGCATATTGACATCTTTTTTGTCTTTCTTCCTACAAAAGGACATTCACATGAGACATAAGATTGAGAGAAACAAGGGCAATAGGCATGTGGAGTGTGGAGTGTGGACAGTTAGCCAGACAAAACACATGTGAAAGCACATCTATGATCCAAATTTGTTTTTCTTTTTAGGGTCTCAAGAGGGGAAGGATCCAAATGTGGTCTTACTCAAAATTGTGAGAGACTTTTATGATGAGGCAGACTCAATACTGTAGTAATAATGCAATTTTTATTTTTAGAACTGCAAATGAGTCAAAAACGTTTGTAATATGTAGTTCTGACCCCCCCCCCCCACTCTAGTTAAATTGAATATTTGGTCTTCAACATTTAATATTTTTTTTTAATATTCACTTTAATCTCTATAATTTCAAAATTGTTTCCACAAGATTTTTTGTGTTATCTTATGTATAGAAAATACTTGCGTCGCAAAGAGAATTCATTTTACATCATAGGTTTTTCCTCATCAAAGTGATATTGGTTTCTTGAATTTTATTTACTATGTTATTATTTTCCATTCATTAGCTGATGATAATAGCTTATTTTAAAATATAAAGAAAAAGTTTGAAACAAATGTTAAACAGTTTTTTTTTTTTTTTTGAGATAAAAAAATGTTAAAATGTTGATGAGTAAATATACAGTCTAAACAAACTTATTTATGTTTGATTACTTATTAAATAAACAAACTCAAGCTCAGTTTTAAGGCTCGCTTATCAAAGTCAAGCTTGAGCAATACAAAGCTGGGCTTATTTCGGTTCATAAACAAAACTCGTGAAACAGCCCATGGATAAGGCCAGTGACCAGGTTCATAGGTAAGCTTGATTTTACCAACATCTTTATATAAATCATTAGCTTAGATTGTAAATAGTCATAACCTTTTACAACTTTGAGTCTTTGACGTGTAGACTTGGATTGCATATCCTTTTAAGCCACGTACTTATTCTAACGCTATTTGGTGCTTAATTGAATTTTTTTTTATTAATTTAAAAGAAAAAAACTTGATTCACAATCTAACCTATTAATTGAAGGAGATGTTTTTAATATTTTATGTTGTCTTTTCTAGTGAAATTAGGCTTTTATTTCTCTTTTCCTAGTGAAATTAGGCTTTTTATTTTTATTTTTTTTTTTACCTAAAAGGAGTGGGAGAAATACTATTCCTATAAATACACTATTTAAGGAGGTGGTGGATTATTATTATTATGTGGTTATTAATAAAAGTTTATTTGAAAGGTTTCTTTTATTTATTATTTTGCCTACTAGTTCTACAATGTCCGTTATATAATAATTACTCTTTACTATTAAATTAAAATACCAATAAGTTTCATCTTGACATAGGTAGGATTTGAACCCAAGTTACTTATTTCACAATAAAAGAATTTACTAGTTGAAATAATTGTTGTAAGGTCAGATTTTGCGGCCCAAGCCCAAGAAGGGGTGGATTTGGAGTCCACTGAACCCAAAACAATAAATTTGTAGAGAGTGGGTGAAAGAGCTAGGCGAATAATGAAAATAACAGTATTCAACAGCCACGCAGGTGGGGGAATTTGAATTAATGTATGCTCGGACGGATGTAAGTGTCTCGTCCGAAGAGGTGATTTTCATTGATGAACTTGGGTTACAATTCTTAGAGCTACAGTAAAATAATACACTCTTTCCTCTTTCTTATTTTTCGATCCCCCCTCTATCAGGGGGCTTGCCTACTTATATAGTACCTCCTCACTTTATCTTGATCGTCCACTTGTTCATTATCCGGACATCCACTTGAGTGCCTGTCCCATCAAAGGTGTTCCCTAGCCTTGTGTGAGTGGTGGTAGCTGGGCTGATACTGTTTAGGGGTCTCTTCCACATTAATGCGGCCAGAGAAGTAGGTGCAGTGCATTTAATGCGGTGGTTGAGATCTGTCTCTTAGATATTTCTCTGATCTAGTTATATTCATTTGTGTCCGAGGTTCATTCCGTCATTACACCTGTCGAGAGGATCACTTGGGCTGCAAAGGGTTGAATGTCAGACCAAGGCTTCTCGGATACGAGGGTATTGGACTCCTCGGCGCATTGAACATATCCTCGGATCACGGCCATGCCCTTCTCCAGACATGCTCCTCTCTCAGGGCCCCTAACTGAGCTTTTTCATCTCTTCGGACAACGGTGGTCCTTAGATAGGGCCTTGGGCCCAATGCGCTTGGTTGGGCTTTTCTCCCCCACAATAGCCCCTCAAAATTGTAGTTTTTCCCTCGCATCCGAAGAGAAAAAGTAGGATTTTGACCTGCCACGGAACAAAAAGCTTGAGTGCAGGCAAATTTGAACTGGCACGTGTGTGGGGGCGTAGGAATAGATGCTTCATTAATGCCGCTGCGGTTTCCATATTCCCAAGGCGCTGCATTAATTGCACCAGGTGGCGCCTTGTTCTTCGTATCCAACGGTGAGCGATCGATCCAACGGTTGTGGTTTTTTCTTCGGAATTTGGGCGGGAGTGCCCCTGACCCTTCGCTTGACCCCGTATAAAGCTTCAGAGGAGGTTATTTCTTCCTCACTTTGGAAATCTTCAGACACTCCAGCAAGAACAGACGCGCCACTCCGTACAAATCTCTCAGTCGCTGCTTTCAGGCCTCCCCAGAATCATCACGAACCCTCCTACGAGCCTGACATCTTCTCTCCGATTTGGCCCTGGTGAGTCATCGTCCACCAACTCATTTAGTTCTCTCTTCGGCCAACTGTTTCGTTTAAGCACCATGGGAAAGCTCGAGTACATGGTGGATAGCCCTGAGCAACTAGAGGCGTTTAGGGCCACGTATTGCATACCCCCTAACGTGGGTGTGAGGTATTGCCCCCCAAAAAAGATACTAACAGACCGGAAAACGGGAGAGGTGGTGATCCCCCTCATCGCCTTCAAAGAAGGGGGAATGACAATCCCCATGGGTCCCATCACCACTAATTACCTTCGGAACCATAGGCTTACTCCCTGGTAGTGCGCGCCCAATATGTTTAGGATCCTAGGAGCGATTGAGGACCTTGAGCGCCACATGGGTTTGGGCCTCACCTGGCTAGATGTGGTACAGATGTACGAATGCCACAGCCAGCAAGATGCTGGATACTACTTAAAATCCCGGTCGGATGTTGTCAAGCTCATTTCCTGCCTTCCTAAATCCAACAAAGGGATGAAAGACGACTACGTGATCGTCTCGGGCGCCTGGCATGATGGCTATGGTTGCCCAACCACGCATGGGGAGCCAGGTGGGACATGTTAGATTTAGGCACACTAACCACAGGCTTAGAGTTCTCGTCTTTTAACAGTTTCTGATTCCTCTTCGGTTTCCACTTCTGAGTTTCTAACCATTTTTTTTGCTGACTTACAACAGATAAGAGACACGTTTCTCCTCGGCTAAGCCTAACGAATATTGCCGCCCTCAACTACCTTTTAAGGTCAGAGATCTTCGTGAGTGAGGACGGGCAACTACGATCTGCTCCCCTTATTCTCGGGTATACAGGGAAACCAAAGGGTTTCCAACCGGTCGGCAACGCAATTGTCCAGGGAGACCCTCGCCTTGCGCGTATTGACGTTGGTCGGGCGGGCTTCTTGGCGCCATACGATCTTGAACCAGTACCCCGTCCAAATCCTTGAGCCATACCTCCCCTTGTCCAACCCCTCCAGCAAGTTCCCCTCGGACAAGAGATTGAAGGTGAGGGGGCTGGCTCTTCCACTTCCTCGCTAGAAGAACAAATAGACGAATTTCAGTTTGAGGGAGAAGCTTCAGGAGTACACCAGGTGGTAGAGGTTTCAGATGACGAGGAAGAAGCCCACGAGCGGTCAGGCGCCCATCTTAATTTGCTAGCCACTCATTTAGAAGATTCCTCGGACGAAGATATGGATCTGAGGAGTTTGATGAAGGGCAGGGGCAAAAAGCCCGAGCTGAAAGATGCTGGGACATCTAAAACAGGGGTGACACTTCCTCCAGTGCCTATCCAGGTCCCTGACCCAAATTTGAAACCTATGCCAAACCTACAAAAGAAGAGACCCCATAATGAGGTTGGGGAGAAACAGGTGCCACCAACCAAGGGGGCTAAGCAGCAAAAGGTGGTGAAAGACAACCGAACCCACAGGGCCTCCTCTACTGAAAGCCGAGAGGAGCCTTTAGGTGTAGATGTACGCCAAGGAGGAGGACCTCGAATCTGGTCTCCAAAATTGGAGTTGGATGGCGCTCCAATACTGTGGGATACATCCCTCAGGAATTATGACGGAGGAAGGGCGGGCTATGTCGCCGAGGCCCTGCAGCAGCCACTCCTTCTCCCACATGATATGGCCTCCTTCAGGCACTTCACCCAGTAGGAGCTATTCATGTCCCTTAAAAGGGATTTAGCCATGGTAAGTGCACCCTTCCTAAGTTTAGGTTTTATCCTTAACTGGCTTTGTTCCTTCTTAGCCTGATACTGGAGATGTTATTATGTAGATTACTCAGCAAGTTTACGTGGCCGAGGGGTTGAACGAGGAGTCCTGGCTTAAAGCCCGAGCAGCATCCCAGTCCTAGTTTGAGGCAGAGGCATCTCTTGGCAAGCTGAAAGAGGAACATGCTCGGATGTCTGAGGAGCTTAAAGAGGTGACCTCTCAAAAGCGAAGCCTCGATGCCGGGATCAAGAATGTAGAAAACAAGCCGAGGAACAGCGCAAACAATTACACATGGCAGAGATCAACTTGGCAACCGAGAAGGAGCTGGTGAAGGGTCTCAAAGCTGAGCTGCAGAAGGCTAAAACGAGCGCCCAAGTGGCTGAGCAAAACGCCAGGCTGGACAAGGAGGCGGTTGAAGCCGAAAGGAAGGCGGCGTACTAGCTGGGGGTAGAGACGACTACATCCCAGCTTCTGGAGCAATTCGCCTCGGTCAGCTGAGATTACTGCGGCATAAGTTGGGGCAAGGCCCTGGATGCAGCTGGAGTCCCTGCCGACTCAGAGCTGAGGCTGCCTGGGAGCGTATACTATGATCCTGATATCCGAAAGCTCCCAGGAACAGATCCCCCTCCTGCTCCACAGCTTTCAGAGATCCTCCAGGAACAGCCGGATGACATGGGTAAATCGGTTGAGCCGACCAAAGACAAAGGCCAAGGTTCAGGCAAAGAGAAAATTCCTGTTGAGGCCAAAGACCAAGCCCCTGAGGCATCTGAACAGATAGGCCACGTTGCTGACCCTGGGCTTCCTCTAGCGAAAGAGTAGATGCATAGGGTTTTCATTTTGCACTTGTACTACTTTTTTTTTTTTTTTTTTTTTTTTTTTGTTCTTTGCTTAAGGAATTGTAACCTTTCTTTTTTTGTTTTGTTGACCCTACATGTAGACCTTTTTTCTTTAATGGAATGGTTCCCTATTTATCTTTGATGTTTTTGATACATGTTTTATTACTTATTATTGCCACACACATAACTATACGTTGCAATTATGACATAACAATGCAAGTAACTTGATTGATACGCCATATTGATGGCGTGAGTAATCGAAATTAACATTGAAAAGGATAGGCCAAATAAGAGTTATTGATGAGTAATGATTGGAATGAGTACTTATGTGAGTTTCACGTACCTTTCCAGATTAAACATAGGTTATTGTCCCTCGGTTTTGAATTAAACATAACTAAAGAAGACATTTATAAGTTAGAATCAATTTAAACGCAATCAGGAATTTTAGCACTAAGCCCCTGTGACAATAGCTGCGTGGGGGTATTGACTAACCTGTCATTTGGTTCAAGGATTATGGGACGCGGATGTATTCGAGTGTTAACTAACCCTAGTCATCTGGTCCGAGGACTACAGGCACGATTGGTTTTAAGTTTAAACACTTAGAGAACTGCACCGGAGTGTTAACTAACCCTAGTCATCTGGTCCGAGGGCTACAGGCATGACTGGATTTAAGTTTAAACACTAGAACTGTAACTGAGTGCTAACTAACCCAAATCATCTGGTCCGAGGACTACAGGCATGATTGGATTTAAGTTTAAACACTATAGAACTGTAACTGAGTGCTAACTAACCCAAATCATCTGGTCCGAGGACTACAGGCATGATTGGATTTAAGTTTAAACACTATAGAACTGTAACTGAGTGCTAACTAACCCAAATCATCTGGTCCGAGGACTACAGGCATGATTGGATTTAAGTTTAAACACTTAGAGAACTGCACCGGAGTGTTAACTAACCCTAGTCATCTGGTCCGAGGGCTATAGGCATGACTGGATTTAAGTTTAAACACTAGAACTGTAACTGAGTGCTAACTAACCCAAATCATCTGGTCCGAGGACTACAGGCATGATTGGATTTAAGTTTAAACACTATAGAACTGTAACTGAGTGCTAACTAACCCAAATCATCTGGTCCGAGGACTACAGACATGATTGGATTTAAGTTTAAACACTATAAAACTGTAACTGAGTGCTAACTAACCCAAATCATCTGGTCCGAGGACTACAGGCATGATTGGATTTAAGTTTAAACACTTGAGCTAACGGTGTTAACTAACCCTGATCATCTGGTCCGAGGACTACAAGCATGATTGGATTTAAGTTTAAACACTTAAGCTAATGGTGAATGAGTGTTAGCTAACCCCAATCATCTGGTCCGAGGACTACAGGCATGACTGGGTTTAAGTTTAAACACTTGAGAGAGTTCTTTACGCAGTGAGTTGACACGTCGATTGAAGAAAAGATTTGATTAATAAAAGTACCTCTTGAGGTTATTTACATTCCATGGATGCGGTATTACGCAACCATCTAGGTCTTCCAAGAAATATGCCCCAATGCCTGCTCCAGAGGTGATGCGATACGGTCCTTCCCAATTGGGTCCTAGTTTTCCCCAAGTCGGGTTCTTCGCGGTGCCCACAACTTTCCTCAGCACTAGATCACCAGGTTCTAGGGGCCTTAGCTTTACGTTAGCATCATAGCCTTGCCTGAGTTTCTGTTGATAGTGTGCCAGCCGAACCATTGCATTCTCCCTCCTTTCCTCGATCAAGTCTAAGCTCTTCTGTAGTTGGTCGTCGTTGTCGGCTGGACTGAATGAGCTAGTTTTTATTGTTGGGAACCCGGTTTCCAGAGGAATGACAGCTTCAGCTCCATAGGTCATTGAGAAGGGGGTCTCCCCAGTAGACCTACGAGGCGTAGTCCTGTAAGCCCAAAGTACGTGCGGCAGCTCGTCTACCCATCTGCCCTTTGCATCATCTAACCTCTTCTTTAAGCCATTCAGTATGACCTTGTTGACGGCTTCCGCTTGTCCATTACCCTGGGGATAGGCTGGAGTGGAGTATCTGTTCATAATTCCCAGCTCACTGCAGTAATTCCTGAATGCCCTGCTATCAAACTGCAAGCCGTTGTCTGAGATGAGAGTGTGAGGAACTCCAAACCGAGTGACAATATTCTTCCACACGAACTTTTGCACATCAACGTCTCTGATATTGGCTAGTGGTTCGGCTTCGACCCACTTGTTAAAATAGTCTGTTCCGACCAAGATGTACTTCTTGTTTCCTGCAGCTTTGGGGAAGGGTCCCACAATATCCAAGCCCCATTGGGCAAAGGGCCATGGGCTAGATAGCGGATTAAGATTTCCTCCTGGCTGGTGAATGTTTGGAGTGAAGCGCTGACATGGATCGCACTTTTTGACGTATTCGTGTGCCTCCTTTTGCATGTTGGGCCACCAATAGCCTTGGGTGAGAGCTCGGTGAGCCAAGGACCTACCTCCAGTGTGGCTCCCATAGATTCCTTCATGCAGCTCTTCCAGCAATGTCTCAGTCGCCTCGGGATGTACGCATAACAAATATGGTCCCGAATAGGAGCGTTTGTACAGTTTCTGGTCTTCGAATAACCAGAACTTAGTCGCTTTCCTCCGAAATTTATCAGCTTCATCCTTCTCTTCAGGCAATATATCTTCTTTGAGGAATTTGATTAATGGATCCATCCAGCACAGCCCGGCCCTGACCTGGTGAGCCTGGACTGCCTTTGATTTTGCTTCTGTAGGCCTGTGCAAGTCCTCGACGAGGATAATCCTTGGCAGGTCCTGCGCCGAAGAGGTGGCAAGCGTGGCTAAGGAGTCAGCATGTGAGTTGCCACTTCTGGGGATGTGCAGCAATTTGAAAGAGTCGAACTCTGATTGCAGGTGTTTAACACGACTCAAATACCCCTGCATTCTTTCGTCCTTTGCCTCAAACTCGCCTTGTACCTGACCTACTACCAGTCTTGAGTCTGAGAACAACTCCACAGACTTCCCACCCATTCTACGAACCATAGTCATTCCCATCAGTAGGGCCTCATATTCCGCCTCATTATTCGTTGCCGAGAAGTCCAGCCTTAACGATTTCTCGATAATGATTTTCTCAGGGGATATCAATACAAGCCCAACTCCGGAACCTTTCTGATTTGCTGCGCCATCAACGTACACTTCCCAATGGGAGGGATTCTGTTGGGAGACCATGCCAACTGATTTTTCATCCATGCCTGACGGGGGCTCTACTTCTTCTAACTGGGGCTCCGTGAACTCAGCCACCAAATCCACGAGGACCTGTCCCTTGACCGAAGTGCGGGGCATATATCTTATATCAAAAGCCCCTAAGATTGTACCTCACTTGGCAATCCGACCAGTGTAATCAGCACTTCGGAGTATAACTTTGAGTGGGAGTTGCGTAAGAACGATGATTGTGTGGGCTTGGAAGTAGTGAGGTAGCTTCCGCGTGCCAAGCACTACTGCTAGGATAGCTTTTTCTAGAGGCAAGTAGCGGATCTCAGCCTCATGCAGCGACTTACTTACGTAATAAACGGGCCTTTGCACACCAGAGTCTGATCGTATCAACACCAGGCTTACTGCATAGGGAGCTACAGCGATGTAGGCGAACAGCACCTCATCAGGCTCAGGACTGGACATGATGGGTGGCCGAGCCAGATAATCCTTGAGTTGCTGGAATGCCAAAGCACATTCCTCAGTCCATTCGAATCCCTTCCACTTGTTGAGTAGAGAGAAGAAAGGGCGACACCTGTCTGCTGACCTGGAGATGAACCGACTGAGGGCAGCGGTCATTCCGGTTAGTTTCTGAACCTCCTTGGGATTTCGAGGAGCTCGTAGATCGTTGATGGCCTTTATCTGGTCGGGGTTGACTTTGATTCCCCTGTGGGTGACCATGTATCCTAAAAACTTGCCGGACCCTACCCCAAATGAGCACTTAGAAGCATTTAGACGTAGTTTGTGCCTTCGTAGAATCTCAAAAGTACTTTCAAGATCTCTCACATGCTCAGCTATAACCTTGCTCTTCACCACCATGTCATCTATGTAAACCTCGATATTTTTGCCCAGTCGTGGCTCGAACATCCTCGTCATCATCCTTTGGTAGGTAGCTCCCGTGTTTTTCAGGCCGAATGGCATCACTTTATAGTGGTAGTTGCCAATAGGGGTGACAAAAGCAGTTTTCTTCTGGTCCTCCAGGGCCAATGGTATTTGGTGGTAGCCTTGGAAGGCGTCCAGGAAGCTCATCCGAGGGTGGCCGACAGTGGCATCCACCAGCTGATCAATTTTCGGCATAAGGAACGGATCTTTGGGGCATGCCCTATTCAAATCCGTGAAGTCTACGCATACTCGCCACTTCCCACTCTTCTTCTTCACCACCACGGTATTTGCGAGCCACTCGGGATAAAAAACTTCCTTGATAGCCCCAGCTTCTGAGAGTTTCGCTACTTCGTCTTTCACTGCATTAGCATGTTCCTTGGATGGGCGCCGAATAGGCTATTTCTTGGGGGTGACTAGTGGATTCATCTTCAAGTGGTGGCATATAAACTCCGGGTCCACCCCGGGGGCTTCGAAAGCACTCCAGGCAAACACATCGAGATTTCGCTTGAGGAACTCTATCAGCTCCTCCTTCTCTTAAAGAGGCAGCTGAGATCCGACTTGAAAGAACCTATCAGGATCATCTCCAATGACCACTCTCGTCAGATCCTCACATCGAGTGTTTTCATCTGGTTCTTCAGAAGGAACTCCCCGAGACTGTAGTTGCTATAAATCCCTCCCAGCTATGTCCGAGGACTCGGCTGGGGCCTTATGCTGGATGGCAGCTACCAAGCACTGTCGGGCGACAGACTGGTCTCCTCGGATCTCTTGTATTTGTCCTTCCGATGGGTATTTGACCTTCTGGTGCAAAGTAGAGAGAACAGCCCCAAGTGCGTGAATCCAGGGTCTGCCCACGAGTGCCGTGTAGGGCGAATATGCGTCCACAACTATAAAGTCCAACTCCACCACCTCGGAGCCAGACTGCACCGGTAAGCATATCCGGCCTTTCGGGATGACAGGCCGGCCTTCAAAGCTCAAGAGGGGAGAATCGTATGGCGTCAGGTCTGGGGGCTTTGGGCCTAGCCCCTTGTAGAGGTCCGGGTACATTATCTCCACAGCACTGCCCTGGTCCACCATCACCCTCTTTACATCGTACCCTCCTATCTTGAGGGTGATGACTAGTGCATCATCATGGGGTTGGATGGTGCCAATCATGTCTTCGTTCGAGAATCCCATAACCAACGGGGCAACAGACTTAGCCCTCTTCGGTCCTCGGCTTGACTCCCCAGCGGATGGTCGGCCTACCGACATGACTTTCAATGGCCAGGACCCTGTTCTCCCCGGCGCGGCGAAGACGATGTTTATGGTGCCTAGCGGCGGCTTTGAGGGGTCATCTCTGTGTGGCCCTGAGCCCACCTGCCCTCGGCCGCTAGAGGGGTGCAAGAGGTGTTTCAGTTTACCGTCGCGAACCAGCTGGTCCAAGTGATCCCACATGCTCCTACAATCTTCCGTGGTGTGCCCATGGTCTTGATGGTACTGACAGTAGAGATTGTGGTTGCGTCTCTCGGGGTTTCCTACCATCTTGTTCGGCCACCTGAAGAATAATTCATTCTTGATTTTTTCCAGGACCTGATGCACTGGCTCTTTGAACACGGTGTTGACCGCTTGAGGATTCGTCGATCCTGATTGCCCGGCAAAGTCCCTCCTCGGTTTGTTGTAATTATAACGGTCCGACCGCGAATCCCTCCTTTCCTGAGAGATAATCTTGTCCTTTCCCTTGCCCTGCTGCCGATCTTCTTCAACCCTCTTGTACTTCTCTATGCAGTTCATTAGCTGACGCATGTTCGTGACCGGTTTGCCAGATAGAGATGCCCTCAAACCATGGTCAGTGGGGAGACCGAGCTTGAACGTGCTGAGGGCTATTGCATCATTGTTGCCCTCCACCTCGTTGAACATTTCCCAGTACTTGTCTGAATATGCCTTCAATGACTCGCCTTCCTGCATAGACAATGATAGCAACGAAGAAAAGGGCCTGGCCACCCTTCGGCACGTGACAAAACGGGAGCTGAATGCCTGAGTAAGCTCCTTGAAGGAGTTGATGGAGCCTGCCTTCAAGCCGTCAAACCACCTCATGGCAACAGGCCCCAGACTGGAAGGGAAAACCTTGCACATCAGAGCCTCGTCTCTGGAGTAAACAACCATCCTTTGGTTAAAATGACTCACATGCTCCACGGGGACAGTTTTACCATTGTAGATGGTGAAAGTGGGCTGGTTAAAGCGTCGAGGAAGTCTGGCCCCTTTAATCCTGCGCGTGAAAGGTGATTTAGATATCTGATTTAGAGCCCTATTCATGGCATCGTTCTCCATATCCCCACGTGACGAGCTCCTACGTTGCCTCTTGCGATGGGACTCCTCCTCATAAGTGTAGGACTCGCTGGCTGGTGTCTTAGATTTGTGTTGATAAGAGACATCCTACTCATCATCAAGATCATCCTCAGAGTATGAGGAAGCCCGTTTCCTCTTTGCATAGCGTAACTCCCTCTTTAGTTTTTCCACTTCCAGTTGCAAGTCACGGTTCTTCTCTGCATGGGACATGTGACTTCCGCCCTGTGATTGGCTCTGGCTAAGACGCACAGTGTGTACACTGCCCTCACGATTTTGTTTCCTCTCTAAGTTGACAAAATGGTCCACGTGTTGGGATGCCCTAGATTCTGCTTGTTGTTCACCTTGTCCTGCCATTATCAACTGTTGTTTTCACTCTTGCACAAGCTCTTCCCACAGACGGCGCCAATTGTAAGGTCAGATTTTGCGGCCCAAGCCCAAGAAGGGGTGGATTTGGAGCCCACTAAACCCAAAACAATAAATTTGTAGAGAGTGGGTGAAAGAGCTAGGCGAATAATGAAAATAACAGTATTCAACAGCCACGCAGGTGGGGGAATTTGAATTAATGTATGCTCGAACGGATGTAAGTGTCTCGTCCGAAGAGGTGATTTTCATTGATGAACTTGGGTTACAATTCTTAGAGTTACAGTAAAATAATACACTCTTTCCTCTTTCTTATTTTTCGATCCCCCCTCTATCAGGGGGCTTGCCTACTTATATAGTACCTCCTTACTTTATCTTGATCGTCCACTTGTTCATTATCCGGACATCCACTTGAGTGCCTGTCCCATCAAAGGTGTTCCCTAGCCTTGTGTGAGTGGTGGTAGCTGGGCTGATACTGTTCAGGGGTCTCTTCCACATTAATGCGGCCAGAGAAGTAGGTGCGGTGCATTTAATGCGGTGGTTGAGATCTGTCTCTTAGATATTTCTCCGATCCAGTTATATTCATTTGTGTCCGAGGTTCATTCCGTCATTACACCTATCGAGAGGATCACTTGGGCTGCAAAGGGTTGAATGTCAGACCAAGGCTTCTCGGATACGAGGGTATTGGACTCTTCGGCGCATTGAACATATCCTCGGATCACGGCCATGCCCTTCTCCAGACATGCTCCTCTCTCAGGGCCCCTAACTGAGCTTTTTTATCTCTTCGGACAACGGTGGTCCTTAGATAGGGCCTTGGGCCCAATGCGCTTGGTTGGGCTTTTCTCCCCCACAATTGTAATCATCTCAAATTTAAATTTAAATTTTGGAGAATTTGCTCTAGTCGTAGGGGAGGGAATGACATCATTCCCTCTAATTAAATAATATTTACTGATTTTTTTATTTATTTCATATCAGATAAATATTTTTTAGTAGATATTTATAATGAGAAAATATTTATAAATAAATAAAATACAATTTATAATTAAAAATTATAATTTAACTAAAAATAAAATTTAAAGTGTAGAATTGTATATAGTGGTTATTGTAACTTTTCTAGCAACTTTTCTAATGTTGTGACCATTTTATACTTTAAAGACTAAACTTGTACTAATAAAAAGTAATTAGTTACATGGTTCAATAAATTAGTATTACTATAATACAAATGAATGATATAATATGGAAAATGTTAGGAACACAAAAAATTTCACAACTATTGCCACGACTTCTCATATGGCAAGCTGTGAATGGTGAATGTCAAATGATGGGTTCACACCTCCACTATTCATAACTCACCACATAACAAGTTATGACAAAAATTGTGAAATATTTTGTGTCCTTAACATTGTTCATATAATATATATCAAATTATCAATTGATGTGATAACTTATTATAATTGATAAAGTAAAAGTAAAAGAGATTATGCGTGTAGAGTGGCTGGGTTAGAGCATCCAGATTAGTTGGTGGATACTCTTCTATAATACAAAAACTCCTTCATTTTACACATTTTGGCCAAAAAAAACCCACATCAGTGGGTGTAAAGTTGTGTAAAATTGTGCATAATTATACAAATGCTACAGTGACCATGCATATATGCACAGTCACTGTAGCTCGTGTATTTACTTTTTAAATAATTTCTTCTCTCTCCTACGTCTGACTCTCATCTCATCTCAACTCTCTCTTTCTCATTTCATCACCACATCTCTCTCTTTCTCCCATCTCAACTTTGTGGGTGCCGATCAGCTTCTCCTTCTTCTTCAAAATCTCAGGCTTCTTCAAAATCTCAGGCTTCAAAGACGAAGACTACGGTAGCTCATCGGAGATCTCGTGCGCCATGGACTGATCGGCAAGTTTGGGCAGTGAGTGAGTTGGGCACGCCGATCAGCCTTTTCGATCTAACAATCCGTTTGGAAACAGAGACAGTGACGAAGAATTGATCGGACATGGAGGGTGAAGCTTGGACATGGAGAATTGATCGGATTTACTGTTTGGATTTTTTGTGGGGTTTGGAATTTCTGTGGGGGGACGGTGGTTGATGATTGTGGGTTTGATGGTGGTGGCTGGGTGGCTGGTGGCTGGGTGTGGGTGATTTTGGGTTTGTGTTGGGTTTGTGAGAGGGTTCCAGAAGGTGGAGGAGGATCAGAAACATCTACCAGAGGTAACCAGCCTCGACGCTCAAAATTTGCCCTAATGGCAGGATCGAGTTCATCTAACAACACAGAACGCTCAGCCCATATCCGTCTCCTAAGGTTAAGCTTATCAAAAATCTCTTGGTTTTTCTCACTCGGAAACTTCTCACGGTCAAAGGAAGGTGGGGATGGAGAAGAAGAATGAATAGACCTACGGGCTCTAGTTTTCCTAGGCATGATGCTAAGGAAAGGACAGAGACACAAAGAGAAAACCAAAAGAAAATACAAGAAAAAACAAAACCAAAGGCAGACTGCAAGTTAGCACAAAAAAAAAAAAACAATAGAATTAAAATCTATATGATGCATGAGCAGATACAATGCCATGATGCATGTACTAATGCAGTGAGCACTTAAGTTCAATTGAGATTAAATTGACAAAATTGGCTTGAGCAGGGAATTTTCTTAACAAAAACCCCAAAAATTTAACATCAACTGAAAATTTCTTTTTTTAAAACACAAAATGATGAATTGAGCAACACAAACCACAACACATAGATTATAATGCTTAATTTCATCAATACAACAAGCCAATTTCATCAAATTCTACTCAATTTAACAAAATCCCCAAATCGGATCAATTAGTAAACCCTAGATTTTTCAATTTCACATCAAACTCAAAATTGATCAAATTAAACTATTTAGATCATGTCTATAGCATGTCCCCACAAAAACCCAATGATCAATTGCATAAATTATGGCATGAATCAAAAGAAAAATCCAAATATGCAAAGTGCGAAAATCGCCCCTTAAAAGCATGAATTTATGCATGAAATGATGAAAAATAAATCAAAAGGAAGGGTAAAAGTGTCTTACCGGCTTGAGGAGGGAGAGACTTTGCAAAAACTTTGGAAGAAAACGACAAAAATCACAAATTGAGCTTGCCAACATGGAGAGAGGAAAAAGGTTTGAAAAGTATTTGAAATAGGAACTTTGAAAAAGTCAGAAAATAACCTTTTTAAAAACCTTTTTCACGATATTCGATCGATCGAAAATTACATTCGATCGATCGAATGTGACAGACATTTTAGAACAAACTAAGGCACTTTTTCGATCGATTGAAAAACAGGCTGGATCGATCGAAATGGGCAGAGGCTCACTAAATTTTGAGAAAAAATCCAGTTTTGAACTAAATTTTTTAAAACAACTCCTCAAAGTATTAAATTGTAAAAACAACATGCATGAGTATGAGATGGAATGATTTTTCAAAAACCCAAAATTTGAAACCCAATTTTCTCAAAAACAAATTTCAATCATTCTTCCATTGAATTTTCTCAAGCAACAAAAATGTTGTGCACAATTCTCTAGATATTGTCAAACTTGGTTGGTCAGACCATAAACACACACACTAGTATGTACAGTGTTTAACAAAGAGTAACTTGTGTAGTGTGTGATACTAGCAAAAACTTGAGATACATGTGAGGTGATCTGTGAATGGCAATCAAACACAAAGTCTACACAATTCATCACATAAAATTTAAAAGAGACTATCACCTAAAGAGTTACATCCTATAACTCCCACATCTCCTAGAACAAAAGCTTGCAATCATGTAAGTTTCTTGCATTTTTGCCTTTTATTTGTATGAGATGGCATTCAGCCTAATAGTACACACCGGTTTGAATTAAGTGAATTGGCATCAAGTCTAATAGTACACACCAGTTTTAATTTAATTGAGGCTACACCTTATGTTCTTTTTGTGCATGTGCTACACTTTCTTGAGTACAGAATCTTATGATATGCACTAAGGTGTTCATGATTGGCTAGTGAACAGTGGTGAGATAGTTATTTATGCCTTTCTTAAAAGGATCAAGTCCGACAGTCAAATAACATGTGACTTCATGATAAAGACAGACCGATTAAGAACCATACACATCTTTCCCACACAACATGCACTACAAAATTTCAACTAGTCAAGTGCAATGAAAAAGTTCATCAAAGTTAAACAAGGTACATAGACCATGATATGTGTCAAAAGATAGACCAACCTTGTTTTTCAAAAATCAAGACAAATAGTGTCTAACATAATATTTGCTTTCTCCTTTTTTTTCCTTTTTTTTTTTTATTATTATTAAAAGAGAAAACAGATACATCCTAGAATGAAATGCATGAATGTAATGCAATGCAAGTCCTAGAACAAAAACAGCAAAAAGACAAAAACCAAAGAACAATGGTCACCAAAGAATAGAGTAATTAAGCACAAGGACCATGTCAGAAAGACTCAGTTAGTTCGAGTCTTTTGCATCCGAGACCTTTTAGATGCACCACGAGCATTGGAGTTCTTATTCACATTCGAGTGATTCACAACTCCAGGATTGGAATAAAGGTTTAACACCTTTACCAATTCACCAATTAGTGCCATAGGATCTTGTGCTTGAGGCACAGACACTTTTGGTTTAGTTGCTCTCTTATCAGCTTGACACTTGTAACAATTAGGACGAATGTGTCCAGACTTACCACAATAATGACAAACCCAAGCAGGTTTACCATGCATCTTGTCCTTAGATTTGGTAGGCTCCTTAGGTTTAGATTCTCTTAAGTCTACCCTAATCTTCTTAGGTGGTGAAACTTCTACAGGTTTAGCTACCTCACTCACAGGTGGTTTGACAGTTTCACTCACAACCTCACTCACAGAAGGTTCAGAAGAAGAAGCAGGAACAAAATTTGTGGAATGTGGAGCAGAGTCAAAGATGCTTTCAACATATCCCAAACCAGATTTATCCGCATGATATTTTTGAACATTCAACATGTGATCAAGTTTAGAACTAGCAAATCTAGCAATAGATAAATCATGTTCTAAAGTTCTAACTTTATCAAGCAAAAGCATGTTCTCAGATTTAACATTATTCAGAAGCTCATTAGCATCAAACAGTTTAACAAGTAAATTTTTCTTTTCAAGCTCTAGAGAGTCAATTTTCTTTAGGCCAAGATCAACTTTCATAGCATCCTTTGCAGCAATTTTGCAAAGTTTGTTATAGGCCTCTTGAAGATCTGCATCTTTAGAAAGTTCCCCATCAGAAGGGTTCTCTTCAGCAGATATGCTTTCACTGAGCATAGCAGTAGCTGTGAAAGCAATGAAGTTTCCATCCTCGTCACCACCGGACTCATCATCAGAAACCTCATTATCACTAAGGGTTACAGCCATAGCTTTACCCTTAGTCTTTAAGAATGTAGGACATTCAGATTTCATATGACCATACCCTTGACAGCCAAAACACTGAGGACCCAAAAAATTATTTGAAGATTGACCAACTCTATCATTTGGTTTTTCAAAATTATTTACCTTAGTGGGATCATTCTTCCTAAAATTTCTAGGTTCAGCAGTGTTGGTACCTCTTGCCTTTCTATTTGTATTCCTAAGAAAGTTCTTAAAGTTTTTGGCAAGATAGGCAATCTCTGTAGCAGAGAGCTCATCATCAAATCCACCATCATCAACATCATCAAATGACTTAAGAGCCATTGATTTGGATTTGTTTACTTTAGGTAGGTCAGACTCATAGGATTGGAGAGATCCTACAAGTTCATCTACAGGGATGGAGTCCACATCCTTACTTTCAGTAATGGCAGTCACTTTGGGTCTAAAATCTTCAGTTAAAGATCTAAGAATCTTCCTAACAATTTTAGGTTGATCATAGATTTCACCCAAATTAAAAGCAGAATTGACAATATCATTTAGTTTGGCATAAAATTCATCAAATGATTCATCATCAGACATCCTAATACTCTCAAACCTAGAAGTCAATTGTTGCAATTTATTGATCTTAACTGCCTTTGTGCCTTCATGCACAGTTTGGAGGATTTTCCAAGCAATATGAGTAATCTCAACATTAGAAATCCTCTTAAATTCCTCCATAGAAACGGCATTGAAGATGGCATTCATAACTTTGCTATTGAAGTCTGCTGCTTATTTTTCAGAAGTTTGCCACTCACTCACAAGAGTAGTAGGCTTCTCCCATCCGTATTCAACAGAATTCCAAACCCTTTCATCAATGGATTTCAGGAATGCTTTCATCCTTACTTTCCAATAAGCATAGTTGTTCCCATCAAAGTGAGGAGGAACAAACAAAGAGTGTCCATGCTCCATGACAACTGGGGTCAAGGATCAGCTCAGATATAGAAATCTCAAGCAAAAAGAGCTACCGGCTCTGATACCACTTGATAGAAATTTAGACCCCTTAAACACACAGATTGTGTAGCCTAGATTAATTAGCCAAGTTGTTACTTAGTCAAATTATGCAATTCTAGGTTAAAGCAATCAAATAATCATATCAAGATATAAAGCAGCGAAAAATAAATAAACACAAGATATGATCACCCAGGAAACCACTCGGTAAAAACCTGGGGAGGATTTGACCCACCGATCCTCAAGGCATAACATAATTCACTATGAAAGAATTGAAGTTCTTACAGAAGGACTACAAGCTCCCCGCTCGACTTCCTAATGCTACCCACCAATAAAACTTCCTGACACGACCACGCATAGACTCCGAATCCACGGACTACTTCTTTCTTGAATTCTTCAATCAGCTACAAGCTCCCCGCTTGCTTTTCTTTTAAGTTCCAATGGTTGCAACAGTAATGATCTTCAAGATGTTGAAATCATCTCTACCTTAAAAACCCTAAGTTTTGTGTAAAGGAAGTCTCCTCAAAGATCTCACACGAGATTCACACAAAACAGTAATGTATGAGCAACAAAGCAATATGGACAACCTCCAAAAACGTGGTTAGGGTTTAGTTTATATACCTAGGGTAAAAACACAAAACTCTAAATGTTTAATGAAGTAGGGCTGAGTTGGAAATTCTGCAGAAAATTCAACCTGTGCGATTTTCGATCGATCGAGTCTATTCTTCGATCGATCGAGCCAGGTCGAAAGTCCCAAGTACTTCTGCAGCCACTCGATTCCAACTTTGCAATATTAAACCAACTTTGAGCAAGTCTAAACAAGACTAAATACAATGTTTTGATCATGGTTTGCCAACATTACAAATTAGAGTTCTAAATACATAAAATCCTAAGACCTTAGAACTTAACAAAAATCAAGAAAAGATGACCAAATATATTGTGATGGAGTCGAGGACCGAGCAGCCCAATCCGAGGACGAAGGTGTTCGATTTAAATAAAGAAAAATAGGCAAAAGGGACTACATCCACCCAAGGAGAGCAAGAGAGCAAAAGGATGATTGACACCTTATTAGAGCCCAAGGATAAGGGAAAGGACAACAACAAAAGAGGATGAGACCTGCGAGGATAGTGGAAGGAAGTTTCCTAAAGAAGACACCTCTCACCTTTGCATTCAAGGCTTTGCACCAACCTAACTAGCTACATTAATGAGGAAATGACCCTTGAACAGCAACATCACAGCTAACAACTTTCTCTACCACCTCTAAAAGGGTTTTGATGGGACAAGTATCCTGAAGGATCACTTGAAACGTACAGGTGGAGGGATGGGATGCTAGGGAAGGGACTATAAAAAAAAAGGGAACCCCTAGAAAAAGGGATAAAGAATTTCCAAGAAAGAAGAGACAAGAGAGAGAACTATTACGAACCTTGTAAAGAAACTTGAGCTTAAGTAAATAATAGGGAATTTATCCTTGGACTTGCCTGAGGAGGGCATTATCCTCAATTGTTGTTCTAAATAAGTTATCTATTACTTTGGATTCAATAGTCTTAGAATTGGACCAATCTTTACATTGCACTTGAGTTGAAGACCCACTCTCTTAAAAATTTATTGTTTGGGGTAAGATTTGAAGGACAAGGTAACACTATTATACGTGGGCTTGGGTAGTTCTTTTTGAAGTCCTTACATATTATTCAGCAAAAAAAAAAAAGAATAAAAAAAAGAAGATGGCCAACAATATTAGTTTGGTGAAAGAGAGAAAAGTAAAAACAAAAATTAACATCCAAATACCTAATCATTCATCTCCACACTAAAAAGTAGTGACTAGTTGACATATCGTTCTTGAAAGGGCGGACCATATTTTTAGTTTTTTACCATATAAACAGCATAAGGTTCTGCCATGTGGTGCTGCTCTCTTTGAAAAAAATAATTGAAATAATCTTTAAAGCCAAAAGATAAAAACAAAAAAAATAAAGACTTTTGGTTTCTTTGATTCAATGCTTCAAGACTTTTCTTATTAAACAATAATGATTCTTTGTAAGACATTTTATTTTCTTTGATTCAATGTTTCAAGCTAAAAACTCCTTGCACTTCTATTCCTTTATATATACGTGTCCACAACCCTCTAGGACATCTCATCTCAAATACATCCCAAACAAGAATGATGCCATATATCTTCAACATCTCAAACTCCATGAAATTTGTTTTAGATAATTACTATATGTTGCTAGTCTTGCAACTCAAACCATTTCCTCTTCTAGATCTCTAAGTACTTTGTGTATGGGAAAGTGTCTGTAAACTATAGGACTCTTTGCTCTTTTGTTGAATTAGACATTATTTATTATTAAACCAAATCAATAATACAAGACCTCATAGGCCACAAAATTACAAATTTCCACATGCCAAGACTTTGGTTAAGAATGGAAAAATGAGGTTATTTTGGTGGGGCCTAAGAGTTTTCTCCCCAAACCCACCAAAACATTATCTCCTCAAGAATTAATTTTCTAAGATAGTTTAATGAAATTGATTGATTTAAGGCAAAACAAACCTAGTGAATTAATTAACAGGAAATTCTAAGCATTTAACGTACTTGAAGTTTACACTAAATCAAAAAATTATACAGAATTAAACACGTACTCTTAGAACATAAAAAAAGAAAAAAAAAGAAAAAAAAGAAAAGGAAACCCAATAATAAATCCAAATCCAAATAGAGATTTGAGATCAATTCTAACAAATTGGCATTGCCTATAATTCCTTCATGAAAATGAATCATGTGACATATAATGCAAAGATGAAATGATTTAATTATTTTTTTTTATTTCTTTTGTTGAATTTTTTATAGATAATTACTATATGCTACTGGTCTCATAGCTTGAACCATTTCCCTTCCTACACTCCCAAGTACTTTGTGTATGGAAAATTGTCATTAAACTATATGGCTCTTGGCTCTTTTGTTGAATTAGACATTATTTATCATTAAACCAAATCAATAATACAAGACATCATGGGCCAAAAAATTACAAATTTCCACATGCCAAGACTTTGGTTAAGAACGGAAAAATGAGGTTATTTTGGTGGGGTCTAAGAGTTTTCTCACCAAACCCACCAAAACATTATCTCCCCAGTCAAAAACAAAGGTGAAGAGAAGAGGGAAACAAATGCTTTGGACAAAAATGCCTTCATAACAACTTCTGTTTTGTTGTTTTCTTCTTTTTGCTTTTCTTTTTTTACTTCTCATTTGTTGTTTTTTTTCCTCATTTAAATTGTGTTTTTATTTTCATCTTTATTTCCCTACTTTTTCTTTTTAATGAAGTGTCTGTTTGTACGCAAATTTTTAATAAAAATATAAAGTGTTACTTTTTTTTTTAATCTAATAGGGGCATAAAAAAATTATACAAATTATATTTTCCATCTTTTCATTTTATTTCCCAGCCAAATAAAAGAGCTTTACATCCCTACACTTTTTCCCACTCCCTAACCAAACACTCATGAGGAAAAACTAATGATTTTTTTTTTTTTTTTTTCTATTCCCCCACTTTTTCATCTCGTCCCCTAACCAAACGAAATACTGGGCAAAAGCCTTCTTACCCTTTAGAATAATACCTATTTATAAGGCTTCGATTGTATTCTTTGATGGATACAAAATACTCAAATATTTTTTAATATTAAAAACTAAAAATCCTTTAAATTCAATTGAAGGAAACCCAATAATAAACCCAAATCCAAATAGAAATTTAAGATCATTTCTAACAAAACCACATTACCTATAATTCCTTCATCAAAATGAATAATATAACGTATAATGCAAAGATGAAATTATTTAATTATTTATATTTATTTTGCTGAATAGGACATTATCTATTATCAACAATAATACAAGACATCATGAGCCACAAAATTATAAATTTCCACGTGCTAAGACTTTGGTTAAGAACGGAAAAATGAGTTTATTTTGGTGGGGCCTAAGAGTTTTCTCCCCAAACCCACCAAAACATTTGGAACAAAGTTGAAGAGAAAAGGGAAACAAATACTTTGGACAAAAATACCTTCATAACAACTTATGTTTTGTCGTTTTCTCCTTTTTGCTTTTTTTTTTGGTTACTTCTCATTTGTTGTTTTTTTTTTTCCTCATTTAAATTGGGGTTTTATGTTCATCTTTATTTCCCCCTTTTTCTTTTTAATGAAGTGCCCATCTATACACAAATTTTTAATAAAAATATAATGCATTATTTTTTTTTTAATCTAATAGGGGCATAAAAAAAAATTATACAAACTTTATTTTCTACCCTCTCATTTTATTTCTCAACCAAATAAAAGAGTTTTTCATTCCTACACTTTTTCCCACTCCCTAACCAAACACTCATGAGGAAAAACTAATATTTATTTTTTCCTCTCCCCCCCCACATGAGCCACAAAATTATAAATTTCCACGTGCCAAGACTTTGGTTAAGAACGGAAAAATGAGTTTATTTTGGTGGGGCCTAAGAGTTTTCTCCCCAAACCTACCAAAACATTTGGAACAAAGTTGAAGAGAAAAGGGAAACAAATACTTTGGACAAAAATACCTTCATAACAACTTATGTTTTGTCGTTTTCTCCTTTTTGCTTTTTTTTTTTTTTTTTTTTGTTACTTCTCATTTGTTGTTTTTTTTTCCTCATTTAAATTGGGGTTTTATGTTCATCTTTATTTCCCCCTTTTTCTTTTTAATGAAGTGCCCATCTATACACAAATTTTTAATAAAAATATAATGCATTATTTTTTTTAATCTAATAGGGGCATAAAAAAAAATTATACAAACTTTATTTTCTACCCTCTCATTTTATTTCTCAACCAAATAAAAGAGTTTTTCATTCCTACACTTTTTCTCACTCCCTAACCAAACACTCATGAGGAAAAACTAATATTTATTTTTTCCTCTCCCCCCCACTTTTCCATCTCATCCCCTAACCAAACGAAGTACTAGGCAAAAGCCTTCTAACCTTTTACAGTAATACCTATTTATAAGGCTTTGATTATATTCTTTAATAGATACGGAATACTCAAATATTTATTAACATTAAAAACTAAAAATCCTTTAAATCCAATTGAAGGAAACCCAATAATAAAAGGGGAACAACCGCTTTAGACAAAAATGCCCCCCCAACAACTTTTTTTTTTTTTTCCTTTTCATATTGCTTGTCTTTTTCATTTGTTACTTCTCATTTGTTGTTGTTGTTGTTGTTGTTTTTTTTTTTCCCCCCCCTCATTTGAATTGTGTTTTTGTGTTCATCTTTTTTCTTTTTTTCTTTTTAAAGAAGTGTCCTTTCAAACAAAATTTTTTAATATAAATATAATGTGTTACTTTTTTAAAATCTAATTGGGGCATGAAAATAAATTTATTCAAACTACATTTTCTTTCTCTCATTTTTCTTCTTAAGTAAGTAAAAAAGTTTTTTATCCCTACACTTTTCCACCCTCAACCAAATACACATGATGGAAAACTAAAGGTTTCCTATCCCCCATTTTTCAATCCCCCAACCAAACAAAATCTTGGGTAAAAACCATTTAACCCTTTACAATAATACCTATTTATACGACTGTGATTGTATTCTTTAATGGATAAGGAAGACTCAATTATTTTTTAACGTTAAAAAATAAAAATCTCATATATACTTCCAAAAGAATGAAACCCAATGATAAAACCAAATCCAAATTGTAATTTGTGACATATATATATATATATATATATATATATATATGAGTTCAAGTTATACATTTTTTAAACCATTAGATTTAAATTGATCTAACGGTCAAAAAAAGATCTTCATTAATGTTAATATCCTAATTGTTCTCATTTATTATCTCTTATTTAATACATTCTATACTTATTTTTAAGTCCAAAAAATTTATACAGCTGACTTTTTCTATCTCCATTGCATCTCTCTCTCTCTTTCTTTCTCTTTGCACGCTTTTTCTCTCTATCTCCTCCATGGCTCTTCTACCTCCACAATTCGGTCCCCGGTAGCAAAAATAAAGAAGAAAAAAGTCACAGATGGTGCAGATTCAATCTATTGCTTGAATATGCACAATCTATTGCAGACACAAAAATATTAAACAAACAATAGATTGTAGAATGATTGACAACTCAAATAAACAAACGATGTATCCATTGATAGTTGGCTTAACGTGCAAAAAGGTGATGAATCATAAAGGCATTTTATGGGGTACTGTGGCAGTCCGATGTTGTCAGTAGTGTTGTCCATAGCTCTTGTTCTTAAAAAGCCAAATGGACGAGTTTTGAACTTTGACGTGGTTAACAGATCGAGTTGATAATGTTGCTTGCTTTCTTTTCTTTTGATTAATTTATCATATCCAAGTGGTAGACATATCAATGAAAGAGGAAAAAAAACAAAAGCATGTAAAACAAAAATCATATGTGGTATTGTATTTGTGTTTGGAAAACTTTCAAATCCTTATACAATCTGGAAAATAAAGTGGTCAATGGTTGTTAGAGTTCCCAATTAATATTTTATTTTAATGTTAAAAAATGACTAAACAAGAGTTGCTTTTTTTAATATTTTTGTGTCTGCAATAGATTGTGCAGTTTAAGCAATAGATTGAATCTGCACCATCTGTGGCTTTTTTTTTTTTTTTTTTTTTTTTTTTCTACTGGGGACCTGACCGTGGAGGTAGAAGAGCCATGGAGGAGATAGAGAGAAAAAACATACAGAGAGAGAGAGAGAGAGAGAGAGAGAGAGAGAGAGAGAGAGAGAGAGAGAGAGAGAGAGAGAGACGTGTAGTGGAAAGAGAAAGAGTTAGCTGTATAAATTTTTTGGGCTTAGAAATAAGTATAGAATGTATTAAATAAAAGATAATAAATGAGATCAATTAGAATATTAGCATTAATGAGCACCTTTTTTTGACGGTTGGATCTACTTAAATTTAATAGTTTAAAAAATGTGTAACTCGTTAGAATTACACCAGGTGTAACTTGAATTCATCTCTCTCTCTCTCTCTCTCTCTCTCTCTCTATATATATATATATATATATATATAATTCCTTCTTTAAATTGAATCCAAATCTAACAAAACAAAATTACTTATAATTCCTTCTTTAAATTGAATCATGTGATATATATATATATATATATAGAGAGAGAGAGAGAGAGAGAGAGAGAGAGAGAGAGAGAGAGAGAGAGAGAGAGAGAGAGAGAGATGGGTTCAAGTTATACATTTTTTAAACCGTAGATTTCTAAAAGATCTAATGATTGAAAAAATATTACTAAATGCTATTACTTTCCATTTGATAACTTAATTAATACCACAATATTTTTCTCTCTCCCTTTATTTATTGCTTTCCACTTATTAAAAGGCACACCACATAGAACTATTTTCAAGAACCTGCAAAACACAAACTCATCTACAGAAGGGCACCTTGCCATTGCCAAAGTGGGAGTTTCAGCAAAGAAACAATTGCACGGTACACTAGAAATTTGTTAGGTTGGCACTCTTCGCAAATCAAGCATTTTAGAGCAGTTTTCCTACCAAACTTAATTACCATATATCTATAAGAGTTTCTAAAGAGTTTTACTTTAGAAAGAATCCAAAAAAAAAAAAAGTAAGTTAAATTTTAATTTATTTTTAATGATTCCTCCCAT
This sequence comes from Quercus variabilis, assembly GCA_030445155.1. NCBI lineage: Eukaryota > Viridiplantae > Streptophyta > Magnoliopsida > Fagales > Fagaceae > Quercus > Quercus variabilis. Next base: position 1,558,420 of record CP129452.1, read on the forward strand.
ATGTAATTAGTAATCATATAGGGAGAAGACTTGTAGCATTCTCATTTAGACACCCGTTAGAGGAAGCTTGAAATATCATGGATAAGTTTTAGATAATCCAATTGCACACGACATAAAATACCAACATACAAGGTGGCAAATGATTAGCACAATAAGCCTTTTGTACTCCAACTAAACGGATATGGCTAGGAGAAATCCAACCCATCATATGTGATTTATAGCAACCGCTATAATTTGCTAAATTAATAAATTTTCTACCGTTCACTTAAAAATTGAAAGTTTGAGATAATATTTTGGCCTTTATTAAAAACAAAAAAAATGAGGTGCTCTTCAACGGGGTGGAAAGAAGAAGGAAAAAAAAAAGTGTGGAAAGTAATAAATAAATAGAGAGAAAAAAAATGTTATTAGTTATGCAAATTATATGAAAAGTAATAAATGTTTAATTGTTTGTTTTTTACAGTAAAAAAATATGAACCTATTAATGTTGATTACCATACATTTATTATCCCTTACTTTTTGAATTTCCATATCTGTCTCTATTCTCAAAATGTGCTTACATTCATCTCAACAAAAATACCTAACTTTTTATTTTCATGTATCTATCTTTATTTCCTTTTTTTTTTTTTTTTTTTTTTGAATTTTCATATTGTGACCTTTAGGAATAGTTTAAAAGAATTTTAAATCTTAGATAAAGACTTTAGTACCAATTTCCTACAAATATACATTAAAAAATTCAATGTGCATCCTCAAAGGAAAACACCACCTCTCTACTCCAAGTTATACAAAGACTTGAAGCCAATTCAAAGGCTTCTTTTGTGATCTCAAAGTCTTGGACGGCTGGACTTTAGCGTTCAAAAAAATAAAAAAAAAAGTCCTGGACTTTAAATTATTTTGCCACTTATACAAACAAAACAAATCTTGAGGGCATTTGGATTGCACATTTGCACGTCCATGTTTCCTCAAATCTGCGTTTCTCCTCTTTTTTTTTTTTTTTTGGCCGCATAATTTGACTTTGGGAGACAAAAAATCTGTGCATGAACAGTGCATGCACTGTTCACGCACTGTTTATGTACTGTTTATGGAATAAAAAATATTAAAAATAGGTCTCACGATACTATTCATACATTTAAAAATTATTTTACTACAGTGTTTTCAGTTTTCAGTTTCAGCAACAACAAGTTGAATCCAAATGGACCCCTTATAACTCAAAGATAATGTGAAAATGTTTTAGAAGTAAACACAGATATGTAAATTTAAAAAATAAGGAATAATAAATTATATGGTAATCAATATTAATGGGTTCATATTTTTTACTGTTAGATTTACTTAAATCTAATGGCGAAGAAAATCTGTAACTTGAACCCATTTCTCTCTCTCTCTCTCTCTCTCTCTCTCTCTCTCTCTCTCTCTCTCTCTCTCTCTATATATATATATTGCAAATATGAAATGGTTTACTTAATTTACTTAAATCTAATGGTGAAGAAAATGTGTAACTTGAACCCATTTCTCTCTCTCTCTCTCTCTCTCTCTCTCTCTCTCTCTCTCTCTCTCTCTCTCTCTCTCTCTCTCTCTCTCTATATATATATATATATATTGCAAATATGAAATGGTTTATTTATTTATTCTATTGCTGAATGGGAGATTATCTATCATTAAACAAAATAAATCATACAAGACATCATGGCCCATTGGACTCGTCTCAATTTATCAAAATCTTTTGTCCCACTTTTTTTGCTCAACTATATACTCTATCAATAAATACTTGTTATGTGTTCACATAATTAATTAAAAACTATTATTATTAACTTATTAATACTATAGTTATTAATTAATAGTAGTATTTAATGAATTAGGTGAACACGTGGTAAGTATTTATTAGTAGAATATAGAGTGAAGCAGGAAAAATAGGACAGAAGATTTGGTCCCTATCTCAATTATAACTAAAAAAAAAAAAAAGTTTCCAAACCTTTTCTTTTGACCAATCCTTAAACGATAGTTGCATGTTCGCAAATTACAATTACAATGTTTCCGTACAATTTCCCTATATATAGAGCTCAATGGTCTAAAGAGTTGGTGCGTAGAAAAACAAAATGAGTGGCATTAGACAACTTAGTTTCAAATTGGTTCCAGGTGAAAATTCTACTGAGCTCCTTGATGCTCAGGCCCACATATGGAACCACATTTTCAACTTCGTAAATTCTATGTCCCTTAAATGTGCAATTGAACTAGGTATACCAGATATCATCCACAACCATGGCAAACCCATGACTCTCTCTGAGCTCATCACTGCACTACCAATCCACCCTACAAAATCTCCCCATGTCTATCGCCTCATGCGCATTTTGATCCACTCTGGCTTCTTTGCTCCAAAAAACACTAGTGAAAATGACCAAGAAGAAGCATATGTACTGACTGAACCTTCTAGGCTCCTCCTTAAGGACAATCCCTTGAGTATGACACCTTTCTTACTAGCCATGGTTGATCCAATGTTGACAACGCCATGGAATTATTTGACCACTTGGTTCCAAAATGAGGACGTTACGCCATTTGGCACGGCGCATGGGAAGACAATTTGGGATTATGGGGGGCATGAACTAAAATTTGCTAATTTTTTCAGTGAAGCTATGGCTAGCGATGCACGCTTAGTCATGAACGTGGTGGTTGACAAGTGTAAGGGGGTGTTTGACGGACTGGAGTCATTTGTTGACATTGGAGGCGGCACAGGAACAGTGGCCAAGGCCATTGCCGATACATTCCCAGATATAGAGTGCACTGTGCTTGATCTTCCACACGTAGTTGCTGGCTTTCAAGGGAGTAAGAACTTGAAATATGTTGGAGGGGACATGTTTGAGGCAATTCCTCCTGCAGATGCTGTTTTTATGAAGGTAAAATATGTCTTAATTTGTGCTGTTTTCACCCGTACTTGAATGGTCGTGTATATATATAAATTAATTAATTGCATGACTCTTCTCATATTGCTTACATCAGAATAAAAATATTTTGTCTCACTTTTTTTTTTATTTTTTTCATATTTTATTCAGTACCTAAAGAGAAAGACAAGAGAAACGTTTTTTTTTTTAAAGCATCAAGAGAGGCAGTTTTAATGATCAATAAATCTAGGCAAAAATCAAATTTTTTTCAAAATAACTCACCTACTTTGTTGTGATCTGTACATGCTAAAAGTAGTAGTATTAGTGATAAATCTATTGCATCTTTCTCCTATCTCAGCAAACCATATTATACTGGTGAGTTTTAGTTAGCTCAATTGATAAATTTTTTGACTCTTATATAAGAAATTTAGAGTTCAGTCTTTACCTATACCAAAAACTGATTGATGTCTTAATTTGAAAATAAAAGAGCTATTATTAGGAGCAGACGTCATAAATTGAAACTCTTTAAAAAAAAAATTATACTGAGACAAGAATCATGTTCAAAGTAATACATGAGTTGTAAATATTACTTGCCTTAATAACTTTCTTTATAAATAAATGTTTTTTTTTTCTTTTTTGGGACAAATCCACCGCTAAATTACTATGTGAGGCTATAAGAGTAAATCCCTTATAGGGTAAAACTATGGTGCAGTTTGGCCTCAACGTCTGCGTCTGGGGGCTGCGTTTTCCTCTTTTTTATTATTTTTTTTTATTTTTATTTTATTTTTTTTTCTTTCCAGAAAAGTGAACAGTAAAATCACATGATTTTACTGTACAGAGACAAAAAATATTGTTCATGCACTGTTTGGCACTGTTCACACACTAAAAAATATTAAAAATGGGTCCTACGGTACTATTTACACATTTAAAAATTATTTTGCTACAGTATTTTCAGTTTTCAGTTTTCAGTTTCAGCAACAATAAGTTCAATCCAAACGGACCCTATATATAGAGAGGGGATGACTGACAGCTTCGATCAATAGCTTGTCGTACCTTCATAATACTAAACCTTCTTAGTGAAATGGCTTCCTCGAAATGGGTTGGTCAAAACAACTCTAATATTTAAATTATTTTTCTGATCTAAGATTAATAAGAATGGACTATAAACTCCTCAAAAGTCTTTTTCATACCATTGTTGGGGTGAGAGACCCATTATATAATTGAAGATCATGCCTCCTTCTTCGTCCAAAACTTTCCTAAGATCTTAGGCTTTTCAGAGGATGGGATGAATGTCACTGCAATCCAACAGCTAGGAGAGAATGGTGCCATTGGTTTTGAACAGTTACTAACCATGGTTTGTAATCGTTAAAGGCGTCTAACTGGATTCGAGTCCTCCCTTCTGGCTTCGATTGCATTTGGTCAACCTCCAATCCAAAAGTTACAAGTTCTAGACCTAGTCTTAAGCGGGTGTAGTCTAGCCTCTACAATTATATTGTCTTATTATATTCTTTCATACTTGCAAAAAATCAAAATAATCATAAATTAATAATGAACATCTATAAAATGCTTAATACTAGATGTTTTAAACTTTAAAATTATACACAAAATAACATTGGTTTATGGATTACATAGTAAATGGCATCTAATTGATACAATTTTTTATTTTTATTTTTTGGCGTATGCTAAGAAAAGAAAGAAAGAAAAAAAGATCATATAATCCAATAGTGAGTCTCAAAATATTAATTTAATAAAAAGTTATTATGTAGTGTAATACTATAAAGAGATACACCACTTGTAACTTGATTATATATAAATATAGTTTGGTTCAAGTTACAACATGTATAACTTTTATCAATTATCAATAACTTTCTATTAGGTGTGTTTCATGATAAATCTACCATTGAAATAATTTTTCTCATTATGCACTATATGTTTTCATGATAAATTTACCATTGAAATAATTTTTTTTTATTTTTATTGTTCTATCAAATGAGAATACAGTGGATATTGCATGATTGGAATGAAGAGGAATGCGTGAAACTACTTAAGCGATGCAAGGAGGCAATCACAATCAATGATAAGAAAGGAAAAGTAATTATCATAGACTTCATGGTGGAGAATCAGAAGGAAAATGAGAAGTCAACTGAGACACAACTCTTCTTTGACATGGTGATGATGGTATTGGTGAAAGGAAAAGAGAGAACTGAGAAAGAATGGGCTAAGCTATTTCTGGATGCTGGTTTTAGTGACTATAAGATCACCCCTATATTGGGTTTAAGGGCTCTTATTGAAGTTTATCCTTAATAAGCTCTTGCAAGTTTGATAGATTTGCATGCATGCTTTGGTTTCTAGTGTGCCTATGTATGTTATCAGCAATATGTTGATTCTAAATAAAATAATGTATTAATGTTTCACCATGTATTGAAGGTATGTGTAATATTAATTACAAGTTTACAACTAGTTGATGTCCTGCACACTATGCGTGTATGCTATCAGTTTGTTTTTAAAATTTAATCAGAAATAATATTTATGATGTATAATACTCTTTACGTGTTATGATAATTAGAAAACTAATATGGTTATATTACACATCACCTATTATATTTAGAAATAATATATCATATGTCACTAAAATAAGTTAAAAAAAATATAACTAGTTGGTCAGATATTATATTACCTCTTCATATATTTTATATTTGCAAAATGTTGAGATGATAAAAGATTAATAACTATTTTATTCGTAAAATATTTTATTAAATAGTGCAATCATGGCATTCCAAGAGACAACATTCTTTTCACTCGTTTTATAAAACACTTTGGATGCCTCAGTTGTACAAGTCCAAATCTTCTATCTCATTTTTCTTACTTCACTTTATACTCTACCAATAAAAACTTGCCACATGTTCACCTAATTAATTAAATACTATCATTATTAATTAATGATAATATTTAATTATTAGGTGAACATATGACAAATTTTTATTGGTGAAATATAAAGTGGAGCAAGAAAAGTAAGACAGAAAATTTGGGCTCTCCTGCTTTAAAGTGTTCTAGCGTGGCCAACACCGGCAGTATACTAGAAATGGTAACAGAGTTTGGTTTAACCCCTGTATCAATCATCAAATCAAATCTCTCCAGGGCATCCAAATATGATTCATAAAAGCAAGACTGGTGATAATTGCATTCCAAGAAACCTCATTCCTCTCAACAATTTCATCAAAAACTTGCTTTGTAGCCTTCAAATTCCCACACTTCCCATATGCATCAACCATCGCATTGCCAATATTCACGTGAAAATCCGAACCAATCTTCACAAACGTCTCACCATGACCCCCATCTTCAAGACCAGCACAAATCGGCGACACACTAACAACGGTAACCAAATTCGGCCTAAACCCAGATTCCAAATTCATTTCTTTCTTTAAAAAGATCAAGCGCCTCACCATAACACCCATTAACCGACAACACCCCAATTATCGTATTCCACGACACGGCATCCCTTTCAGGCATTTCATCAAACACTTTCCTTGAATCACTCAAACCCCCCACAATTCCCGTAAAACATCAAAAGGGTATTCCCAACATAGACATCCAAGTCAAAACCCAGCTTAAAAACAACCCCATGAACCTCCATTCCCTTACGGACCTCCATATAGTCCGAACTAGCCTTGAGAAAGAAAGGGAACGTATGATCATCGGGTCGAACGCCAGTCCTAACCATCCTATTATAAGTCTCAAACCCATCAAATATTTTGGTAATGGAGTTGGCACGAATAAGGGTGTTCCACAAGAAGGCATTGCGGCAATGGTGAAAGGTTTGCTGGAAGAGAAAGCGAGAGGCAGTGGGGTCTCCAGTGGAGTAGCTGAGCATTAAGGAGGCGCACAGAGAGACACTGTGAGGTAGCAAAGCGTAGAGAAGTGCAGAGGCGCTTGGTTTGGTGAAGAGAGCGGGCGTTGGAGTTGGAGATAAGAGTGAGGAGATTGGAGTGAGAGTGAGTGCATGGCGCGTGCTTCAAAAATTTTATAAAGATATTTTGAAGGCAATCATTTTCTATAAGAATCAAACAGAAAACTTAAAAAGAGAATAGAAATACAAAAGTAGTCGAGATTCAAGTAAAGAAGAAGCATGTGAACGGTAAAGATAAACGATTTACTTTACTTACCCAAACAGCAGATTGAAAGAGAGAGAGAGAATAAAAAGGCTTTGAAAATGACTTCAAAATTTAAACTTGCTAGTTGCTCAGTAAGTATTTAAAAGTGGTTGTAATTTTTTATTTTTTGCTAAAATTCAAAACACATTCTCTATGTTTTACCAAAATTCAATTTAATTCTCTGAAATTATTTTTGTTCATTTCAATTTTCTGACTTTCAAATTTATTCAATTAAGGTTTAGACAAAATTTAATTATAAAATTGGTTGTAACCTAAGGTTACAATTTTACTCAATATCTTTTTATTAGAGTTGAATTTTAACAAATTTACCATTGAATTACATTTTCTTCTTATATTCTCTATACTTGCAAAATTTCAAAAAAATTAAAAATCAATAGCTATTTGCAAGTTTGTGTAATTTAAAATTATGCATAAAATATAAGCTTATAAATCATATTGTAAATAACATCGATTAACAGAAAATTTGACATGTATATTAAGAGCATAAAGAATAAGCAATCCAATGATTAGATTTTCAAAATATATAGTAATGTTAATTATTTTATATGAAGTTTTAACCTCAAGTTACAACTAATTTTGTAACTTAATTTTGTCCTTAAAGTTTTTCTATCAATTTTTGTTATATGTTATGGTTTATTTTTCAATTTTTTAAATTTTTCTGCAAAAATTTAATTAATAATTGAAAAGTATTTTTCAGGTTTTTTTTTTTCAAAAAAATTTAACAAAAATTAATAGAAAAATTTTAATTGAATAATTTGAAATTTAGAGAACTGAATTAAATGAAAGCAAAATTAAAAAACCGAAATTAATTCTGAAAAAAAACTTAAAGGATGAGTTTTATATTTTAATATTTATTTATTTATTTATATACATCTATATAAAAAATGACCGATAAGGTGCTTGTATTTGACAAAACGACATAGGAATGGCTCAAACGGCAGCTTCTCTTTACAGAGCTTAAATTACTTCGTTGCTTTGCATGTGTGAGCTAATTTTATTCTGAAAGATTAATTTTTAGTGGCTCTGATAGTTTTGGTAGCAAAAGATTGATTTGGCAAGTCAGATCAGTAAGGGACAACAAAATCTGTTTTTTTTTTTTTTTCTACAATCAGTTACGTAAGAACAACTCTTGCTTGCTTTGTATAGCAAGGGTAAATCATGACTGGTGGTGGCTGTGAGTGTGAACTGAAGATTGAGGTAACAATGGGTGCACATGTATTGTTTGTGAAAATGTCTGAATGAGTTTTTATTTTATGTATTTTTGTTCTATGTTCGCGATTTCTCTTGGGCTTGCATGTTTTTTTTTTTTCCTTTTGGTTTTGCAGTTAAAAGAGCTAAACTTTAGGAAAGAGTAATATGACCAATTGTGTTCCTTTGGTCGTCTACCCAACATAACCTTCAAACTTTCCTTTGTTTTGGATTGCTTATATGATGTTTGGTTGATTCAATATTAAAATAGACTTATAATTTGTTGTGCTGCGAGAATTGATTTTGTATTACTGATTTCAATCTCAATTTTCATGGATGAGTGAACTCAAAATAATTAATAGTTTCTAATGATGATGCGTGTAACTAATGAATCCAAGTGCCATAGCTAGAGGGTCAGTATATTTGCTTGAATTTAGAACTAATATACTTGACTTTGATCATTGCTATAAATAATGAGATAAAACTAATGTTAGTCTATCACTCTTATCAGATTCAGATAAAAGAAAACCTTCTCTCACAGTTTCTTAGAAATGGATTTCTATTCCCCAACTATGTAAGCCTCTCTCTCTCTCTCTGTCCCTTCTATGTTTTTGTCAAGTTGCAATTTTGAACAAAGTAATTTGGTTTTCTTGCAGTGTGGTTTGCTCTTCAAGCTTCTTCATACACTTGGCTTCGAATTCTAGCTTTTCCACTAGACCTTTCTTTCCTCCTGAAACAAAATGCTTCTCAAAAAGGTTCCACGTGGCATGCTCTACATCTACTTCTCCTTCTGGTATGCTTTCTTTGCTTTTCTTTCTCTACTATATATATCTGTGTGTATATTTTAGGTTATTGTACTCTGCCTGATAATGGGTAATTCTAATTCTGCATTTTTTTTTTGTTTCAATTGGTGCACATGTTATAGTATGCAATGGGTTTTGATGGGCACACAAAAATTAAATTAGTAATGCCCACAATCCCAAGTTACATTTTTCTATTACTTGTTTGGAAATGTATATTATATATGAGGCTTTTTGTGTTTTGTCATTTAAATTGATAAACTTCTATTTATTTCAAAAGCTTAAGCTATTAGGAAAATGTAAATTTAATTATTTAACCATTATTTAAACACAATAACACTCTCCTCAGGTGTAGGGGATATGTGGGATTATTATCATTTGTTTAGTTTATTATTGGAGGTGGAGTGGAGATAGGATATAAACTCAAAGCTACTTGCTACACCAGATACTTGCTATACCATAATAAATTACTAGTTGTCCCAAACGCTTTAGCTATTAGAAAATGATGAGTTTAATAATTTAACCTTTATTCTAACAAGAATATTGCTAAACACATGGGCAACGTTGTCTTGGGTACCCGACAATGGCACACTTGTTCCCCACATGGTGGAAAGCAAGATCATAAGTAGGATAAATTAGAGTGCAAAGCAACTCAATATTGATACATGCCTTTTTTAGCAGCAAGATTATGGATTCAGATAACATTTATGAAATTTGATCAAAAGTCAAAATTTGAAAATATATCCAATCAAACTAAATGTATGTAGCTTCTTCCCTCTGACTGAGCTACCAACAACATTATGATTTTGAGTCCATCCCTTCAAAGGATGTCACAAATCGGAATAACTTAATCTTAGTACTACCCACCTAGCCACTCACACCCAGGAGCAGAAAAACTGGTTCATAACTCTTTCTATATAGTTCTAACTCACTTTTTAGAGAAGATGGGTGTATCCAAGTACTAGAAAAATTTGTAGAAACACAGCAGCTGGAGTAGCCCATAACCCAGTAGTTAGTCGACTTTTTCCATTTCAGGATGAATTTTGGAACTGAATCTGGGCCTTTTGATCTATTCCTGTGTCTGATAGTCTTCGACTTCACCTTATTAACCTTCTCCAAATAAACCTACTGCTTTTCTGGTTCATTCTTCAGGATCAATAGCAGGTCCAGATGCTGAGGCCTTTTTCTTTGCTTTCTTTTCATGCTCCTTTAGCTGATTCTCAGCTTCCTTTTGAGCTCTTATAGCTGCTTTGGCTGCAGCTTTCTCTTGCAAATTCTTTTTCCTATCCTACATTCCCCTCATCACGCTGTCTTCAGAGTAGCTAAATGCTGTGCACGGCGCACAGGAAGACAATTTGGGATTATGGGGGGCATGAACTAAAATTTGCTCATTTTTTCATTGAAGCAATGGCTAGCGATGCACGCTTAGTCATGAACGTGGTGGTTGACAAGTGTAAGGGGGTGTTTGACGGATTGGAGTCATTTGTTGACATTGGAGGCGGCACAGGAACGGTGGCCAAGGCAATTGCTGATACATTCCCAGATATAGAGTGCATTGTACTTGATTTCCCACACGTAGTTGCTGGCTTTCAAGGGAGTAAGAACTTGAAATATGTTGGAGGGGACATGTTTGAGGCAATTCCTCCTGCAGATGCTGTTTTTATGAAGGTAAAATATATCTTAATTTGTGCTGTTTTCACCCGTACTTGAATGGTCGTGTATATATAAATTAATTGCATGAGTCTTCTCGTATTGCTTTCATTAGAATAAAAATCACTAGGCACTAGTTACCTATTTAGAAATGGATTTCTGGATATCATTACTGTTTGTTAAAATTTTGGATCACATTCATGACACTTTCGTAGAAGGTATTCTTAATAATCACAATTTTTGGTTTATAATATATAATCACTTCACCTCTTTGCACATAAAGCACATGACTTTCTAGTTCCTAGTAACCAGCTAAAGCTATAATCTATATATATATATATATATATTTCACAACATCAAGAAACATACCCAATGTAAACGGTAAGAAATTCCAATATCTCCTATCTAATCAAAAGAATGTTGAATTAAATCACAGAAATTTTGATTTGCAAATATCCTCGGCTCTAGGCAGGGCCTAAAACACGTTTTGACTTGAGGTGGATGGCAATTTCTACAACAAATTATTGTATAATTATATTATGAAGAAAATAAAAGCTGTTGAGTTTTTTAACATTAGTGCGTAGGTGAAGAAATTTCGTTCGAGTAAGAAAATATATTCTCGAAAGTTGTGCCCAACACAAGAAAGCAAACACTCCGAAGAAAATCAATGTCTCTACTCTCTGCCATATTTTCTTAGATTTCGTTACTCACGTTCATAAACTTTTGACTTTTCTTAGATGATAAGATTCATGATTTTGTCCCATCAAAAAAAAAAAAAATCATGATGTTGTGCTTTGGATTTCAAATCTCAGATCATTACGCTTCACCCATGCACAATAAAATTACACTTCGCCCACAGCTTATTAGAGTTTTTAGCTTATTTTTGCTATTATTCTTAGGTCTTATTGCACTTTTGGGTACAATTTATAAGTCTCACTGCACTATTCAACTAGCTTTTAGCCTTTTTTTTTACATTACTTTCAGTAAAAAGTTTTCTGTTTCAGCTAAATAAATTGTTTACAAACAGACCCTAATGAAATTGATAGACTAAAATTTAGGACAAAAATCAATAGATGATAATTCAACTTAACAAAATCAGTTCAACCCAAATACCCAACCAAAATTTTGTAATTCCAAATTTCCAATACGTAGTATTTGAGCACTATATCGTTAAGTCTTTCATCCCTTTTTTTTTTCTTTGTGACATTTGAAACTAAAACTAACTAAACTCAAGTTCCATTTTGATGATCCTTTGAACTTTTAAATTTCAACTAATGGACAAAAAAGTAACTTTAGGGGTAGTTTCAAATTAGAACTAGTAATAACTTACCACTTAGGATTTATTATAAAAACATAATGGGTACAACACTTCTATTTTGTATATAATATATTTATGAGTTATGATTAACGTATAAATATGTAATTTAGCCCCCCAAATAAAAAATCCTGACTATGCCCCTATACACATAACTTATATGTAACAACTTAGTTAATTTGTTGAATGAAACCATGCCCTAGCATTTTAAAATGCTAGTGCATGTGAAGTGTATTTTCTCAAAAAATAATGCTTAGCATTATTTTTTTTCTCAAAAAAGAAAAAATGGCATATGAAAATAAAAATAATTGATGTGAAGTGTATTTTCAAATGTTATATCAAAGTAGAAAAAACAAATTTTTGTGAGTTAAAATAAAATTTGGACGAATGCAAACTACCAAAACAGAAAATCTAAAATATTTGCCGCAAAAAATAGGAACACGTGTTTAAGCATGTTAAGCACTTGTAGTGGAATTCCACGTAAACATTTCTCTTTAAGTAGCATGACGTCATTCCCTTTATTTAGACATACGCTGAACAAGAAACGACGCCGCTTCATTTAAATTGCGGTCCCATTATAAAACGCAGCCGTTTTATTTAATTGTGTCCTGACTCAGTCTTGTTGAACGAGAAACCTGCTGCTTCAGTTTTAACAGACTACTTAATGAAAACGTTATGTTTTTAATGTTTGCTGATTCCATGATATTTTCATATGTTTTGGATTTTATTTGTACTGTAAAAATCTAGATAACACAGGTTAGAGTTGAAGCTGTAAAAGGAGATCAGGAGATCATGATGAGCTTCACAAACAAACGGTCTTTGTAGATTTTGCCAAGGTTAATGATGAACAAACGAGTTGCAGAATTAAGCATCAAACTTTTCCAATGCTGGTAGCATTTATAATGTACAAGTTGTGCATAGCAAAAAGAATATGCAATGAAAGAGGCTATGCATTTTAAGGTGTTTGAATCAAATTCATTTTGGCTAGAGCCAGACATGTCTTGGTTTTAGATATAAATATAATTGAATATGATTTGTTTACAAGTTATGCACTTCAGGTTTAAAGAGGTTAAGCGATTATTGAATCAAAAGTGAGATCACTAAAAATGACTTAAGAATATGAAACAGAATTTGATGTAAGGTCACATGAAGTAGTGTCTAATAAATTGTTATGCTTGTTAGTAATTTTAGATTTGGGTTTTCAAAATATGGTTAAAACAATTGATGCTATTTTTTTTTTTGGGTAAGATTCATCCATCATTGTACAATTGATGAAATCTCTGATGCCACTCATTCTAAAGTTGCAATTGGATATATTAATAGCATAATCAACCAATTTCAATTGGTCGACTACAAAGAAAATATCAAACAAATTACCAATGGTGGTGTATGTAGAAATATGATCCAATGGCGTGAATTTTTTATTTGGAGAAACTTAGGACTAATTGTACACGGCCTTCCCTGATACAATTAATATCCTGTGGTAAAAAATTCATTCAAAAAATGCACTATTGGAATTGTGATAATAATTTGTAGAACAAACCAGATTTTGGTAGAGAAGTTTAATACTTAACAAACAAGTCTACTCTTTGGGGATTCACATTAAAACTTATTGACTTGTGATGTAGACAACGCATAAATGCATAAAAAAAATATTATAGAACTTAGAAAAAAATAAATGGAGCACAATTAGTTGAACCACCGTTCATTCAAAGATTCACATTCTGATATACATTGATATATATACAAAGCAGGTAATGTTTTTGCCACGAAGTCATGTGTGGAAATACATTAACAACTATTGTAAATGCTCAATTATGCATGACAACATATTGGCAACTAGCTCAAAGGACTGCAACAGATAGTAATTAACTCTACAACTGTCTTGACACTTGTTCACAAACTTCCCCACATCTATGAGCACGAGTTTGTGGTTGGGATCAATGAAACATTGAGTTCAGAGGTCTAGTTAATAATTGCTAGGAAAAGTTTCGACTCCAGCTATGCACAACTCGTTTGCATTTAAAAAAAAAAAAAAATTGTTGAGAAGTCCAAAACTTAATAAGCAGGTCCTCTCTTGGGAGATTCACTAGCTTTTTGTTACTATATTTGTTCATCTGATGATCCATGCCAATATATATTAGTACCTAGCTTTTCACTGATCTTTTGCTTTTGTCACAAAACCTTGACTAAAAAATAAAAATGAAAAAGACGGTACATGTCAAAATTCATTAACTTTTGTGACAGTGAAACTTTATCATACATTCAAAATAAAGATGGATTACAGAGACTTGCTTCTGTGTTGGTTCTATGCTAGCATGCATATAAGAATTAGAGAAAGAGGAAATTAACAAGTCTTGTCTTATTATTTTTGACGGGGAACCTTTTTTTTCCCCCTTATTTTCTTTTACAACTTATTTTGTGTTGGTCTTTATGGATTTATTTATTATTATTATTATTTTTTTTTTTGGTTTTTCAGATTTTGAAAGCAAGGCATTAGGATTAGATCTACCCTATTCTCAAACCCAAAGCAAAAACACGTGACAAACTCAAGATTCTTTGTTAGTATCTTGTAGAAGCAGCACAACAAACTTAGGTAATTGAAGATAACACATAAGATGAACCAACGATGTTGCCTGATTGAAATCTGTCTTTTGTTTTGACTGCTGACTTCTAGTGAACACAGGTGGCTCCTTCGATGATGACCATAGTGGTGGTTGGCAAATAATACCAATTACATATGTTCATCATTTTACTCAAACAAAAAATTCAAGTCAATTAAATCAGTCAAAAGGTTCTCTTTAATTAAGAACTGCATATCCAGGATATATTCCTTTCTACATATGTTCATCCAACAGATCTTGCATCATTAGTTTCAAATAAAAATCAAAATATTAGACAGCAGTAAGTAAATTGTATATCCTCAAATCCACACAATTTAGCATCCAATTTGTACCTCAAGTTGTGATATATTTTGAAATTATCTTAAAATTTCTCTGGATCTTCAAAAACGTCATAAAAGAAGTCTTCAGCAGCCAATGTCACCTCCTCTGCTTCAAGAGTTCCCTGGCCTCTGCAATGTCCTGTGCAGAAGAGTTTTGAAGATGGTTCTGCACACCAGAGCCCCCTAGACCAAATTTGACCAATATAATTACCATTCTACCCAATTATATTATCACAGGTATGCTTACAAAAAATCAATGATAAAGCAAAACGGAGTCCCATCCTTTGCCAATCATACAAGACAGTCGAGTACATCTACATGATCATCAATCACTTTCCTATATGCTAAATCTGTACAACCAGGGTAATCTTTGCTTGCTCCATATTTAGAGATAACCAAAGGATTCGCTGGAGAGTGAGGAAGGTGAAAGAAAAAGGCCAACAATAATATTCTAAAAAGATAATATTTTCATAAAAGCATGCAGTTAGACAACCTTATTGATCATTTATGAGGAGAAAAGAATCATTGCGCTGAAGCATTTTGACCTAGATGAGCAAAATCAGCATCTTGAAGAAAATATTATTGAAATGAGCATGTAATAATCTTGTCATTGAGAAAAATAACTAATTATGTCAGAATTATCAAAAGCTATTACTGTAAAATGAAATGCAACGACAAGCAATGGTATTCTAATCTTTCAGTTCTGAAAGTGCAATTGTGGCATGTGATAGACAAACTCATTTGCAATTACTAATACAACAAAAATTCAATTTAAATTCTGTAGTAACCTGATCAAGGAGCTATGCATTATAGGTAGTCCAAGGACTCGGAATGAAATTGGAAAGTCTCCAAAAATCAGTGCGAGTTTTAGTATTTAAAAAAAAAAAAAAAACAAAAAAACACATTTGATTAAACTTTAACTTCTCTTGAAGGGTAGGATGAATCATAAATGCATCCATATGAAGCTAGAAATAACACAAGTTTAGAACAAAATGCAGGAAAGTTGTTCAAGGATATCTGGAAATGCACACAATATCCACGTGATTGCACTGACAAAGAGCAAATTGCTTCACATTGAACGTGTACAGGGTCAAGAAATGGGCAAAAGAGAAATCCATCAAAGCGTCCTGAACCAATGCACAAAATTAGAAGCTTTATTGATTTGATCATTATCCAATGCATCTGTCAAGGGATTCAGGTAGGCTGTACAATTTAAGTGTTTAACTTTTTATGAGAATGTACAGAAATCAAAACAGCTAGAAAAACTTTACTGAACCAATACTCTCCAAAGGGGAAAATTCTTAGGTACTCCAGGAGTATAGTGAAATGATGTTCCCTCTTCTCACATTCATGATGGACTCTACCATGAATGTGAGATGAGAGAGCACCATTCACTGTGCTCCAAGAGTACCTAAGAATAAATCATCCAAAGGAGGAATTGGGAAGTCAGCCAGTGCACCGTTAACAGAGAAGTAGCAATTGTCAGTGTAATTCAAGAACTCAGTTATTGGATCATAAACTATAACTGAAGCTAAATGGAACATCATTTGCAAAAGCTGATGCAAAAACTTTTAGCCCTTCGTTATGAGCATCCACGTATGAGGCAGTAAATGATTAGTTGCATCTACAGGCCATATGTAAGCCTTGGGAACAAGAATTCCAGAGGCAAATGCATGGGAAAATGCAAGATTCTTTAAGAGAGAACCATAATTCTGGTTGGTTTAAGGCTCAATCTTATCTTGTCCTAAAAACTGAAAGACCAGTTTTGTCATTTTTGGATTAATTCGTGCCAAAATACTTCTTAAGCAAGCAACCTCTGGTGATGAAATGTATTGAACAATTGACACTATTAGGTACAGAAAGTACAAAGCTTCTCATACTCAAATTGTGCTGCTGCACAAGTATTAGAACAAAAGGGTTGGTCAAAATGATAGCTGTGCAAACAGATCCTACATGTTTAGAGAAACATCTTACCAACAAGAAGAAGAAAGAAGACACCAATAAAATATTTAACAGAATTATGATTTTTTATTATCCTGAATGTTCAACCATAAACCTGGGGGTCTGAACATTGAAGCCAAATCTTGAACAGTGAGAATTTGGAATGCATTGCCATCAAATTTATTAGCTCAAAAGAAGAAATCCCAGAGTTAGTGGTTAGAAATACAGAAATTGTGATTAATTGTTAACACAAAATATTATATCAAATAAGTAACAAGACAGCCAAATAGCCACCGTAACAGTCATTGGAAACAAAATTTTAATGTTAAAACGCACTTTTATTCTCATATTTCCTTGCTTCCATAAGATTAGCTTTGGAAAATTATGATGTCCAACCATATGTAAAGAAAAATGTGCTAAATCATCATATCTGGTTCACAAGACACCCAAGTTGCCAATAGCAAATACAAAGAAACAATGTTTGAAACAACTCTTACTTAAAGGCAACAGTTGTTAGCTCCTTGAAGGTGAAATCCACAGAAAGCCATCCTTTGGTAGGGAGCCATTTAGTGGATAACCTGGTGTGCAAATCCTAACTGCATTCTCTGTTAATTGCAAGTCACACCATAAGACCACATCGGGTACGCTAACCAACAATGCCAAATTATATGCATATGAACTAGAAGTAGGAAATACCCCCTGAAACCCACCATTTGCAATGACCAGTTCAGTGGATTAGCTATAAGGAAAATTATATTAGTTAGCTCACAGAATAAGAAGCAAAACAATTGTTGCGTATACACGTGACTCGAAGTCCAACATGGAGAAGAAACAAAGTAAACACGAATATAACATTATTGAGTCCAATTTCCCAAACCCATTTCCTTTAGCTTTTGGGTTAAGTAATGTGTCACAAAAACCAAGACCTAAAATTTCAACGAAAGGGGTCTAAAATTTAGATCCAAGAAAAGTTTAAGAAAAGACTTTCCAAAATCACTCTACCAAATGCAAATACAATCTCAGCATCATTTTCATTGTTTCTGTTTCTGAAATAAAAAATATTGTTCAAATCCATTGCCATATAGACATATCTTCAATTAATCATAAAATCACACTTAAAAGGTATCAAGAGCAACCCAAACAAAACTATAGCTTACACAATGAGATTATTAATAAATATGAGCACATTAAATTGATGAAATCTCAGAACAACAAAAACCCCTCTTGTAATGCCTGAGCACTAGTTTGAACCCCCAGCAGTCCTCTTCCCCCTATTTACCTAGCAAACAAATAAAAATGGATTCGAAACCCTCATTCAACTTCTAGGGTGCTAATCGCCACTTTGGGTTTCAAGCATAAAAAACAACACATGTTATTGACCCTATTTTTAAGAGAGAGAGAACCTTTAATTGCAAATTTTTTTTTTTTTTTATGTTTATTTTTTTTTTAGTTGACTATTTTTTAACATGCCAAACAGATTTGAAACAAAAATCTTTAATAAATCATTGCAAACAACATTAGAATCCCAACAAAACACCACAGAGAATTAAATTTACCCCACAAATTCTACGTTCCCTAATTGGTTAAATCACCAATTCAACAAATTCCTATTTCACCTAGACCCAAATCCCTCTGCAGCAGACCTAATTTTATCAACATACACATATACATCTAGGTACCCACCCAAATAGATACAGACACGCATATACGAGATTACAATTCAGATTCTTCTAATGTGCAGTAAAGGGACTTCATGAAAGGGAAACAAATCTCAAAGAAAAAAGTATAGAGAGCTGAGAATCGTTTATTTCAATTTATCACAAAATATGAACTTTTGCAATCGATAAATCCTGTATGTTAAAAGCTGTCTGTTACATTTAAAGCAACTCACAGTAAAGATAAAAAAAAGAATTGTCATAGTTAAACACAAGCTCCTAACCAAGCCTGTTATTTGCAAGTTGCAACACTATGAGTCACCAATATTTTACTAAGACTAAAAAGAATAATGCAGCATAATTAAGGAAATAGACAACTCAATTTCCATACCTTTCAACTAAATCAAGAGTATCAATTTCTGGAGGTAATATAAGAGATTTGGATGTCAAAGGAAGAAAACCTCTTAGTGCAACGCCTCTATCAAACCACGAAGCCCAAAGATACACACTAAATAAGCCAAGCAACTGTATATACCAACCTATGTAGAGACACAGAATTCAAAATTACAAAACAATAACATGTATTTATTAATTCACTTTTTAGAATTGAGTTAAAATTTGGGATGTCATACTTGACCTGCATGGAAGGACATGACCCACAATCCCTCCAATTCTTCATGGTGATAAAAGCTGCTTTGATCATTTTAGAAATCCCCATAAGATTCACATCCACCATGAACCTCACCTCATCCAATCCCTCTCTCTCAAATTTTTCTTCGATTTCAAATATTTCTCCTGATTGGACTCTATGCCTTCCATGTGTGCGATCTAAGAGGTTTGGTCACAAGACATGAAACTACATAGAAATTTTCTGAAGCAAAAAACTATAGCATTCTAGCACACTATGTGTCATATCACCTATTTCCCAATGAACATCAAAGGTTGAATTTTTCACCAGGGTCAAAGTAGACTTTTGAGACGCACTCCTCCATAGCCTATGCTTCCTTCTTAAATACTAGTTGCAAGAAATCCACCAAATAGCCTTCAATTTGTAACAAAGAGCATTTTTAGTTTGCCAGATATCTAGAAATATGTTGTCTTTTTTATTGAGACTTTACAGAGTGATCACTAAGAGATTCTAAAGAAAAAATGGGCATCATTGCAAGGTATTGAATATTACTTTTAACAAATCAATTACTTTTATGAACTAAAATGTAATTTTACATTATTAATCTATAGGAATAATAAAACTACATCTTGGACTGTTGTTGATGTTCACAAGAAAGAAACAACATACTCATAAATTTTAATGGAGTGAATTTAACAAGAAATACAAGAATTAACCAACTTGAAGATGATAAAAAAATAATCAAACTATTGATTAATATGATTACATGATGTTTGCACTAAATATTAAGAATCTTACAACATTTACTTACAATGCTACCAAGTTTGTGCCACTAAACCCCTAAGCTTGTACCCTAGGTGATCCAAGAATTGAAAGTACAAAATTCTCTAGTGCTTGTTCAACAATAAAGGACTCAATACAACCCAAAAACCCACAACAAATCCAAGTCTCATGCTCACATAAAACCAATCCACATCAACTCCACTAAAAGCCTTGCATTCTTTCTTTTCAGTGTTAGGTTGTACATCCTTTATAGTACAGTTATCAATAAGGGGAGGTCCACAAAGTTTGTTTCCAAAAAAAATTGGATGCATCAAAACTTTGTAGCTGAGTGCTTGAAGGGATTTTCCCAATTAAATTGTTGTTTGACAAGTTCAACTAACTCAAAAATGTCAAAAAAGGAACCCTCCTTCATCATCATCATCATGCTCTTATGAAAATAATAATAATAAAAACTGAAATATGATCCAATTGCATGTATTTTTTACTTGGAGAAACTTAGGACTAGTTGTACACTGCCTTCACTAATACAATCAACATATCCTACAGGAAAACATTCATTCAAAAAATGATTGACTGATATTGTGATAACAATGTGTAGAACAAAATAGATTTTGGTCAACACTTAACAAGCAGCTCTTCTCTCACTAGCTGTTTGTTATTAATTAAAGATTATTGACTTGTGATGCAGATAATGCAAAAATGCAAAATTATATCTGTAGGGACTCCGTTTTAGAAAAGTTCCCCAACAATACATTTTTAGAGAGTGGATCGAAAGTTTAGGCCCTAATAAACTAACAACGGAATACAAATCACTTCTCCCTCACTGAAAGGGAGTGAGCCCAGTTTACAACTAACGTTGGTCCTCGGACTCGTCTGAGGAGACCCCTCTCCCTGAAGCTAACATCCCCTCTAAGCCCTTCTCTGGCATTCTTTTGAATTTCAGTCCAAAAAGAAGTCCCCTCCCCCTTCATTCTTTTGCTCGCCTTTCTTATATCCTTCTTCTTTCTCCTCTCTCCTCCTTCCTTCTGTTGATCATCCATTAGCCTCCGCTCTGACCCTCCGTCCCATCAGAGGTCTTATCTATACTTAAGTGGCTCACCACGTTCGATGTTGCCCTGCCAAAGGGTTACATCCCCATTAATGCGGCCAGGGGGGGTTAGGTGAGCGCATTCAATGCAGAGGTGACAGCTCACCTAAGGCTTGCTCCCTCGCCGTGCTCCTGTCGCCGACGCGTGGCACTGGGTCCTCTCCTCCTCGGATGTTCAAGGAGTCCTTTGGGGTGGTCCTCGTGTTTTTCCGAGGTCTCGGACGACCGAGGACAAGGTCATCCTTGGATATTCTCCTCGAAGGTTGGTCTTCGCGCTTTCGACCTTGGACCCATCTAGCATCCTCGGCGTGGGCCATTTGGGCCTGGCTTGGAGTGGGCCAAGGCTACCCGATTTTCTGGCCCCACAATAGCCCCTCAAAATCTTGCTGCACGCATCCTCGGGCGGGGAGAAGGATTTTGACATCCTCAGCCTTATCCCCCGTCAGCACTGGGGTCCATTCATCTGCCCAAGGCACGTCGCTGACGTTTTGGAGCGCGTAACATACCCGTTATTAAATTCAGGCGACTCTGTGCTCCCCACGTCTAATGAGGCGTTACCAATCCAACGGTGGAGGTTTGTCTCACATTTATGGGCGGGAAAACCCGCATGGCTCTTCAATTCGGGGTATAAATACCCACACGAACCGCTTCTCCCTGTTCCTTATTTGTAATCAAGAATTCTCGTGCGTCCTTCCTGAGTTTAGCCACAATCTCACATCTCCAGCACAAAAAGCCTGTCCGAGGAGCTCCTCCTCTTTCCAGTAAGTCGCTCTATCCCTCTTTGAGCTCTCTTTCTCTTTACTCTTTCTTTTCCTTCACCTGCTCTTTCTTAGTTCCTTTAGGCGTCAACTGGGATGGGTAAGTTTAAGAAATACGTCGATACTGAGGAGGCGATGGAGAAATTCATCGCCGACTACAGAATTCCCGGCAATGTAGGTCTGAGATATTCTGAGGACGGGGATTGGCGCCTACACAAATAGGAGGGCGAGGTGGTAATTCCTATTGTCACCTTCCTTGAAGGGGGGATGACGATCCCTATGAGGCCGGTGATGAGGGACTACCTCACGCACTTCCGGTTGGCCCCTACCCAGTGTGGGATAAACGTATTCAGGATTCTGGGCTGTGTGGATGCCTTAAATGAGAAGATGGGGCTAAGGTTGACCCACCATGACGTGAACTGGTGCTACAACCTTCAGCTCCTTAAAGGCAAGTCTTATTACCTGAAGACGAGGGACGATAGGGTGCGGCTCATTCAGTGCCTCCCTGAGTCCAGCAAGGGGCTCAACGAGGATTTCCTCATCTTGTTAGGAGAGTGGCACGATGGTTTTCACTGCCCAACAACAGAGGGAATACCAGGTGGGGCAGTGGGAAATAGGAGGTATTTTAAGTTCTTTTGCCCTTTTTTCATCCATTTTTCCTTTTGCTAACATGGTGGTGTTTTAACCTTGCAGACCCGCATGCTTTTGAGCCTCACTTCCATTTGGTCAACCGGGAAGATCTGCAGAAGGCACTGAGGGCGTCGGTTTATATAAACGAGGACGACAATCAGGTTAGGGCCGCCCACATAATCTTGGGGTATAAACCTGCCCAGAAATCGTTCCCAGTTCCAAAGCACGTCATCTGAGCCAACGATCTTCGGCTTCAGAGGATTACTATGACCGAGGACGAATTTTCGTTCCCCGAGGAGCCCTCCGATCAGGAAGCTGCCACGCTAGCCGTCCCATCTTCTTCCCAAGTATTCGCCGAGGCCGCCGAGGAGGATCTAGAGAGGGAAGGGGACTCGTTTGACGCTTTCACTCAGCCTGATCAGTCCAAGGACTCTCCCGGGGACTTGGGTGATCCTAATTTGACCGAAGCAGACCTCCTTGCTTCAGAAGCCCCTCCTCCGCCAACAATGGGTTACAAGAGGAAACCCACCACCAACTTGTTGGACCTGATTGAGGGCCAGCTGGGGAAGTCTCAACAGAAGCTTCCCCCTCCTCCTCTGAAGACTAGATCGACTTCCGCTCAGCAGAAGCTCCCTCCACCTCCTTCCCAGACGAGCCCGCGCTCTGGGTCTGCGCCTACCGGCCCCAAGAAGAAGAAGGATAAGGGCAAAAGGCCCGTGGAGGAAAAGATGGTGTCCTCGCAGGAGGAGGACAATACTCTGCGGCCGTCCAAGCAACTTAAAATAGGCGACAAGAGTCAGGGCAGGCAGGTCGTCGACACCACCCTGTCCGAGGCTCAGGCCTGGCTCCCAACTCCGATGCTCCATGGGGAGCCCTTGAGGGATAACGCCTCCCTTAGGGACTTCAATGAGGGCGAAGGAGCGCGCGTGGCCGATGCACTGGAGAGGAGCCTACTACTCCCGGCGGACATGGCCGAGCTTAACTCTTTGACAAGCGAGCAGGTCTTCCTCAGCCTTAAGCGATATATGGGGATGATAAGGGCTATAATTTCGACTCTCCTCCCATTCTTTTTCTTTTCCCCCTTTTTCTTTTGTTGGGATGATAGAGCATTGGTTATTCTGGCAGGCTGTCCAAGCCATCTATAGGTTGGAGGGGGTGGCGAACGACCAGAGGAAGGCCCTCAACCAGGAGCATGATTGGCGCTTTCAGGCTACCCAGGCTCTGAAGAACTCCAAGGCCGACCTCGCCAAGGCCTGAGAGGACTTAAAGGCGATGACCAGGGCTCGGAATAGTGCAGAGTCTAGCCTTGCGGGTGCCCAAAACCAAGTCAAGAAGCAGACAAAGCGCCTGGGCGAGGCGGAGGAGCAGCTGCAGATCGCAAGGGATCTGATTGCAGATCTGCGGGCTAAGGTGACAACGGCCGAGGGGGCCCAGAGGGAGGCAGAATGGGCCAGAGACTAGGCTCGGCGGACCAAGGACGAGGCGGATTATGGCAGAGAGATGGCCCTGACTGCCAAGGAGGAGGTTAAGACCACAGCCTACGTTGATGGGGTGGCTGCGGTAGAGGCCCTCTATAAAGCTTAAGTTCTGAGGGTATGTAGGCGATACTGCTCCTAGGTCTGGGTTGAGGCCCTCACACAAGCTGGGGTGGAGGCCTCGTTCGACCTGTGGAAGGCGGAAAGAGTGTACTACCCCCCCGCTATCCGTGAGGTCGTCCTTGATGGCGCTAAGGTTGGGAGGTTGTTGAGGAGGTGGGGGTTGCCGAACTAGGGGAGCATCTGAGCGAGGAGGTGCCCCAAGAGATAGTGGAGGTCCCTTCCGATGCTCAAATTCCCACCACCAAAGAAGCAGCCGTTCTCGCCATGCCCTTGTAGGGCGTCCCATTAGGCCAGGGCTCGGACGACCCAAAGGTTGTCCTTGTCCAGCCTGAGCTGAAGGGGTAGACTCCCTGGCACCTTGGTTTATCCTGCTTTTGCCCCTCGCTTGACCCTTGTCTGTGCCTTTATGTCATTTTACTTTATTTTGTTATTCTTCTCTCTTCTACTTTTATGTGAGGTGGCTATTGCCACACATCCTTTATGGACACTTTGTTGTAATGGGAGTTTAATTTCCCTTTCTATTTATTTCAATTGCTTATTTGTTTACATGCTGCCTGCTTTCCCTCTTTTCTTTTGATTTGCACGATTTTAGCTTGAATTATACGTCGGCCAATTGCGCCAGTAACAATGATAAGGGGGATGAATGTATGCATGGGCAGTCCTCTTAGGCCTTAAGGGTTAGGTAGGGCTTGATCCTTTCCTGACTTGGGATATTTTGAAGTAGTTGGTTTTCCCGCAGGCCTGAGTCCGAGGACCGTGCAACGCCTTGGTTCTGTCTAACACTTTCATTCTTCTGTAAGTATCTAGCTTCCCCATAGGTTTGAGTCCGAGGACCATGCAATACCTTGGTTCTATCTAGTACCCAGGTATAGCTGAGTGGTTTGTTTCCCCATAGGCTTGGGTCCGAGGACCATGCAATGCCTTGGTTCTGTCTAACACTTCCATTTTTCTGTAAGTATCTAGTTTCTCCATAGGTTTGAGTTCGAGGACCATGCAATACCTTGGTTCTGTCTAGTATCCAAGTATAGCTGAGTGGTTAGTTTCCCCATAGGCTTGGATCTGAGGACCATGCAATACCTTGGTTCTGTCTAACACTTTCATTCTTCTGTAAGTATCTAGCTTCCCCATAGGTTTGAGTGACCATGCAATACCTTAGTTCTGTCTAGTACCCAGGTATAGCTGAGTAGTTAGTTTCCCCATAGGCTTGGGTCCGAGGACCATGCAATGCCTTGGTTCTATCTAACACTTCCATTTTTCTGTAAGTATCTAGTTTCCCCATAGGTTTGAGTCCGAGGACCATGCAATACCTTGGTTCTATCTAGTACCCAGGTATAGCTGAGTGGTTTGTTTCCCCATAGGCTTGGGTCCGAGGACCATGCAATACCTTGGTTCTGTCTAACACTTCCATTTTTCTGTAAGTATCTAGTTTCCCCATAGGTTTGAGTTCGAGGACCATGCAATACCTTGGTTCTGTCTAGTATCCAAGTATAGCTGAGTGGTTAGTTTCTCCATAGGCTTGGGTTTGAGGACCATGCAATACCTTGGTTCTGTCTAACACTTTCATTCTTCTGTAAGTATCTAGCTTCCCCATAGGTTTGAGTGACCATGCAATACCTTGGTTCTGTCTAGTACCCAGGTATAGCTGAGTAGTTAGTTTCCCCATAGGCTTGGGTCCGAGGACCATGCAATGCCTTGGTTCTATTTAACACTTCCATTTTTCTGTAAGTATCTAGTTTCCCCATAGGTTTGAGTCCGAGGACCATGCAATACCTTGGTTCTGTCTAGTACCCAGGTATAGCTGAGTGGTTAGTTTCCCCATAGGCTTGGGTCCGAGGACCATGTAATGCCTTGGTTCTGTCTAACACTTCCATTTTTCTGTAAATATCTAATTTCCCATAGGTTTGAGTTCGAGGACCATGCAATACCTTGGTTCTGTCTAGTACCCAGGTATAGCTGAATGGTTAGTTTTTCCATAGGCTTGGGTCTGAGGACCATGCAATGCCTTGGTTCTGTCTAACACTTCCATTTTTCTGTAAGTATCTAGTTTCCCCATAGGTTTGAGTCCGAGGACCATGCAATACCATGGTTCTGTCTAGTACCCAGGGATAGCTGAGTGGTTAGTTTCCCCATAGGCTTGGGTCCAAGGACCATGCAATGCCTTGGTTCTGTCTAACACTTCCATTTTTCTGTAAGGAGGGGTTTGTCCTTGGACCGCTATACTGGGGACGGTTCCTCCTCGGGTCGGACGATTAACCTTGCGGCGCTTTAAGGCAGGAATTGTTCGAACTCTGGTTTTACGTGTAGCATTGATCTTGCCTTCGCTTCGAGTTCCCATCTTCCTCACTTATGAGGCGCCCTTTGGCCGTTCGACCTCCGCGCCTGACGCTTCGAAGCCCGAGACATGCCTTCATTAATATCCTCGTGAATTGCTACAAATCACGCGGTCTGTGATCTCCTTGGGACTTGGCACCCTCGTGATTAGCACTGCTGATAGTTCTCTTTTCGAACTTTGTGTGGATTAATTCCCACTAGTCTTTAGCCTCTTTATATAAGGTTCTCTGGGGGAAAAATTTCTCCACATTCCATGAACTTCCCAACACAACCAGAAACACGCCCTTTCAGCTCCCCAAGCCCCTTCAATAACCCCGCTAGGATTGTGACCGGAGTTGGAAGATATGGGGCGGCTTTGGGCGGGTGTGAGGACATTCGGGCCAAGAGCCGTTGTGACCGCAGCCCCCACCAGGTTTCCGGCGCGGCAGGGTCTAGGCGTAACCCCGATTGTGCCCTGCGTGGTGATCAGGAGGGATGTCGCTGAAGTACCTAATGTTTCTCCCTGGAGCGCACCCCCACCGAATGAGACGCACAAGATCACGTCACGACTGGTGCCTAAGTGTCGCCGCCTCCAACGGCCAACGCTCGTGAGGATTGGAGAGAATCAAGGGAACATCATGAGGGAGGGTGTCTCGGTGCCCATACGTCTGCTCCTCTCTTTGTTCCAGCTCCGCCGCACCGGATAAGGAGTTGTTGGTGGCCTTGAAGCAGGCCAGCCTCAGCCCCCTTTCCTCTAGCTAGTTTTAGAACAAGTCTACCTGGGCCTCTGTTTGTAGAATTAACTTGTAAATATAGTTGTAAAACACGCCTGCCTGAGCCTCTGTTTGTTTTTGTACTTTTTTGTTTAATAAAATAATATCAAGTTTTCTTTCTTTTCTGTTGAATCTTCTACTTTGAATCTTTTACTTTTCTGTAATGTTTGCTTTTTTTTTTTTTTTTTTTTTTGATGCATCGCCACCAACCTTCTGTAGAATGACTACTTAGGAACGATCGCCCGTTGCGCCTGCTAGTGCACTAATCCTTCCCACAGACGGCGCCAATTGTAGGGACTCCGTTTTAGAAAAGTTCCCCAACAATACATTTTTAGAGAGTAAATCGAAGGTTTAGGCCCTAACAGACTAACAACGGAATACAAATCACTTCTCCCTCACTGAAGGGGAGTGAGGCCAGTTTACAACTAACGTTGGCTCCTCGGACCCGCCCGAGGAGACCCCTCTCCCTGAAGCTAACATCCCCTCTAAGCCCTTCTCTGGCATTCTTTTGAATTTCAGTCCAAAAAGAAGTCCCCTCCCCCTTCATTCTTTTGCTCGCCTTTCTTATATCTTTCTTCTTTCTCCTCTCTCCTCCTTCCTTCTGTTGATCATCCATTGGCCTCCGCTCTAACCCTCTGTCCCATCAGAGGTCTTATCCATACTTAAGTGGCTCACCACGATCGATGTTGCCCTGCCAAGGGGTTACATCCCCATTAATGCGGCCAGGAGGGTTAGGTGAGCGCATTCAATGCGGATGTGACAACTCACCTAAGGCTTGCTCCCTCGCCGTGCTCCTATCGCCGACGCGTGACACTGGGTCCTCTCCTCCTCGGATGTTCAAGGAGTCCTTTGGGGTGGTCCTCGTGTTTTTCCGAGGTCTCAGACGCCCGAGGACAGGGTCGTCCTCGTCTCCTCGGAGGTTGGTCTTCGTGCTTTCGACCTCGGACCCATTTAGCATCCTCGGCATGGGCCACTTAGGCCTGGCTTGGAGTGGGCCAAGGCTACCCGATTTTCTGACCCCACAATATCAATAACATTATAAAACTTATAAATAAATAAAAATCTAAATAGAGTTCTATGAGGTTTCTTCTTCTTCCTCTTCTTAACAACTAATTTGTGTGGAAATACATTAACAACTATTGTTACTACTCAATTAAACATCACAACATATTGATAACTGATTCAAAGCAAAGGGCTACAACATATTGGTAATTTTCTCTGCAACTGTCTTGACACATGAATGGGTACAGTAGTGAGCATGAGTTTGTGCCTTTGTGGTTGAGATCAATGAAAATTTGAAAAGAGAGGCCTTGATCAAAATATGTCAATGAGTTGATCATTATTATAAGCAAATTTAGACTTCAGATCTTTATACACAACTAGCTCATTTGCAAACAAAATAAATTTCTATTGACAAGTCAAAAATTTAACAAGCAGGTCAAATCTTGGGAGATTCACCATCTTTTTGTTACTATATTTGTTCATCCTAAGATCCATGCCAATATATATTGGGTAAATTACAACTTACTCACTTGTGGTTTATCTAAAATTGAAATTGCTTGCCTGTAATTTAAAATTTAACACTACCCACTTAAGGTTTGACCAAAATTTAAGTTGTCTGTGATTTAAAATCTCATGATACAAGTGTTCTACTAGATTCTTTTTGATCTTGTAATTTTATGTTTTTTGTATGTTTGGAGGAGAGAGACATTAAAGTGGGGCAAAATTACATATTTAGTCCTGTTTTTAATAGAAGCAAGTTACAAAAATCTAATTGAGCTAACCTCAAGTGAGTACAATGTTAAATTTCAAACTATAAGTAGACAACTTAAATTTTGGCCAAACCAAAGATAAATAAGTTGTAATTTGCCCATATATATTAGTAACTTGCTTTTCACTGATCTTCTTATTTTGTTGGCAAACTTTGACTAAAAATGGAGCAAATTGTGTATGTGTCAAAATTCATGAACTTTTGTGACAGTGAAACTTTACCATACTTTCAAAAGAAAGATGGATTATAGAGACTTGCTTCTGTGTTGGTATGGTAAAAACTATATGCTAACATGATTATAAGAATTGGAAAAGATGAAATTAGCAAGTCCCATCTAATTGGAAAAAAAAAAAAGCATAAAATAATTATTAGGTTATTCTTGACAAGGAGTCACTTTTATCATTATTTTCTTTTACAACTTACTTTGTGTTGGTTTTTATGGATAGCTTGTGGTTTTTCAAGTTTTGATAGCAAGGCATCAGGATAAGATGTACCCTATTCTTGAACCCAAAGCAAAAGCAATTTCCAAGCTCAAGATTTTTAGTTAGTATCTTGTAGAAGCAGCACAACAACCTCAGGTAATTGAATATGACACATAAGATGAAACCATTGATGTCACCTGATTTAATTCTGTCATTTTCTTTACTGTTGACTGCTATTGAACAGAGGCAACTAATACCAATTACATATATGTTCATCATTTTAATCTACCAAATAAGTCAAGAAAATTAAATCAGTGATAACTCATAAGGGTATCTTTAATTAAGAACTGCATACCCAGGTTATGTTCCTTTCTACATATGCTCATAAAATAAATCTTTCATCCTTAGTTTCAAACAACAATCAAAATTTTAGATAGCAAGCAAATCTTATCTCCTCAAATCCACAATTTGCACCTCAAGTTGTGATATATTGAACCTGTCTTAAGATTACTCTAGCTCTTTAAAAACATCATAGAAAAAGTCTTAACAGCCAATGTTAGCTCCTTTCTGCTTCAAGAATTCCTTGACCTCTGCAATGTCCTGTGCAAAGAGCTGAAGATGGTTCTGCACACCAGAGACCCTAGACCAAATTTGACCAATATAATTACCATTCAACCAAATTCTATCAGCACGGGTATGCTTAGAAAAAATTAATAGTAAAGCAAAACGAAGTCCTATACTTTGCCAATCAAACAAGACAATCAAGTATATCTACACAATCATCAATAGCTTTCCTATATGCTAAATCCATACAACAATGGTAATCTTTGCTTGCTCCATACTTAGAGATAACCAAAGGATTCGCTGGGGATTGAGGGAGGTGAAGGAAAAAGGTCAACAATAATATTCTTAAAAAAAATATTTTCATGAAAACATACAGTTAGACAACCTTATCGATTAGTTATGAGGAGAAAAGAATCAGCTTTGATTAGAAGCAATATGCAATAGTGATATACCTTGTGCTGAAGCATTTTGGCCTTGATGAGCAAAGCAATCTGCAATGTGAGGAGCGATCAGCATCTTGAAGAAAATATTATTGAAATGAACAGGCAATAATCTATCATAGAGAAAACTAACTAATTATGTCAGAATTATCAAGCTATTACTGTTAAATGAAATGCAACTATAAGAAATGATATTTTAATCCTTCAGTTCCTAAAATGCAATTGTGGCATGAGATAATGTGATATACAAAAATCATATGCAAGTACTAATAATTGAACAAAATCCATTTTCATTTCTGTAGTAACCAGATCAAGGAGCTCTGCATTAAAGATAGTCCCAGGACTGAGAATGAAATTGAAAAGTCTCCAAAAAGCAATGAGTTCGAGGCTTAGTAATTTTTTTCTATTTAAATTTATTAAACAATTAACTTCACATGAAGGGCAGGATGAATCATGAACGTGACTATACGAATTTAGAAATAGCACCAGTTAAGAAAATGCAGGAAAGTTGTTAAGATTATCTAGAAATGCAAACTGATATCCAGTATCCACATGAATCCACTGACAAATAGTAAAACAGTTCACATTGAATGTGCTACAAGGTCAAGAAATGGGCAAAGGAGAAATTTATCAACGAGTCCTGGTAGCCAAATCCAAGGAAATCACAATTAGAAGCTTTATTGATTTGATTGTTAGAAATCCAAATCATCTGTCAGAGGATTCAGGTAGGCAGAGCAATTTAATTTTTTAAGAGAATGTACAGAAATCAAAACAGCTTGAAATTTAAAATGAACCAAAACAATAAAGTTTTTAGGTATGGATGATTTTAGGTGAACACCTTTCTGAACAGGGGGGGAAAAAGACAAAAATTAACCTATAGCCTCTGATGGAGTATAAGTGGGACATTAGCAACACATCATCAACAGAGAAGTTGCCATTGTCAATGTAATTCAAGAACGGAGTTACTAGATCATAACTGTAACTGAAGCTCAGTGGAACACCATTCGCAAAATTGATGCAAAAACTTCTAGCTCTTCTTCACGAGCTTGTAAATAATCAGTTTCATCCACAGGCAAATGTCTTGACAAATGTAAGATTCTTTAACAGGGACCATAAGTTTGATTGGTTGAAGGCTCAATCTCATCTTGTCCAAGAAACCAAAAGACCAGTTTTGTCATATTTAGATTAAATAGCGCTGTAATTCTTCATAGGAAAGCAACCTCTGGTGGTGAAATATAATTAACAATTACACTTCTAGATGCAGAAAATACAATGCGTCTCATACTCAAATTGTGTTGAGTGAAGAATTAATCATGCTGCACAAGTATTAGAACAAAATGGTGGGTCAAATGATAGTTGTCCAACCAAATCCTACATGTTTAGAGAAACATCTTACCAAAAAGAAGAAGAAAGAAGCCACTAATCAAAATTTTAAGAAGCAAAAAAATTGTTGCACATACACACGAGTGGAAGTTCCATATGACAAGAAATGAAGAAAAAATTAATATGACATTATTGGGCTCAATTTTCAAAACCCATTTTCTTTAGCTTTTGGGTTACGCAGTATGTCACAAAAACAAGACTTTCTAAAATTTCTACAAAAGGGGTCTGAAATTTATATGCAAGAAAAGTTTTAAGAAAAGACTTTCCAAAATCACTCAACCAAATTCAAATGCAATCCCAGCATCGTTTTCACTGTTTGTGTCTTAGCATCATATACATATCTTCAATAAATGATAAAATCACACCTAAAAGTATCAAGAGCAACCCAAACAAAACTATAGCTTAAATGATGAGACACGTGCAAATTAATTTAAAGAAAATCTCACACAACAAAAACCCCTCTTGTTGTGCTTGACACTAGGGTTTGAATCCCACCAATCCTCTTCCCGCTATTTACCTAGAAAAATAAAAAAAAAATAAAAAAAATTCAAAACACTCATTCAACTTCTAGGGCGCTATTTCCTCCACAAAAATAAATAAATAAATAATTCTAGGGTGCTAATCTCCACTTTTATTTTGTCTATGTGGAGCTAATTGCCACTGTGAGTTTCATGTATATAAAAGTACACATGTTATTGACCCTAATGCTAAGAGAGAGAGAGAGAGAGAGAGAGAGAGAGAGAGAGAGAGAGAGAGAGAGAGAGAGAGAGAGAGAGAGAGAGTGCTACCTTTAATTGCAATTTTTTCTTCTTTTAGTTGACTATCTTCTACTATGCCAAATAGATTTGAAACAAAATCATTGTTAAATCATTGCAAACAATATTAGATTCCCAACAAAACACCACAGAGAATTAAATTTGCCCCACAACTTTAACGTACCCCAATTGGGTAAATCACCAATTTAGCAAAATTTCATTTCAAAAATCACAAATAAGCCACATATCTGTATCTACCCACCTATGTAGAGACACAAAATTCAAAATTAACAACCAATAACATGTTCTTTTTATCAAGTCAATTTTTAGAATTTAGAATTGAGATAGATTATAGGTTGTTGTACTTGATTGGGCTGGCAAGACATGAGAGCTGTGCCATGGAGCCTGACTCACAGCCCCTTCAATTCTTCCACGGGACAAAGTAGACTTGGCAGACTGGCTCTTTTATAGCTTAACTGCTTAAGCTTCATTATAGAGGTTGCAAGGAATCTACCAAAATAGCCTTCAAATTTGATACAAAGAGCCTGCTTATTTTGCCCAAATAAGCACAAACTTGTTGTCTTTCTTTGAGACTTTACAAAGTGATCACTAAGATATTCTATAGAGAAAGTGGGCATTATTGCAAGGTATTGGATATTACTTCTAGCAAATTAATTGCTTGTATGAACTAAAATGTGATTTTACACCACTAATCTATAGGAATAATAAAACTAAAATTGGACTGTTGTGTACATTCATAAGAAATATCCTATTCATATATGTTAATAGAGTAAATATAGATGATTATAGAAGTATTAACCAGGTCGAAGATCATCTACAAATCATCAAAATATTGATTAATACGATTACATGATACTTGGACTAAATATTAAGAATCTTACAACATTTAATTACAATGCAACACCAGGTTTGTGTCACTACACCACTAAGCTTGTACCCTTGGTGATCTAGGAATTGAAAATACAAAATTCTCCATTGCTTGTTCCATAGTAAAGGACCTAATACAACCCAAAACCCAACCACAAATCCAAGTGCCATACTTACAAAAAACCAATCCACCATATGCCCACCAAAACCCTTGCTCCTTTTGTTTTCAATGTTTGGTTTTACATAATTTATAGTACAATTATCAGTAAGTGGAGGTCCACAAAGCTTGTTTCCAAAAAAACTGGATGCGTTGAGGCTCTGTAACTGAGTGCTTGAAGGGATTCTCCCAATTAAATTGTTGTTCGACAAGTTCAAGAGGCTCAAAAATGTCAAACTTGACATACTTTGAGGAATTTGACCTGAAAGTTGGTTTACAGAGAAATCAATAGATTCTATTGATCTCATAGCACCTATATTCTCCGGGATCCTTCCAGTCAAGACATTAAATGACAAATTCAATGATAGTAGTCTTTGGAGACTAGCCACTTCTTTAGGAATCTCTCCTGATAAATTGTTGTTGGAAAGATCAATAAAATTTACCAGTTGAAGTGTGGTGGAATATTCACGAGATATTCCCTTAATCACAAGCCATGCACTTTCAAAAGGGTTAGAACTAAACTTAATCCACGAATTAAGCAAAAAGAGGGGATCATTTGAATTGTTATTTTTGGCCATCATACTGAAATTGTTAACACATCTAGGTATGCTTCCAAACAGCTTATTATGTGAAAGGTCTAGGATTTGCAGTGAAGTTAGAGCACAAAGTTCTTCTGGTATTTGACCATAGAAATTATTGAAGCGAAGGCTGAGAATCATCAAGCTTGAAAGTCTATGTCCAATCCACAAAGGTATGCTTCCAACAAGCTCATTTTTGCCAATATCAATAGTAATCAAGTATTTACAATTTTTCAACATGGATGGAAATTTTCCAGAGAAACTGTTGTTGTATAGGTGCAAAGACTTAAGATTGATAAGAGATCCAATGGATGGTGGAATAGTACCAGAGAAATTGTTGCTTCCCAAAGTTAAGGCAACCAACCTTTGCCACTTCATCCAACAATTACTTATTTTCCCTGATAAAAGATTTTTTCCAAGATTGAGAAATTCCATATGTTTGGGCTCATTCATCTTGTAACACAAAAAGTGAGAAATAGATCCGGAGAGTGAATTGTTAGAAAGATTAAGGAAGCTCACATTTGAGGATATACAAGGTAATGGACCTGTGAAGTTATTTGAACTCACATCAATTATTGAAGGATAGGACAAAATCAAAGGGATATGTGGAATCTCTCCATAGATTTGATTGTGAGAGATGTTTAGATAACGAAACTGAGAAGACAAGTTCCAAACCGAGGGAGGAACTGCATCTATAATCCCTGTGTTGGATATGTCCAAGGTTGAAAGTTTCTTTTGTGAACACAGCCATGAAGGAAATTTGGGCCCTAAATTCCATGATCCCAAAGCTAAAGAGTTGAGTTGAAAAGGAGGGATCCAATCGAGACTTACATTTAAAGTCAATCGATTCTGAGATGCAAAAAGTGTTTTTAATCTCATTAAGTTGGCAAAATGAACTTCTAACATCACACCCTCCAACATATTTAAACCAATAGTCAAAGACTCTAATTTGGAGAGCAGTCCAAAACTTTGAGGGAGAGTACCGTTAATTTGATTACTCTGAAGGCCCAAGGATCTCAAAGAGGAAAGATTTCCTATAGACCATGGAATTGGACCTGAAATTGAATTATACCCCAAAGAAAGGATGACCAGATTTTTAAATTGCCCAAGTTCATCAGTCAAATGCCCAGACAGTTGAGCACTGTCCAATTTTAAGATCTCTAGTCCATTTGAAACACATACTGATAGACTTTCAAAGATTTCAGATATCTCTTGACTCCATTTGTTGTATGACAATCTAATTTGCCTTAATTTGCAGAGACTACCTAAAGATCTTGGTACCTTTCCTTCAAGTTCATTGGATGACAAGTCTATGCTAATGGCAGATGTTAGGTTTCCAATGGCACTAGAGATTGTACCATGCAAAATATTTTCCCTGAGGTTGAGGAACTCAAGATGACTAAAACTGTACAGCCAATTGGGGATTGAAGAGTTGAAAGCGTTGAAAGATAGGTTGAGGTGCCTAAGTGAAGTCAAATTCTGGAGATGAACAGGGATTGGACCTGGAAACCAATTGGAAGATAGATCAAGAGAAACCAGATTATGAAGACCAAAGACCCAAAACAGAATGGAAGTGTTTTCAAAAAGGTTTTCTGAAAGATGAAGGGTGGTGAGAGATGAAAAATTAATACTACTGGGTATCGGTGGTGGGATGAAACCAGAAAGTGCACAATCTGACAATCGCAACTCTGACAAGGAAGGGAGTTTGTTTATCTCCTGTAGCCAATCAGAGGCTTGGCTAAGGTTTACAGAACTCAAATCAAGGTGTTGTAGTAAAGGAAGACCAGAGAGCCATTGAAGGTTCTTCACATATAAGTTATTATAATAACCTCCAAGATCGAGATAGTGCAAATTAGAGAGATTCCCAAGTTGATGAGGAATCAATCCCTCAAAACTCGCATATGAGAGATTAAGATATCTTAAGCTCCCCATTGAACCGAGGAATTTGGGAATTGGAGTATAATTGAAATAATTGCCACTGAGGTCTAAGTAAATCAAATGCTTCAAATCAAGCAGAGAAGGATTTATCTTACCGCCGAACACTGACCTCTCATAAGCTTCCCATTGGACTTCATCATAAGCTGTAAACTCGTAGTCATCCAGAGGAGGAAAGCTTTTGAGACGGAGTTGGATGACGTGACCGGTAACGTTGTGGCAGAGAACACCGACCCAGTCACAACAATCCACGTCAGATGCGGCAGCCCAAGAGGCAAGGCAGTTAGAAGGATCTGTAAGGTGTTGCTTGAAGTTGAGAAGGGCGTGTCGCTCGCTTTCAATGCAACGAACCTCAGAGTCAGAGCGGGCAGTGCACAAGTTAGGAGGATGAATAGTTAGGAAACAAAGGAGAAGGGTTAAAGTAACAGCTATTTTTATTCTCAACAAGGAACCCTCCTTCTTCATCATCATGCTCATTATAAAAATAAAACTGGTTTATGATTTTATTATGTTTGGTATCAACGGCATAGGACTTATTTATAGGAAGCAGACCCATCCATCCTCTTTCTTTTTTTTTTTTTTTTTTTTGCCTAACCATCCATCCATCTAATTGTATTGTGCTCGAGGAGTTTGTTTGATGCTTTGAATTACAACCACACATTAGGGATTGACTGACCGAGTAAGTCTCCTAGATGGGACCCTCTATTTGTAGGCCTTTCAAGTTCATTTAGAAACATATCAATTTTTTATCTTTATGAAAAGTGCACACATTTTAGACGGTTATTTGATTGGTTAATACTTATACAGTATTTGTATTGAAATTCAACAATCTTTAAAATAGAATATGTCCAATTGTGACTTAAGTCTCTGAGTATTATGGTAGTGATTGTTTAGCAACAAAGTTTTTAAGGTGATAACCTGATAACATCACGGCTTGTATGCTAAAATTATATAATAATAGTAATAATAACTGGATATCGTGTATACTTTACCTGAATCTTACATTTAAATGTCGCAAAGAAAAAAGGGACAAAAGTTTTATGTTATCATAGGCAAATACTCCTCATAGGAATTACAAATACTAGGCCAGATTGAACCATTCTAAGGCTCAAAAGGTGAATTATCATAAATTGATTAATGGGCTGTGTTTGTCAATTCCACCCTCAAATCACAAAACAAATCTATTGCATTGGACCACATGATGATACAATGCTCAAAATTTATAACGTACTAGCTTGTAATTCGTGCTTATGCATGAAAACATTTAATAATAGTGATAATAAGATAGTTTTCTTAGTTAGTTGAGTGAAGTAGTCATCTTAGATTTTCTTTGAGTTTTGACTTATATATATATATATATATTGGAAAGCATGAGCTGTTAAATCGCAAAACACAAGGTTAATTTTATCATCAAGAAAATCAAAAGTTCATGAATGTGCAAGTGTCAAACCTAGCCAAGAACTTTGTTATTCAGTTAGCACCTTATGGTGTTTCAAACAGAGAGTCAAAGACAACTATAGTTTAAATCCTTCCATCTTGATTGTAACTATTTAATTATTAGGAAAAAAAAATTGTCAAAATCTAACATATTGATTTTCTTATTAGTGTATATTTACTGCTTGCACAATTTTCTCATAAAAGACCTAGCTATGATCAAATTCCTTCCCATGCACACTAACATTAAATATACTTAACACAAAAAGTGTAATGTATTTTAGATTGGATTTTGATTCGTTATTTGTGATAAAACCCACTATGTTTACTTGTTTAAACAAGATTTTGATTCATCATTTTTTATAAATCCCATGCACACTAACATTAAATATACTTAACACAAAAAGTGTAATGTATTTTAGACAGGATTTTGATTCGTCATTTGTGATAAATCCCACTATGTTAACTTGTTTAAACATGATTTTGATTCGTCATTTTTTATAAATCCCACTATTTTTACTTGTTTATATAATTTGTGATAGCTATTTCCATTAATTAGTTGATTTGTTGGCTTGTTACTAATTTTAGTGAGGTTACTCAAAAAATGAAGTATTGTCCTAATCAACCGATTGAATTTAGTTGATTACGCTATTATTATATCCAAATGGAACTTTAAAATAAGTAGCATTGAAAAATTCATCAATAATGCATATAGATGGAATAAATTATACCAATATATATATATATATATATTAGTACAAAATAGGTAACAAACTAGTGTCATGGGTAGAATGTATTAAAAGTTAAAAAGAAAGTCTTGTTAGTGTTTGTATCTTGGAAGTCTTCTCTCATGCTTGATACAACTTTCTCAGAAATGTCTAACTAGGAACAAATTTCTTCCCATGTGCGCTAACGTTGAATATACTCTAGTTTTTTCTCCACCTGATAATATAATGTGGAATTGTCATCCAAGTTAATTGAAAATATGTGATGCTCTGGCACAAAATCTTTCCTAATCAAAGCTAGTCAACAAAATTGAACATGACATTAGAATTTCCTATCGTATACAATGGGTTTGTTTGATATTGTGAAATTTCTTTTATCTAGCCATTGAAAAGTCTAGTATGAGGCTGCCTAGTTCCAAAAGTCATGCCTTACTAGTGAACAGTTGAAATGATTCTCTGCTGTAGGCTTCAGTTTTTTTTTTTTTTTTCCATAAAAATTGTTTCAAAACTTTCTTAAAATAGGTTGTCAACAATTTGAACCCAAAAGATAATGCTTAGGCAATTTGTCTTTTGCTCATATTTTTAACATTTTTTTGATCTTGACTAACACCCCCGATCGAGCAATTGGCATAAGGGCAATCACTATTGGAGAGAAATCTTTATCATTCTTCATTGTGCCATTGTGGTGGACCTTATTTATTGGTTAAAGGCTCATATTCTATTTTCATACCTTTGGAATGTCCATTTAAAATACTTTACCTCACTCTCAGCTTCTTCTTTTGATGATTCTCATCTCTTGGCAATAAGATTTTGCTTCTTTTTTTTCTTTTTCTTTTTTCCCGCTTTTTATTCATTGGATCTTTTTGTAATGTTGTAAGTGTACTCAGCTTTTTAAAGGTGCACACCCCTTTCTCAAATATCATTGAAAATGAGGGGGGAAAAAAAAACATTATCAAAAGCATGTCCGCCATTATAGCGAATTTTTTAATTTCGTTACTTGCTATTGCTATTGCTAATGTCCTAGTTGCCTTTTGCTTACTACCATAAGACAATTCAACAATAAATTAGGCCTAAATAAATTAAGCGCTAAAGAATAGAAAACACTACTTATTTTGACTCTCAAAGAAGATAACTTATATCTGTGTGTGTGTTCATCAAAAAAAAAAAAAAAAAAAAAAAAAAAAAAATCTGTGTGAGTGTGAGGGATCTGTTTGACTTTACATAGAGATATAAAAAAAAAAAGTGAAACGGATCTTATGAATTTAATTAAATATTATCAATAAAAATCAAGAAAAGATGTCCAAATATATTATTAAGCAAAAAAAAAAAAAAAAAAGATGGCCAACAATATTAATTTGGGAAAGAGAGAAAAGTAGAAACAAAAATTAATGTCCAAATACCTAATCATTCATCTCCGCACTAAAAAATGGTGACTAGTTGACAAATTGTTTTTTAAAGGGCAGATCATATATTTAGGTTTTTTACCATATAAACAGCATAAGGTTCTACCATCTAGTGCTCTCTTTGAAAAGATAATTGAAATAATCTTTAAAGCCAAAAGATAAAAACAAAAAAATAAAGACTTTTGGTTTCTTTGATTTAATGCTTCAAGACTTTTCTTATTAAACCATAATGATTCTTTGTAAGACTTTTTGTTTTCTTTGATTCAATGTTTCAAGTTAAAAGCTCCTTACACTTCTACTCCTTTATATATATGCGTCCACAACCCTTTAGGGCATCTCATCTCAAATACATCCTAACCAAGATTGATGTCATATATCTTCAACATTTCAATGACACCTACCTAGTTCCAATTTCATCGTTCTATTTAATCTTAACCCGTATGAGTTACCTATAACCAAGGAAGATAACCTCCTTTTTTAATTGAGTGATGACTATGACTTACTGTTTTGATGTTGAGATTAGATGTTGTGAGTTGTGTAAAAGATGTGATTGGCTTCAAATATTTAGATGTTTGGTGTGGGAAAGTTATAGTTATATTTTGTTTTAGAACTAAATAAAAATAGAAAGAGACATTCTAATTGATTATTGATGAGATTAGTTGTTTTATTTATTTATTATGTTTTAAAACTCGTAATTTTTAGGTTCCTTTGTAATTTTTTATAGTTTAGTGCAATATAGTAGCTTTCCCTTAACTAATCCTAAATTAACTCTAAGATTACAATACTTGCTCAACAAATAAGATGAGTGTTAGTGTATAGATTAGGCTAAATTAGCCCATTGGGCTTAGCCCAGTATATTACTTGTACTGCACTCATGTTACTTGTACTACACACATACCTAGCCTATATAAGGCTCTCTTTTGTACATTCTTTTTCACATATCAATATACTAACTATTCAGTCATTCTCTCTCTCTTTATATTGTTAACATGGTATCAGAGCCTTTCCTCTGATTTTTTGGTTCCTGTGGACATCTTCGGCGTTCTTCCACTGCCCTCACCTTCATCCAATAGTCACTGTCAAAAGCGAGTCACCGCCGTCACGCCCATCACCCTAGAACACTCGGATTTCATCAGTTTGTTGATCAAACCGCCAAAGTAAAGGCACACATTGACAAATCTGACAGTCCTGAGCAAAACCCAACCAAGAACAGCCAGAAATCACCTCTCACGCACCTCCACGTGCCGGCTGAAGTTTCTGCTGCTCGATCACGTGCCTCTACGCGCCTACACGCGTCATCCTCCTTTCACACACGCCGGTCACGTGCCTCCACGCGCCTGCTCATTTCTGAGGAGAACCGTCGGCGTACTCATCACATGTCATCATCTGATCATGTATTGGCTACACCATCTCCACAGCCTCTCATTGCTGCATTCACTTCTCCTCCACGAATAAACTCTGGGCATCCCACCTCTCAATCTTCCAAAGGTACTCGCTGTGAGTTTTGCTGTGCTAAAGGCCATAACATCTCAGTTTGTCGCAAACTGCAGAAATTTATGCAACAGCAGAATAAAACTTCTTTTCCTCGAGCAGCTGTTGTATGTCCTTCAGATCCATCGGTTCCTACAGGTCCATATTTAGCTGCCTCACTTATTACGGCTGATATTGAGGCAGTTATTCAACAGGTTTTATCCCGCACTTTCACTGCCCTTTCTGTCACCTCAGGTAAACAACCTTGGTTTTTTGATACTGCATGTTGTAACCATATGACTCCTTATGAATCCCAATTTTCTGATAAGACACCCTTAGAACATCCAATCACCATTTACATTGCGGATGGAACTCCTATGCCTGTTAGTCATAAAGGAACAATCTCTTCTCCTTGTTTATCCCTTAGTGACACTTTTCATATCCCAAAGTTATCCCTTAATTTGCTTTCTGTTGGTCAACTTTGTGAATTAGGCATAGATCTTCTATTTACTAATCATGGTGTGGATGCGCAGGATCCTCAGACTGGTCAAGTACTTGGGACAGGCCATAAGGTTGGTCGCATGTTTGAGGTTCATGACTTCAAGATTCCTTCACAAGTTATTTCTACAGCTGCTACCACTGCCACCTCTTCACTTGATCTATGGCATGCTCATCTTGGTCATCCATCCTTATCTCGTCTTCAGTTGTTAGCTTCTCAAAGTCATTTAGGTTCAGTTCAGTTTCAAAAATTTGATTGTACTTCCTGTCATTTTGGCAAACAAACAAAATTACCTTTTAATAATAGTGACTCGTTTTCTTCTGCACCTTTTGATCTTATACATTTTGATATTTGGGGTCCTACACTAGTTCCCACTGAAGGGGGATCTAGATATTTTGTCATATTTGTGGATGATTTTTCTCGATATACTTTGATTTATCTGCTTTACCATAGGTCTGAACTTGTGTCTATTTACAAAACATTTCATAAAATGATTGAAACATAGTTCAATCGCACCGTCAAAGTTTTTCAATTAGATAATGCTCAAGAATATAATGATAAATCTTTCCTATCCTTTTTAGAAAATCATGGTACACTAAATTACTCAGCGGTCTTGTCCTTACACCACTCAACAAAATGGTCGTGCAGAACGAAAACGTTGTCACATTCTTGATATTGTCCGCACCCTTCTCATTTCTGCCTCTCTTCCTGGGCGCTTTTGGGGTGAGGCTGCACCCACAGCTGTATACACCATTAATCGTATCCCTTCACCAACTACACACAACAAATCACCATTTGAGCTTCTCTATGATCAAACCCCCGACTACTCCTCTCTTTGGGTTTTTGGTTGTGCTTGCTTTGTCTCTCTTCCTCCTCATGAACAAACAAAACTCCAACCTCGTGCTCGTCTCTGTTGTTTCCTTGGTTATGGTGTATCTCAAAAGGGTTTTCGCTGCTATGATCCCATTTCTCATCATCTTTGTGTCTCCCGTCATGTTGAGTTTTGGAAACATCGTCCTTTCACGAGTCTTCAGCAGTTTCCTACATCCTCTTCCTCTGAGTTTCCCATTTTTACTGATCTTTTCCTCCTTCTTTATCCTGAACTTGTGGAGGATTCTTCAACATCAACTGCCTCTCTAGATGACTCATCTCCGGTTCTGTCCCCGGCATATGACCCACTTGTCTTGGATCTTGTGGCACCACCCTCTCTTGAGTCTCCTGATGGTCCTGAATTTCGTTGTTCCACTCGGGTAAGCATTCCTCCCCCTTATCTCTCTGATTATCACTGCGCTTTTGCCCTTGCCACCCTTTATGAACTTCACACCTATCGTGAGGCCCATACTGACCCTCTTTGGCAGCAAGTTATGAACGATGAACTAGATGCCCTTCATAAAAATCACACCTGGGATATGGTTGATTTGCCTCCTGGTCAATCTGTAGTAGGTTGTAGGTGGGTTTACAAGATCAAGACCAAGGCTGATGGATCTGTTGAACGATACAAGGCTCGCCTAGTTGCCAAGGGCTTTACCCAGGAGTATGACATTGACTATGAGGAAACATTTGCTCATGTTGCTTGCCTTACATCTGTCAGATGTCTCATTGCTATGGCTGCTGTTCGCCGTTGGCCACTTTATCAAATGGATGTGAAGAATGCTTTCCTCAATGAAGACCTTCAAGAAGAAATGTACATGCAACCACCCCCTGGCTATCCACACTCAGGCAGTCAAGTTTGTCGCCTTCGCCGTGCTCTTTATGGCCTCAAGCAGGCTCCTCGAGCTTGGTTTGAAAAGTTTAGCTCAGTTGTTGCTCAGCAGGGTTTCACTTCGAGTCCTCATGACACTGCTCTCTTCGTCCGAAGATCCTCTACTGGTATCACTCTTATTCTTCTCTATGTTGATGATATGATTATTACTGGAGATGATTCTGCAGGTATCCGCTCTCTTCAGCACTTCCTTAGTCAGCATTTTGAGATGGAAGATTTGGGCACTCTCAGCTATTTTCTTGGGCTTGAGGTTACCTCATCCTCTGATGGATACTATCTTTCTTAAGCTAAATATGCTTCTAATTTTCTCTCCAAAGCCGGTATCACTAACAGCAAGACTGTTTCCACTCCTTTGGAATACAATACAAAGCTCACACTCTTAGATGGTGAACCTATATCTGATGCTACTCGCTATCATCAGTTGGTTGGTAGTCTGATCTATCTCCCTGTTACTCGTCCGAATATTTCACATACCGTGGGTATGGTTAGTAAGTTCATGGATGCCTCTCGTTCTGTCCACTATGCTGCTGTTCTTCGGATTCTCCGATATGTCAACGGCACACTTTATCATGGTCTACACTACTCCTCTCGGTCTTCTCTTGAGCTTTATGCTTATTCAGTTACCGACTGGGCAGGTGATCCGACTGATTGATACTCTATCACAGGTTTCTGTTTCTTATTGGGTATTTCTCTTATCTCGTGGAGTAGCAAAAAGCAGG
The DNA here is from genome assembly GCA_030445155.1 of Quercus variabilis. Taxonomy (NCBI): domain Eukaryota; kingdom Viridiplantae; phylum Streptophyta; class Magnoliopsida; order Fagales; family Fagaceae; genus Quercus; species Quercus variabilis. Next base: position 1,602,427 of record CP129452.1, read on the forward strand.
ATGTTGTTTCCCGTTCCAGTACTGGGGCTGAGTATCGTGCCCTTGTCGACACCACTTGCGAGCTTGTCTGGCTTCACTGGCTATTAGCTGACATGGATGCTTCACAGCCCACTACTACTCCTCTTTATTGTGACAATCGTAGTGCTATCTACATTACTCATAATGATGTCTTCCACGAACGCACCAAGCACATTGAGATTGACAGTCACATTACTCGCCAGCATCTCAAGAAAGGCAATCTCAAGTTGTTCTCCATCTCATCTGCTGACCAGCCTGCTGATATCTTCACCAAGTCTCACCCGCCTGGTCGTCTTCAAGATCTTATATCTAAACTCCAGTTGGCTTCCTACTTGCCACCTCGAGTTTGAGGGGGGATGTTAGTGTATAGATTAGGCTAAATTAGCTCATTTGGCTTAGCCCAGTATATTACTTGTACTGCGCTCATGTTACTTGTACTGTGCTCATGTTACTTGTACTAGCCTAGCCTATAAAAGACTCTCTTTTGTACATTGTTTTACACATATCAATATACTGACTATTCAGTCATTTTCTCTCTCTTTATATTGTTAACAATAAGGATTATATTGTTTTCTCCGCAATTATATAGATAATGGTTATGTTATGAGTACCTTTTGGGCCATAATATCTATTAATATTTAATTATTTATAATTTGTATAGAATTCCAGTTTTCTTTTTTGCACCCTGTAGAATGCAAATGCAAATGGAAGTGTCACTGTCATGGTTAAAGAAAATATCCAATATTATGAGCTTAATAATACGTAACTAACGTTGAGCGTTCAAAGTCCAAATATAAGACGTATACATCTCTAATAGAGAAAGAGATTATGGTAATAAATTCAGCAAAAAGAAGAAGAGATTATAGGTAATAAACACAATCCACAAGTTTATCAACAAAAAAAAAGACAATCCACAGTAAAACGAAGGGATATAAAGTATGAAAAAAGTATCAATCAAATCATAATCAACCACTTTAAAACTTTCGCAACCAAACCTGTCTCTCAATTTCTCAGTACGGAGATTTCTTAATCTATGTGCCTTTGAAATCTTACGCAGTGGGATTCAATTTTGCTTTCCAGCTTTGTGAATTTTTGCGGTGGGCTTTGCTTGAGGGATAAGGTTGAAACATTGAAATTGACTAAATTCCGTTGAGGATTTAGGCCATGTAGCCAAACGTGAATTGCACCTCACACAAATAAAACCACACCTATATGCCATCATACTTGGAACCCAATTGGATGTGGGTCTGGTCATCACTTGTCATTTATGGGGAGGTCCTACCTTAACTTAGAACTAACTCTATTTATTACCTGTTTAGGTATTTACTGGCCCACTTGAAGTCATAGCAAATACCCATTATTCTCATCAAAAGAAAAAATAGAAAGCAAAGACCCATTATAATAAAATTACGCTCTGATTGTTTCAGCATTAATGTTTTCTGGAAATTGTTCATTTTCCAAAAAGCATTTTTTAGAAAATTGTCTCATTTTCCAGTGTCTGGTAATGACCTTGAAAATGAGTTTAAGAAATTTTTCTAGTGTCTAGTATACAATTTTTTTAAAATACTTATTGTATAATTTAAAACATGTATATTATGTAAACTAACCAATCATTATATATAAAAAATCAAGAATGAATTTAGTTTTCATATTAAAATTTTGACAATAGATACAATCAAAATTAATTAGTTATCAAATTTTCATGATCTCTACCACTCATTGAGCCGCTGATTCAAACACAAATAGCTTCATAGTATCAAGCAATATATTTTTGGTCCAGTATAAACCCCCCAAAAAAAGGGTAATGACCATGAAAAGCAAATGCCTTATTTATTATAATTATTTTTCTAGGATGATTTACACATCAACTTAGTGTTGGGTCCCAAATTATATTATCACAAATGTTAGCAATCCAAAATAATAATCACACACAAGAACATAAAATTTATGCGGAAAACTTTTTCTCTTTGAAGGGAAAAACCACAGAACAAACTTCGAATAATTTCACTATTGTCAAATCAATTACAATAATTCTTGTGTATATCTCACAGCTAAAAAAAAAATCTCTCTTATTTTTCTTTACTCTCTCACACACACACACTAATTATCAATTTCAAAGGCAACACTTTACTCTCTCCTTTTTATTTTCTTTTCCACGCATAGCTATCTCTTAGCTGTCTTCTTTTTCTCTAAGCTGCTTCCTCTTGGCTGCTCTCTTTTCTTTTTATTTCTTGTGCGGCTTCCTCTTTCGTTGCTCTTTCGCATACTCACTTTGTGTCTTCTTGAAGGCGGCAGTTCCTTGCTCTCTCCTTCCTCTTGTGTTCCTCCCAAGCGAAAATCCATTTTCTCTCTCTTGGTTTCATGCTCTATTTTCCCTCTCCCCATAGGGAGGACCCTTCAGCCAAAGCCATCAAATTCTTTGTAACATTGTTTATTTATAAGACTCTTTTACTATTCCCTCTTAGACTAAGAATAGATTACCTCTTTAACAAGGAATCTATTTCCTCTTGGACTAGGAATATATTACCTCTTTAATAAGTAATAGACTTCCTTTCACACCAAGGAATAGTCTTTTCTTCTACAACAAGGAAACCCAAATTAATTTTTTCCTATTCAACTAGGAAACCTAATTGACTTTCCAAGTCATAATCGAAGATATTAAGTAATATAGCCAATGCAGCTGCTAATGGGAGAACCATTCAAATTAGCCGTTTGCTTTGGCCAAGTATGTTTGCTAGAACTTCAATAGAGTCCTCAATTATGGAGGGAGGCTATAGATTTTGGAATTGCCTTATAAGCTTATAGTTTTTCTTTAAAAGTTGATGCCGAATGCTTTGCATACTATGATTGAACAATCAAAATAAAATCTAAATGTCAGAACTCTGTGTCTTTTTTGTAACGAGGGAGAAACATTGGATAATTTGTTTATTGGTGGCAAGATAGCTTATATAAGTTGCGCAGTTCAGATCATTCTTAACTTTCCAAGTGGAAAATTTGGAACCTAGATCCATCAATGCTTGGATTTGTTGTTAGCTTGTGAGTGAATTGATTAATCAAGGGGGTGACAATTTTTGTGATTTTTCTAGCTAAGTTATGATCCATCTGAAAATGTAGAAGCAGCTGCTATAGAGGATGAAGCTACTACTGTAGTTAAGGTACTAATCTCCAATAAATTTTGTGTTTCTGAGTGAAGGTAAACAGATACAAGAGAGAGAAATGGGTTTTCATATAAGCAGAGCTGCATGTGAGTTTAGGATGTGTCTTGGTTGATAGCTCAATATACTTGTGGATGGCTGTAAGCAAAGGAGTGGTAAAAATGGAAATGAGCAAGTTTGTTGGAAAAAACAGTGATGGCAAGAGGATGATGGCAGATGGCTGGTCCCCATAGTTGGGACAGTGACAAGCAAAACTGTTCTTATTTATCTCACAATTAGAGAGGCTTTGTTGATATTCCATCTGCGGGGGTTTCTAGAATTAATGGGTGGTGCAAAACCAGGCAGCATTTCACTGGTTAGTCCACGGAAAAGTTTAATATAATATAATATTTTAATTTTTTTTATAAATATGAAAATTAAAAATTGTGATAGTTATTATTTGAAATTATTTAGTTATTATTTATTTTTTATAATAATTTTATTTATTTATTTATCTAAGTGTATGTGTGTGTGAAGCTTCCTTCTAGAGACTTGAACCCGGGCCCTTACCCCTCATACCTCACAATCACTTATACTTATAGAGTGACCATCGCACCAAGGGTGTGCAGTGGTATTTGAAATTTATTATAATTGTATTTGTGTATAGAATTATATATTCTAGCATTATAATATATTTATTATGATTTTTTTTTTTGGTATATGAAATTATAAAGTTTAATATTTTAAAAAATGATGTACCAAGATTTTAATGGATGGCTTAAATATAGAATAAAATTTAAATACAAAATTTTTAAAAACTATATTAAAATAATTATGGGAAAAATTATGAGTCTAAAAAACTGACAATAGTATAAGATCAACCAAGAAGTCACAAACAGTCAAATTTATATAGATAATAATTTTTTTTTTTTTATTTACAAAATTTGCGAATCTTACTATTCTTCTCTATATACTACATAGTATATACAATCGTATAGACTAAGAATGTTAAGACAAAAGCTACAAACGACAGGTCGTGTTAAATTATTTTTTTTCTTGTGCTGCAAGTCGTGTTATAACCTTCAAAGTTCATCACTAAGCTATAAGTCGTACAGTATTTATTACATGTGACATTTAGCATAAACTCAAAAGTCGTCAGGTCGTTAATTTGTTTAAAATTCTGTTAAAGATGACTGGTTTTCCGTTTTAGAGTTTGTTACATTTCAGTTTTGGTTTCCCGCCTTTTCTTTTCGACTTGTGTCTGTATAAGTATAAATACCAAAGGTCATTTCTGTAATTAAGTATGGAATGCATTTTACAATTTCTCATATAGAAAATATCTCTCTGTTTTTCATTTACCTTTCCATATTTTGCTTCCCCTGCTCTGCTCTACTCGGTTTTCTTTTCAGTAAAAAGTATACTTGTCTATCATTTTTTTTTTCAAACAAAAAAGAAAGGACTAAAAGTCTAAAGCCACACACTTTAGCCCATTAGAGCTAGAGCCTTATTAGTCCCTTTGGTCTCATCCCAAGCCACACACTTTAGCCCAATTGGGCTAGTCCAAAAAGCTAACCCAATTAGATAATTAGTTATTTATTTAATAAGAGTTATTATATAAAATAACCACCAAGGTAGTTAAAACGTTCGTATGATTAAAAGGAAGAAAAAATAGTTTTTCTCTACAAAATCTTGAAAATACACTTTTCCAAAGGAAAATCAACGTATACAAGAACTGATTGAGAGACAACTCATCTTGGGCACCATGTGGAATTGGGATGAAGATTAAAGGTATTCTCAATCTTGTTTTTGAATTTTACTGCACCAAGGTACACTTTCTCTTCTTTGTTCTAGAATTCAAGGTTACATGTTATCTATCATGAATGAAGTGGATCCTTTTGTTGTTTCCGTTGGGGTTTTTGAATGAGATGCAAAACCAGTTTTTCCAACAGATAGAACTTGCACGCTAACATTGAATATACTCTAGTTTTTTCTACATCTGACAATATATTGTGGAAATTGTCATCCAAGTTAATTGAAAATGTGTGATGCTCTGGCACAAAATCTTTTCTAATCAATACTAGTCAACAAAATTCAACATGACATTAGAATTTCCAATCGTATATAGTGGGTTTGTTTGATATTGTGAAATTTCTTTATCTAGCCATTGAAAAGTCTAGTTTGAGTCTGCCCAGTTCCAAAAGTCAAATACTTTACTAGTGAAGAGTTGAAATGATTATTAACCAAAATTGTGCTTATTTTAGGACCAAAATTGAGATGATCAAGAACCATTTTATGAACGTGTCATGGATATGAGCCAATTTTTTGATGTTAGGTAGTAATGGCCTCCTGTCGTGAATTCATTTATGGCACTATTTGTGGTTTAACCTAATTTCAACATTCCCTCGAAAATGAAGTTTCTCTATCTCAAAAAAAAAAAAAAAAAAAAAATGCAGGGATTGCATAATTTTTTGATGTTATACATTATGAGGATTGAGGACAAACTTCCCATGTTTTCATGATTGAATTATCAACAAAAAAAAAAAAATCCTTCTGCATGAATCTTTTAGTTAGAAAGAGTTAGGACTAATTGGAGACTACCTTACTTAAAAATATTCATTTTTAAGTTGATATCATGAGATACTTTGTAGGCAAGGATATTATTATTATTCATCAACTACTAATCAAAATAAGTTAGACACATAAGTTATAGGTTACAACTTAATTATTATTATTTTTTTTAATAACAACTACTTAATTAGTTGATTTGTTGGCTTGTTACTAATTTTAGTGAGGTTACTCAAAAAATGAAGTATTGTCCTAATCAACCGATTGAATTTAGTTGATTACGCTATTATTATATCCAAATGGAACTTTAAAATAAGTAGCATTGAAAAATTCATCAATAATGCATATAGATGGAATAAATTATACCAATATATATATATATATATATATATATATATATTAGTACAAAATAGGTAACAAACTAGTGTCATGGGTAGAATGTATTAAAAGTTAAAAAGAAAGTCTTGTTAGTGTTTGTATCTTGGAAGTCTTCTCTCATGCTTGATACAACTTTCTCAGAAATGTCTAACTAGGAACAAATTTCTTCCCATGTGCCCTAACGTTGAATATACTCTAGTTTTTTCTCCACCTGATAATATAATGTGGAAATTGTCATCCAAGTTAATTGAAAATATGTGATGCTCTGGCACAAAATCTTTCCTAATCAAACCTAGTCAACAAAATTGAACATGACATTAGAATTTCCTATCGTATACAATGGGTTTGTTTGATATTGTGAAATTTCTTTTATCTAGCCATTGAAAAGTCTAGTATGAGGCTGCCTAGTTCCAAAAGTCATGCCTTACTAGTGAACAGTTGAAATGATTCTCTGCTGTAGGCTTCAGTTTTTTTTTTTTTTTTCCATAAAAATTGTTTCAAAACTTTCTTAAAATAGGTTGTCAACAATTTGAACCCAAAAGATAATGCTTAGGCAATTTGTCTTTTGCTCATATTTTTAACATTTTTTTGATCTTGACTGACACCCCCGATCGAGCAATTGGCATGAGGGCAATCACTATTGGAGAGAAATCTTTATCATTCTTCATTGTGCCATTGTGGTGGACCTTATTTATTGGTTAAAGGCTCATATTCTATTTTCATACCTTTGGAATGTCCATTTAAAATACTTTAGCTCACTCTCAGCTTCTTCTTTTGATGATTCTCATCTCTTGGCAATAAGATTTTGCTTCTTTTTTTTTTTTTTCTTTTTTTTTTCCCCCCTTTTTATTCATTGGATCTTTTTGTAATGTTGTAAGTGTACTCAGCTTTTTAAAGGTGCACACCCCTTTCTCAAATATCATTGAAAATGTGGAAAAAAAAAAAAAAACATTATCAAAAGCATGTCGGCCATTATAGCGAATTTTTTAATTTCGTTACTTGCTATTGCTATTGCTAATGTCCTAGTTGCCTTTTGCTTACTACCATAAGACAATTCAACAATAAATTAGGCCTAAATAAATTAAGCGCTAAAGAATAGAAAATACTACTTATTTTGACTCTCAAAGAAGATAACTTATATCTGTGTGTGTTCATCAAAAAAAAAAAAAAAAAAAAAAAAAATCTGTGTGAGTGTGAGGGATCTGTTTGACTTTACATAGAGATATAAAAAAAAAAAAAAGTGAAACGGATCTTATGAATTTAATTAAATATTATCAATAAAAATCAAGAAAAGATGTCCAAATATATTATTAAGCAAAAAAAAAAAAAAAAAAAAAAAGATGGCCAACAATATTAATTTGGGAAAGAGAGAAAAGTAGAAACAAAAATTAATGTCCAAATACCTAATCATTCATCTCCGCACTAAAAAATGGTGACTAGTTGACAAATTGTTTTTTAAAGGGCAGATCATATATTTAGGTTTTTTACCTTATAAGCAGCATGAGGTTTTACCATCTAGTGCTCTCTTTGAAAAGATAATTGAAATAATCTTTAAAGCCAAAAGATAAAAACAAAAAAATAAAGACTTTTGGTTTCTTTGATTTAATGCTTCAACACTTTTCTTATTAAACAATAATGATTCTTTGTAAGACTTTTTGTTTTCTTTGATCTAATGTTTCAAGCTAAAAGCTTCTTGCACTTCTACTCCTTTATATATATGCGTCCACAACCCTTTAGGGCATCTCATCTCAAATACATCCTAACCAAGATTGATGTCATATATCTTCAACATTTCAATGACACCTCCCTAGTTCCAATTTCGTTAATCTTAACCCGTATGAGTTACCTATAACCAAGGAAGATAACCTCCTTTTTTAATTGAGTGATGACTATGACTTATTGTTTTGATGTTGAGATTAGATGTTGTGAGTTGTGTAAAAGATGTGATTGGCTTCAGATATTTAGACGTTTGGTGTGGGAAAGTTATAGTTATATTTTGTTTTAGAACTAAATAAAAATAGAAAGAGACATTCTAATTGATTATTGATGAGATTAGTTGTTTTTTATTTATTTATTATATTTTAAAACTCGTAATTTTTAGGTTCCTTTGTAATTTTTTATAGTTTAGTGCAATATAGTAGCTTTCCCTTAACTAAACCTAAATTAACTCTAAGATTACAATACTTGCTCAACAAATAAGATGAGTGTTAGTGTATAGATTAGGCTAAATTAGCCCATTGGGCTTAGTCCAATATATTACTTGTACTGCACTCATGTTACTTGTACTACACACATACCTAGCCTATATAAGGCTCTTTTTTGTACATTGTTTTACAAAAATCAATATACTGACTATTCAGTAATTCTCTCTCTCTTTATATTGTTAACATGGTATTAGAGCCTTTCCTCTGATTTTTTGGTTCCTGTGGACATCTCCGGCGTTCTTCTACTACCCTCGCCTTCATCCAGTAGTCACTGTCAGAAATGAGTTACCGCCGTCACGCCCATAACCCTAGAACACTCGGATTTCGTCAGTTTGTTGATCAAACCGCCAAAGTAAAGGCACACATTGACAAATCTGACAGTCCCAAGCAAAACCTAACCAAGAACGGCCAAAAATCACCTCTCACGCGCCTCCACGCGCCGGCTGAAGTTTTTGCTGCTCGATCACGTGCCTTTACGCGCCTCCACGGGCCTACACGCGCCGTCCTCCTTTCACACACACCGGTCACACGCCTCCACGCACCTGCTCCGTATCGTGTCTTGCCACGTCAGCCCTAGGGTGATGTCACTCAGCCACGTCAGCATCAACTGTTGACCATTGACTTGAACGTTGACTTTGATCAAAGTCAAAAATTTTCAACAGGACCTGTCTTGCTCAGTTTTTCACGTAGATTCCGATTTTGGGCTCCGTTTCTGCATTTGAGGTCTCTAAATCTCATTTTTTGGTCATTTTCTTCATTATGGCTCAACAAAATGAAGGAGATATCATACGTCCTATCACCATCATGTTGGATGGTCCTACTAGCTATCATGCATGGTCTTAGAATATAACTGTTTTTCTCAAGGGTCGTAAACTGTGGAGATATATGACTGGTTCAATTCCTAAGCCAGTACCAAACCCTAAGTCCAAAGTCACAGCTATTGAAAAGTCTTCCACGACTACTGTTACAACAGATAATTATGAAGATCGCCTAGAGGAATGGGAGAGTATTCAGAGTAAGATCTTGTCTTGGTTTATCAATACCTCTATTCCGTCCATTCATAATCTTCTTCCTCGTCTTGAGACTGCTGAGGTGTTGACACCCCATTTTGCAACCCGCATTTAACCTCACATGGAGGGTAAAATGGTACTTTCACTTTAAAAATATGCATCTTGATTCTAGCCATTAGATCATTGAACTCATTTCACCAAAATGATCTTGATGTTGTAACGATCAAATCGACTGGTCATAAACCCTAATCGGACCATTAGATTGAAAGTTATCATCAAATCAAGTTTTAATGGCTAAGATGTACTATCACAAATTGAGTCCAACTATATGTGATTATGAACAATTGATTTCAATTGGTTATAGATGTAATCAATTTGAGAACAATGACGTGGCATAATTTAATTGGTTAGGACTACATTTTATGGTGAGGCTGCATACACCTAATTAATTAGAGAGTTAAACATTAATTATTCAATGAGTAATTTGTGTAATTATATTTTAATTAGAGTAAATTGGGAACCAATTAATTCTGAAATGGGAGTGATTGGAGCCATTTAATGTTAATTGGGAGCTAATTTGGGACCTATTAATGTTAATTGTGCTGAAACCATTTTCTAACAAATGACCTCTGCTTACTATTTCATCAATATCTCTCAGAATATTTTGAATCTGTGAATGAGGTTAATTTTTCCAGAAATTAGACATCCGGGGCTTCAATTTGAGCATAAGAACGAGACAATTCCGATCAAAATTGGGTTAGATATGATTTTTCGAAGTTAGCTCTACAAGCTGTTACAGCAGCTACAGGAAAACCGAATTTTGGCTTGCTCCCCACTCCCACCAATCTCTCCATTTAATGCACCAGATTTTTTCCAAGGCTAAAATGAGGTCTAGGTTCATAATCATTGTCAACCCTCATTAAATGACCTTCTATTCATATTCTCTCCACTACCACTATATAAACCCCCTCCCTCCTTCATTCCAAGACACCAAAAAATCCCCTTTCTTCTCCTCTCTTGAGTTCTAGTGAAGTAGAGTAGTCTTGTCATATCTTAGTCTTCCTGAGACTCAAGATATTGAGTGAGACTCACTCTTCCTCTCCTAGTTTTTCTTTTTTCCTCTACCCTTAGGACCTCCACCAAGAGTCTCCTCCTCCACCGTATGAATCTTACATGAAGGTATAATCCATTTCCCTAACTTGTTTATTGTGTTGCCATGATTAGAATTTAGGATTAAAGCATGATAGTGATTATTTAAATTTTGAATGTTCTTAAATGTTCTTATGCGTTCTTTACATGTTCTTGATTGTTCATCACATGTTCATGCATATCACTAGTTTTGATCTTAAATTTACATCAAAAATATGAAAAACATGTTTGTTTCATAATTCTTTCAAATCCTTGAATCTAGATTATCACCATTCACACACATTCACTAGAATTTTATTTTTCAATCCAAATGCAATGTTTAACAAATTGAATTAGGGTTTATCACATGCACACACTTTAAATTCAACATGCAAATTGATAGATAACATATTGGATGATATGACATGAATGTTGGCCACCATAGTCTAGAAGACCGGTTTCACCGAGCAAGGTGGGTGCCTAACATCTTCCCACCTTGTAACATAGCCTCCGAACTTAGATCAAGGGTTAGTAGATTAAGTGCTTATCCTTATAATTTTCAATTTCTAGATTGTAACTTGGAAACAAAGCCATGTACCCTATCTTAGATTGTATCTAGGACCAAAGCTGTGTAATTTCCTATTTCAATGTAAATTCAATTTCAAATTAATAAAATGACGAATTTTTCAATTATGGTTTTCTTATTTATTCCAAAAATTAAATAAGTGGCGACTCCATTGTAAAACCCTTAATCTAAAGGGGAAAATATAACTAGTCGAACCTCCATTTTGAGAAGTAATAACACGGCTCCACCCATTCACGTGGATTTGGCACAACATTCATTAAAACGGGCCGGGGGCGCGGTCTCTCACATGAGGCTGCTTGGAAGTTTTTGGCCGATCGCTATAATTGTACTAATGATTCAAGCTTGGAGTTCCACATTGAATTAAAATTTTATCAAATGCACCAAGAGACAGGTCAGTCTATTTCTGATTTTTATTCTCAGACTTCTATTATGTGGGAACAACTCTCTGCTACAGATCCTCCAGTAGTGTGTTCTAAGGACATTGAGCTCTTTGTCAAATATCGGGATCACCGTAGATTTATGCACTTCATGATGGGTTTGCGTGAGGATTTTGAGCCTACTAGGGCTTCTCTACTTAGTTGGTCTCCTACTCCTTCTCTTGATGCTGCAGTCAAGGGGCTCATTTCTGAGGAGAACCGTCGGCCTACTCATCACATGTCATCATCTGATCATGTATTGCCTACACCATCTCCACAGCCTCTCATTGCTGCATTCACTGCTTCTCCACGAATAAACTCTGGGCATCCCACCTCTCAGTCTTCCAAAGGTACTCGCTGCGAGTTTTGCCGTGCTAAAGGCCATGACATCTCAGTTTGTCACAAACTGCAGAAATTTATGCAAGAGCAAAATAAAGCTTCTCTTCCTCGAGCAGCTGCTGTATGTCCTTCTGATCCATCGGTTCCTACAGGTCCATCTTTAGCTTCCTCACTTACTACGGCTGATATTGAGGCAGTTATTCAACAGGTTTTATCTCGCACTTCCATTTCCCTTTCTGTCACCTCAAGTAAACAACCTTGGTTTTTTTATACTGCATGTTGTAACCATATGACTCCTTATGAATCTCAATTTTTTGATAAAGCACCTTTAGAACATCCAATCACCATTTACACTGCTGATGGAACTCCTATGTCTGTTAGTCATAAAGGAACAATCTCTTCTCCTTGTTTATCCCTTAGTGACACTTTTCATATCCCAAAGTTATCCCTCAATTTGCTTTCTGTTGGTCAACTTTATGAATTAGGTGTAGATCTTCTATTTACTAATCATGGTGTGGATGTGTAAGATCCCCGGACTGGTCAAGTGCTTGTGACAGGCCGTAAGGTTGGTCGCATGTTTGAGGTTCATGACTTGAAGATTCCTTCACAAGTTATTTCTACAGCTGCTACCACTGCCACCTCTTCACCTGATCTGTGGCATGCTCATCTTGGTCATCCATCCTTATCTCGTCTTCAGTTGTTAGCTTCTCAAGGTCATTTAGGTTCAGTTCCGTTTCAAAAATTTGATTGTACTTCTTGTCATTTTGGTAAACAAACAAAATTACCTTTTAATAATAGTGACTCATTTTTTTCTGCACCTTTTGATCTTATACATTCTGATATTTGGGGTTCTGCACCTGTTCCCACTGAGGGGGGATCTAGATATTTTTTCATATTTGTGGATGATTTTTCTCGATATACTTGGATTTATCTACTTCATTATAGGTCTGAACTTGTGTCTATTTACCAAACATTTCATAAAATGATTGAAACACAGTTCAATCGCACCGTCAAAGTTTTTCGATCAGATAATGTTCAAGAATATAATGATAAATCTTTCCTATCCTTTTTAGACAATCATGGTACACTAAATTACTCAGCGGTCTTGTCCTTACACCTTTCAACAAAATGGTCATGCAAAATGAAAACATCGTCACATTCTTGATGTTGTCCGCACCCTTCTCATTTCTGCCTCTCTTTCTGGGCGCTTTTGGGATGAGGCTGCACTCACAGCTGTATACACCATTAATCGTATCCCTTCACCAACTACACACAACAAATTACCATTTGAGCTTTTCTATGATTAAACCCCCGACTACTCCTCTCTTCGGGTTTTTGGTTGTGCTTGCTTTGTCTCTCTTCCTCCTCATGAACAAACAAAACTCCAACCTCATGCTCGTCTCTGTTGTTTCCTTGGTTATGGTGTATCTCAAAAGGGGTTTCGCAGCTATGATCCCAATTCTCATCGTCTTCGTGTCTCCCGTCATGTTGAGTTTTAGGAACATCATCCTTTCACGAGTCTTCAGCAGTTTCCTACATCCTCTTCCTCTGAGTCTCCCATTTTTACTGATCTTTTCCTCCCTCTTTATCCTGAACTTGTGAAGGATTCTTCAATATCGACTGCCTTTCCAGACGACTCATTTTCGGTTCTGTCCCCGGCATATGACCCGCCTGTCTTAGATCCTGTGGCACCACCCTCTCCTGAGTCTCCTAATGGTCCTGAATTTCGTTGTTCCACTCGGGTAAGCATTCCTCCCCCTTATCTCTCTGATTATCACTGCTCTTTTGCCCTTGCCACCCTCTATGAACCTCAAACCTATCGTGAGGCCTATACTGACCCTCTTTGGTAACAAGTTATGAACGATGAACTAGATGCCCTTTATAAAAATCACACTTGGGATATGGTTGATTTGCCTCTTGGTCAGTCTGTAGTAGGTTGTAGGTGGGTTTACAAGATCAAGACCAAGGCTGATGGATCTGTTAAACGATACAAGGCTCGCCTAGTTGCCAAGGGCTTTACCCAAGAGTATGGCATTGACTATGAGGAAACACTTGCTCATGTTGCTTGCCTTACATCTGTCAAATGTCTCATTGCTGTGGCTGCTGTTCGCCATTGGCCACTTTATCAAATGGATATGAAGAATGCTTTCCTCAATGAAGACCTTCAAGAAGAAATGTACATGCAACCACCCCCTGGCTATCCACACTCAGGCAGTCAAGTTTGTTGCCTTCGCCGTGCTCTTTATGGCCTCAAGCAGGCTTTGCAAGCTTGGTTTGAAAAGTTTAACTCAGTTGTTGCTCAGCAGGGTTTCACTTTGAGTCCTCATGACACTGCTCTCTTCGTCCGAAGATCCTCTGCTGGTATCACTCTTATTCTTCTCTATGTTGATGATATGATTATTACTGGAGATAATTCTACAAATATCCGCTCTCTTCAGCATTTCCTTAGTCAACATTTTGAGATGAAAGATTTGGATACTCTCAGCTATTTTCTTGGGCTTGAGGTTACCTCATCCTCTGATGGATACTATCTTTCTCAAGCTAAATATGCTTCTGATTTTCTCTCTAAAGCCGGTATCACTGACAACAAGACTGTTTCCACTCCTTTGGAATACAATGCAAAGCTCACACCCTTAGATGGTGAACCTATATCTGATGCTACTCACTATCGTCAGTTGGTTGATAGTCTGATCTATCTCACTGTTACTCATCTGAATATTTCACATGCCGTGGGTATGGTTAGTAAGTTCATGGATGCCCCTCGTTCTGTCCACTATGCTACTGTTCTTCAGATTCTCCGATATGTCAATAGCATACTTTATCATGGTCTACACTACTCCTCTTGGTCTTCTCTTGAGCTTCATGCTTATTCAGTAACGGACTGGGCAGGTGATCCGACTGATCGATGCTCTATCACAGGTTTCTGTTTCCTATTGGGTACTTCTCTTGTCTCGTGGTGTAGCAAAAAGCAGGTTGTTGTTTCCCGTTCCAGTGCTGAGGCTGAGTATCGTGCCATTGCCAACACCACCTGCGAGCTTGTCTGGCTTCATTGGCTCTTGGCTGACATAGATGCTTCACAGCCCACTACTACTCCTCTTTATTGTGACAATCGTAGTGCTATCTACATTGCTCATAATAATATCTTCCACGAATGCACCAAGCACATTGAGATCGACTGTCACATTACTCGCCAGCATCTCAAGAAAAGCAATCTCAAGTTGTTCTCCGTCTCATCTGCTAACCAGCCTGCTGATATCTTCACCAAGTCTCACCCGCCTGGTCGTCTTCGAGATCTTATATCCAAACTCCAGTTAGCTTCCTCCTTGCCACCTCGAGTTTGAGGAGGAATGTTAGTGTATAGATTAGGCTAAATTAGCCCATTTGGCTTAGCCCAGTATATTACTTGTACTGTGCTCATGTTACTTGTATTACACTCATGTTACTTGTACTAGCCTAGCCTATATAAAGCTCTCTTTTGTACATTGTTTTACACATATTAATATACTGACTATTTAGTCATTCTTTCTCTCTTTATATTGTTAACAATGAGGATTATATTGTTTGCTCCGCAATTATATAGATAATGGTTATGTTATGAGTACCTTTTGGGCCATAATATCTATTAATATTTAATTATTTATAATTTGTATAGAATTCCAGTTTTCTTTTTTGCACCCTGTAGAATGCAAATGCAAATGCAAAGTGTCACTGTCATGGTTAAAGAATATATCCAATATTATGAGCTTAATAATAAGTAACTAACTTTGAGCGTTCAAAGTCCAAATATAAGACGTATACATCTCTAATAGAGAAAGAGATTATGGTAATAAATTCAGCAAAAAGAAGAAGAGATTATAGGTAATAAACACAATCCACAAGTTTATCAACAAAAAAAAGACAATCCACAGTAAAACGAAAGGATATAAAGTATGTAAAAAGTATCAATCAAATTATAATCAACCACTTGAAAACTTTCGCAACCAAACCTGTCTCTCAATTTCTCAGTACGGAGATTTCTTAATCTATGTGCCTTTGAATCTTACGCAGTGGGATTCAATTTTGCTTTCCAGCTTTGTGAATTTTTGCGTTGGGCTTTGCTTGAGGGAGAAGGTTGAAACATTGAAATTGACTAAATTCCGGTGAGGATTTAGGCCATGTAGCCAAACGTGAATTGCACCTCACACAAATAAAACCACACCTATATGCCATCATACTTGGAACCCAATTGGATGTGGGTCTGGTCATCACTTGTCATTTATGTGGAGGTCCTACCTTAACTTAGAAATAACTCTATTTATTACCTGTTTAGGTATTTACTGGCTCACTTGAAGTCTTAGCAAATACCCATTATTCTCATCAAAAGAAAAAATAGGAAGCAAAGACCCATTATAATAAAATTACGCTTTGATTGTTTCAGCATTAATGTTTTCTGGAAAATTGTTCATTTTCCAAAAAGCATTTTTTAGAAAATTGTCTCATTTTCCAGTGTTTGATAACGACCTTGAAAATGAGCTTAAGAAATTTTTCTAGTGTTTGGTATACAATTTTTTTTAAATACTTATTGTATAATTTAAAACATGTATATTATGTAAACTAACTAATGCAATCATTATATATAAAAAATCAAAAATGAATTTGGTTTTCATATTAAAATTTTGACAATAGATACAATCAAAATTAATTAGTTGTCAAATTTTCATGATCTCTACTACTCACTGAGCCGCTAATTCAAACACAAATAGCTTCATAGTATCAAGCAATATATTTTTGGTCCAATATAAACCCCCCAAAAAAAGGGTAATGGCCATGAAAAGCAAATGCCTTATTTATTATAATTATTTTTCTAGGATGATTTACACATCAACTTAGTGTTGGGTCCCAAATTATATTATCACAAATATTAGCAATCCAAAATAATAATCACACACAAAAACATAAAATTTACTTGGAAAACTTTTTCTCTTTGAAGGGAAAAACTACAGGACAAACTCCGAATAATTTCACTATTGTCAAATCAATTACAATAATTCTTGTGTATATCTCACGGCTAAAAAAAAATCTCTCTTATTTTTCTTTACTCTCTCACACACACACACTAATTATCAATTTCAAAGGCAACACTTTACTCTCTCCTTTTTATTTTCTTCTCCACGCATAGCTCTCTCTTGGCTGTCTTCTTTTTCTCTAAGCAGCTTCCTCTTGGCTGCTCTCTTTTCTTTTTATTTCTTGTGCAGCTTCCTCTTTCGTTGCTCTTGCACATATTCTCTTTGTGTCTTCTTGAAGGCGGCAATTCCTTGCTCTCTCCTTCCTCTTGTGTTCCTCCCAAGCGAAAATCCATTTTCTCTCTCTTGGTTTCATGCTCTATTTTCCCTCTCCCCATATGGAGGACCCTTCAGCCAAAACCATCAAATTCTTTGTAACATTGTTTATTTATAAGACTCTTTTACTATTCCCTCTTAGACTAAGAATAGATTACCTCTTTAACAAGGAATCTATTTCCTCTTGGACTAGGAATATATTACCTCTTTAATAAGGAATAGACTTCCTTTCACACCAAAGAATAGTCTTTTCTTCTACAATAAGGAAACCCAAATTAATTTTTCCTTATTCAACTAGGAAACCTAATTGACTTTCCAAGTCATAATCGAAGATATTAAGTAATATAGCCAATGCAGCCGCTAATGGGAGAACCATTCAAATTAACCGTTTGCTTTGGCCAAGTATGTTTGCTAGAACTTCAATAGAGTCCTCAATTATGGAGGGAGGCTATAGATTTTGGAATTGCCTTATAAGCTTATAGTTTTTCTTTAAAAGTTGATCCCGAATGTTTTGCATACTATGATTGAACAATCAAAATAAAATCTAAATGTTAGAACTCTGTCTTTTTTGTAATAAGGGAGAAACATTGGATAATTTGTTTACTGGTGGCAAGATAGCTTATATAAGTTGCGCAGTTCAGATCATTCTTAACTTTCCAAGTGGAAAATTTGGAACCTAGATCCAGCAATGCTTGGATTTGTTGTTAGCTTGCGACTTGCGAGTGAATTGATTAATCAAGGGGGTGACAATTTTTGTGATTTTTCTAGCTACGTTATGATCCATCTGAAAATGTAGAAGCAGCTGCTATAGAGGATGAAGCTACTACTGTAGTTAAGGTACTAATCTCCGATAAATTTTGTGTTTCTGAGTGCAGGTAAACAGATACATGAGAGAGAAATGGTTTTTCATATAAGTAGAGCTGCATGTGAGTTTAGGATGTGTCTTGGTTGATAGCTCAATATACTTGTGGATGGCTGTAAGCGAAGGAGTGGTAAAAATGGAAATGAGCAAGTTTTGTTGGAAAAAACAGTGATGGCAAGAGGATGATGGCAGATGGCTGGTCCCCATAGTTGGGACAGTGACAAGCAAAACTGTTCTTATTTATCTCACAATTAGAGAGGCTTTGTTGATATTCCATCTGCGGGGGTTTCTAGAATTAATGGGTGGTGCAAAACCAAGCAGCATTTCACTAGTTAGTCCACGGAAAAGTTTAATATAATATAATATTTTAATTTTTTTTATAAATATGAAAATTAAAAATTGTGATAGTTATTATTTGAAATTATTTATTTATTTATTTTTTACAAGATAGAATTCTACTCTAACCTAATCTAAGTGTATATGTGTGTGAAACTCCCTCCTAGAGACTTGAACCCGAACCCTTGCCCCCCACACCTCACAATCACTTATACTTATGGAGTGACTATCGCACCAAAGGTGTGCGGTGGTATTTGAAATTTATTATAATTGTATTT
The DNA here is from genome assembly GCA_030445155.1 of Quercus variabilis. Lineage (NCBI taxonomy): Eukaryota > Viridiplantae > Streptophyta > Magnoliopsida > Fagales > Fagaceae > Quercus > Quercus variabilis. The sequence continues at coordinate 1,620,999 of CP129452.1, forward strand.
GTGTATAAAATTATATATTCTAGCATTATAATATATTTATCATGATTTTTTTTTTTTGGTATATGAAATTATAAAGTTTAATATTTTAAAAAATGATGTACCAAGATTTTAATGGATGGCTTAAATATAGAATAAAATTTAAATACAAAATTTTTAAAAACTATATTAAAATAATTATGGGAAAAATTATGAGTCTAAAAAACTGACAACAGTATAAGATCAACTAAGAAGTCACAAACAGTCAAATTTATATAGATAATAATTTTTTTTTTTTTTAATTTACAAAATTTGCGGAATCTTACTATTCTGCTCTATATACTACATAGTATATACAATCGTATAGACTAAGAATGTTAAGAGACAAAAGCTGCAAACGACAGGTCGTGTTAAATTATTTTTTTTCTTGTGCTGCAAGTCGTGTTATAACCTTCAGAGTTCATCACTAAGCTATAAGTCGTACAGTATTTATTACATGTGACATTTAGCATAAACTCAGAAGTCGTCAGGTCGTTAATTTGTTAAAAATTCTGTTAAAGATGACCGGTTTTCCGTTTTAGAGTTTGTTACATTTCAGTTTTGGTTTCCCGCCTTTTCTTTTCGACTTGTGTCTGTATAAGTATAAATACCAAAGGTCATTTCTGTGATTAAGTATGGAATGCATTTTACAATTTCTCATATAGAAAATATCTCTCTGTTTTTCATTTACCTTTCCATATTTTGCTTCCACTGCTCTGCTCTACTCGGTTTTCTTTTCAGTAAAAAGTATACTTGTCTATCATTTTTTTTTCAAACAAAAGAGAAAGGACTAAAAGTCTAAAGCCAAGAGAATTACTATTTAGTAAGCTAAAAAACACCAAGTAATCTTGGTCTGTGGCAACAACAATTACGCGGTAGTGCCACAATTTTAAAGAATAACAAGACACTCTTAAGTCCTAACCAATTACATGAGGTGTTACATATTCCCAATTTCCCATCTGCTTCTAGTTATGGTTCACCTCTATGGGATATAAAAACTTGGTAATAGCTCAAGAAATACAGTTTGTCTGGAAATTGAATAGAGTAATAGAGACAAAGGCTGAGAGTTTAGAAGAGAGTTGAAAGGATGTATTACCTTTGAACTATGAGCAAATCAATCATTAGTGAGCTAATGTAGCTTTAAGACTACTGATAACACTATTTGGTAGAACAAAGTGCAGGTGGGTATATCATGCAATTAAATGGATAACACAAACAAACAAGCCTTACATTCTAACATCTCTCATCCAAGACATTGATAAGTTGTTTTGTACAAGAACCTTGAAGTGAACTATATATATATATAATTATATATCAACCATATTAGACCAAGACAAGCTCATGGGTGTCTTTCAAAGCCACTGTGACACAAGACTCATAGAGAATTACTTCATGTTCAAAAACAATTCTAGCCTAAAAGATAACATTTAACAAGTGATTTAAAACTTTAGTCGAAAGTGGGTTTAATTTTATAAACAATTAAAATTCAATAAATTAATTTGGACACAGAAAAAAAAGAAAATTCTAACATTATACAAATGAATGAAGTAACTGGCACACAATGCATCATTTCAAAGCTAATGATTGGGGTAAAAATCTCAGGCTGGTTCAGCTCTAACCATTGCAGCTTTGGTCTTCATGGGGAAGCTAGCTAGGGTTTACAAACAAGGCTTTCTTCATCATAAGAAAGCTCCTTCTTTTTTGGAAATAGTCTCAATTATCAAAGATAATACAAATCTATTTATCAGAATACAGCAAATTGAGGTGTCTCTAATCAAAAGAACAGCCGATGCAGCTGTTAAGGGAAGAAGCGGTAAATATGAAGGAGCAAGTTTTGTTGGCAAGAACAGAAAGGCAAGAGGAGGATGCCGGATGCTATAGTTGGACAGTGACAAAAAAGAACTGTAGTTATTTGTCTCACAATTAGTGAGGCTTTGTTGATATTCCATTTGCAAAAATTTCAAGAATGGGTGGTGCAAAACCAAGCAGATTGATGGATGCACTTTGCATTCACCAAATACAAAATGCACGCCTGTAGATTATATTATACAATTAAAGGGACAAATAAAACAAACAAGCTTTAGAGTCTGATATCTCTCATCCATGATTTTGATCAGTTGTTATGTAGAAAATCTTAAAGTGACAGACATATAGCAGCCAGATTTGATCAAGACAATCTCATTGGTGTCTTTTAAGTCTGTTGGGTCACAGAATTTACCTATATATAAGGCAAAGCCTTGTACTGTATTTTACGTAGTTTAATACACAGTCTATAAGACTTTAACATGCTCCATGTTCAAAAACAATTTTAGCCTAAATTGTATGATAAAGATAACATTTAACAAGTGATTTAAAACATAATAGTTTAGAGTGGGGTTTTATAGAAACTTGAAATTCAATGAAATAAGTTGGACCCATAAAAGAAAGGAATATTAATAGAGGAATGGAGAAATAAACATTATCAACTTGATGATGTAGTTTGCACACAAAGCAGCATTTCAAAGTCAATCCTTGGGGCAAAATTGCAGGCTGGTTCAGCTCTAGCCATTGCAGCTTCAGTCTGCAGAGAGGGAGCTAGATAGGCTAGTTTCCAAACAAGGCCTTCTTAATCATAAAAATGCTTCTTATTTTTGGAAAATGGTTCCAATTATCGAAGATATCAAGTATCTGTTTATTATGAATACTGCAAGCCTCTAATCAAAAGAACAGCCAATGCAGCAGTAACAAAAAGTTCAGAGAAGAGGATGTGTCATATGCCCATGCGGTTGGGTTAATTTGCACACTTTGTCTTTCTAGTTCACAACATATATCTAAGGACGCCCTTCTTGATTCACCTTTGATGTAAAAGAATTTAGAGAAAAGTCAATGAATAAAACAGAAACAGACAATGTTTGAATCCTTGCACAATTACCAAACAATTTAACATGGAGTATCAAATATTACAGAAGATCACACCACTTAGTCTAAAAGATGAACTCATGTTCATAAATCATAACCGAAAAAAAATCAAATAATAAGAAATTAACAACTAATAAAACAAGAATCACACAGAAAAACAGTTTGAGAGTCAAGTTCTTGTTGCAGGCCTACACCGCAAAATTGTTTCACAAGCTGCCTCGACTTGGTGACATCCTATATATCAAACCACTTGTGAAAACAATTTTTATAGGAAAAATAATTAAAAAGGATAAGCATACATGTCTGGGGTCTGACTTACAAAGGAAAAGTAAATCTGCCCCGTACATTGAGTATGAGATTTCATTGCTGATTGCTAGGTGGCTCTTCGTGTGAATCTGCTCCTTCCATTGAGATCTCCTCGCTAAGTGGTCCAAATGGGGCATAAAAGGAAACGAGATTAGAAAGAAAGCAAGGAGTATTACAAGTAGATAAGGAATAAATTGAATCGCCCTCATAAAAGATAAACCAAAGATATAAAAGTGAAAAGAGAGTCATACTCATCAGGATCCACTTCATCGAAGTCACAGAGGGGTTCAAGGGCATTCTTAGTAGCATGATTGTCCCATTCCAGCAACTCCCACCATTCTTTCTCTGTTATAATCTGTAATGAAGAAGGTGGAGAAGATAGTTGTTCATCCCACAGAGAAAGAGGTAATCTCTTAAGCTTTGGACACATTAATATCTTAATATATTGGAGAGAATCACAAACTATTGCATTACTGCTACTGCAGATGGTCTCCAGTATCGGTATGTCAAGTAATACCAACTCCCTCAATCGGGGGAATATGGTGGTGTCCTTTCCTTCCTCCTCTATTTCTTCTTCAACTTCATCCAATGTTGCACCTATTATTTCCTCTAATCTCTCACAGTTTTCGACTTCAATCTTTTCCAGGTTGGCCAGGTTTTGCAGCAAGCCAGGCGTGAAGAGCTTCTTTATATTTGGACACCTGACAATTAAAAATTGTTTGAGACAGGAAAAGGTGCCAGTTGGGATGTCTAGTGGTGCTGCAACTTTCTCTTCTCTAAACAGTACTTGTAACTTACCCAAATATTTTAGCCCAAGGCTTTGAAGAGGGAAGGTGTAAGAATAAGAAAGAACGTCTTCTATTTCTTTACACTGCCAAATAGAAATAGACTTCAGCTCTCTTGTGCATTCCAAATATGAAGCATCAGATGAACTTCTTAAATTGTTACATTTGAAAATCGTTAGGGTTTGAGCGTCTTTTGGGAGCAGACTTACATTGCAATTGTATAACATTACACATTTGCCCTCACTTTCCCAAAATACATCATCGTCTATTTTGGCCGTCATTTCTCTCACTCTAAATTGGTAATGGCTAAGTTGTCCCTCCCTCAAGGATCCCACGTATTTATTGAAATCATCAACACCATAAAATGGTCCTTTAAAACACTCTAATTTCAAGCTTACTATCTCCTCTACATTCCATTTTCCACAATTAAATTTGAGAGCTTGGAGTTGAGGAAGTTTGGATAAAATCCCTGATGGAATCTCCCGTATTTTGGTTCCTTTGAGATTGAGGTATCTCAAATTGACCAACATTTCCAAACCATGAGTTATTTCTTTTATACGTGACCATCCAAGATCCAACTTCCTTAATGCCATAAGCTTTGCTAATGAAGGAACATGACATAAATTAAAACAACAAAAAAGCCTTAATGTAGCAAGATTCTCCAGATCAGAGATTGAATTTGGCAAGGATGTAATCTTACTGTCACATATACGAAGAACTTTTGAGTCCACACAAATTCACAAAAAAAGAATTTGCAATGATTCCAGAAAATAAATTATTGTGTAGAAGCAAGGTTGAAAGTTTAGGACACCTTGGTGATATATTAGGAAAGTTTAGGCTATACCCCCCGTCCATCAAACAAACCTTTTCAAGATCCTTTCCCCATCTTTCTTCATGCCACATAAAATCTATCACTCTATCGCCAGCTGCTCCCATGAACTTAGGACCTACAATCTCGAGGGCCATGTCTCTTATTAGATCATGCAATTTCACATTACGGATTAATCCCAGTTTCTAATAAGCAAGCCCTTTCAAGTTTATTCAAAATAGTATGGCCCCTATCAAACTCTGCTTGCTTGCTCTCCATCCGTTCTATTATTCCCTCATCAATTAAATCCTCAATCAATCCATCTCTTTCAAACTCATGGTCTTCACAAAATAGGGCACAATACAATAGACAATGTTGAAGGTCCTCCTCTTTTAAGCGTTCGTAACTAAATCAAAGCCTCTCAAATATTGCAGCAGCATCTACATTTTTGGGCCCCTTTTTTGGTGTCCTCAACTCATTCAATGCATTTCTCCATTCTGAAACGTCAGTTACATTTTTTAAGCTTCCTGCTATTGTGATGATTGCAAGAGGTAAACGAGCACATTCTTTGACAACCTCCTTCACAATTGGTTCTATATCTTGAGTATTCAAAACATCACGACCCACTTTATCCAAAAACAAATCCCACGAATCTTCTTTTGAAAGCAGCTCCATTTTAATATTCACACAATCCATATGATTACAAACTTCCAAACTTCGAGTTGTCAATAGTAATCTGCATCCATTTGTTGGACTGGGCTCTGGGATCCCTACATCCTCAAGATCAAATGCTTCCCACATATCATCTAGGATTAACACATATCTCTTCCAATTTTTCAATTCATTGTTTAGCTTGCCTGCCCTTGTAGTTTCATCCCCAGAGTTTGTGAGATCTAGTTTCAAATTGCGTGCAATGTCCTCTTGTAGTTTGAAAACACTTGATGGCTTTGATACAGTAACCCAAATTATATTATCAAACTTGCCTCTCTCTTTTGATAGATAATTATTGATTTGTTTCATGACTGTCGTTTTACCAATGCCTCCCATGCCATAAACAGCAATCCTCCTAAAATTTTCATCCAATAAGTGTTCCCGAACCCTTTCAATTGTTCTTTTGGTTGTACTTTCTCCTACTAATGTTGTAGTCGGCAATTCTTCTCCATGGCTTACAGGTGGATCAACTACCAAACTATCTCTGAAACCACCTCTTTGATAAAGTTCTTTCACCTCTTGTATCTTTAGGCATGCAAGTTTTCCCATAGGCATACCTGGGAAATACTTCCAGATCCCTCTGCCACCTTCTTCTTCAATAGTTTGTATCTCCTTGTTAATTGTTTCTACCTCTTGGGGCCAAAGTTGAACTTCTCTCTTTGGTCTCTTTCCTGGAAAAAGTTCAGACTTATTTTTTCTTCTACGTCTGTCTTTTGACATTCTAGTTCTTTCCATTTTCTCTTGAGATTATTCACATGGTCACCAGCGCTGCTATGATAATTGTATAATTTTCCAATTTCATCCCAAATCTTTTTTCCAAGTTCAAGAACTTGATTTAGTTTTTCTGGTTCAAGAAATTGGGCTAACTTCCCCATTTGTAAGTCTCTGCATAAGATTCTATATCAGAATTCTCTTCAACTAACGTTTTCAGTTCTAGCTCATCTGTTTCTCAAAAAAAAAGTTCTGCCTCATCAAAATCAAAACTTTGCGTTTTTTTTTCAATGAAATACTATAATTAATTGTCACTATATAATAATGGGATAACTGCATTGATTTTCATGAATTAATTATCTAAAGAAGGTGCACTAATTATTTATATAAAAGAAAGTTATATAGTTATTTTAAAAATTTTATATGAGAACACTTATTATAAAAAAAAAATAATTAAAAAAAAAATAGAATATTACAATCTAATTTCCAAGCAACGAATCGTAGTACCTTAGAAGGCTCAGGACAAGATTCTATAGTTGCTAGTAGGAGCATCGTATGTCCTGTTATAACCTTCTAGTTTTCTTATTAGGGATTGCCTTAAAATGTTTATTGTTTAAAGTTTTCACTTCTCTGCGTGTGTTTCTATTGTTTTGATTGTGTTTATCTATATAGACATTGTGACTTGAATCTTGATTAATTAACTACCTAGATTAAGTTGTGAATCAATAAATCAAAATTGGTAGTTATGCCAATTAGAGGTCTAAACGTAACTTTCAATTGATATTAGAAATATAGGTTCACTTGTGTAGGTCTAATCTTCTTCTATAATCCTTGACCTTTGTTTGTCATAGATAAACTCAATTGTCATACACTCATGCTACTCACGATTGTGTTGATTTGGTTTAAGACAGTTCTAATGGCGATCTTAAATTGTTTGTAATAAACATTTTAGGGATCTGATAAAGTTAAGAAATATTCTAATAAATCCTTAAGTCTAGGGATGAAATTTGATAAACCAGTCACAATTTATGTTTTCAATCAAATATCAAATATCAATAATCAGAACAATAAGTATTAGTTCTATTATTATTAATTAATCGTTAGTGTTTGTTTTTTAACCTCTCAATGATCTCATCATACTTTATATTGTTAAAAATATTAAGGTCTAATCATGATCCAAGTCAATTATCCTAATGGAAGTTGAATGTACTTGTATTGTAAACAAGATAATATCCTAATCCTACTTATAATAACCTTAATTTTAGAGCATGTAAAGGAAGTTTAGAGCTAATCTAGAATTAGTTTAAAGTTCATTGTAGAAAATAAGTTTATAGTATAGATCTAATTGTTAAGGGCTTTTTAACGAAAACATTAAATTGTCGGACCAAACCATGTTAATTTTAATTGTGATCTTTATTTTTCTGTTTCAATCATAATCCAACATAAATTATTACATGGTAACAAAGCTAATCACATCAATTGTAGCATATATATAAAATCAACTTTCAGTAGGATAAGTGGCAGAGCACAAACTATTAGGAAATCAAATGAGGAGTTAATTCCGTACCGTACCGGCCGGTACAGCCGAAATTTTTCGTGCGGGTGGTTGGACTGGTACAAAAACTGGGCTGATTGTTACCGACCTAAATACCGGGGTGTTTCAGCTTGTATCGGCTATTTCTGCGGATTCCAGTGCTTTTCGGCGGTAACTTCATTCCGGACTGGTACAAATTGAAATGGGTTTCTAGAAATTTTTTGCTACTTACAGCGCCTCTTCGCCACTGTTAAACCTTCATTCACCGGTGAGATATTGCCGGACGTTGAGGCTTGAGCTCGTCGTCATTGCGTCATAGCTTCTTCATTTTTCTTCTCTCCCTCACTGTCTCTCTTTTTCTTTCAGCGTTTCTTCTAGTCTGGGTTTCTAAAGAGAATGTTAACATAGAAACTCAAAATGACTTCTTCACTATTTCACTCCTGCCTACTTTTGATTTAACCAAAGTTGTTAATGGGCGGAGAAACCGTAGTGGCTTGCCTGCCACTTCCTTACTTTTTATTTTTTTAATTTCATAAAAAACCGACTAGAGTTATTTTCATTTAGATTTTTAATTTTTTTACCACTCCCATTTAGTTTTAATTTTTTTATTGGATAGTGAAATGGACTCAACGTTAGCTTAAAATAATTTGAACATGCATAAAAAAGAGTAACATTTTTAAATATAATTAAATATACTAATTTATACAATATAAGTTTTTTTTGAGTAAAAAAAGATAATATATATATATATATATAATTGTGAAATTGCGATAATTTCGAAATAGTACACCAATACTAACTAGTACCGAAATATTTCATTTCTCTTAATAAACTAAAACAAATTTCGGTACGGTATTAACTCTCTTGATATATACTTGAATGTTCGATATTTTTTCAAGATATGGATTACAGCGGAAAAATAAGCATTAAAGTTACGCCAAGAAGGTAACAACGAGCATCATAAATCTCCCTCTGTTGAACGAGGAAAGTGATTCAGAGTACAAGATTCAATATGTGAAGCATTTTTTATGATCTATAAAGAAAATGGGAAATTAGCAAGTCAGAAGAAATTTCGTACAACTTTGCTAAGAAAACTCGGTTTATATTTCAACCTGTCAAGAAAATTTCAAAAAAAAAAAAAAAAGGCCTTAAAATAATTTTGTAAAAGTGGCCATAAATTTAACTCATTTATTTATTCAACTTGTAGAGAGCCTGGGAGATTCATTGAGAAGTTAGTTGGAACACAAATTCCTATCCTCTCCATTAAGCTTCATTAAGCTTCCAAAGGGATAGAGTAAGTTTAGTTTAGGATATACATTACCAACCCAATTATTTTTAAAATTGCCTTAAAATTTAAAACTTGCTAGTTGCTGCGGTAAAGTATTTAAAAGTGGCTGTAATATATATATATATATATATATATGTAAAACCCTACCTTCTATGTTTCACCTAAATTCATTTTAATCCTCTAATTTTGCTTTCGTTCATTTTAGTCTTCTAACTTTTAAGTTTATTCAAAAATAATTTTTTTTATCAACTTTTGTTATATGTTGTGGTTTATTTTCCAATTTTTGAAATTTTTCTTCAAAAGTTTTAAATTGAAAAAATTCAATTAATGATTGAAAAGTATTTTTCAGATTATTTTTTTCAAAAAAATTTAACAAAAGTTGATAGAAATGTCTTAATTCTGAAATTTAGAAGGCTGAAATGAACTAAAGCAAAATTAGAATACTGAAGTAAATTTTGAAGAAACTTAGGGCTTGTTTGGTTTTAAATAGTGGTGTATTCACTTTTCATTTTCTTTATTTTATATTCACATTTGATAGTATTTGGTAAGTTGTTTTGAATACATTATTTGGGTATAGAATATATTATACTCGAGTTTGATCATTGTTTTCTATTTTTTTTAAAGTAAATTTTCTCACTCACACACATCACACCACTAAAAAAAAAAGTAATTTTGTATCTTCACAATATTTATGAATATGTCATTGTATTTGTATTTATAAAAAACAAAAACGCTAAAAACTTGTATTTATTTTTTGTATTCAAATCTAACTTTTAGAATATTGAAAATGAAAACTAAATACAAATGCAAAAACCAAACTAGATTTTTAATCGTAGGACCCACTAAAAAAAAGAAGAAGGTGTTTTCTAATTTTTTTTTTCCTGCATTTATATAAAAAATGAATGACAAGGTGCTTGTATTTGACAAAACGACGTAGGAAAGGCTCAAACGGCAGCTGCTCTTTATGGAGCTTAAATTACTCTGTTGCTCTGTGCATGTGTGAGCTAAAAAAAGGTTGAGCCCCTTTTTGGCCTTTGTGTTTTTATAAAATTTTATCCTGAAAGATTAATTTTTAGTGGCGCTGATAGTTTTGGTAGCAAAAGATTGATTTGGCAACTCAGATCAGTCAGGGTAAGAAGTTGGAGGGGAAAGAGACAAGGAAGGAGGGAAGGGAAAATCAAAGAAGCAACTCTTGCTTGCTTTGTATATAGCAAGTGTAAAAATCATGGCTGGTGGTGGCTGTGAAGTGTGAATTGAAGATTGAGGTACATTAATGAGTGCACATGTATTGTTTGTGAAAATGTCTGAATGAGTTTTTATTTTATGTATTTTTGTTCTTTGTTCGCGATTTCTCTTGGTCGTCTACCCAACATTACCTTTAAACTTTCCTATGTTTTGGATTGCTTGTATGATGTTTGGTTGGTTCAATATTTAAAATAGACTTAGAATTTGTTGTGCTACGAGAATTGATTTTGTATTACTGATTTCAATCTCAATTTTCATGGATAAGTGAATTCAAAATAATTAATATTTTCTAATGGTGATTTGTGTAACTAATGAATCCAAGTGTCATACCTAGAGGGTCAGTATCTTTTGCTTGAATTTAGAACTAATATACTTGACTTTGATCATTGCTATAAATAATGAGATAAAACTAATGTTAGTCTATCACTCTTATCAGATTCAGATAAAAGAAAACCTTCTCTCACAGTTTCTTAGAAATGGATTTCTATTCCCCAACCATGTAAGCCACTCTCTCTCTCTCTCTCTCTCTCTCTCTCTCTCTCTCCCTTCTATGTTTTTGTCAAGTTGCAATTTTTAACAGAGTAATTTGGTTTTCTTGCGGTGTGGTTTGCTCTTCAAGCTTCTTCATACCCTTGGCTTCGAATTCTAGCTTTTCCACTAGACCTTTCTTTCCTCCTAAAACAAAATGCTTCTCAAAAAAGTTCCACGTGGCGTGCTCTACATCTACTTCTCCTTCTGGTATGCTTTCTTTGCTTTTCTTTCTCTACTATATATATATATATTTGTGTGTATATTTAGGTTATGGTACTCTGCCTGATAATGGGTAATTCTGCATTTTTGTTTGTTTCAGTTGGTGCACATGTTATAGTTTGCAATGGGTTTTGATGGGCAGACAAAAATTAAATTAGTAATGCCCACAATACCAAGTTACAGTTTTCTATTATATTATATATGAGGCTTTGTGTTTTGTCATTTAAAATTGATAAACTACTATTTATTTCAAAAGCTTTATTTATTTCCAAAGCTTAAACTATTAGGAAAATGTAAATTTAATTATCTAACCATTATTTAAACACAATAACACTATCCTCAAGTGTGGGGGATATGTGGGATCATTATCATTTTTTTTAACTTATAATTGGAGGTGGAGTGGAGATAGGATTCAAACTCAAAGCTACTTGCTACACCAGATACTTGCTATACCATAATAAATTACTCGTTGCCCCAAACGCTTTAGCTATTAGAAAATGATGAATTTAATAATTTAACATTTATTCTAACAAGAATATTGCCAAACACATGGGCAATGTTGTCTTGGGTACCCAAAAATGGCACACTTATACCCCACATGGTGGAAAGCAAGATGATAAGTAGGATAAATTAGAGTGCAAAGCAACTCAATATTGATATATGCCTTTTTTAGCAGCTAGTTTATGGATTCAGATAAGATTTATGAAATTTGATCAAAAGTCAAAATTCGAAAATAAATCCAACCAAACTAAATGTATGTAGCTTCTTCCCTCTGACTGAGCTACCAACAACATTATGATTTTGAGTCCACCCCTAATCTTAATCTTAGTATTACACACCTAGCCACTCACACCCTGAAGCAGAAAAACTGGTTCATAACTCTTTCGATTTAGTTCTAACTCACTTTTTAGAGAAGATGGGTGTATCCAAGTACTAGAAAAAGTAGTAGAAACACAGCAGCTGGAGTAGCCCAAAACCAGTAGTTAGTCGACTTTTTCCATTTCAGGATGACTTTTGGAACTGAATCTGGGCCTTTTGATCTATTCCTGTGTCTGATAGTCTTTGACTTCACCTTATTAACCTTCTCCATTTAAACCTACCGATTTTCTGGTTCATTCTTCAGGATCAATATCAGGTCCAAATGCTGAGGCCTTTTTCTTTGCTTTCTTTTCATGCTCCTTTAGCTTCTTTTCAGATTCCTTTTGAGCTCTTATAGCTGTTTTGGCTGCAGCTTTCTCTTGCAAATTCTTTTTCCTATCCTACATTCCCCTCATCACGCCGTTTTCAGAGTAGCTAAATGGCGTCATATGCTTTTTTTTTTCTCCCTTCAGCTCTTTTGCTAAAAAATTAATCTCATTGTTTTTTTTTTGCATGATCAAGTTGCTTAATTTTGACCTGAATTACTTGATTCTCCTTCCTTGCTCCATGCAAATCACCACCTATGAGCTTAACCGAATCTTGAATGGCTTCTTTTTCTGACCCAGTGAATCCTGAATCTTAGCTCTCATAACAGCAATAGCAAGAACTTTTCCCTTGTCCCCTCTAGCTGTTTGATTTCTTTAAGGAGTTTCTTTTCCTCTGACAATGGAATGCTCTAATGTTGTATGTAGTAATGAAAAATATGGATAAAATTTTTAAGCTCTTCCTCAGATAAACATAAACCACTACCCCGACTGGCATTGCTTGAATTGCGCAACTTCGCAAGAGCTTGTTGCCAAGGTTCCATCTCCTTTCTTTTCTCATCCAAGATCAACTTAATTGCCTGTTGTCATCTTTCAGAGCTCTAATCTGAGAAATTAACCCTCCTCGATCCGACCTCTTTGCCTTCAGTGCTACAGTTATCTGAAATCAGACATGATTTTTCCTCTGGTTCTCTTTATCAGCCTGACACAAAAATCAAATAAATGGATTTGCTTAGGAGCTGCACACTCGTTAACTGCATCCTTAGGGAAGTTAGCATCTGAAACATCATTTCCTTCTACTTTAATTGGTTCATCTCCAAGTGAACCAAATTTTAATGGTCTCCCCAAGCCCTGGCTCTTGATCCAATTTGCCACGTTCCTTCTCATGCAAAACAGTAGTGACTGAGTCTTCTTCAACCACATTCTCCACTGGTCCTTGGATCATCTTGGTCCCTTTTCTTGTCTAACACCCGCACCCCAACTCGTCTTCAACTACATCATGAATTTTATAATAACAAATCATAGGAAAATTGGTTATCCTAAAGTCGTCTAGGCTTCTGCTTGGACTCAGTGCTGCTGAGAAGTCCTGGTGTACTGCTAAATGCCTCTTCAGTGCTATTAATGGCTCCTGCATCATCCAAAGGGAGGAAAAAAAGGGGGAGGGGGCATAAGCATGCACAAGTTCTGAATGGATTTTCAACAAAGTGACATCAGTAGTGCTTGGTACAGGCATGAGATACAAATTTCCTTGATGAGACTTATTAGATTTTAAGAAACACTAGGAAAAAAAAGAGAACGGTTTTATATCCTAGAAATTTAAATCAAAAGGAAAAATAGTAGAGGGGACAGAAAAAGGGCTTCATTTCTCATAAAGTTGTGAACTTGTGTCTCTAGAAGTTTAATGTGGGTTTTTCATATTAAAACGAGAGAAGAAATTGAAGTAATTGAAAGTTATTTATGTTGTTTTGTGACAATTAAATATTATTGTCTCACTAAATTGTGCACAACAAAGGGACAAACTGTTAGTGCTTTACTGAATCTCTGAAACTTAGCAAATAATTAAAATGTATTAGTTGCATCAATCTGAATCTCTTAAGATTTATGTCATAGAATAATGTTGGGATGGTGCTTGGCAACATCGATACCTATAACCATGTCTGCTTACATTACTAACTTAAGGGCTGCCATGTGAATCCTGCTCAATTAAACAAATTACTTTACTTAGAAGCTTAGCTTCTCTCCACATCTAGATGCCAATATTTGTCATGCTATCAAGGAATCCTTAATTAATGCATTATCATGTCTTAGCATCGAGCATATTGCGCAATATGCCCTTTCTATAAATACCCTTATATGTTTTAAGGATTCAGATCTTATAAGATTTAACTAAGGATTTTATAATTTTGCTACACATGCTTTGGGTGACTGCAACAACAACAACAAAGCCTTAGTCCCAATATTTTTGGGGTTGGCTATGGATCCTCAATAAGATTACTTAGGTTCACATGTATTTTATGCTTAGGGTGACTGCTCAAGATAAAATACTTCATATGAATTTGGTGGAATTAGATGTACCAAATCAGTGTTCTTAGACCATAAGGTTTTGTTAAGATCATTCATAAAGTTGCCTTGGTTCCTGTTTTAATATGACATTTGCTGGTTTTACTTGTACCTGCAAATATTTTTATGTTGTCAACCCTGCTCTTGTAGTCTTATGGAATTCTTGGTACATCCTCTACCATGGAGCCGACAAAAGATTTTCCATCTGTTAATTTAGCCTTCTTTTCCTTTATTCCCACTCATTTCAAAATTACATATATCTGTTGTATTAGTATTTGGACTCCATATTTGAAGATACATAGATCATCTTTTTTCATCTGTTTCTTAACCTTGATGTTTTGGGGAGGTGTAAATTTTTTCCCTTTTTGAGAATCAAGTATGCTATTGTACCATTGAATATTACTTGATGTTTGGACTCCATGATTTGGGATATGCGGAGGTCTTCATTGGACCCTCTTATCTTGTTTATTTATATTTTCAGATCCTCTTTTGGTTAAGGCTGCAAGAGGAGATCCCGTAAGTCGACCTGCAGCATGGATGATGCGCCAGGCAGGAAGGTATATGTCTGTTTATAGAAAGCTTGCAGAGAGATATCCTTCCTTTAGAGAGAGGTCAGAGACAACTGATCTCATTGTAGAAATCTCTTTGCAGCCTTGGGAAGCTTTCCATCCCGATGGAGTTATTATTTTCTCTGACATACTTACCCCTCTACCTGCCTTTGGTGTCCCATTTGACATAGAAGAAGTAAGGGGTCCTGTCATCCAGTCACCAATTTATTCTGAAGAGGGACTGAAGTCTCTGCATCCCATTGACTTAGAAAAACTTCATTTTGTGGGGGAATCCCTTAGGATATTGCGCCGGGAGATACTCTCTATAGTCATTCATGCGTAGAAAGAATAACAATTGTGCTGTTTTGCATTTGTTTTACATGTAAATTATGATAGAAGGGTAGTATCTCTCTTTAGTCTTGCTTCTCTAAGTTATTTAATTATTTATTCTTTTGTGTAGGTTGGTGGGAACACTGCTGTTTTAGGTTTTGTAGGAGCACCTTGGACAATAGCTACATATATGGTGGAAGGGTGTACAACGCGCACATATGCAACCATAAAGGCCATGTGCCATACTGCACCACATGTATTGAGGGCCCTTCTTTCTCATTTGACACAGGCAATATCAGACTACATTGTATTCCAAGTGGAATCTGGGGCTCATTGCATACAAATTTTCGACTCATGGAGTGGACAACTACCACCTGATATATGGGAACGCTGGTCAAGGCCTTATATTGAAGAGGTAAATTGGAATAAATGGTTTCACCATTCACTGCTGTAGTTGTGGATGACATTGATTATATTAATCTGGGCACTATAAACTTTTCTTAAACTGTGCACTATGATATTGTGACTTCCTGTGCTCTTTTTCAACTTGTGGGTTAACAATTTGCTTTGCCGTGCACTATGCATAGTTTTATCCCCCCCACCCCTCCCCACCCTTTTTTCTTTTTATTGTATTGATCTACTTCTACTTGACTTACTGTCTTACCCTAAAAATTTAAAAATAGTATTTTTCTTTTTCTCAAGTTTCTTGCATATTTAGTGTGTCATGTATAGAATTTTAGTTACTGTGAAAATCAGAGCACAATTTTGTAACATGCAAAGAGTGACTCATAGACCAAGAACATTATTTTCGCCTATCTGTCATTTCCTTCTCGCTTATCATTTTGATGAAATATTGCTGTACACGTTATGTCTACATGCTATATTCTTGACAAAATTGCAGGATTTCAACTGTTTTGGGGTTTTTGTTTATTGTGTGTGTGTGTGTGTTCTGGTGAGCAGAGCATGATTTGTGTAAGTTTTCACATTTTCTTATTTTTTCCTTGGTATTAATTATTTTTCTGAAAGTGCAGATTGTAAGTATAGTGAAGAACAAATGTCCTCAAACGCCACTTGTTCTATACATTAATGGAAATGGTGGCCTTCTTGAGCGTATGAAAGCAACTGGTGTTGATGTGATTGGGCTTGACTGGACAGTGGACATGGAAGATGGAAGGAAACGATTGGGTAAGGAGATCAGTGTACAAGGCAATGTTGACCCTGCTTGCTTATTTTCTCCTCTTCCTGCCCTGACAGAAGAAATTCAAAGGTTTGTGACAAAAGTTTCTAATCAAAATTTCCATCACATTGACTTGGGCAGCTTATCTTCGATCTTTTTATGTGCTTGTCACGGAGACTTGCCTGTTTGTTATTTATTGCCTAAGATTATACGGATTTGGAATTTTTCTATTTAGTCAAGAAGTAAGAGTTGGATATGTTGGCAGGAAAATTGGTTAGGAATGGAGTTGTTATTCCACAGTGATGATAAAGATTTCCAATGGCTTGAAAATTTCCTAATTGGAACATCTAAATGACACTTACCTGGGTCTGCATGAGCTGGTTGAGTCTTTCTTTTTATAGTCAAAATTACTTGTGTAACAAGAACAACATTGGTATCATTTTCTAACAAAATTACAAGGTGTGACTCTGAAACTTAAATAATTTTGATCTATTATTATGTATCTATCAATTCATATGGCATCGGTGGCAATTGACATGGACAAGGTGTCTGACATGACATAAAAGTGAATCTTGCACTTTTGGTTCTTGTTGAGAGTAAATTGACTCTGGAACTTTCATAATAGTATTTAGCTGATAGCCTTTTGTTGTTGTTGTTGTTGTTGTTGTTTTCAGGGTTGTGAAGTGTGCAGGTCGAAGGGGACACATTCTTAATTTAGGTCATGGTGTTCTTGTCGGGACGCCTGAAGAAGCTGTTGCTCATTTTTTTGAAGTTGCAAGAAGCTTGAAGTATGATACACTTCATCAAGATCGAGCAGTAGACTCTAAATTGGTAGTTTGAGGAGAATATTCATTAAGCACAAGTATGTATGCTTAATCTCACTTTAGCTTTGTAGTAGTAGAGGGCTTTCACTTACATAAAAGCTTTGAGATTGTGTACATTTTTTTTTTTTTTGGTGGGTGAGCATTAGTTAAAATCAGTAGTATTTGTAATTTATGATTAATTTCTTCATGAATTAATAAATTATTAATTTTTGGTTAGTGTACATGTAGCACATTTACCATTTTCTTCAAACATCACAAATTTAATACTCTCAATGCGGTCTGCTTTGGCTTCTGCAATCAGAGGATCTATTTTAAATAAATCCCTTCTTATAAATATTATTATAATGGAATTCAAGAAATAGTTATGTAAATAGAGTGAATGAAGTATATATGAAATGTAATATAAATAATTTGGACAATAAATGGTGTTAACATTTTTGTACGTAAAGCTGAGATCATATGTCTCTAATATATATGTTTTTTTTTTTTTTTGAAAAGCTAACTTCTGTGCAAACCAACAAACATAAACAATGCATGAAGCGGAGGAATTAATTAAGAATAATAATTTTGCTCTTATAATAAATGCATTTCTGCTCGGTTTTCCAATTTATACTCATTTGATTTCTATTTGATCCGTCCTTCCCTCTTTGTTTTCTGCTGATGTCTAATTGATGAAGACGCCAATGACATTGAGCTGCCAAGGTTAAGATGATTCTTACTGTAATTGACGTAAGATAACCACTTGAATATTCTTCTTAACTTGAACAGAACAGCAATGTCTGAAAGTAACAACTTGCTGTAGGTGTAGCTCAGCAATCCAGGCTGTAATGCTTGTCTTTAGTTTTGTGTCTTGAATCTTGATGGTTGAATTTGTTCGCATTTACCAGTCACATGTGTGGACTTGGAAACCCCTGTCTATTAGTTCATTTATATTTATTCCGCAACTGATAAATATCTCACAAAATTAGAATTCAAAGTCGAAAAGGAGGCCAACTTTACATGACTATTCCTTTTTTACGCCATGCCAATATGCATTAAATAGTTAGCTAGCTTGTGCAACAAATAGCAACTACTCTTTTCTTATTTCTTATTTTGTGTTCTTATTAATTAGTTGCTTCCAATGCTAGCTTTGGATTTGCAACACCACATCCACAACACTATTTTAGTTTTGGCTGTTTCGGGAGGAGAGAGATCGATATATAGGCATATAGTTAGCTAGCTACGCCCTTCTAATTCCACCACTCTTTCATGAGTTGTGCCACTTTTATGTGGCACCAGAATTATCCCTCTTTTATGGTTGCATTTTCTCTCAGCAAGTAATTAATTTGTTAGATTAAGAATTTACTGTTTTTCTATTCTTTTCTTTTCTTTTCTTTTACTCAAGGGTGCATCTGTATTAAATATTAATAATCATCGGGGTTTCGGCTAGAAGGATTGGTCATTGTTGCATGCATGCACAAGCTTTATCTTCAATCTAAATGGGTAAAAATAAAATAAAAAGTAAAATGAGTAACTAAAAGCTAAATTTTTTGTAACTTTTGATGTATATACTCTAGGATATTCAACATGAACAGATTATTAAGTCAAAATACCAGTAAGTTCTCTCTTAGTATAGGTAGATTTGAACCCAATTTACTTATTTTATAACAAAAGAATTTACTAGTTGAAATAATTGGAACCACCTCAAATATAAATTTTAAAACTTGAAATAAAATGATTCGAGCTCACGCTCCTATAGCAAGTCAAATTTTGGGAGGACAAAAATGTTTGTGTTCATTTTGGCATTTTCATTCTCTTTCTTTTGGGCCAATTGAGGTACGGTTCAAGGCAACTATATTTGATCATGTGGGTGAGCATGCCACTTGGGCCTTCATAATGTACACGACTATTTTGCTACTATTTCCATTCTTATTAATTGAAGGGCCCATGAGCAGCTCTTACCTTTCTCTCCAAAAAAAAGGCCCATGAGCCTACTGCCCATAACGAACATGCAAGAAACAGAAATATAGGTTTTCTGATGAGTAAGAGAAAAACTTGTTTGGAAAAAGATGTTCTCCATCTCATGGTCCAAATTAAATGTTTTAAAAATCCGAATGTATAAAGTTTGCAATGTCATTATAATTTTAATTGATGTGGCACTCTATACATTGTGAGATCTAGAAAATAAAATCTAAGCAATGAAAATTATGAAATTGACAAAATGAACAAGATTTGAAATGGAGAGGATTATGTTTTGACTGGGTTAATGTTCATTAATATCAATTTAAAATTATAATGTGTGCTTTTCAGTTAACTCAACTAATAAAGTTTATATTTCTCAAAAAAAAAAAAAAACACTAATAAAGTTTATTACTATCAAATTTGTCTACACAAAAATAAAAATAAAAATAAAAAGTAGGGGAGGGTCATATATTGATATATATCACTAGTGCAAGTTTAAGACTTAAAAGAGGAACAAGACAACCCCACACCACGCATTGCTGGAAATGAATCAAGTTTTTTATGAACAGTTTGAGCTTGACTCGAAAAAAGGATTATTTATATTCGTTTGTTTAGAACACAAGTCAAGCTCAAGTCTTAAGTTTACACTTGATTATTAAACAAACTAAGTTCAAACAAAATAATGTGTTTTTGAACAAGCTCGTGAACAAGTGAGCTCGATTTAACTCTATAGAATTTTATATTTTTATACATATACTTGTCTAAAACTATATTTATATAGATTTGAAATTAGATTGTATAAGTTTGTCAATAGGTTAATATGATATTAAATTATTATTTGTAACTTATTAATGATATAAACAATAGATTCATAGTTAAAATTCATAAAATTGTGAAGAGGTAAAACATTTTAGTCAAGTTTCACATTGTATAGAAGAAAAAAAAAAAGGTTAATCAAATAACTTGTGACCATACTCAAAATTGCTCGACAAGAAAATAAGCCAAGCTTGAATATAAAATCTTGTTTGATAATAAGCTCAAGCTTGGCTTGTGTTCCAAAAAAAAAAAAAGTTAAATAAACAAGCTTAAACATTTAATACTCAACTCAGTTCAACTCGTTTATAACCCTAGCACGTGTTAGGCTTTATGGAGCTTAGTTGTGTTTGATCCAGTTGATGACCCAACCCGAAATAATGTTGCGTGGCTTTTAATGGGAGATTTTTGGCCCGTTTTGTAGCCCATTGTGTATCCTGTGCACAGGAGGTAGAAAATGCAGTTTTGTTTATTAGGGTTTTTTGTTGTCGTTCTTGAGAGATTGAAACATTGTAGCCACACTTTGTATTTTTCCCTGATAATAGTGAAATCCCTGCAACTTCGTGAACGTAGGCAAATTGCCGAATCATGTAAATATTGTCTTGTGAGTGTGATTATTTTCTTTGGCGTGTGTTTTCTCTATTTTTTTGTTTCTCATAGGTTGGAAATTTCGGGTTAATTCCCTACACCACGCACCCTAAAAACATATATAAATTTTTATAAAATTCAATTGCTCGTTTAATTATTTTGATTTTTTTTTTAAAGGAAGGACATTTACAACATCAATTATCAAAATCATCCAAAACAAACAAAGAAATATATTTTTTTACAAAATCAGTTCCCTAGAATGGAGGCCTGAGTGCATACGTGTTTCTAGACATATGTATATGGTCAATTTGTCATGTTCTTGCCTCCTCATCCTGCCTGAAATGCCAAGTTTAAAACAATCAAATAATCTAGAAAGGAACAAAATATAGGTACATATACATATAGCATTTTAGGGGGGAAAAGAAGTGAATTTGCATGCTTGCCTGATTGTTTGTTTCAATCGATAGAGACAATTCTATGACAGAAGCAAGCATTGTTAATTTACAATCTCACCACATACAATCAAATTTTTAGATCAGGAACAAGAGGTCTCTGTCTATCACTGAAACATTGTGTTTCCATGCCTGCTTGCTTCATAACTTGTTTTGATAGAGATGCATCAACAGCAAGGAAAATTCATTCTTAAATTATATAAGTACAATCCTTAAGAAAACTACCATTCCTCTTAAATCTTAATCGAAGAAGACAAAAAGACCACACATGATGCAACATCTTCCAACAGACAAGTTATCTCATAAACTGGCTCCGATTCTCACTGCCCATAATCCCTTCAATTACTTAGCTTTTATCTCCAAAAATAAAATATTTCTGCACCTAAGTTTGTCACTTCATGAATACAAAGAACATACTCTTCTCTGCAAGCCTGCAAATCTTGGGTCTCAAAGGCAAAAAATAATCAGAAAATCAAATAATATATACAACTTTTTCATAGTATTATTGAAATGGTCAACCTTGAATGATGAAAAAATATGGTGAACTTACTTTAACAAATATGAAAAATATTACGAAAAAAAAAAAAAAGTTTGGAACACTATTGAAAATAATATATTATTCCCTCTAGCTGCAAAGTACAAAGTCCAAATCTTCTGTCTCATTTTTCTTGCTCTACTCTATACTCCACCAATAAATACTTGCCACGTGAAACTATTAATTAATAACTGTAAGATTAATAAGTTAATAATGATAATATTTAATTAATTAAGTGAACAAGTAGTAAGTATTTATTGGTGAAGTATAGAGTGGAGCAGGAAAAGTGGGACAGAAGATTTGGACTCGCAAAGTACAAACGCAAAATTTGTTGCTGTCCTACTTTTTTTTTTTTTAGAGAGTTGCTGTCCTACTTTACTATTTGCAGCGTCACCTATTTTATATTACTCCATAATGAATCAAAAGATTCATGTACTTTCTTCAAAGAAAAGAAGATTAATGTACTGGCAAGAGGAAATTAATGATTAAGTCCATTGGCTAATATACTATTTTATCAGGAATTTGTAACATCTTTTTTTTTTTTTCTGGGTTAAACAGGAATTTGTAACATCATGAATGCTGCAAGTTTCGATAATAGACAATTAACCAAACATATTGATGAGACCATGTGACAATTTTTATTTATTTTTGTGGGTTACTGGATTCTTGTTCATTTGTCACCATGACCATATGAATGTTGGAATTTTACATATTAACTAACGACCTACCTTAGTTTATTTATTACTTTTTTATGCAATCCCAACAGCTTGATGCTACAACTCATTGGACAAGTTGTTACTAACATGTTCCAATCTTTTTTTTAATGGATAAAAGTTCTAAACATTTTGATTCCCTGTTTCAATGATGTAAGGATAGACTTTTGGCTTAAATAATGCTGAAGACACAAATTTTTTTTTTAATTTTTTTTTTTACAATTTGTTAAGGTGACAAATATTGATTAGAATAACATTTTTTTTTTACATGAATATTGATCACAACAGACTGTTAATATGTGTGAAAATTGTCATATGTGACTTGATTTATTTGTTTCAACACCTAACATGGCCCTTAGTCTAGGCATGAAAGATAATATAAGGATAGAATATTTCGGATTGATATCTTCTAAAGTTTTAAGTGTAACTTCACTCTTAAATTTTCAAAATTATATTAATTTAAAAATGAGTGAATTAGGTGTTTTCACCTCATCAAATAATGTATATAGATACCAAATTGATGATAGTAAGCTTTATATATGTGTGTGTATATATATATATATATATAAATGTTGATGATTTGATAATATCAAACTCACTTATTTTAAAATGAGTAGATAGTTTTAGGTACTGCATGACTCATATTTTATTTTTTATAAAAAAAAAAAAATACTTCTAAAAAATCTTAAGCTGATGAATATGAATAGCCAGCTATATGTATTGTAATCACAAAATAATCATCAGTCCTGCAGTATCTTTTACTATTGTATTCATGCCAAGTTTTCCATAGGATAACGAACCTAGCCATGGCCTGCCAAAAACCAATATCTGCAGCTTGGAGTTTTTCAAATTAAATTGTTAAAAAAAAAAAAAAAAATGTTAACCAATACCTTAAGAATATTTGTTAGTGAACCATTTTAAGAAAGTTTTTATGGAGAAAAAAAAAAGTTTTGATATATATATATATATATATATATATTTTTTTTTTAATACAAGATAAAAATGTTAATCTAACTTAATCTAAGTGTATATGTGTGTGAAGTTTTCTCCTGGAGACTTGAACCTCGAACTTTATCTCTCATAAGCACTTATATTTGTGGAATGACCATCGCACCAAGGATGTGCGGCGATATGTTTTGACAGTTTTTTATATTTCTCATAAAATTTGTATAAAAAATTTCTTAAAATAGTTTGTTAACAATTATTCTAAGGCACTCGAACCCAAGAGATAATTCTAAGGCAATTTGTTTTTTGCTCATATTTTTAACATTTTTTTTTTATCTTGACTAACCCCTAATCGACCAATTGGCATGAGGGCAATCACTATTGGAGAGAAATCTGTATCGTTCTTCATTGTGCCATTGTGGTGGATCTTATTTATTGGTTAAAGGCTCATATTCTATTTTCATACCTTTGGTGTGTCCATTTAAAATACTTTACCTCACTCTCAGCTTCTTCTTTTGATGATTCTCATCTCTTGGCAATAAGATTTTTTTTTCCTTTTTATTCATTGGATCTTTTTGTACTGTTCGAAAAGGAGTTTGAACTATAAACTACTATTTATGATAAAAGCTTTATTTATTTCAAAAGCTTAATCTATTAAGAAAACGTAACTTTAATTATTTAACCATTATTTAAACACAGTAACACTCTCCTCAAGTGTAGGGGATTCATGGGATTATTATCTTCTTTTTTTTTTTTTTTAATTTATAATTGCAGGGAGTGAAGATAGGATTCAAACTCAAAGCTACTTGATACACCAGATACTTGCTAGACCATATAAAATTAATAGTTGCCCCAAACCTTTAGCTATTAGAATACGATGAATTTAATATTTTAACCTTTATTCTAACAAGAATATTGCCAAACACATGGGCGATGCTGTCTTGGGTACCCAACAATGGCACACTTATTCCCCACAAGGTGGAAAGCAAGATGATAAGTAGGATAAATTAGAGTGTAAAGCAACTCAATATTGATATATGCCTTTTTTAGCAGCAAGTTTATGGATTCAGATAACATTTATGAAATTTGATCAAAAGTAGAAATTCGAAAATAAATCCAATCAAACTAAATGTATGTAGCTTCTTACCTCTGACTGAGCTATCAACAACATTATGATTTTGAGTCCACCCCGTCAAAGGATGTCACAAATCGGATTAACTTAATCTTAGTACCGCACACCTAGCCACTCACACCCTGAAGCAGAAAAACTGGTTCATAACTCTTTCTATTTTGTTCTAACTCACTTTTTAGAGAAGATGAGTGTATCCAAGTACTAGAAAAAGTAGTAGAAACACAGCAACTGGAGTAGCCCATAACCAGTAGTTAGTCGACTTTTTCCATTTCAGGATGACTTTTGGAACTAAATCTGGGCCTTTTGATCTATTTCTGTGTCTGATAGTCTTTGACTTCACCTTATTAACATTCTCTATTTAAACCTACCAGCTTTCTGGTTCATTCTTTAGGATTGATAGCAGGGCTAGATGCTGAAGCCTTTTTCTTTGCTTTCTTTTCATGCTCCTTTAGCTTCTTTTCAGCTTCCTTTTGAGCTCTTATAGTTGCTTTGGTTGCAGCTTTCTCTTGCAAATTCTTTTTCCTATCCTACATTCCCCTCATCACGCTGTTTTCAGAGTAGCTAAATGCTGTCATATGCTTTTTTTCTCCCTTCAACACTTCTGCTAAAGAATTAATCTCATTGTTTTTTGTTTTTTGTTTGCATCATAAAGTTGCTTAATTTCGACCTGAATTACTTGATTCTCCTTCCTTGCTCCATCCAAATCACCACCTATGAGCTTAACCTGATCTTGAATGGCTTCTTTTTCTGACCCAATGGATCCTAAATCTTAGCTCTCATAGTTTTTATCACCATGGAGATAACATCTCCCACCCATTCCTATGATGAAATAGTGATGCCTGTAAGCGATGTTCAGAGTAAGCTTTGCTTTTAATGATTCTTATATCTTGGAAAACCAAGTGGGAGTATAGCAGGATACTCTTAATGAGAGTCACCTATATGAGTGTGAAGTGGGCCGCTTCCATGAGAGTTTTAAGGCCGAATTCTCTAAAGCATATCATGAATTTACAAGGATACGTTTAGGGCCGAAATGAATACAACTATATGAACAAAATATGTTCAAAAAGGAACTGTGTGAGTTCTATTGTCTAGGTATACACAAATGGCTGAACAATTCAAGACATCATGTTCACTGGTTAGCTAGTATATCCGATAGTTTTTCACAGAGGAAAGTTCAAAGCTACAAGCTACTTCTCTCGATACAGTTACTTTTCTTCTACTCTCTTTGTGTCTGCATCATCATTTGCATTGTGTTTATTAATTTCTTTTCAAGGGGGGATTGTTGGAAAATAGCATAGAGTGAATAAGAAATTGATGTTTTCTATGTTTACTTGAAGATGTTATTAAAAGTAGTAAAAAATCCTGAGTCCCACATAGGAAAGGAAAGAGATAATATATGAGTTTATATGCTCATGAGTTGGACATTGGGTTGGACTTTTGGCATATATGGACTAGGCCTACTTGTCCAAATAATAATATTTTATTATTTTAATTTTTAAGTCAGTTAGTCTATGCATAGTAATTATTACTGAAACAAAGTGCCTGTTCAGTAACGTATAATTTTTCATAGTCCCTCATTCATAAAAACTACTTTTTTCAAAAAAACTCTCCCAGTGAGAATATTTTGTACATTTTCATTTTGTGTCAAAGAGAGAGAAAGAGACATTGAGTAATTCGCAGAGCACGACCTTGTGTGCTTCGTTTCCGTGCTGTAGATCATTTTATCCTAGGAAGAAGACGTCCGTGAGTCTCATAGCACCATAGTGATTGTGTGAGGGGCAAAATTTGCTTTAAGGAAATTATGTCAAACATAAGACTTGATCTAAATCATTCGTCCTTCATGCATTTGATTTGTGAGTTTTTAATTATTTGCAGATTTCTTCTTATATACACAATATCTATTTATTGTGTTTGTCTATCACATCTATTTGTGTTATTGCTTATATTTAGATCTGTATGTTGTTCTTTTTACTTTATCACAAAAGTAAATTGTTGAAATATATCCAATAACTACTTTCTCAAAAACAAAACTTTTCAAAGTCCCCACTTACGTCATGTATTCCAAACTATACTTTATTAAAATATCAATTTCTCTAATAGTTTTTCTTTCTTCACACAATACAACTACTATCCATTCTCTTCTTTCATAGTTGGAAATGTTAAGAAATGATAAAAAAATTGAAATGCATAGCAACAATGCTTGTGTATATTTGCACAAATACTGTAATAAAAATGCATTTTGTACAATGGGTGTATAAGTTAATTTGTGTGAAGGAGAAGACTCGTCAATCATCATCATGGACCCACATCACTCACACGTGCTTTCGGAGGCTCAAAGCTCAAAGACGTGTACCTGCAATAGGCATTTACACGTAAGAGTAATTTAAACTAATGTGAACCTAAACTTCAATAGCTCCATATATAATAAACTTGAGCTACAAAAGAACAAATTTATAATAAAAAACCAAATGTTCTAACCATTTACCCAAGCGAAAACTTGCAAAAACTACTCATGTAAAGAAAATTAGCAAAAACCATTTGTGAAGTTAAAAGATAACTACATCAGATCAAAACACATTCACAATGTGAAATTAATCATTTGGTCGTGTTCATGACATTCGGGAACTGGTAAGTATTTGTAGTCCGATTCACACGACTACCATACACTGGTTGAAAATACTTGAAATAACATTCTGCTGAAGTACAACAATAAAAAGCCATCCTCCCTATATCCATTGCTCATCATGATAGATAACTTGCAATCATCATATTCCACATACCATATCTCTTTCAGACATTTCATTGAACAGTCAGGTGCCTTAGGCATAAAAAATTATATAATTTAAATAAATTACAAACTATGGAGATATTGCTGAGCTAAAGATTCAAAGCGCCATTGGCCCTGCATCATACATGTCAGCGTTGTAAAGGAAAAAAACTAATATATGATAGCAGAAAGATTACATGACCTTATTTCAGGTTATTATGTTTCACAAGTAAGAGAACAATACCTTTCTTTTTCAACTCTAGTCATTCATTATTAATACCTCCGCACTATTGTGAAGATAACCATTTAAATTATATATGTGCGTGTGTGTCTTATAATATTGGTTAGTTTTTATTTAAGCTTAATCTCTACGTTCAAGTAAGCTAATGATGAAATGATATATCATTCTCTTTGTGCTTAAATCTGCTGCAAGTATATTGTCATGTTCAGTGGGATAATCAAATCCACGTTCTGTAATCTATAAAAATAGAAAGATATACATTATGTTATTAGTGTATAACCGAACTCGCTGAGCCACTAATTCAAACTCGAATATCTTCACATCATGACATCTTTGGTCTAGAATGAACCAAAAAATACAGGAAAGAAAATTTTTAAGGTAACGGGCATGAAAAGCAAGGGGCCTTTTTTCTTCTTTTTCTTTTAAGCAAGCTAACGATGAAATGATATATCAGTCTTTGTGAAATACTGTTACTCGTCCATAACTGAACTCACTGAGCCACTAATTCAAACACAAATAGCTTCATAGTATCAAGCAAGATATTTTTGGTCCAGTATAAACCCCCCCAAAAAAGGGTAATGGCCATGAAAAGCAAATGCCTTATTTATTATAATTATTTTTCTAGGATGATTTACGCATCAACTTAGTGTTGAGTCTCAAATTATATTATCACAAATATTAGTGATTCAAAATAATAATCACACACAAGAATACAAAATTTACGTGGAAAACATTTTCTCTTTGAAGGGAAAAACTACGGGATAAACTCTGAATAATTTTACTATTGTTAAATCAATTATAATAATTCTTGTGTATGTCTCACGGCTAAAAAAAATATCTCTTGTTTTTCTTTACTCTCACACACACTAGTTATCTCTTTCAAAGGCGACAACACTTTGCTCTTTCCTTTTTATTTTCTTCACCACGCATAACTCTCTCTTGGCTGTCTTCTTTTTCTCTAAGCAGCTTCCTCTTGGTTGCTCTCTTTTCTTTTTATTTCTTGCACGGCTTCCTCTTTCTTTGCTCTTGCACATACTCTCTTTGTGTCTTCTTGAAGGCGGTAGTAGCTTGCTCTCTCCTTCCTCTTGCATTCCTCCCAAACGAAAATCCATTTTCTCTCTCTTGGTTTCATGCTTTATTTTCCATCTCCCCATAGGGAGGACCCTTGGACCAAATCCATCAAATTCTTTGTAACATTGTCTATTTATAAGACTCTTTTACTATTCCTTCTTGGACTAAGAATATATTACATCTTTAACAAGGAATCTATTTTCTCTTGGATTAGGAATACATTACATCTTTAATAAGGAATAAACTTCATTCCACACCAAGAAAGAGTCTTTTCTTCTAGAACAATGAAACCCAAATTAATTTTTCCTTATTCAACTACGAAACCTAATTGACTTTCCAAGTCACAATTGGAATTTGAAGCAATTTCCCAACACTTAAATTGGTGCCTTTCTACTTAATAAACAATTTATAACATGCCAACCACATACACCACTTCAATTAGATCCTTAATTATTGAAGATATTAAGTAATACAGCAAGTTGTGGTGTCTCTAATCAAAAGAACAGCCAATGCAGCCGCTAATGGGAGAACCATTCAAATTAACCGTTTGCTTGGGCCAAGTATGTTTGCTAGAACTTCAATAGGGGGAGGCTATAGATTTTGGAATTGCCCTATAAGCTTATCGTGTTTCTTTAAAAGTTGATGCCGAATGTTTTGCATACTATGATTGAACAATCAAAATAAAATCTAAATGTTAGAACTCTGTGTCTTTTCTGTAATGAGGAAGAAATATTGGATAATTTGTTTATTGGCGGCAAGATAGCTTATATAAGCTGTGCAGCTCAGATCATTCCTAACTTTCCAAGTGGAAAATTTGGAACCAAGATCCATCAATGCTTGGATTTGTTGTTAGCTTGCGAGTGAATTGATTAATCAAGGGGGTGACATTTTTTGTGATTTTTCTAGCTACATTATGATCCATCTGAAAATGTAGAAGCAGCTGCTATGGAGGATGAAGCTACTACTGCAGTCAAGGTAATCTTCAATAAATTTTGTGTTTCTGAGTGCGGGTAAACAGATACAAGAGAGAGAAATGGTTTTTCATATAAGCAGAGCTGCATGTGAGTTTAGGATGTGTCTTGGTTGATAGCTCAATATACTGGTGGATGGCTGCAAGCGAAGGAGTGGTAAAAATGGAAAGGAGCAAGTTTTTTAGGCAAAAACAATGATCACAAGAGGATTATGGCAGATGGCTGGTCCCCATAGTTGGGACAGTGACAAGCAAAACCGTTCTTATTTATCTCACAATTAGAGAGGCTTTGTTGATATTTCTTCTGTAGGGGTTTCAAGAAGTAATGGGTGGTGCAAAATCAAGCAACATTTCACTAGTCAGTCCACAGAAAAGTTTAATATAATATAATTTTTTATTTTTTTTTATAAATATGAAAATTAAAAAGTGTGGTAGTTATTATTTGAGATTTTTTTTTTTTTTGAGAAGGAATTATTTGAGATTTATTATAATTGTATTTGTGTATAGAATTATATATTCTAGCATTATAATATATTTATCATTATTTTTTTTTTTTTTGGTATAAGAAATTATAAAGTTTAATATTTAAAAAATGATGTACCAAGATTTTAATGGATGGCTTAAATATAGAATAAAATTTAAATACAAAATTTTTAAAAACTATATTAAAATAATTACGAGAAAAATTATGAGCCTAAAAAACTGACAATAGTATGAGATCAACCAAGAAGTCACAAACAGTGAAATTTATATAGATTATAGATTTTTTTTTTTTTTTACAAAATTTGCCAATCTTACTATTCTTCTCTATATACTATATAGTATATACAGTCGTATAGACTAAGAATGTCAAGACAAAAGCTGCAAATGACAGGTCGTGCTAAATTATTTTTTTCCTGCGCTGCAAGTCGGGTAATAACCTTCAGAGTTCGTCACTAAGCTATAAGTCGTACAGTATTTATTACCTGTGTCGTTTAGCATAAACTGAGAAGTCGTCAGGTCGTTAATTTGTTTAAAATTCTGTCAAAGATGACTGGTTTTCCGTTTTAGAGTATGTTACATTTCAGTTTTGGTTTACCGCCTTTTCTTTTCGACTTGTGTCTGTATAAGTATAAATACCAAACAAAAGAGAAAATATCTCTCTGTTTTTCATTTACCTTTCCATATTTTGCTTCCACTGCTCTGCTCTACTCTGTTTTCTTTTCAGTAAAAAGCATACTTGTTTATCATTTTTTTTTTCAAACAAAAGAAAAAGGACTAAAAGTCTGAAGCCAAGAGAATTAATATTTAGTAAGCTAAAAAAGACAAGTAATCTTGGTCTGCAGCAACATTAATTACTCAGTAGTGCCACAATTTTAAAGAATAACAAGACACTCTTAAGTCCTAACCAATTACATGAGGTGCTACATATTCCCAATTTCCCATCTGCTTCTAATTATGGTTCACCTCTATGGGATTTAAAAACTTGGTAATAGCTCAAGAAATACAGTTTGTCTGGAAATTGGATCGAGTCGTAGAGACAAAGGCTGAGAGTTTAGAAGAGAGTTAAGGTTGAAAGGATGTATTACCTTTGAACTATGAGCACATCAATCATTAGTGAGCTAATGTAGCTTTAAGACTACCGATAACACTATTTTTCAGAACAAAGTGCAAGTGGGTATATCATGCAATTAAATGGATAACACAAACAAACAAGCCATAGATTCTAACATCTCTCATCCAAGACATTGATAAGTTGTTTTGTAGAAGAACCTTGAAGTGAACTATATATATATAATTATATATCAACCATATTAGATCAAGACAAGCTCATGGGTGTCTTTCAAAGCCACTGTGACACAAGACTCATAGAGAATTACTTCATGTTCAAAAACAATTCTAGCCTAAAAGAAAACATTTAACAAGTGATTTAAAACTTTTGTAAAGTGGGTTTAATTTTATAAACATTTAAAATTCAATAAATTAATTTGGACACAGAAAAGAAAAGAAAATTCAAACATTATACAAATGAATGAAGTAACTTGCACACAATGCATCATTTCAAAGCTAATGATTGGGGTAAAAATCTCAGGCTGGTTCAGCTCTAACCATTGCAGCTTTGGTCTTCATGGGGAAGCTAGCTAGGCTGGTTTACAAACAAGGCTTTCTTAATCATAAGAAAGCTTCTTCTTTTTTGGAAATAGACTCAATTATCAAAGATAATACAAATCTATTTATCAGAATACAGCAAATTGAGGTGTCTCTAATCAAAAGAACAGCCGATGCAGCTGTTAAGGGAAGAAGCGGTAAATGGGAAGGAGCAAGTTTTGTTGGCAAGAACAGAGAAGGCAAGAGGAGGATGCTGGATGCTATAGTTGGACAGTGACAAAAAAACAAAAACAAAACTGTAGTTATTTTTCTCACAATTAGAGAGGCTTTGTTGATATTCCATCTGCAGAAATTTCAAAAATGGGTGGTGCAAAACCAAGCAGATTGATGGATGCACTTTGCATTCGCCAAATACAAAATGCACGCATGTAGATTATATTATACAATTAAAGGGACAAATAAAACAAACAAGCTTTAGAGTCTGATACCTCTCATCCATGATTTTGATCAGTTGTTATGTAGAAAAACTTAAAGTGAAAGACATATAGCAGCCAGATTTGATCAAGACAATCTCATTGGTGTCTTTTAAGTCTGTTGTGTCACAGAATTTACCTTTATATAAGGCAAAGCCTTGTACTGTATTTAACATAGTTTAATACAGAGTCTTTAAGACTTTAACATACTTCATGTTCAAAAACAATTTTAGCCTAAATTGTATGATAAAGATAACATTTAACAAGTGATTTAGAACTCAATAGTTTAGAGTGGGGTTTTATAGAAACTTGAAATTCAATGAAATAAGTTGGACCCATAAAAGAAAGGAATATTAATAGAGGAATGGAGAAATAAACATTATCAACTTGATGATGTAGTCTGCACACAAAGCAACACTTCAAAGTCAATCGCTGGGGCAAAATTGCAGGCTGGTTCAGCTCTAGCCATTGCAGCTTCAGTCTACAGAGAGGGAGCTAGATAGGCTAGTTTCCAAACAAGGCTTTCTTATTCATAAAAATGCTTCTTATTTTTGGAAAATGGTTCCAATTATCGAAGATATCAATTATCTGTTTATTATGAATACTGCAAGTCTCTAATCAAAAGAACAGCAAATGCAGCAGTAACAAAAAGTTCAGAGAAGAGGATGTGTCATATGCCCATGCGGTTGGGTTAATTTGCACACTTTGTCTTTCTAGTTCACAACATATATCTAAGGATGCCCTTCTTGATTCACCTTTGAGGTAAAAGAATTTAGAGAAAAGTCAATGAATAAAACAGAAACAGACAATGTTTGAATCCTTGCACAATTACCAAACAATTTAACATGGAGTATCAAATATTACAGAAAATCACACCACTTAGTCTAAAAGATGAACTCATGTTCATAAATCATAACCGAAAAAAAAATCAAATAATAAGAAATTAACAACCAATAAAACAAGAATCACACAGAAAAACAGTTTGAGAGTCAAGTTCTTGTTGCGGGCCTACACCGCAAAATTGTTGCACAAGCTGCCTCGACTTGGTGACATCCTATATATCAAACCAAACAGGAAAATAAACCACTTGTGAAAACAATTTTTATAGGAAAAATAATTAAAAAGGATAAGCATATATGTCTGGGGTCTGACTTACAAAGGAAAAGTCATGTAACTCTGCCCCGTACATTGAGTACGAGATCTCATTGCTAATTGCTAGGTGGCTCTTCGTGTGAATCTGCTCCGTCCATTGAGATCTCACCGCTAAGTAGCTCTTCGTGTGAATCTGATCCGCCCATTGAGATCTCATCGCTAAGTCGCTCTTCATATGAATCTGAT
The DNA here is from genome assembly GCA_030445155.1 of Quercus variabilis. Taxonomy (NCBI): domain Eukaryota; kingdom Viridiplantae; phylum Streptophyta; class Magnoliopsida; order Fagales; family Fagaceae; genus Quercus; species Quercus variabilis. The sequence continues at coordinate 1,654,238 of CP129452.1, forward strand.
CCGTAAAATGAGTATTCATAGCTAGGTGGTCCAAATGGGGCATAAAAGGAAACGAGATTAGAAAGAAAGCAAGGAGTATTATAAGTAGATAAGGAATAAATTGAATCACCCTCATAAAAGATAAACCAAAGATATAAAAGTGAGAAGAGAGTCATACTCATCAGGATCCACTTCAACGAACTCACAGAGGGGTTCAAGGGCATTCTTAGTAGCATGATTGTCCCATTCCAGCAACTCCCACCATTCTTTCTTTGTTTTAATCCGTAATGAAGAAGGTGGAGAAGATAGTTGTTCATCCCGCAGGGAAAGAGGTAATCTCTTAAGCTTTGGACACTTAACTATCTTAATTTTTTGGAGAGAATCACAAACTATTGCATTACTGCTACTGCAGATGGTCTCCAGTCTCGGTAAGCCTTCTAATACCAACTTCCTCAATCGGGGGAATATGGTGGTGGTGTCCTTTCCTTCCTCTTCTATTTCTTCTTCAACTTCATCCGATGCTGCACCTATTATTTCCTCTAATCTCTCACAGTATCTGACTTTAATCTCTTCCAGGTTGGCCAGGTTTTGCAGCAAGCCAGGCGTGAAGAGCTTCTTTATATTCGGACACTCAACAATTAAAAATCGTTTGAGACTGGAAAAGGTGCCAGGTGGGATGTCTAGTGGTGCTGCAACTTTCTCTTCCCTAAACAGTACTTGTAACTTACCCAAATATTCGAGCTCAAGGCTTTGAAGAGGGAAGGTGTAAGAATAAGAAAGAACGTCTTCTATTTCTTCACAGCTCGCAATAGAAATAGACCCCAGTTCTCTTGCGCATTCCAAATATGGAGCATCAGATGAACTTCTTAAACTGTCACAACAGAAAATCTTTAGGGTTTGAGCGTCTTTTGGGAGCAGATTTACATGGCAATTGTATAATATTACACATTTGTCCTCACTTCCCCAAAATTCTTCATCGCCGAATTCGGCCGTCATTTCTCTCACTGTAAATTGGTAACGGCTAAGTCGTCCCTCCTTCAAGGATCCCACGTATTTATTGAAGTCATCAACACCATAAAATGCTCCTTTAAAACACTCTAATTTCAAGCTTACTATCTCCTCTACATTCAATTTTCCATAATTAAATTCGAGAACTTGGAGTTGAGAAAGTTTGGATAAAATCCCCGATGGAATCTCCGGTATATAGGTTCCTTCGAGATTGAGGTATCTCAAATTGACTAACATTTCCAAACCATGAGGTATTTCTTTTATAAAATATGAATGTCTAAGATCCAACTTCCTTAATGCCGTAAGCTTTGCTAATGAAGGAACATGATATATATTCAGACAATTAATAATCCTTAATGTAGCTAGATTCTCCAGATCAGAGATTGAATTCGGCAAAGATGTAATCCCACTGTTACATATACAAAGAACTTTGAGTCCATGCAAATGCACAAAAAAAGAATTTGCAATGATTCCAGACAAAAAAGTATTGTGTATAAGCAATGTTGAAAGTTTAGGACACCTTGGTGATATATTAGGAAAGTTTATGACATTCCCCAAGTGCATCAAACAAACCTTTTCAAGATCCTTTCCCCATCTTTCTTCATGCCGCATAAAATCTGTCACTCTATCGCCAGCTGCTCCCATGAACTTAGGACCTGCAATCTCGAGGGCCATGTCTCTTATTAGATCATGCAGTTTCACATTACGGTAAATCCCAGTTTCTAATAAGCAAGCCCTTTCAAGTTTATTCAACATAGTATGGCCCCTATCAAACTCTGCTTGCCTGCTCTCCATCCGTTCTATTATTCCCTCATCAATTAAATCCTCAATCAATTCATCTCTTTCAAACTCATGGTCTTCACAAAATAGTGCACAATACAATAGACAATGTTTTAGGTCCTCATCTTTTAAGCGTTCGTAACTAAATCGAAGGATCTCAAATATTTTAGTAACATGTACATTTTTGGGCCACTTTTTTGGTGTCCTCAACTCATTCAATGCATTCCTCCATTCTGAAACGTCAATTACATCTTTTAAGCTTCTCGCTATTGTGACGATTGCAAGAGGTAAACGAGCACATTCTTTGACAACCTCCTTCACAATTGGTTCTATATCTCGAGTATTCAAAACATCACGACCCACTTTATCCAAAAACAAATCCCACGACTCTTCTTCTGAAAGAAGCTCCATTTTAATATTCACACAATTCATACGATTACAAACTTCCAAATCTCGAGCTGTCAATAGTAATCTGCATCCATTTGTTGGAGTGGGCTCTGGGATCCCTACATCCTCAAGATCAAATGCTTCCCACATATCATCTAGGATTAACACATACCTCTTCCAATTTTTCAATTCATTGTTTAGCTTGCCTGCCCTTGTAGTTTCATCCCCATAGTTTGTGAGATCTAGTTTCAACTTGCGTGCAATGTCCTCTTGTAGTTTGAAAACACTTGATGACTTTGATACAGTAACCCAAATTACATTATCAAACTTGTCTCTCTCTTTTAATAGATCATTATTGATTTGTTTCATGACTGTTGTTTTACCAATGCCTCCCATGCCATAAACAGCAATCCTCCTAAAATTTTCATCCAATAAGTGTTCCCTAACCCTTTCAATTGTTCTTTCGGTTGTACTTTGTCCTACTAATGTTGTAGTCGGCAATTCTTCTCCATGGCTTACAGGTGGATCAACTACCAAACTATCTCTGAAACCACCTCTTTGATAAAGTTCTTCCACCTCTTGTATCTTCTGGCATGCAAGTTTTCCCATATGCATACGTGGGAAATACTTCCAGATCCCTCTGCCACCTTCTTCCTCAATAGTTTGTATCTCCCCGTTAATTTTTTTTACCTTTTCGAGCCAAAGTTCAACTTCTGTCTTTGGTCTCTTTCCTGGAAAAAGTTCAGACTTCATTTTTTCTTCTACGTCTATCTTCAGACATTCTAGTTCTTCCCATTTTCTCTTGAGATTATTCACATGGTCACCAGCGCTGCTATGATAATTGTATAATTTGTCAATTTCATCCCAAATATTTTTTCCAAGTTCAAGAACTTGGTTTAGTTTTTCTGGTTCAAGAAATTGGGCTAACTTCTCCATTCGCAAGTCTCTGCATAAGGTTCTATATCAGAATTCTCTTCAATTAACCTTTTCAGTTCTACCTCATCTGTTTCTCAAAAAAAAAAAAAAAAAAAAAAAAAGAAAAGAAAAGAAAAGGTTCTGCCTCATCAAAATCAAAACTTTGCATTTTTTTTCAATGAAATACTATAATTAATTGTCATCATATATTAATGGGATAACTGCATTGATTTTCATGAATTAATTATCTAAAGAAGGTGCACTAATTATTTATATAAAAGGAATTTATATAGTTTGTGGGGGAGAAGGAACCAGGCCCAACATAATGAACCGAGGGCCCACGAAACGGCTATCTTACACCCGAAGAGAGAGAGAGAAAAGGGCAAGGCACAGCTGGGAGTGGGATCTTCATGAAAGATCAGCGCTGTCCGAGGAAGGTACTTCCTGTCCGAGGGGAGTATCTCCTGTCCGAGGAGGACGTATCACTTTAACAGGAAGTCACTGGTTATTTGAGTACGAGAAAAGCCAGAGTGGCTGTCCGAGGACTTCACCTGATCAGGATAAGCTCAGAGCAAAGGCTGGAGATGATAAGAACGAAGAAATATCTAAAGGAAAAGCTTCTACCACCGTATTTAATGCACTATAACAGCTTTTCTGGCCGCATTTATGTGGAGAAGACCCCTGAACAGTGCACCCTCAGCTACCGTCACTCCCAAATAACTAAAGCATACCCATGATGTGACATGCACTCAAGTAGATACACAGATGAAGAACAAGTGGACGATAAAGATGATGGGGAAGGGTACTATATAAAGAAGAAGAGATCCTGATAGAAGGGATCGGAAAAAAGGAAGGGAAAAAGAAAAAGAATAATTTTACTGTGGCCCTGAACATTGTAATCACTGATTGTTCAATGAAACACCTCCTCGGACATTGACCAAAGAATTTTCTTGGCGTTATTTTGTGTTATTTCTGCTTAACGTAATTCAGTCCATCATTGTGAATTTCAAACCCAGCACAGCTCTTTCACCCACTCTCTACAAATTTATTGTTTAGGGTACGTTGGGCCTTTAACCCATACTTTTGGGCTTAGGTCACAAAACCGGTCCCTACATAGTTATTTTAAAAATTTTACATAAGAACACTTATTATTAAAAAAAAAATAGAATATTACAATCTAATTTCCAAGCAACGAATCGTAGTACCTTAGAAGGCTCAAGATAAACTTCTATAGTTGCCAGTAGGAGCATCGTATGTACTGTAATAACCTTCTAGTTTTCTTATTAGGGATTGCCTTAAAGTGTTTATTGTTTGAAGTTTTCACTTCTCTGTGTGTGTTTCTATTGTTTTGATTGTGTTTATCTATATAGACATTGTGACTTGAATCTTGATTAATTAACTACCTAGATTAAGATGTGAATCAATTAATTAAAATTGGTAGTTAAGCCAATTAGAGGTCTAGGCGTAACTTTCAATTGATATTAGAAATATAGGTTCACTCGTGTAGGTCTAATCTTCTTCTATAATCCTTGACCTCTGTTTGTCAAGGATAAACTCAAGTGTCATACACTCATACTACTCACGATTGTGTTGATTTGGTTTAAGACAATTCTAATGACGATCTTAAATTGTTTGTAATAAGCATTTTAGGGAACTGATAAAGTTTAAGAAATATTCTAATAAATCCTTAAGTCTAGGGGGGAAATTTGATAAATCAAATAAATAGGCTTGATGAAGTAATTAATTCTCAAAAGCCCAAGTTCCAAATATACTAGACTCCTTTGTCACGTCCACCTCAAAGTCGTCCGCTGATAAATACAAAATTGTGTTTGTATCCGTAAACTGATAGTAGTGAGGACAGAGGTTAATTTGGCCTATTAATGATCTACCTTTGCATAAACTCCACGATCCAAGGTACGTTGGTCAAAAAGTCTCCATTTGATAAAATCGAGAGTGGTGTAGAATATTCAAATTTTTACTCCTTTATAAAAAATGTTATGAAATTTGAAATGATTTAGGATTAAATCTTATTGTATTTCGTATTATTGGATGGTAAAAATTTTTAGCTAATTTAATTTTGAATGTTATTATAAATTTATATTATAAAACCATTGAAAATGAGTATTACAAAAGTGAAAATTTGAAATATTAAATTAAATATTAAATTAAAAAAAAAAAAAGCATTTAATATGCATGTAGCAAGCAGAGGTGTTCACTGTCTAGTCTAGTCTAGTAAACAAGATAATATCCTAATCCTACTTATAATAACCTTAATTTTAGAGCATGTAAAGGAAGTTTAGAGTTAATCTAGAATTAGTCTAAAGTTCATTGTAAAAAATAAGTTTATAGTATAGATCTAATTGTTAAGGGCTTTTTAACGAAAAACATAAATTGTCGGACCAAACCATGTTAATTTTAGTTGTGATCTTTATTTTTCTCTTTCAATCATAATCCAACATAAATTATTACATGGTAACAAAGCTAATCACATCAATTGTAGCGTATATATGAAATCAACTTTCAGTAGGATAAGTGGCAGAGCACAAACTATTAGGAAATCAAATGAGATTAGAAAGCAGTGGGCAGTACTATACCTGGATTGAAATGGCAATATATACTCGGATACCCACTATTTCTTCAAGATATTGATTACAGTGGAAGAATAAGCATTAAAGTTACGCCAAGAAGGTAACAAAGAGCATCATAAATCTCCCTCTGCAGAAAGAGGAAAGTGATTCAGAGCACAAGATTCAATATGTGAAGCATTTTTTATGATGTATAAAAAAATGGGAAATTAGCAAGTCAGGAGAAATTTCGTAGAACTTTGCTAAGAAAACTCGGTTTATCTTTTTCTAAAATATGTGTGGTCAATGGGCTACTTTGAATGTGTCCAAATTGTCCAAGTCTTCTCTCAGGTCTTCGACTTTGTGTCATTGAACCGTTCTCCTCATTAAATGTGTCCAAATTTCAGCCATTCCTTTTTTTCAACTTGTCCAACGTGATGTGACAAATATCTTAACTTTAAAAGTACTTTCAAGTTTCAATAAATATTTACAAATTTTTTTAAAGAAAAAAAATTTAATCCCACCATTTATTTCATAATTTTTTTACTGATGCGATCAAATGTAACTAATAAAGAAAAAATAATAAATTTATATATAAATAATAGGCATTTAAATTCACAATTGTGCCAAAAAAATATATAAAATTGTTTGATTCTAAAATTACTTTATTTTAAAAGCAATAGATATAATTGAGTAAATAATTATTTTAATTTAAAACTATTAAATAATTTAAAATTTTTATTTTACTTCTATATATGTAAAAGCGCGAATGCACTAAACCACTGTAGTTACACTGCTTTGTTTTTGTCAACCTCTGCATTGTTGCTCTTTATTTATTTAATTTTTGCTACTTTTTTTCCCTCTACTTTTTTTTGGGGGTAATATCATCCTGCCAACTCTTTTATTTTATTTTTTAATTTTTTTATATATAAAGCTATTAGTTAACACAATAAATTGTCACAATATTTTTACAATTGTTGTTATGTTAATTTCTTATAAGTTAAAATAAAATATCATACTAGAATCATCTACAACTAAAACTAAATGTATTATAAAAAAATAAGTGCTACATCCGCAATATTGTTCATTAGGCCTTTTTTTTTTTTTCCACAAACTGCAATACGTCAATTTTGGTTGTGCTGTTTTTGTCTTTTCTTTTAAATATTTATATTTGTATGTACAGTTACATTGAATTAACAAATTCTTACAATATTTTCACAATTATTAACAATTTGCACTATTCATTGGCTTTTTTTTTTCCACAATACACTAGTTTTGCTTGTGCTATTAAATATTATATGTGCATACACAATTACACTTACGCAACAAATTTTTACAATATTTTCACAATCGCGAGATCTTAGTTCCTTATTGTAGGGTTAGGATTTGTGGTCCAAGCCCAAAAACAATAAATTTGTAGAGTATGAATGATAGAGCTAGGTTGACTGTGAAGCTTATAATGGCTGATCACAACGTCCCAGTATAAACCAACATGAAAATACACGTAAAAATCAAGTAAGTTCACGTCCGAAGAGACTTATAATAAATTGAATACAGGTTACAATTCTCAGGGTTACAGTAAGACCTCTCTTTTTCTTTCCCTCCTTCTAGTAGGAGCCCTTCTTCTTTATATAGCATCCTCCCCCATCATCCACATTGTCCACTTGTTCTTCATCTAGCTCCCTACTTGAGTGCATGTCATGTCATGTATCTTCCTTAGCTTTTTGTGAGTGGCAGTAGCTGAAGTTATACTGTTCAGGGGTTTTCTCCATATAAATGCGGCCAGAAAAGTTGCTGCAATACATTTAATACGTTGGTGGCAGCTTTTCCTTTTAGATATTTCTCCATTCTTCTTATCTCCAGGCATGTCCAAAGCTTATCTAGACTGTTGAAGTCACTAGTAAACTCATTCGAATCCCCCAGATATTTATATGACCCAGAATCTTTTCATCCAGAGATAATGATCTCTTCGGAACACTGATGCTCTCTTCGGACAGAGTTTCTTCGTCCCCATGTATCCTTCTTTCACGCGAAGTACCCCTCAACAATTTTAGCCTCTTCGGACATACAATAACCTTCACGTTGGGCTTTAGGCCCACTACGTATGGTTGGAATTTTCCCCCCACAATAGCCCCTCAAAATTTTAATTTTTCCTTCGCTTCCGAAGAGAAAAAATAATATTTTGATTTGTTAAAAAATAAAAATCAGAAGTGCAAAAATATCTCAATTCACACGTGTAGTAGCATGGATTTGCACGCTTCATAATTGCTGCTGCTGTTTCAAGGTTTCCAAAGCACCATTAATTACTCCAGGCGACGTTTTGTTTTTGCCATCTAACGGTGGACTACTGATCTAACAGGCGTGATTCTTCCTCGAAATTTAGGCGGGATAACTCCTTCCCCTTCACTTGTCTCTATATAAAGTCCTAGAGGAGGTTTTTCCTCCCTTACTTTACATATTTTCAAACTTCCCAGCGAACAGAGGCATTCAAATCGACCAAACTCTATGATCATCAAATCCAAAATCTACAAGCATCTCCACAAGCTCAGATATCATTGTCCGATCCGGTTCGTGTAAGTCTTCATACATTCATCTTTAATCTTCTCCTCGGACACCCATTTTGTCTTTCGAGTAGTCGCCCCCTAGTCACTGCGTTTAGAGTTCCTCCTATCTCGTTTGTTTAAAATGGGTAGGTATTAGTATCTGGTGGACAGTTCCGCTCAGATGGAGAAGTTTAGGGCCACATACCACATACCTGAAGATGTGGGTTTCAGATATAGCCCCCTAGAAAAAGTCCTAACAGATCGGAAAGAGGGTGAAGTGATAATCCCCATCATTGCCTTCCTGGAAGGAGGAATGACGATTCCTATGGGCCCCATCACCACTAATTATCTTTGAAACCATAGGCTTAGCCCCAAGCAATGTGCGTCCAATGTCTTTAGGGTTTTAGGGGCCGTCGATGATCTGAACCGCCATCTGGGCTTGGGACTTACTTGGCGAGACGTGGTGTATATGTACGAGTGCCACAGTTAGAAAGGAGCGGGATATTATTTGAAATCCCGATCCGATGCTATTAGGCTCGTCTCCTGCCTTCCCAAGTTTAACAAGGGGATGAAAGACGATTATCTGATCGTCTCGGGTGCCTGGCATAACGGTTTTCAATGCCTAACCACACCAGGAGAGCTAGGTGGGGGCATCTTAGATTTAGGCTTGCTAACATTAGATTTAGGATTGACCTTTCTTTGCAACTTAGTCTTCTTGGTCTTACTGCTGTCAAGTTTCTAATAAATTTTGTTGTGATGTTGACAGATAAAAGAAACGTTTCTCCTCGGCTGAGCCTTACCAACACTGCTGCACCCAACTACTTGTTACGGTTGAAAATTTTTGTGAGTGAAGACGGGCAACTCTGATCGGTTCCCCTCATTCTCAGTTATACGTCCAAACCATTCGATTTGCAGCTGGTCGGGAACGTGATAAGACAAGGAGACTATCACCTCAACCAAATTGACGTTGGTCGAAAGGATTTTTTGGCTCCATTCGATTTTCCTCCAGTGCCACATCTGAACCAGTAGGGTGTACCACTGCTCGTCCAGGCGGTTCAGCAAGTCCCCCTTAAACCAGTGGTTGTAGGTGAAAGGGTTGGCTCTTCGACCTCCTCACTAGAGGAGTAAATAGATAAATTTAAATTTGAAAGGAAAGCTTCAGGAGGGGTTCAAGTGATACCATCCTCAGACTCCGAGAAGGAGATTGATAGGCAATCCAGTGTCCATCCTCCTATTCTGATAACTGCTCTTTCGGAAGACTCTTCGAAAGAGGAAAACATGTCAGACCTGAAGGCATTAATGAGGAACAGGGGCAAGAAGGCCAAGCCGAAAGGCACTGGGACTTCCCAACCAGTGGTGAGTTTGCCTCCACCGCCACCTCAGGTTCTTATTCTCGGTTTAAAGCCCTTGCCGGTCCTGAAGAAGAAAAGGCCCCTCGAAACTGAGGAGAGGGAGGTGGTGGTGCCACCAAAGACAACCAAGCAACAGAAGATGGTGAAAGACCACCGAAGCAAAAGAGCCTCATCTACTAAGAGCCGAGATAAGCCTCCTGTTGTTGATGTGCGTTGAGGGCCACGCACATGGTCTCCCAAGTTGGAGTTGGATGGCGCTCCTATTTCTTGGGATACTTCCTTCAGAAACTATGATGGGGAAAGAGCAGGGCTAGTAGTTGAAGTTTTGGAGCAACCATTGCTCCTCCCCCGAGATATGGAGTCATACAGGCGTTTTAGCCAGTATGAACTCTTCATGTTCTTGAAAAGGGACTTGGTTATGGTAAGTGAGTTAACCCAGCTCTTCAGTTTGGCATGTTAACTTTTCATTTGTTTTATGCTAACTCTTTCACTTTATTATGCAAATTACCCAGCAAGTCTTCGTGGCCGAAGAGTGGAATAAAAAGGCATACATCGAAGCCCAAGCAGAGGTCCACTCTCGGTCCGAGGCAGAGAAAACCTTGGGCAGCTTGAAAGAGGAGTTTTCTCAAATCTCTGAGTAGCTCAAAGAGGTAACCAACGAAAGGAATAGCCTCAATGCTTGCCTGCAAAATGCTGAGAGCCAGGCCGACGCCCAACGTAAGTTGCTAAATGAGATTTAGACTAATTTGGCAGCTGAGAAAGCGCTTGTGAAGGAACTTCGCGCCGAACTCCAAAAGGCTAAGGAGACTGCTAAGCTAGCTCAAAGGAATGCTCAGCTGGCCAAGGAGGCGACCGAGGCTGAAAAGAAAGCAGCATACCAGCTGGGAGTGGAGGAGACCGAAAAAGGTCTAACTGAGCAGTTTGCCTCGGTCAGCCGAGACTACTACAATATAACATGGGGAAAGGCATTGGACGCTGCTGAGGTCCCTGCTGACTCAAGCTTGAGAATGCCTAGGAGCATATACTATAACCTTGATATCTGACAGCTCCCAGGGTCTGATCCCCCTCCTCTAACACAACTCCCGGAGGCTTCGGAGCAATCCTTGGTCAGCCAAGTTCCTTCAACCACCCTTGAGGCCTCCAAGGAGTCTGGTCAGGCTGGTGATCAGAGTAAACCAGCTGAGCCACCCAAGGATAAGGGCGAGAGCTTGGAAAAAGAGAAGACCTTTTCAGAGCCTAAGGACCATGCCCCAAAAGCTGATGCTACTTGGACCAGCCAAGCTACCGACCCTATGGTCCCTCAAGCGAAAACTTAGATACTTAGGTTTATTTTATTTTATTTTATTTTACTTGTACTTGTTTTTCTTTTATGTAAGGGATTGTAAACTATCCTCTTTTGATCAATGAAACAATTTCTCTTTTACTCATGGTGTCTTTGTTGCATATCATATGACTTACTCTTACTACAAATAATTGTACTTGGTAATCATGGTAATGAAGGTAAACATAATCACTATATCATGCTGACAATGTACATAACTAAAATTGGCACTAAAAAGAGCAATTTGTTTAAGGACTACTACTAAATAATGAATGCAACGAGTGTTATAGCTTCACAGATCTTTTCAAACATGCACAAAAAAGACTAACATAAGTTAGAGTTAATTTAAATACATTCGAGAATGTCAGGCAAGACTCATTCCAGAGTTAAACTTCAATAACAATAACTACACAGAGGTGTTGACTAACCCATACTATCTGATCCGAGCATTGTAGGCATGTAAAGGAGTGTTAACTAATCCAAATTATCTGGTCCGAAGACTACAGACATGATTGGATTTAAGTTTAAACACTTAAAGAACCGTTAAGGAGTATTAACTAACCTAAATCATCAGGTCCGAGGACTACAGACATGATTGGATTTAAGTTTAAACACTAAGAGAACCGTTAAGGAGTGTTAACTAACCAAAATCATCAAGTCCGAGGACTACAGGCATGATTAAATTTAAGTTTAAACACTTAAAGAATTGTTAAGGAGTGTTAACTAACCCAAATCATCTGGTCCGAGGACTACAAGCATGATTGAATTTAAGTTTAAACACTTAGAGAACCGTTAAGGAGTGTTAACTAACCAAAATTATCAAGTCCGAGGACTACAGGCATGATTAAATTTAAGTTTAAACACTTAAAGAACCGTTAAGGAGTGTTAACTAACCCAAATCATCTGGTCCGAGGACTACAAGCATGATTGAATTTAAGTTTAAACACTTAGAGAACCGTTAAGGAGTGTTAGCTAACCCAAATCATCTGGTCTGAAGACTACAGACATGATTGGATTTAAGTTTAAACAATTAAAGAACCGTTAAGGATGAGGAATTATCATAATGATTGAAGAGAAAATTCGATTAATAATAGTACCTCTTGAGGTTGTTTACATTCCAAATGCGCGGTATTACATAACTATCTAGGTCCTCTAGGAAATATGCCACAATGCCAGCCCCTGAAGTGATCAATATGGCCCTTCCCAATTGGGTCCTAGCTTCCCCCAAGCTGGGTTTTTCGCAGTGCCCATAACTTTCCTGAGTACCAAATCACCAAGTTCTAGAGGTCTTAGCTTTACGTTGGCATCATAGCCTTGCCTGAGCTTTTGTTGGTAATGTACCAATTGAACCATTGCATTTTCTCTCTTTTCCTCAATCAAATCCAAGCTCCTTTCTAGCAGCTCATTGTTGCCGGTCGGACTGAATGAACTGGTCTTCAGAGTTGGGAACCTAGTTTCCAGAGGGATGACAGCTTTAGCCCCATAAGTCATCGAGAAAGGGGTTTCTCTGGTAGATCTGCGAGGCGTAGTTCTGTAAGTCCAAAGTACGTGTGGCAACTTTTCCACCCACTTGTCCTTCACATCGTCTAATTTCTTATTCAATCCATTAACTATGTGATGTCGCGGAAGTCTGAAGAGAAACACACACGATGCTCTCTTTGATGGACAGAAACTAAACTGTTAGTTTCTGGGTAGTAAACCTCGAATCCACGAGGGGTTCCTTGAATCCACAAGGTGATAAGTCTGGAATCCACCAGAGACCACAAAAAACACACGTCTAAATTTTTATTGATAATAAACTATGAAAAACGTTTACAGACTTAAGGGCCTATTTAAGAGCTCCTTAAAACTTGACTGACAAGAAAATATAATCTAAAATAACTCCTAATTGATACCTAACCATAACAGAAATCAAATTTGACCTAAAAACCATTAAATGTACCTAAAAACAAGGAAATAAATCACCTAAACCTAAAATAACGTTTTTTTACATAAAAATACCAAAAATAATAAATTACAATAATTAAATAGTAAATTGTGTCCTACATCAGACCCCTCCACTTGAAACAAACTCGTCCTCGAGTTCATCTTTGAAATCTGAAATCTCCCATGCCAAGAGAACAAATACCTTGAATACTTCATCTTCTTTGTCTTCTTGCCAAACTTGAAAGTCATTAATTGGACAACTTGAACTTTTTCTCCATTGATCTTCATGTAATTGACAATATTCACCAAATAAGAGTCAATGATAAAATCAAATCTTTCCACCCCAATAAAATCAATAAACTTTATTTCGATGTCTCCCAATAAAATAATAGGAGTTTGAATGTTGCAATCATCTAACTTGATTTCATCGAGATCGTTGACAACTTCTTCTATAATTTCTTCTTTAATGGTCTCTACTATCTCAACCTCAAGATCTTTCTCTATAATGGGGTCCTCATTAATCTCCTCCACAATCTTGATATTAGGTTCTTCTTCTATAACAAGGCCTTCATTAATTTCCTCAGAAATATCTATATTTTCTTCTTTGACTTCTCCATATTCTTCAAGAACAATATTTTCTTTAACATGTAATTCTTCCTTTAACGGTGGAATATTTGACTCTTCAAAATAATTCAAGTATGAACTTCTTGGCCAATAATAATGTTGTATTGTATACGACAAGATTTCTTCACAATCCAAAGGATAAAATTTGATAGCAAGCATCTTTTTCATCCTTGGCCACGATCGAATTTTGTCTTTACCTTGTCGAATTCTATCAGATTGTACTCGTTCCCACCAACATAAGGCATATTTACTAAGTTTATACAAAGCAAGTCCAACTTTTCTCTCATAACAAATATTCTCATAGTCAAATAAATCCTCTAGATCAAGTAACCAATCAAGAAAATCTTCTTTTAAAAAATAACCATTAAAACTTGCAATTCTCTTGTAAGGTCTACATGAAATTTGCTTACCAATAGGTTGCCCGTGAGTTATGTCTCCGTTGCAGTTATCCCTATTGGTTCCATTCTTCAACGGCGCCATCCTAGCATAGATATTTGTGAGTGCTTGTTGTACGTCACGTAATACTCGCTAAGTTATTCGTCGTTGTTGTGGTGGTGGTTACTGTCTCACCGGTTAGCAATCAGACCAGGGTAAGTCAAGGCTCTGATACCAACTGATGTCGCGGAAGCCTGAAGAGAAACACACACGATACTCTCTTTGATGGACAGAAACTAAACTGTTAGTTCCTGGGTAGTAAACCTCGAATCCACGAGGGGTTCCTTGAATCCACAAGGTGATAAGTCTAGAATCCACCAGAGACCACAAAAGACACACGTCTAAATTTTTATTGATAATAAACTATGAAAAACGTTTACAGACTTAAGGGCCTATTTAAGAGCTCCTTAAAACTTGACTGACAAGAAAATATAATCTAAAATAACTCCTAATTGATACCTAACCATAACAGAAATCAAATTTGACCTAAAAACCATTAAATGTACCTAAAAACAAGGAAATAAATCACCTAAACCTAAAATAACGTTTTTTTACATAAAAATACCAAAAATAATAAATTACAATAATTAAATAGTAAATTGTGTCCTACATCACTATGACTTTGTTAACTGCTTCTACTTGTTCGTTCCCCTGGGGATAGGCAGGGGTGGAGTATCTGTTCGTGATTCCCAGTTCACTATAATAATTCCGAAATGCTTTACTGTCGAACTGTAAGCCATTGTCCGAGATGAGAGTATGAGGAACTCCAAAACGAGTAATAATATTCTTCCATACAAATTTCTGCACATCTACATCTCGAATGTTAGCTAGAGGTTCAGTTTCAACCCATTTGGTGAAATAGTCCGTGCCGACCAGGAGGTACTTCCTATTTCTTGTGGCTTTTGGGAATGGACCCACTATATCTAAACCCCATTGAGCAAACGGCCATGGACTAGATAGGGGGTTGAAGACTCCACCTGGTTGGTGTATGTTCGGCGCAAATCGTTGACATTGATCGCACTTCTTAACATACTCATGGGCTTCTTTTTGCATGTTTGGCCACTAATAACCTTAAGTAATGGCTCGGTGAGCTAAAGACCTACCTCTGGTGTGACTCCCATAAATTCCTTTATGTAATTCCTCTAGTAGCAACTCAGCTGCTTCAGGATGCATACATAACAGGTACAGTCCTGAATAAGAGCGTTTGTATAATTTCTGGTCCTCGGATAGCCAGAATCTAGTTGCCTTTCTCCGAATTTTGTCAGCTTCCCCCTTCTCTTCAGGCAGAACATCTTCTTTTAAGAATTTAACTATCAGATCCATCCAATAAAGCTCGGTTCTAATTTGGTGAACTTGGGTTATGCCTTTTCTTGCCTCGGTAGGACCATGCAAGTCCTTAACGAGGATAACTCTTGGCAAATTTTGCGCTGAAGAAGTAGCGAGTGTGGCCAGAGAGTCAGCATGTGCATTACCACTTCTGGGGATATATAGCAAACTAAAAAATTCAAATTCCAATTGCAGGCGTTTAACTCAGCTCACGTATGCCTACATTCTTTCATCCTTTGCCTCAAACTCACCCTGTACTTGACCCACGACTAACCTTGAGTCCGAGAACAACTCCACTGTCTTTCCTCCCATTCTTTGGACTATAGACATTCCCATCAATAGGGTTTCGTATTCTGCCTCATTATTTGTTGCCAAGAAATCCAGTCTTAACGATTTTTCAATGATGATTCTCTCGAGGGATATTAGCACTAGCCCCACTCTAGAACCTTTCTGGTTTGCTGCGCCGTCCACATACACTTCCTAGTGGAAAGGGCTTTGTTGAGAAATCATGCCAACCAATTTTTCATCCATGTCCTTCTCTGCCGTTACTTCTTCTAAACTAGGTTCCGTGAACTCGGCCACCAGATCTACAAGGATCTGCCCCTTGACTGAAGTGCGAGGCATGTATTTAATATCGAAAGCCCCTAGGATAGTGTCCCACTTGACTATTCTCCCTGTGTAGTCGGCACTTCGAAGTATGGATTTAAGCGGGAGTTGTGTGAGCACAACGACCGTATGTGCTTGGAAGTAATAGGGCAATTTTCATGTTCCGAGTATTACTGCCATGATAGCTTTCTCCAGTGGCAAGTACCTAATCTCGGCCTCATGTAGAGATTTACTCACATAGTAAACTGGCCTTTGCACACCTTGATCCACTTGTATCAGTACCAGACTTACAGCATAGGGAACCACAGCAATATAGGCAAACAGGACCTCATCCGATTCAAGGCTAGACATAATTGGTGGCCGAGCCAAGTAGTCTTTGAGTTGTTGAAAGGCCGGAACACATTCTTCAGTCCATTCAAACCCTTTCCACTTGTTGATCAGTGAGAAGAAAGGTTTACACCTATCCGCGGATCGAGAGATGAATCGATTCAGGGCAGCTGTCATCCTTGTTAACTTCTGAACCTTCTTCGGATTCCGAGGAGGCTGTAGATTTTGAATAGCCTTTATCTGATTGGGGTTAACCTCAATTCCCCTGTGTGTCACCATGTAACCCAAGAATTTGCTTGACCCTACACCAAATGAGCAATTGGAAGTGTTCAGACGTAACTTGTGCCTTTTTAGGATTTCAAAAGTGTTGTCAAGGTCCTTCACATGCTCAGAAACGACTTTGCTTTTTACCACTATGTCATCTATATAGACCTCAATACTTTTGCCTAACTGTGATTCAAACATCTTTGTTATCATTCGCTGGTAAGTAAAGCTTGCATTTTTCAGACCGAATGACATCACTTTATAATGGCAATTACTAGTAGGGGTAACAAAAGCGGTCTTCTCCTGGTCATTTGGGGCTAATGGTATTTGATGGTAACCTTGGAAAGCATCCAAGAAACTCATCCGAGGATAGCCGACAGTAGCATCTACTAGCTAATCAATTTTCGGCATGGGGAAAGGATCCTTAAGACAAGCCTTATTTAATTCGGTGAAATCTACACAGACTTGCCATTTCCCGCTCTTCTTCTTCACCACCACAGTATTTGCTAACCACTCGGGGTAAAAAACTTCTTTAATAGCTCTAGCCTGTTTGAGCTTCGTTACTTCTTCTTTGACTACATCTGCATGTTCTTTAGATGGGCGCCGAGGAGGCTACTTCTTGGGGACAATCAGTGGGTTGACCCTCAGATGGTGACAAATGAACTCTGGATCCATTCTTGGGGTTTCGTAAGCATTCCAGGCAAATACATCAAGATTTCTCTTAAGGAACTCAATTAGCTCTTCTTTTTCTGGTTGAGACATCTGAGATCCGACTTGAAAGAACCTTTCAGGATTGTCCCCAATTAGAACTTTTACTAAATCCTCAAATCTAACGCCTTCATCTAGATCTTCGACGGGCGATACCCGACTTTTTAACTGCTATAAGTCTCCTTCGGCCCTGGCCGACGACTCGATTTCGGGCTTGTGCTGGATGGCAGCCACCAAGCATTGTCTGGCCGAGGATTGATCTCCACGAATTTCACAAACTCGCCCTTCGGATGGATATTTAACTTTTTGATGTAAGGTAGAGGAAATAGCCCCTAGCGTATGTAGCCAAGGTCTGGCTACAATTGCCGTATAAAGGGAATACACATCTACAACAATGAAGTCTACTTCCACTACTTCTGAGCCAGTCTGTATAGGCAGCCATATTTGGCCCTTTGGGGTGACAATTCTTCCCTTGAAGCTAACCAAGGGAGAACGGTATGGTATTAAGTCATCAGGTTTGAGGTTCAACCCCCTGTAGAGGTCAGGGTACATTACCTCCACCGCGCTACCCTGGTCTACCATTACATTCTTCACATCATATCCTCTAATTTTGAGGGTGACTACCAAAGCGTTATTATGAGGTTGGATGGTTCTAATCTTATCTTCGTCCGAAAAGCCTAAAACTGGATGGATAACCGGTCTAGCTCTCCTCGGATCTCGACCAAAGTCCCCTGCCTGTAACCGAGCTACTGACATAACCTTGGATGGCCAGGACCCTGTTCTTCCCGGTGCTGCGAAGATGATGTTGATAGTTCCTAATGAAGGTTTCGAAGAATCATCCCTCTGGGGCTCGGAATTCATTTGATCTCCTCAGCCATTAGAGTGATGCAAGAGGTGCCTCAATTTACCTTCGCGGACCAGTTGGTTCAAATGATCTCACAGACTTCTGCAATCTTCAGTGGTATGCCCATGTTCTTGGTGGTATTGGTAATAGAGATTGTGATCGCGTCTCTCAGGATTCCCCACCATCTTACTCGGCCACTTAAAGAATTGTTCATTCTTGATCTTTTCCAAAACTTGGTGGACTGACTCCTTGAACACTGTATTGACTGCTTGAGCATTTGCTGATCCCGATTGCTCAGCGAAATCTCTTCGTGGCTTGTTGTTATTGTAATGGTCTGACCTGAAATCCTTCCTCTCCTGGGGGATAACCTTGTCCTTACCCTTCCCTTGTTGCTGATCTTCTTCAACCCTTTTATATTTTTCAATACGGTCCATGATCTGACGCATGTCAGTAACAGGTTTACCAGACAAGGATGTCCTTAAATCGTTGTCAGTAAGGAGGCCGAGCTTGAACATGTCGAGGGCCATTGCATCAAAGTTGCCCTCCATATCATTAAACATTTCCCAATACCTATCTGAATACGCCTTCAAGGTCTCACCCTCCTGCATGCTCAAGGATAGTAAAGAGGATAAGGGCCTGGCCACTCTTCGGCATATGACAAAACGTAAACCAAATGCCTGAGTGAGCTCCTCGTAGGAATTGATGGAATCTGCTTTCAAGCTATCGAACAACCTCATTGCAACCGGTCCAAGACTGGAGCGGAAGACCTTACACATCAGAGCTTCATCTCTAGAGTAGACAGCCATTCTTTGGTTAAAATGGCTCACATGCTCCATAGGGTTTGTTTTACCATTATAAATGGTAAAGGTTGGCTGGTTAAAACGCCGAGGAAGTCTCGCTCCTTCGATTCAGTGCGTGAAAGGTGACCTAGAGATTTGATTCAAAGCTCAGCTCATAGCATCGTTTCCTACCCCTCCACGTGGTGGGCTCTGAGGTTGCCTGTTGCGACGGTGCTCCTCTTAATATGAAAAGGATTCAGTGATTAGTGTTTGAGATCTCTGCTCGTAAGTAACATCTTGCCCATCATCCCAATTCTCATCAGAATGCGAAGAAATACGTTTTCTTTTTGCATAGCGCAACTCCCTCCTTAGCCTCTCAATTTCCAGTTGCATGTTGTTCTTCTCTGCATGAGACATGTGACTTCCTCCATGCAGTTGACTTCGCTCAGGGTGCGTGGTATGCATGCTACCTTCACGATCTTGTCTCTACCTTAAATTGAGAAACGGGTCTATGTGTTGAGACGCCCCAGATTCTGCTGGTTGTTGCCCTGGTTCAGCCATTATCAACTGTTGCTTCCATTTCTACTCAATCTCTTTCCACAGACGACGCCAATTGTAGGGTTAGGATTTGTGGCCCAAGCCTAAAAACAATAAATTTGTAGAGTGTGGATGATAGAGTTAGGTTGACTGTGGAACTTATAACAGCTGATCACAATGTCCCAGTATAAATCAGCATGAAAATACACGTAAAAATCAAGTAAGTTCACGTCCGAAGAGACTTATGATAAATTGAATACAGGTTACAATTCTTAAGGTTACAGTGAGACTTCTCTTTTTCTCTCCCTCCTTCTATTAGGAGCCCTTATTCTTTATATAGCATCCTCCCCCATCATCCCTATCATCCACTTGTTCTTCATCTAGCTCCCTACTTGAGTGCATGTCATGTCATGTATCTCCCTCAACTTTTTGTGAGTGGCGGTAGCTGAAGTTATATTATTTAGGGGTTTTCTCTACATAAATGCGGCCAAAAAAGTTGTTGCAGTGCATTTAATATGGTGGTGGCAGCTTTTCCTTTTAGATATTTCTCCATTCTTTTTATCTCCAGGCGTGTCCAAAACTTATCTAGATTGCTGAAGTCACTAGTAAACTCATTTGAACCCCCCAGATATTTATATGACCCAGAATTTTTTCATCCGAGGATAATGATCTCTACAGAACACCGATGCTCTCTTCGGACGAAGTTTCGTCGTCCCCATGTATCCTTCTTTCACGTGAAATACCCCTCGACAATTTTAGCCTCTTCGGACATATAATAACCTTCACGTCGGGTTTTAAGCCCACTACGTATGGTTAGGCTTTTCCCCCCACACTTATAAATCAAAATAAAATAAAATAAAATAAAATGTCCACAAAATTTTCACAATAGTTTTGTAACAAATTTTATGTGGCAAGGTATTTTTGAAGGAAAAAAAAAGTGATATCAGTAGTGGGTTCAATTTAAAATCAATAACAACTTGTCATTTATAATTTGTTCTAAAAATGCTATGGGTGTAGCATTTCTCTCAAATAAAATAAAAATATATCTATTCAAATCCTAAAAATAAAAGTATCGTGAAAATGTTTTAATATTTTGTTGTATTTTTAGACTTCTTTTTTAGTAGATATAGTCAAATTGGATGAGTCAAAATTTACTGTACGTTTCACGCACAATTTTCTTGTATTCTCTTTTTGTTTTTTTTTTTTTTAATGCATAATTTTAAATCTAGTAATAACTTTTTACATAAAATTTGTTGTGAAAATGTGGTCTTAAAGTGTTTATTGTTTCAAGTTTTCACTTCTCTGTGTGTGTTTCTATTGTTTTGATTGTGTTTATCTATAATTCTATATAGACATTGTGACTTGAATCTTGATTAATTAACTACCTAGATTAAGTTGTGAATCAATTAATTAAAATTGGTAGTTAAGCCAATTAGATTTCTAAACGTAACTTTCAATTGATATTAGAAATATAGGTTCACTTGTGTAGGTCTAATCTTCCTCTATAATCCTTGACCTCTGATTGTCACGGATAAAGTCAAGTGTCATACACTCATACTACTCACGATTGTGTTGATTTGGTTTAAGACAATTCTAATGGCAATCCTAAATTGTTTGTAATAAGCATTTTAGGGAACTGAAAAAGTTTAAGAAATATTCTAAAAAATCCTTAAATCTAGGGGTGAAATTTGATAAATCAAATAAATAGGCTTGATGAAGTAATTAATTCTCAAAAGCCCAAGTTCCAAATATACTAGACTCCTTTGTCACGTCCACCTCAAAGTCGTCCACTGATAAATACAAAATTGTGTTTGTATCCCTAAACTGATAGTAGTGAGGACAGAGGTTAATTTGGCCTATTAATGATCTACCTTCGCATAAACTCCACTATCAAAGGTATGTTGGTCAAAAAGTCTCCATTTGATAAAATCGAGAGTGGTGTAGAATATTCAAATTTTTACTCCTTTATAAAAAATGTTATGAAATTTTAAATGATTTAGGATTAAATCTTATTTTATTTCGTATTATTAGATGGCAAAATTTATTTGCTAATTTAATTTTGAATGTTATTATAAATTTATATTATGAAACCATTGAAAATGAGTATTACAAAAGTGAAAATTTGAAAAATGAAATTAAATATTTAAAAAAAAAAAAGCTTTTGAATATCCATGTAGCAAGCAGAGGTGTTCACTGTCTAGTCTAGTCTAGTAAACAAGATAATATCCTAATCCTACTTATAATAACCTTAATTTTAGAGCATGGAAAGGAAGTTTAGAGTTAATCTAGAATTAGTCTAAAGTTCATTGTAAAAAATAAGTTTATAGTATAGATCTAATTGTTAAGGGTTTTTTAACGAAAAACATAAATTGTCGGACCAAACCATGTTAATTTTAGTTGTGATCTTTATTTTTCTCTTTCAATCATAATCCAACATAAATTATTACATGGTAACAAAGCTAATCACATCAATTGTAGCATATATATGAAATCAACTTTCAGTAGGATAAGTGGCAGAGCACAAACTATTAGGAAATCAAATGAGATTAGAAAGCAGTGGGCAGTACTATACCTGGATTGAAATGGCAATATATACTCGGATACCCAATATTTCTTCAAGATATTGATTACAGTGGAAGAATAAGCATTAAAGTTACGCCAAGAAGGTAACAAAGAGCATCATAAATCTCCCTCTGCAGAAAGAGGAAAGTGATTCAGAGCACAAGATTCAATATGTGAAGCATTTTTTATGGTGTATAAAGAAAATGGGAAATTAGCAAGTCAGTAGAAATTTCGTAGAACTTTGCTAAGAAAACTCGGTTTATCTTTTTCTAAAATATGTTTGGTTAATGGGCTACTTTAAATGTGTCCAAATTGTCCAAGTCTTCTCTTAGGTCTTCGACTTTTTGTCTTTGAACCGTTCTCCTCATTAAATGTGTCCAAGTTTCAGCCATTCCTTTTTCTCAACTTGCCCAACATGATGTGACACATATCTTTACTCTAAAAGTACTTTCAAATTTCAATAAATGTTTACAAATTTTTTAAATAAAAAAAATTTAATACCACCATTTATTTCATAATTTTTTTATTGTAATTGTAATGCGATAAAGAGTAACTAATAAAGAAAAAATAATGAATTTATATATAAATAATAGGCATTTAAATTCACAATTGTACCAAAAAAATACATAAAATTGTATGATTCTAAAATTACTTTCTTTTAAAAGCAATAGATATAATTGAGTAAAAATTATTTTAATTTAAAACTATTAAATAACTTAAAATTTTTATTTTACTTCCATATATATATATATATATATATAAAAGTGCGAATGCGCTAAAGCATTATAGTTACAATGCTTTGGTTTCGTCAACCTCTGCACTGTTGTTGTTTTTTTTTCACTACTTTTTTTTCCCTTTGCTTTTTTTTTGGGGGGGTAATATCGTCTTGCCAACTCTTTTATTTTATTTTATTTTATTTGTATATAAAGCTATTAGTTAACACAATAAATTGTCACAATATTTTTACAATTGTTGTTATGTTAATTCCTTATAGGTTAAAATAAAACATCATACTAGAATCATCTACAACTAAAACTGAAGGTATTTAAAAAAAAGAAGTGCTATATCCGCAATATTATTCATTAGGCTTTTTTTTTTTTTCACAAACTACAGTACGTCGGTTTTAGTTATGCTATTTTTGTCTTTTCCTTTAAATATTTATATTTGTATGTACAGTTACACTGAATTAACAAATTCTTACAATATTTTGACAATTATTGACAATTTGCACTATTCATTGGCCTTTTTTTTCCACAATGTGCTGGTTTTGCTTGTGCTTTTAAATATTATATGTGCATACACAATTACACTTACGCAACAAATTTTTACAATATTTTCACAATCGTGAGATCTCAGTTCCTTATAAATCGAAATAAAATAAAATAAAATAAAATGTTATGTCCACAAAATTTTCACAATAATTTTGTAACAAATTTTATGTGGCAAGGTATTTTTGAAGGATAAAAAAGTGATATCAGTAGTGGGTTCAATTTAAAACCAATAACAACTTGTCATTTATAATTTATTCTAAAAATGTTATGGATGTAGTATTTCTCTCAAATAAAATAAAAATATATCTATTCGGATCCTAAAAATAAAAGTATCGTGAAAATGTTTTAATATTTTGTTGTATTCTTAAACTTCTTTTTTAGTATATATAGTCAAATTGGGTGAGTTAAAATTCACTGTACGTTTCACGCACAATTTTCTTGTATTCTCTTTTTGTTTGTTTGTTTTTTTTTTTAATGCATAATTTTAAAACCAGTAATAATTTTTTATATAAAATTTGTTGTGAAAATGTTGTCTTAAAGTGTTTATTGTTTAAAGTTTTCTCTTCTCTGTGTGTGTTTCTATTGTTTTGATTGTGTTTATCTATAATTCTCTTCACAGGAAGGATTTTGCCTTGAATGTTGTTGGTGTGAACTACTTTGAATTTCATCTTCAATAGGTATGATTTTATGTTTTATGGTTACAATGGCGATAGACATGGGATGAGTACCAATAGTAAAGATGAGATAACTATAGATTTATTTCAAGATAACAATTGAGTTAAAACAAAATTTTACATAGAAGTTAAAAGTAGTAACTAATATGCAAAAAGAGAATGAAGATCAAAACTAACATGATATCTTTTTGGTAAATTACATATAGGATCTTAGTAATAACCAAATTCCACCTTGATAAGTTGTTTGGACATGAAATTTTTCTTTATATCATTTTGATGGTAATTTTATTCTCAAATAACATTTTGCAATGAATATTGTATATTTTATGTTTATTTTGATAAGTTATGATGTTTTTTCATTTTAAATTTTATTTTAAGCAAAGTGAAATATATTCCATGCATCACACGGGTTAGCGACTAGTTAAAATTGGTAGTTAAGCTAATTAGAGTTCTAAACGTAACTTACAATTGATATTAGAAATATAGATTCACTCGTGTAGGTCTAATCTTCCTCTATAATCCTTGACTTCTGGTTGTCATGGATAAACTCAAGTGTCATACACTCATACTACTCACAATTGTGTTGATTTGGTTTAAGACAATTCTAATGGCGATCTTAAATTGTTTGTAATTAGCATTTTAGGGAATTGAAAAGGTTTAAGAAATATTCTAATAAATCCTTAAATCTAGGGGTGAAATTTGATAAATCAAATAAATAGGCTTGATGAAGTAATTAATTCTCAAAAGCCCAAGTTCCAAATATACTAGACTCCTTTGTCACGTCCACCTCAAAGTCGTCCACTGATAAATACAAAATTGTGTTTGTATCCCTAAACTGATAGTAGTGAGGACAGAGGTTAATTTGGCCTATTAATGATCTACCTTCGCATAAACTCCACTATCAAAGGTATGTTGGTCAAAAAGTCTCCATTTGATAAAATCGAGAGTGGTGTAGAATATTCAAATTTTTACTCCTTTATAAAAAATGTTATGAAATTTTAAATGATTTAGGATTAAATCTTATTGTATTTCGTATTATTAGATGGCAAAATTTTTTAGCTAATTTAATTTTGAATGTTATTATAAATTTATATTATGAAACCATTGAAAATGAGTATTACAAAAGTGAAAATTTGAAAAATTAAATTAAATATTAAAAAAAGAAAAAGCATTTGAATATGCATGTAGCAAGCAGAGGTGTTCACCGTCAAGTCTAGTCTAGTAAACAAGATAATATCCTAATCCTACTTATAATAACCTTAATTTTAGAGCATGTAAAGGAAGTTTAGAGTTAATCTAGAATTAGTCTAAAGTTCATTGTAAAAAATAAGTTTATAGTATAGATCTAATTGTTAAGGGCTTTTTAACGAAAACATAAATTGTCGGACCAAACCATGTTAATTTTAATTGTGATCTTTATTTTTCTCTTTCAATCATAATCCAACATAAATTAGTACATGGTAACAAAGCTAATCACATCAATTGTAGCATATATATGAAATCAACTTTCAGTGGTATTAGTGGCAGAGCACAAACTATTAGGAAATCAAATGAGATTAGAAAGAAGTGGGCGGTAGTATACCTGGATTGAAATGGCAATATATACTTGGATACCCGATATTTCTTCAAGATATTGATTATAGTGGAAAAATAAGCATTAAAGTTACGCCAAGAAGGAAACGACAACGAGCATTATAAATCTCCCTCTGTAGAAAGAGGACAGTGATTCAGAGCACAAGATTCAATATGTGAAGCATTTTTTATGATGTATAAAGAAAATGGGAAATTAGCAAGTCAGGAGAAATTTCGTAGAACTTTGCTAAGAAAACTCGGTTTATCTTCTTCTAAAATATGTGTGGAGCACTCACAGCAGTGGTGCTATATTGCTATATAGCAATATTTTAGCTCTTCAAACACTAAAACCAAGCTGTAGCAGTGGAGCTAAATCTATATTTTTTAGCTCCATTGCTACAGTGCACATCTATAAATAGATGTGCACTATTCATGAGAGCTAAAAATAATAATAATTTTTTATTCCCTACCCCTATTAAAATATTACCTCTCTCTCTCAACTTTGATCATCTCTCAACTCTCACCTTTCTCTCTCTCAACTCTCTTAGCTCTCTCTCAACTTCCTCTCACAGCTGCCAGCCCACCCCCACCCCCACGCCACTGGCTCACACCACAGACCCGCCGCCGACTTACACTGCAGACCCCGCCGCCGGCTTACGCTGCAGACCCCACCCTCCGATCCACGCCGCAGACCCCTCCCTCCGATCCACACCGCAGACCTCGTCCTTACTTAGTTTGTTTTTTTTTTTTTTTTTTTTTTTTGGGCTGCTGTGGGCTGTGGTGTGGTGGTGGTTGTGGTTGTGTGGGTAGATCGGTGTCGGTGGGTGGATGGGTTCGTCAACATCAGTGGGCTGTGGCTGGTTTCGTCAGCATCAATGGGTGGCTCGGGTGGGTTTCGTGGTGGTGGGTGTGGATGTTGCCGCCGATCAACCTTAGACCCACGCCGTCGATCAGAGTGCTTACTCGTGGATATTGGGTACCTGACTTGGAGATTTGGGTTTTTTTTTTTTTTTTTGCCTGTTGTGGACTACTGCCGGTGGTGGTGGTGGTGTTGGTGGTGGTTGTGGGTGTGGTTGTGGTTGTGGGTGTGGCTGATGGTAGAGGTGATTGTGGCTGTGGATGTTTTTTTGGTAGTGGAATATATTATTTTATTCTAGTGATTATATTATTTTATTTTAATGTTTATATTATTTTATTGTGTTGAAAGCTAAAATAGATCCACTGTTGTAGCATGTATGTAGGTAAAATAGATAAAGTAACTTTTGGTGGAGCTAAAAAGCTAAATTTTTAGCTCCACTGCTGTGGATGCTCTGGCTACTTTAAGTATATGTGTTTGGAATGGGTTGAAAGCTACCTCTGCGTTTGTTCTTTTGCGTTTTGCCTTTTTTTCTTTTTTTTTGGTTCAGCAGCAACATTTGACTAAGTCTTTTGGGAACAGTGTGCCTGTGCACTGTATGGGTCTCACAAATTCCAGTTTTTAGCAATTTTTCATTAAAAATGAGTCCACGACACTATTCACACATTTAAAAATTATTTTGTTATAATGTTTTTAGTTTCAGCAAAATAAATTCTATTCAAACGGACCCTAAATGTGTCCAAATTGTCCAAGTCTTTACTCTTTAAATGGGGTGGTTGACCAAATTGTCCAATATATGTGGTTAGGTCTTCGACTTTTTGTCTTTGAACCATTCATCTTATTAAATGTGTCCAAATTGTCCAAGTTTCGGTCGTTCCTTTTTTACACCTTGCCCAACGTGATGTGACAAATATCTAAACTCTTAAAGTGCTTTTAAGTTTTAATATATATTGTGAATTTCAACTATCTCAACTGGTAAAATTTTTTATGGTTAAATAAGAGATCTGAGGTTCAATCCCTGTTTACACCAAAAATTGATGTCATAAGTTGAAACTCTCTCTGAAAAAAAAAAGTTTCAATAAATATTTTCAATTTAAAAAAAAAAAAATCTAATACCACCATTTATTTCATAACTTTTTTACTGTAATTGTGATGCAATAAAGAGTAACTGATAAAGAAAAAATAATGAGTGTATATGTAAATGATAGGGATTCAAATTCACAATTGTGCCAAAAAAATATATAAAATTGTATGATTCTAAAATTACTTTCTTTTAAAAGCAATAGATATAATTGAGTATATAATTATTTTAATTTAAAACTATTAAATAATTTGAAAATTTTATTTTACTTAATATAATATAAGTGTCCTTATAATTTGTATATTATTATTGCTATCACAAGTTTAACTAATCAACATATAAATAAATACTATATCTACCTTTGCTTAGTATTTGATATTTCTTATTTGTCTTGTGAAAGTTATGATATAAAAAAATACATTTGAAAGTTAGATTTTTATATTTAATTTAATTATTTCAGTTATTTCTTATATTTATATTAATTTAATATAATTTTTTATGTTATTTAATTATTAAATTAATTATAACGTCATCACAGTTCGACCCCGGTTCAACCTCAGTCCAACCTCAAAAACCTTGAACCTCTCACTTTTACAATTCATTGAACAATTCGGGTTTTAAAACCATGCTCATTATCTAGTTGGAGAGGGGTCGATGCAACTTGCAAATGAAATGCCCATTTTACGTACAAATATTTTAATTTGAGTAAAATACATTTTAATCCCAGAATTACAATTTCACTTCTGGGGTCCAGATACAGTAGCAAAAGATGCCCTTTTTCAAGGAAAAAAAAAAGAGAGAGATGTAATTTTCACTTCCTTTTCTAACAAATTATAAATAGCAATGAAGCACGGGTGTAGATTCAGGTTCGGGTGTGGGTGCGAGACTTGGCAATTTTTGAAAAAGTAGGGTATGGGTGTGGTGAGATACGTTTTTAAAAAAATTATTTTTATTTATATTTTCTATATATTTCTAAGCATATTTTTTCATATAATTGTAAACATATACCAATTTAAGAGTAATAGTAGATAATAATTAAAACATGATGTTCATAAATTAAAATACAACCCACAAGTTTGAAACTAAAACATTCCATGATGTTTGGAAATTAGAATACAACCCACATGTTTGAAACTAAAACAAAATAAAAAATAAGTGTTCAAGACAATCAAATACAACCATTATCCTCATTTTTAATATCAATGGCTTCACTTTGAACTTCACTTTCCCTAGTAGTAACACTAATGCTAGTATTCCCAATAACTATAGCCTCCAACTATGGCTCATCAAGTGTAAGGGTAGCATTCTCAAGAATTCTAGCTCCTTCATGTATGTCATTCTCTCCTCCAATATCCCACATCTTTCTTGTTGCATTTATGTACTCCTTATGGTGCCTTGACAAGAGTCGAAGATTAGAATGCATATATACCAAATCCTCAGCACGTGTAAGAGCCATTTTTTTTCCTTTTAAGGAATGAATGAATTTGTATGTGCTCCAATTCCTCTTAGCACATAAGGATGAACAAGGTTGTCCAAGAAGTTTAATGACAAGGGTTTGAAGTGTTGGTAATGAAGAGCCATGGTATTGCCACCAAACCAAAGGTTATAAGACCTACCTATCTATCAAGGCATTTGGTGAACGAAACCTCCCTCCTGAAAATGTAATAAACTCAACTTTCACCATCCTTAATTCATTCGCATCTTCAAAGTATCACTCTAAACTCTTGCGCCTTTCTATAGGAATTTCATGATCCTAATGTAGAGGGACGCGTTTTGGATTCTTCGAAAGCTATTCAATGGAATAATACCTAAGGCACGTTTGGTAGACTGTAATAGACACTGTAATGTAATAGATATTCCTATGGCATATTATTCAATTGTTTGGTTATGTTTTTATTACAATGAATAGTTATTCCTTATGAATAACTATTCTTCAAAATGAAGAATAACTATTCCTTATCAAAAGTACTGAATATCTATTCTTTTACCTTATGTAATAACTTTTTAAAAAGCCATTAGTTGCCACATCTTCAAAAGGAAAGAAAATAAATTTTCCTTCTTGTTAATTATTAGCTCTATTTTGAACACCCCAAAATAAGTGTATTTTAGAAAATTTGACTTGAAAATGATTTAATTACATATTCTTTTTATATTCTACTAAATTGTGAATGCATATTTAGGATTCTATTCCTAAATGATCACCAAACTAATGAATAGTAATTCTTATTACATTCTAACTTAATATATTCTTTGTAATA
Source organism: Quercus variabilis (assembly GCA_030445155.1). Classification (NCBI taxonomy): domain Eukaryota; kingdom Viridiplantae; phylum Streptophyta; class Magnoliopsida; order Fagales; family Fagaceae; genus Quercus; species Quercus variabilis. Next base: position 1,683,737 of record CP129452.1, read on the forward strand.
CTTATTCCTATTCCCATGTAATAATTATTACGGTGTACTAAACGTGCCCTTAGTAAAAAAAAAAAAAAACAAATATTGATGATGAAACATGTGTTTTACTAGAAGGGGGAACTAAGGAAAATAGAAAATGAAAGTACTTACTTAGGATTTAAGGAATGAGCCAAGTAATGTAATTGTGTATAATTTTTAGTCTATTGATCAATGAGTATATCATACACCACATTAAAAAATGAGCTATACTCATCTGCTTCCAAGCCTTCATGCCGATATATTACTACCTTCACCTTCTCTTCATTGAATCCCACATTTCATACACAAGATGAAGACAAGATTTATCTGTGTCAGCTTCTCGTAGCATATCATATATAGGTGTTGTGAATTCAATGATATAATCAACAACATTCCACCAATGATCACTTAGAATAAAATCTTTCACTTTTTGAGCTTTTTCAACATCATCCTTCCTATAAAAAGCCCATTGGTCACTAATAGCCATGGCTTGAATGCATCTTTTTATCAACTTCAACCTTTTCAGCATAACAATTACCGAAGCAAATCTAGTATCAGCAACTTGGAGCAGTTTTAATGGACAAAATTCATTAAACATTGCCAACCTCATTGAATGGTTCATGATAAAAACATGTATGAAGGATACATCATCAGCAATATGTGTAATCCAACTACATTCCTCATATGTAGCTTCATTCTTTTCATTGTTTTTTGCTACACAACTATTCTTCAAAGCTAGATTGAGAGTGTGGATAACACATGGTGTCCAAAATATTTTGGGAAACTCACCTTTAATAAGAGCTTCAGCAGCCTTCATCACATTAGCATTATTAGTGATGAGTTGGACAACTTTTTCATGTCCAATCTCTTTTATAGCATCCTTCAACACTCCAGCAATAAAATGTTTGTTGTTTTACTCACTTGACCCATCAGTTATCTTTATAAATACTGGACCCCCATCTAATGCAGCCATAATATTAATAAGAGGCCTCCTTTGTGGATTTGACCATCCATCAGAAACTATACTTACACCATTTGCAAGCCAAAAGTCTTTAATTGGTTTCAAAAGTCTTTCAGCATTAGCTTTTTCTTTTTGTAAAAGTGTTGTTCTCAAGGCATTGTTTTCAGGAGGAACATAACCCGGAATGTTATAGGTAGCAGCATATGCATAGGAATTACAATAATTTGGGTTCCTTGCAAAGTGAAATGAAAGCCCACCAGTATAAAACATTCTAGTAATTCTACTGTCCAATTCGGCTCTAACACTATTTTGGAATGCTCTCTCCAAAGGAGAATTCATAATCACCTTCCTCCTCTTACCATTAACCACTACATTTGTACTACCACTCCCTTCCTATCTTCAGAATAAAGGAATAAGCCCATAGAGAGGTGGGGGTAGGGGAATTCGAATTTTGCGTTCTCGCTCTAACTTATCATTCTCAACCTGATCATGTACTTTCTGCATTTCCAATTTATGGCCTGGTGTCACGTTCTTACATGTTCTAATGCCTTTACCACTAATTTTTAATAAATGAGCATTAACCCTAGAATAGGATCCCACAAAAACTCCATCACAATAGTGCACTTAAACTGTGTGTTTCCACCTGAATTAGAAGTAGAACCATGAGGTTTTTCCAAATTAGTTACATACTTCCAAAGAAGACCTTTATCTGATGAAGGTTCTGTACTAGTAGCTTCATCCATTGAAAATTCAATAATTTCAACTTCAGTTGTTTAAGCTACAAATAATTTGACAAATATATAATAACTAAATAAGAAATCAAGTGATCAACCCAAGTCTCAACATTACAGCTTATATAAAAAAATTATTTAAAAAAAAAAATCAAATAATAGATACAAATTGAGGGACAGATATAGAATAAGCAATAAAGCACGTGAGAGAATAATGAAGGGTGAGAATGAAAGCAAAATACTTGAGAGAGCTTGGGAGGGCCAGCGAGCTTGAGACCAAGAGATAGAGATTGAGATCGAAAGAGCTTGGGCAATGAGGTAAAGGAGAGATTCTGAGAATTTGAGTGAGTGGCTGTGGGTTAGGGAGCGAGAGAAGGGAGACAGAGAGATGGAGAGTGAGATAACAAAAGAGGCAGAGAGGAATTGAGAGGGATTAGGGTTTTTTTTTTTTTTTTTTTTTGGTTTAAACTTGCTTAAAGTTTTCAAAACGGTAAGTTTTGCTTTTTCATAATTTTTTTTAATAATAGAATTTCGGCTTGATTCAAAGCCGGTTTCGACCTGATTCAGCACGTTTCGGCGTGAGTCGACCCGATTTGGCACAAATCCTCAAACGAGAAAAAAAAAACCTACACAGCACGGACACATGATCTATGGCATTGACCACCACCCGTGTTGGGTGCGGGTGCAGGTGCGGCGGCCTTGGAGCTGTACCCGTGAATCATAGATAAATAGTATATTGTTTGAGTTATTATTAATGAACAAAAAAGTAGTTTTAGTGATAAGTTCAAATTAGGAATTCTATAAGCATATAGATAATAATTGTTGTAATATTGCATTCATAGTTGTCAATATCATACGATACGTATCATATCGTGTGTAAAAAGTTTTGTTTTGTATCAACGTATCGTAAGTGTTCATGAATCGTATGGTACAATGTGTGTATCGTATGAATCAGTATCGTACCGTAAAATCGTACGCATTGTACAATACATAGACAAATGTTTTAAAATAAGATTTTTTGTTAAAATTTGTACTTTTATTTGAATCTAACAAGTTGTTAGACTTGTTTTTAACACAAAATAGTTTACTTAATTTAGCCTACTAAAATAACATATTCATAAGTTTTTTTTCCACTCTCCTACAATTGGACTACACAGTACACACTTATCCTTCACTGTAATATTTACAAATTTATTTTATATACTATGAATAAAGTATGAATTGACAATATAAATTATTTATTTTTATCATTATTGTTATAAGTCCAAGAAACTATAATGCCAAAAATTTTTTATAAAAAAACAAGAAGAGATAATAAATGTTAATGACGAATGACGATGAAGAAAATTTTAATGAAGAAATAAGTTTGCAAAATTATAAACATGATGATAGCATTGACTTAAATGAAGTTGATTAGGCAACATGATGAAAATAAATTATTATTTTTTGGTCATTTGTGTTATATTATTACTTTTGAATTTAAATAATTTGAATGTGTGTGTTATAAACACATGCTAGTTTGATTTATTTAGTTTGTTTGTTAAATATTATTATATAAGTGACGAATGACTTAGTCATTAGTTGAATATATTCAAAATTTATAATGAACATACCCTTTATATATGTATATTTATAATTTTTTATAATTTTTATTAAGTATTTGTGTATTTTACGATACATGATATGATATAATACATTATACAGAAAAATTAAAAATCAATTCACGATATGATTCACATTTTGACAAATATGGTTGCATTTAGTTAGTTAGTTACAATTCTAAGCATGTTAATCACATTTAACACATGCTGAAATTATTAATGCATATGGGGAATAATAGTACTACTAGGATAAGGCCATGTAAGTTAATAGAATAGTTTTACGGTTCTATAAATAACAACTTGGAATCACATTTTCATCATTGAAGAATAAACCAACTCATTGCTTAGTGCATTAGTGTATCTCTCTCTCTCACTCTTAATCTCTTTCTTTCTCTATGGAGGGTGACTACCTCGAATTAACTCAATTCTCCTACAATTCCTACTAGTCTCCATTGGGAACATTTAAATTGAAATGAGTTATATTGCTAGATATAACTGTGGTAGACGGAAGAGCTGCAGTGTAAATAGGCACAACTAGGTTGATCTTCCATAAGGATCTATTCGTCAACTTTTGTGTAAGCAGGGATGTATGTTAAGATGGTTTGGTTTTTATCAGGAGACTCCATTTATCAATAAGGAAGTTGTCTCCATCATAAAAGAGGGCTTAGAAATCAAAACTCATACGATTTGTCTATGAATTGAATTCTCAGTCCATAGAGGATGGAGCATAATTAAGTTGTTACTATGTCAATTTATTATTATTATTATTATTGTAGGGGGTAAAAGCCCAACTTTATATATTGGGCCTAGGGCTCTACTTGAAGAATACTGTGTGTCCGAAGAGAAGAAAGTGGTTGAGAAGGAATCCGTGCGGAAGAGATATACCTGAAAATGAATGAGGAATATAGTTCGAAGAGAGCACCAGCGGTCCGAAGAGTTCATTCTCCTCGGATACAAGAAGTCTCGATCAAGTAAGTATCTGGAAAGTTCGAGTGATCTCCCTAGCGACATCAATGAGAATGATAAGCTTTAGGCATGCTTGGAGATGATAAGAACGGAGAAATATCTAAAAGAAAAAGCTGCTACCACCGTGTTTAGTGCACTGCAGCAACTTTCCTAGCCGCATTTATGTGGAGAAGACCCCTGAATAGTGTAATCTTAGCTACCACCACTCACGGAGAGTTAAAGAAGATACTTGACATGACATATATTTAAGTGGATACGTAGATGAAGAACAAGTGGATGATGGAGATGATGGGGAATGATGCTATATAAAGGGAAGAGGCCTTTAATAATAGGGGATGGGGAAAAAAGATAATAAGAAAGGAAGAAAGATTTTACTGTAGCTCTAAGAACTGTTTTCACTGTTCAATCAATAATATTCCTCTTCAGATATCATTTTGTTTAGCTTTTAAGTGCATTTTTACGTTGGTTCGTTCTCAGTGATTATAGTTAACAGTTGCTAAATTCACAAATAACCCAGCTCTTTCACCAACTCTCTACAAATTCATTGTTTTGGGCTTGGGTTACAAATCCTGACCCTACAATTATTATTATTATTATTATTACTAGTCTCAGACCCCGCGCATTGCGCATGATAATATTTTTAGAGTAGTCTCATTAATATATATATTTTTCAATTTAGAATAATTTAATAAATAGTAATGTCATTCATAATCATATTTTCATTTATTATAGCAACAATCAAATGTAATACATATAATTTTTGTCGTGCCAAAATCAAAACAATATAATTTTTCTCAAGAATTAAAAAAGTAAGTTAGTGAAAATATTAATATTTTGTTAAAAATTATTTATAATATTTTGTTTTTCATCAAAAAGTATATAAAATTGGAAATTATTTTTTTAGTTTTTAAAAAACTTTCTCAAACCCAATTTTTTCTACCATACAATAAAAAAAAAAAAAAAAAAAAAAACACCGAGAAACGTAACTAAATATATTAATAAAACTCATCAAAACTATAATTTAAAATAAAAAAGAAAGGAAAAAAAATTAAAAGATTGTAACCATTTTTCCTTTAAAAAAAACAAAAGAGTACAATTCCAGAGGGGGAAAAGTAGGGAAATTTTTTTTGAAAAAAGAAGAAGTATTGTGTTAATGCTGTCTTAATCTAATCTAACTTCTAATCTAATATGTGAATAATAAATATATAAATAAATAATTTTAAACACAAAATTGAATTTGTTTTCTTAAAAATATCAAAGAATACACTAATAAGACAAGGAGGATGAAGAACAACACAAAATATTTGTAAACACTTAAAACAATTACTCAAGCATCTAAGAACATCATATAAAAAATACATAACAATTTACTACTAATTTGTTAAACAAAATATTTTTAAATAGTGAAAGGAAATGCACAAAGACCATTGTTTTCAAATGAACTAACTATTCTTCATCAGCTTGTACAAACTATCCTGTACTTTTCCAAATAAGCTAAAACCTAACAACTACACAAAATATAACATATTATAATATGATTTTTTTCCCCCCAAATTAGATCAACAACAAACACCATTCATTAAAAGTATTTTAGTGTTGTAAATAAAATGATAAAATATATATATATATATATATATATATATATATATTTGCATCAAAGAACACATATGAATTAGTCAATAATAGGACAATGACGGTACAAACTTGTAGTTGGAGATCCTCCTATGGATAGCTATCAGGTTTTATCTTTTTTACCATAAATGATTAAGTAAGATTTGTGAATACATTTTTTATAGACAAATTTTTTTTAAAATATTTTTTATTTTTCATTGATTTCATTTTTCAGTTATAAACAATCAAAAGTAAAATTCTAAAAAACACAAATATTCATCAATCTAAGGTATAAATGCAAGAAAAATAATAATAATAAATCCAACAAAAAATGAAAAAAAAAATTGAGAGACAGAGAAAGATAGCCCTTTTTGTATAGAAAAAATTTGCATAGAACAGAAGAGGGTGACAAATTTATAGTAAGATGATGAGAATAAGAAGAGTCAAAATAAAAGAAGATAAAATGACAAAATAATATTTAAATTTAAAGCCGTCCAGGAGGAGTATATGTAGACAACACTTTTTTTTTTTCCTATTGATTTATTATTTAGTTATAACTTCAAAATTAAAGTAGATGAATATGTAAAGTTAAAACCGCCTAAAATGAATTTGTAAAGTCAAAATATTTATATAGCTAATATTGTAAAAAAATAAATTTAAAAAATAAATAAATAAAAAAAAACTAATGATGTGGCAAATGAGGTAGCTTAATAGGAGCATAGCAACAATAAATGTTATGCTTCAACTTATTTATATATTATTATTATTATTATTATTTAGCTTACTAATTAATTATTATTTGAGGCAACCTTGGAAAACTCTTTCAAACGATATGAGATCTTGCCAGTCCCTTTGTGATTTTTCTTTTAACACTTGATATCATGCCTGAAAAAGTGGTAAAAGATTTTAAATATTTCTCACCATTTTGTATATTCCATCAACTTTAGAAGTTTCTATTATAACAGTATGCTTATTGTCATCATCGTGTTCTGGTTTTTTGTTGGTCTCGGTTCTCAATCACTAGCTTAGTCCTTTAAATTTTATCTAATGGTACTTATCCAACTCGAAATAAAATCCACTCTTATTTAAATTCTTTACTTCTCTTTGATTTTTAGGCAAATGTCAAGATGCATGTGAGATATGCTGCATTTATTTGATTTTGTTGTTTATGTAGATTTTTTTAAGGCTTTTTTTTTTTTTTTTTAAAAAAATACCATTTATCTCACATCTGGATTAAATTTAGAGGAAATTGGAGGATTTAAGTGAGGAAGAAGTGTTCAGGGTGAGAGAAAATGTTTTCTGTTGAGAGAGAGAAGTGAAAAAGAAATCTGATTTGCGCTCCATATATAAATAGAAATTGCAACTCGATGGATAGAAGTATTTGTCGAGCACTAATTCTTGACAGATTTGAATTTGTCGAGGTGCTATCGAGGATTTGTCGATGGCAAAAACACTTTGATGGATCGAGATTCTGTCAAGAATCTATCGGCCAAACAGAAAGTTTCTCGATGGATCGAGAAGTTGTCGAGAAGCTATCGAGACAAATTCCAGAAAGCTCAATGGATCGAGATAGCGCTAACTTCTGTTGAGAAAAGAAGAAATAGGGGCTTGATAGAAGAGAATCTATTGAGGAAAAACACATAGAGATGAATGCAACAAGCAAACTACTCAAACATAGATCCAATCAACATTTTAAGTTCTCAAAACATCTCTCAACAAAAAAAAAAAAATAAATAAAAAATGCAAAGCATTCAAGATCCAAAACACACACACACACACACTAAACAAGTCTAACCAATTTTATATTTCAAAAACAAGTTCAGATAGTTTAGTGAGTATACATTAACACATGTATTCCTTGTGATGGCCAAATCACATTATACCTGCACATGTATCAAAATTAGCAAAGAATTTGCGTGTTGTGTATGAAAACATGGCAAGAGTACATAAGGGGCTGTTTGGATTTGTTGTTTTCCATCACTCATAACTCTGTTTCCATCACCCGTAACTCAAAGTAGTGGGTTCCATAGCTAAAGGGTTTGTTTGGATTTGTTTTTGTCACTCAATTCTCTGATTTTTGAGTGATGAGTTTTGGAAACTGAACACACATTTTAGGTGTTTTCAAGTTATGAAAACATAGTGATGGTGGCATTTTTGTAAATATATTCATATGGTGGGCCCCGTTTTCTGTGTCCTGTCTTTTCCTTGCCAGCTTCAATGACTACCAACGGCTCTCTCCTCTACTAGACCATCTCTTTTCTTTCTTTTCCTCTTCCTCTTCTCTTCCCATGCCACTCTTTTCTCTCCATATCCATCTGCCATTAACACAACCCATTACTCTCACAGCTCCAGTTTGCCACTTCAGCTAAAGCTCAAGTCTTCCTTTTGCTCCATCCCCGTCTCCGTCTCAGTAGTGGGTCTCGTGGTTCCGGGTTGTGGGTTGTCATCTCGATGGCATAGACATGGTTTTGGGTTGGGTATCTATGGGTTTATGTTTGTATGTTTAATAGAGTTTGTATTTGTTGTTTTTGGCCATGGGTAAGAGGAAAAAAAATCTGAAATTTGGAGTGGGAAAGAGAGAAAATATGGGCTATGGGTAAGAGAGAAAAGAAAGAAAGAAAAGAGATTTGGAGTGGGGAACAGAGCAAATTTGGGCTGTGGGTAAGGCAAAATAATTTGAAATTTGGAGTAGGGAAGTCAAAAATATGCTCTGTGCAACAAAAAAAATTTCTTCATCGTAAGATTTTTTTTTTTTTTTTTGGTCTTTGTGGAGTAAAGAGTTGTTGCTCAGTTGCTCTGTAATTTTTATGTGGGTATTGGGTATTGTGCTCAATTTTGTTCTAATATGATTTGTGCATTGTAATATGATATGTGTGTCCACTTACTTGCTTTCCTTGGCTTTATATAGCCACCTAATGATCTCAGTTGGGCAATTAATTCCAAGCAAAAATATACTACTCTTTCTATTCTTTCATGACCATTTTCCTAAGAAAGTTGTAGTGAAGAACTTGCTATTTGGTTTTGGGGTAAGTGAAGTAAAGAAGGGTGCGTAGGGGATTTGGTGCATTGGTAGTATATGTTAGGTGTGGGTCTCAATTTTTTGAGTTTTTGGAGTTGAAAGCAAAAGCGGGTTTAGGTGCCAAACCGGCTTTGGAGATATTTAGGGATTTTTGAGTGATAAAAAATGAGTTATGGAGTGATGAGTGATGAGTGATGATATTTGAGTAAGGAGTGATAAGTGATGGTTTTTTTTTTAAACCAAACAGCCCCTAAATGTCTCACATTATGACGATTTGAGATATGAGAAAATCAAATACACTCACACACAATCATAACTGCTAAATGGGGGACTATCATCTTCGAGGTACATCCTATAACTCCCACATCTCCTAGAAACACACTTGCAACCATAATTAAAAGCATTTTGATTCTTTTTGGTTTTGTTTTTTCTTTGCATATTTTCTTTTTGAGCATATCATGTATGGGCATACAAGAGAGAGAAAAGAAATACCCAATTATGTAAGCTTAAACATCACAAATTTGCGATGCTGAAGCATACAAATGTTATTCATGATTGGTGGGCTTTAGTAGTGAGATGGTTACTTATGCCTTCCTCTTAAGATTTTTTAGTCATTCCCGTCAAAAAGAGTGATATGAGTGTTAAGTATAAGAGATTACTTAATTATACTCATCACAAATACAAGCCACAAAACTCACTTGCTTAGTAGTGCATTGAGATGCTCATTTAAATTATAAAAGATACAAAGTTTAGAAAATTTTGTTTCAATGGTCATCCAAAGTACACAAGTACCAATATACATAAAACACACACTGTTTTTGTGTTTTTCTGATTTTTTAATTTTTTAATTTTTTTTATTTTTATGAAAAACAAAATAAAGCAAAATTAAAAATAAACAAACAAAAACATGTTAAACAAAGCAAAGCATAAAAACTAGATGCAAATGCATGTGAAATGAGGAGAAGGGGGAGAGGTCACTCCATGGAGATTACACCAATGTTTTGGCGTAAGAATTCAAACTGTTTGCTATCAAGAGGCTTAGTGAACAAATCATGCTTTCGATCATTAGTGTGGATGAACTCAAGAGTGAGTGTGCCATCTTCAACAAGCTCCCGAATGAAGTGGTGTCAAATCTCTATATGTTTTGTTCAAGAATGTTGAACAGGATTTTTAGAGATGTTAATGGCACTAGTATTGTCACAATAGATGGTAAGATTTTCTTGACAAATACTATAATCAAAGAGGAGTTTTTGCATCCACAGAAGTTGGGTGCAACAGCTACCGGCAGCGAGGTATTCAGCCTCAGCAGTAAGGATGTCAATTTTTCCCCGCCCCACTTAACCCGCCCCTCCCCGATTAGCCCCATGCGGGTTTTCCCTACCCCACAAAGGTGGTGGGGCGGGGATAAGGCAAGATTTTAGCCTCGCACCACGGGATAGGTCGGGGATGGGTTTAGATCACTCCGCCCCGCCCCTTCCCCTCTCTGCCCCACCCCGCTTTGTCAAGAGTTATAATTATAAATTTTTTATACTCTCCTACTATTTAAACACACATATCGATATTAGCTTATTTTATTATCTCCAATGTGGTTCTTTGCTTTTATTTTGTCATGTGTTATACTATGAGATTTTTTTTTTTTTTTTTTTTTTTTTTTTTTTTTTTTTTTTATGATTGTCTTGTTAAACACTTGGATATATTATTCAATTATTTCTAAAAATTTATTTGATTTGATAGGATAAATTTAGTAGTAATTTCAAGTATATTTTTATTAATGAAATAGGTTTCATTAAAAAAAAAATAGTACTAGTTGTAGGGCAAATTAACAAAAGTAGTAGAGTTTTATGGGGTGGGGCAGAGCTTCGTGGAGCCCTAAGGGACGAGGACGAGGTAAGAAAATTTTCCCTGTCATGCAGGGTAGGGCAGGAATGGGGCAAGACAAAATCTTACAAGGTGGGGATGAAGACCTATCCTTCGGACCCGCCCCGCTCCATTGCCATCCTTACTCAGCAATGGATAAAGAGATGAAATTCTGCTTCTTACTCATCCAAGAAACAAGATTATTACCTACATAACAGCAACCCCCTGAAGTATTTTTTCTATTATCAGCATTCTCAGCCTAGTCTGCATCAAAATATCCAGCTAAGACATCATTGGTGTCCCCCTTGTTCCCTCTAGCTGTTTGATTTCTTTAAGGAGTTTCTTTTCCTCTGACAATGGAATGCTCTAATGTTATATGTAGTAATGAAAAATATGGATAAAATGTTTAAGCTCTTCCTCAGATAAACATAAACCACTACCCCGACCAGCATTGCTTGAATTGCGCAACTTCGCAAGAGCCTATTGCCAAGGTTCCATCTCCTTTCTTTTCTCATCCAAGATCATCTTAATTTCCTGTTGTCATCTTTCAGAGCTCTAATTTGAGAAATTTACCCTGTTCAATCAGACCTTTTTGTCTTCAGTGCTTCAATGATCTGAAATCAGACATGATATTTCCTCTGGTTCTCTTTATCAGCCTGAGACAAAAATCAAATAAATGGATTTGCTTAGGTGCTGCACACTCGTCAACTGCATCCTTAGGGAAGTTGGCATCTGAAACATCATTTCCTTCTACTTTAATTGGTTCATCTCCAAGTGAACCAAATTTAATGGTCTCCCTAAGCCCTGGCTCTTGATCCAGTTTGCCATTTTCCTTCTCATGCAAAACAGTAGTGACTGAGTCTTCTTCAGCTACAGTCTCCACTGGTCCTTGGATCATCTTGGTCCCTTTTCATAACTCTTTCTATTTAGTTCTAACTCACTTTTTAGAGAAGATGGGTGTATCCAAGTACTAGAAAAAGTAGTAGAAACACAGCAGCTGGAGTAGCCCAAAACCAGTAGTTAGTTGACTTTTTCCATTTCAGGATGACTTTTGGAACTGAATCTGGGCCTTTTGATCTATTCCTGTGTCTGATAGTCTTTGACTTCACCTTATTAACCTTCTCCATTTAAACCTACCGCTTTTCTGGTTCATTCTTCAGGATCAATATCAGGTCCAGATGCTGAGGCCTTTTTCTTTGCTTTCTTTTCATGCTCCTTTAGATTCTTTTCAGATTCCTTTTGAGCTCTTATAGATGTTTTGGCTATAGCTTTCTCTTGCAAATTCTTTTTCCTATCCTACATTCCCCTCATCACGCTGTTTTCAGAGTAGCTAAATGTTGTCATATGCTCTTTTTTTTTCCCTTCAGCTCTTCTGCTAAAGAATTAATCTCCTTATATATTTATTTATTTTGCATCATGAAGTTGCTAAATTTTGACCTGAATTACTTGATTCTCCTTCCTTGCCCCATCCAAATCACCACCTATGAGCTTAACCTGATCTTGAATGGCTTCTTTTTCTGATCCAGTGGATCCTAAATCTTAGCTCTCATAACAGCAATAGCAAGAACTTTTCCCTTGTCCCCTCTAGCTCTTTGATTTCTTTAAGGAGTTTCTTTTCCTCTGACAATGGAATGCTCTAATGTTGTATGTAGTAATGAAAAATATGGATAAAATTTTTAAGCTCTTCCTCAGATAAACATAAAACCACAACCCCGACTGGCATTGCTTGAATTGCGCAACTTCGCAAGAGCCTGTTGCCAAGGTTCCATCTCCCTTCTTTTCTCATCCAAGATCCACTTAATTGCCTATTGTCATCTTTCAGAGCTCTAATCTGAGAAATTAACCCTGCTCGATCCGACCTTTTTGCCTTCAGTGCTTCAGTGATCTGAAATCAGACATGATTTTTCCTCTGGTTCTCTTTATCAGCCTGACACAAAAATCAAATAAATGGATTTGCTTAGGAGCTGCACACTCGTCAACTGCATCCTTAGGGAAGTTAGCATCTGAAACATCATTTCCTTCTACTTTAATTGGTTCATCTCCAAGTGAACCAAATTTAATGGTCTCCCCAAGCCCTGGCTCTTGATCCAATTTGCCATTTTCCTTCTCATGCAAAACAGTAGTGACTGAGTCTTCTTCAGCTACAGTCTCAACTGGTCCTTGGATCTTCTTGGTCCCTTTTCTTGTCTAACACCCGCATCCCAACTCGTCTTCAACTACATCACAAATTTTATAATAACAAATCATAGGAAAATTGGTTTTCTTAAAGTCGTCTAGGCTTCTGCTTGGACTCAGTGCTGCTGAGAAGTCCTGGTGTACTGCTAAATGCCTCTTCAGTGCTATTAAAGGCTCCTGCATCATCCAAAGGGAGGAAAAAAGGCGGGTGGGGGCGTAAGCATGCACAAGTTCTGAATGGATTTTCAACAAAGTGACATCAGTAGTGCTTGGTGCAGGCAAGAGATACAAATTTCCTTGATGAGGCTTATTAGATTTTAAGAAACACTAGGAAAAAAAAGAGAACGGTTTTATATCCTAGAAATTTAAATCAAAAGGAAAAATAGGAGAGGGGACAGAAAAAGGGCTTCATTTCTCATAAAGTTGTGAACTTGTGTCTCTAGAAGTTTAATGTGGGTTTTTCATATTAAAATGAGAGAAGAAATTGAAGTAATTGAAAGTTATTTATGTTGTTTTGTGACAATTAAATATTATTGTCTCACTAAATTGTGAACAACAAAGGGACAAACTGTTAGTGCTTTACTGAATCTCTGAAACTTAGCAAATAATTAAAATGTATTAGTTGCATCAATGTGAATCTCTTAAGAGTTATGTCATAGAATAAGGTTGGGATGGTGCTTGGCAACATCGATACCTATAACCATGTCTGCTTACATTACTAACTTAAGGGTTGCCATGTGAATCCTGCTCACTTAAACAAATTACTTTACTTAGAAGCTTAGCTTCTCTCCACATCTAGATGCCAATATTTGTCATGCTATCAAGGAATCCTTAATGAATGCATTATCATGTCCTAGCATCAAGCATATTGCGCAATATGCCCTTGCTATAAATACCCTTATATGTTTTAAGGATTCAGATCTTATAAGATTTAACTAAGGATTTTATAATTTTGCTACACATGCTTTGGGTGATTGCAACAACAACAACAAAGCCTTAGTCCCAACATTTTTGGGGTTGGCTATGGATCCTCAATAAGATTACTTAGGTTCACATGTATTTTATGCTTAGGCTGACTGCTCAAGATAAAATACTTCATATGAATTTGGTGGAATTAGATGTACCAAATCAGTGTTCTTAAACCATAAATTTTTGTTAAGATCATTCATAAAGTTGCCTTGGTTCCTGTTTTAATATGACATTTGCTGGTTTTACTTGTACCTGCAAATATTTTTATGTTGTCAACCCTGCTCTTGTAGTCTTATGGAATTCTTGGTACATCCTCTACTATTGAGCCCATGACAAAGGATTTGCCATCTGTTAATTTAACCTTCTTTTCCTTTATTCCCACTCATTTCAAAAGTACATATATCTGCTGATTAGTATGATATTTTCCCAATGTTTGGACTCCATGTTTGAAGATAAATAGATCATCCTTTTTCATCTGTTTCTTCATCTGTTTCTTAACCTTGATGTTTTGGGGAGGTGCAAATTTTTTCCCTTTGAGAATCAAGTATTCTATTGTACCATTGAATATTACTTGATGTTTGGACTCCATGATTTGAGATATGCAGAGGTCTTCATTTAGAGAGAGGTCAGAGACAACTGATCTCATTGTAGAAATCTCTTTGCAGCCTTGGGAAGCTTTCCATCCTGACGGAGTTATTATTTTCTCTGACATACTTACCCCTCAACCTGCTGTTGGTGTCCCATTTGACACAGAAGAAGTAAGGGGTCCTGTTATCCAGTCACCAATTTATTCTGAAGGACTGAAGTCTCTGCATCCCATTGACTTAGAAAAACTTCATTTTGAGGGGGAATCCCTTAGGATATTGCGCCGGGAGGTACTTTCTCTAGTCATTCATGCCTAGAAAGAATAACAATTGTGCCGTTTGGCATTTGTTTTACATGTAAATTATGATAGAAGTGTAGTATCTCTCTTTAGTCTTGCTTCTCTAAGTTATTTAATTATTTATTCTTTTGTGTAGGTTGGTGGGAACACTGCTGTTTTAGGTTTTGTGGGAGCACCTTGGACGATAGCCACATATATAGTGGAAGGGTGTACAACGCGCACATATACAACCATAAAGACCGTGTATCTATCAATTCATATGGCATCGGTGGCAATTGACATGGACAATGTGTCTGTCATGACATAAAAGTGAATCTTGCACTTTTGGTTCTTGTTTAAATTAAATTGACTTTGGAACTTTCTTAATAGTATTTAACTGATAGCCTTTTGTTGTTGTTTGTTTTCAGGGTTGTGAAGTGTGCAGGTCGAAGGGGACACATTCTTAATTTAGGTCATGGTGTTCTTGTCGGGATGCCTGAAGAAGCTGTTGCACATTTTTTTGAAGTTGCAAGAAGCTTGACGTATGATACGCTTTATCAAGATCGAGCAGTAGACTCTAAATTGGTAATTTGAGGAAAATATTCATTAAGCACAAGTATGCATGCTTAATCTCACTTTAGCTTTGTAGTAGTAGAGGGCTTTCACTTACCCAAAACCTTTGAGATTGTGTACAATTTTTTTTTTTTTTTTGTGGGTCACTACAAAAAAAAGAGTTCTGTGGCCACAAATTTATGATTAATCAGTTGTATTTGTATTTGTAATTTACGATTAATTTCTTCATGAATAAATAAATTATTAATTTTTGGTCAATGATCACAAATTTAATACTCTCAATGCGGTCTGCTTTGGCTTCTGCAATCAGAGGATCTATTTTAAACAAATCCCTTTTTATAAATATTATTATAATGGAATTCAAGAAATAGTTATGTAAATAGAGTGAATGAAGTATATATGAAATGTAATATAAATAATTTGGACAATAAATGGTGCTAACATTTTTGTACGTAAAGCTGAGATCATATGTCATCAATCATGAATCAGATCTTTAAAATATATATGTATATATATATAAATAAAAAAACTGAGAAAAGTTTGTTTTAAATAAAAGAATGTTATTCTCTACGTTTTTTATGTGCCCACAAATACATGTACACAGATATTTGTCTCTAATTACAGGGAATTGCTTCCTTTCCTAGAGAAAGAGATTAGTATAGTGGAGTCAGAGACTCAGAGGTAATATATATGTTTTTTTTGAAAAGCTAGCTTCTGTGCAAACTAACAAACATAAACAATGCATGAAGCGGATGAATTAATTAAGAATAATAATTTTGCTCTTATAATAAATGTATTTCAGCTCGGTTTTCCGATTTATACTCATGATTTTTATTTGATTCGTCCTTCCCTCTTTGTTTTCTGCTTTAAAATGTCCTCCTTTCTTCTGATTTGGATCTCAAGTTGTCATCCTCTCAGCTGATTTAGGTAAGTTTGAATCTCTTTTTCTTTTAAGAACAGTAATATTCGTTTTTTTTTTTTTTTTTTATTTTGATTGATGATACATTTACTTAATAGTGTTAGTTTTTATTTATTTATTTTCATATATATATATATATGTGTGTGTGTGTGTATATATTCATTTAGATATTTAAATATACTAATTTTGAATAAAATATAAAATGTAAAATAAGCAGATTGAAAAAAAAATTATTATATATAACTGCATATCTCACATTTTATTTACACTCAAATGACACTTAAATTCATTCTCTCATAAAATTGAGCCAGGTTTGCATGATTAAGGAAGTTCAAACAAAAAATCATGGAAATTTATTACTAAATGACCTTCCCAGCAGCCCTCTTCCTTACCCACTGATATGCAAGAAAAATAAATTAACTTTTCCAAACTAAGTACATTAATACTCTCTAGAAATGTCAATTACAGCACACAAACTTTAAGATAACCGTGTAGGAAAGCATTGCTGATGTCTAATTGATGTCGACACCAATGACATTGAGCTGCCAAGGTTAAGATGATTCTTACTGTAATTGACGTAAGATAACCACTTGAATATTCTTCTTAACTTGAACAGAACAGCAATGTCTAAAAGTAACAACTTGCTGTAGCTCAGCAATCCAGGCTGTAATGCTTGTCTTTGTTTTGTTTCTTGAATCTTGATTCTTGATGGTTGAATTTGTTCGCATTTACCAGTCATACGTGTGGACTTGGAAACCCCTGTCTATTAGTTCATTTAAATTTATTCCGCAACTGATAAATATCTCACAAAATTAGAATTCAAAGTCGAAAATGAGGCCAACTTTACATGACTATTCCTTTTTTACACCATGCCAATATGCATTAAATAGTTAGCTAGCTTGTGCAACAAATAGCAACTACTCTTTTCTTTTTTCTTTTTTTGTGTTCTTATTAATTAGTTGCTTCCAATGCTAGCTTTGGATTTGCAACACCACATCCACAACACTATCTTAGTTTTGGCTGTTTGGGGAGGAGGGAGATCGATATATAGGCATATGGCTAGCTAGCTAGGCCCTTCTAGTTCTATCACTCTTTCATGAGTTGTGCTAGTACCACGTAAAGTAGCACAATTTGTGCCACAATTCGCACACGTGACAAGTTGTGAGTGGTAAAGAGGTGATGAATTGTCTCTCTTTCATGGTTGTTTTTTCTCTCAGCAAGTAATTAATTTTCAGATTAGGAATTTATTGTTTTTCTTTTCATTTCTTTTTTCTCTCAACAAGTAATTAATTTGTTAGATTTGGAATTTACTGTTTTTCTTTTCTTTTCTTTTCTTTTACTCAAGGGTGCATGTGTACTAAATATTAATAATCATTGGGGTTTTGGCTAAAAGGATTGGTCATTGTTGCATGCATGCACAAGTTTTATCTTCAATCTAAATGGGTAAAAATAAAATAAAAAGTAAAAAGAGTAACTAAAAGCTAAATTTTTTATAACTATTGATGTATATGCTCTAAGATATTCAACATGAACAGACCATTAAGTTAAAATCCCAATAAGTTTCCTCTTAGTATAGGTAGATTTGAACCCAATTTACTTATTTTATAACAAAAAAATTTACTAGTTGAAATAATTAGAACCATCTCAAATATAAAATTTTAAAGCTTGAAATAAAATGATTCGAGCTCACGCTCCGATCATTTTTAACAAGTCAAATTTTGGGGGCACAAAAATGTTTGTGTTCATTTTGGCATTTTCATTCTCTTTCTTTTGGGCCAATTGAGATACGGTTCAAGGAACTATATTTGATCATGTGGGTGAGCAGGCCGCTTGGGCCTTTATAGTGTACACAACTATTTTGCAACTATTTCCATTCTTATTAATTGAAGGGCCCATGAAGAGCTCTTACCTTCCTCTCAAAAAAAAAAAAAAAAAAAAAAAAAAAAAAGGCCCATGAGCCTACTGCCCATAACGAACATGCAAGAAACAGAAATATAGGTTTTCTTATGAGTAAGAGAAAAGCTTGTTTGGAAAAAGATGTTCTCCATTTCATGGCCAAATTAAATGTTTTAAAAATCTGAATGTATAAAGTCTGCAACGTCATTATAATTTTAAATAATGTGGCACTCTATACATTAAGAGATCTAGAAAATAAAATCTAAGCAATGAAAATTATGACAAAATGAACAAGATTTGAAATGGAGAGGATTAAGTTTTGACTGGGTTAATGTTCATTAATATTAATTTAAAATTATAATGGGTGCTTTTCAGTTAACTCAACTGATAAAGTTTATTATTATCGAATTTGTCTACACAAAAATAAAAATAAAAATAAAAAGTAGGGGAGGGTCATATATTGATATATATCATTAGTGCAAGTTTAAGACTTAAAAGAGGAACAAGACAACCCCACACCATGCATTGTTGCAAATGAATTAAACACCATGCATTGTTGCAAATGAATTAAACTATTTATGAACAGTTCAAGCACGGCTAAAAAACAAATGACTATTTATATTCGTTTGTTTAAAAAACAAGTCAAGCTTAAGTCTTAAGTTTACACTTGATTATTAAACAAACCAAGTTCGAACAAAATAATATGTTTGTGAACAAAAACTCTATATAATATTATATTTTTATACGTATACTTGTTTAAAATTATAGTTATATAGATTTGAAATTAGATTTTATAAGTTTGTCAATAGGTTTATACGATATTAAATTATTATTTGTAGCTTATTAATGATATAAACAATAGATTCATATTTAAAATTCATAAAATTTTGAAGAGGTAAAACATTTTAGTCATAGTTTCACACAATATAGAGAAGAAAAAAAAAAAAAAAAAAAAAAACAAAATTTATCAAGTAACTCATGAACAAGCTTAAGCTTGCTCGACAAGAAAATGAGCCAAACTTGAACATAAAATCTTGTTTGATAATACACTCGAGCTTGGCTCGTGTTCGAAAAAAAAAAATTAAATGAATAAGCTTAAACATTTAATACTTGGTTCGGCTCGGCTCGTTTACAACTCTACCACGCACCCTGAAAACTTACATAAATTTTCATAAAATTCAACTGCTCGTTTAATTATTTTGATTTTTTTTTTTCCTTGAAAAGGAAGGACATTGACAACATCAATTATTAAAATCATCCAGAACAAACAAAGAAATATTAAAAAAAAAAAAAAAAAAAAAATCAGTTCCCTAGAATGGAGGCCTGATTGCATGCGTACGTGTTTCTAGACGTATATATAGTCAATTTGTCATGTTCTTGCCTCGTCATCCTGCCTGATATGCCAAGTTTAAAACAATCAAATAATCTAGAAAGGAACAAAATATAGTTACATATACATACATATAATAATAATAATAACTATTATAGCATTTTAGGGGGGGGGGGGGGGGGGGGGGGGGGGGGGGGGAAGAAGTGAATTTGCATGCTTGTCTGATTGCTAGTTTCGATCGATAGAGACAATTCTATGACAGAAGCAAGCATTGTTAATTTACTATCTTACCACACACAATCAAATTTTTAGATCAGGAAAAAAAGGTCACTGTCTATCACTGAAACATTGTGTTTCCATGCCTGCTTGCTTCATAACTTGTTTTGATAGAGATGCATCAACAGCAAGGAATGGTCAATTATGTGTCATCTTAAATTCTTAAATTATATGATATATAAGTACAATCCTTAAGAAAACTACCATTCCTCTTAAATCTTAATCGAAGAAGACAAAAAGACCACACATGATGCAACCTCTTCCAACAGACAAGTTATCTCATAAACTGGCTCCGATTCTCACTGCCCATTATCCCTTCAATTACTTAGCTTTTATCTCCAAAAATAAAATATTTCTGCATCTAAGTTTGTCACTTCATGAATACAAAGAATATACTCTTCTGTGCAAGCCTGCAAATCTTGGGTCTCAAAGGCAAAAAATAATCAGAAAATCAAATAATATATACAACTTTTTCACAGTATTATTGAAATGGCCGACCGTGAATGATGAAAAAAAGGGTGAAATTACTTTAACAAATATGAAAAATATTATGAAAAAAAAAATGTTTGGAACACTATTGAAAACAATATATTCCCCCTAGCTGCAAAGTACAAACGCATAATTTGTTGCCGTCCTACTTTACTATTTGCAGCGTCACCTATTTTATATTACTCCATAATGAATCAAAAGATTCATGAACTTTCATCAAAGAAAATAGTAACGACTTTAACAAATATGAAAAATATTATGAAAAAAAAAATGTTGAGTTTGGAACACTATTGAAAATAATATATTCCCTCTAGCAACAAAGTACAACCGCAATATTTGTTGCTGTCTTACTTTAATTAATATTTGGAGCGTCACCTATTTTATATTACTCCATAATTTTTTTGATAAACTTTTATATTACTCCATAATGAATCAAAAGATTCATGTACTTTCATCAAAGAAAAGAAGATTAATGTACTAGCAGTATGAAATTAATGATTGAGTCCATTGGCTAATATACTATTTTATTAGGAATTTGTAACATCATGAATGCTGCAAGTTTCGATAATAGACAATTAACCAAACATATTGACGTGACCATGTGACAATTTTTATTTATTTTTGTGGGTTACTGGATTCTTGTTCATTTGTCAGCATGACCATATGAATGTTGGAATTTTACATATTAACTAACGACCTACCTTAGTTTATTTATAACTTTTTTATGCAATCCCAACAGCTTGATGCAACAACTCATTGGACAAGTTGTTACTAACATGTTCCAATCTTTTTTTTAATGAATAAAAGTTCTAAACATTTTGATTCCCTGTTTCAATGATGTAAGGATAGACTTTTGGCTCAAATAATGCTGGAGACACAAATTTTTTAATAAATTTTTTTTTTTTTTTTACAATTTGTTAAGGTAACAAATTTTGATTAGAATAACATTTTTTTTACATGAATATTGATTACAACAGACTATGTTAATATGTGTAAAAAATGTCATATGTGACTCAATTTATTTATTTCAACACCTTACATGGCCCTTAGTCTAAGCATGAAAGATATAAGGATAGAATATTTTGGATTGATATCTTCTAAAGTTTTAAGTGTAACTTCACTCTTAAATTTTCAAAATTCTATTAATTTAAAAATGGGTGAATTAGGTATTTTCACCTCATCAAATGATGTATATAGATACCAAATTGATGATAGTAAGCTTTATATATATAATGCTGGAGACACAAATTTTTTAATAATTTTTTTTACAATTTGTTAAGGGGACAAATTTTGATTAGAATAACATTTTTTTACATGAATATTGATTACAAAAGACTATGTTAATATGTGTAAAAAAATGTCATATGTTACTCGATTTATTTATTTCAACACCTTACATGGCCCTTAGTCTAAGCATGAAAGATAATATAAGGATAGAATATTTTGGATTGATATCTTCTAAAGTTTTAAGTGTAACTTCACTCTTAAATTTTCAAAATTCTATTAATTTAAAAATGAGTGAATTCAGTATTTTCACCTCATCAAATGATGTATATAGATACCAAATTGATGATAGTAAGCTTTATATATATATATATATATATATGTAGATGATTTGATAATATCAAACTCACTTATTTTAAAATGAATAGATAGTTTAGGTACTGCATGACTCATTTTTTTGAGTTACTATAAAAATAAAAAATAAAAATAAAAAATACTTCCAAAAATTCTTAAGCTGATCAATACAATTGGCCAGCTATATGTATTGTTAATCACAAAATAATCATGAGTCCTGCAGTATCTTTTACTATTGTATTCATGCCAAGTTTTCCATAGGATAATGAACCCAGCCATGGCCGGCCAAAAACCAATATCTGTTGGAAATATTTTAGTGAATAAACAAGTTTTGATACAATTTCACAATACTATAGAATCATGCTACGAAAGTATTGTCCTTAAAGTTTGATTCTTGCCATCCGGAGTAAAACTCGGTGCTTTTCTTAACCAAACAACCTCACAGGATTAGACTATAGCGTCAACCTTCATAAGGGACGCACTTCCACTCACGAAGGTTCAAGAACAACCTTCTATTGCCTTTTCTTAGAACAAATATAAATTGTAAAAAAATATGTGGGAGAGAAAGATAGTAGAGTTGTGTATATCTAAAATATAGAGTAGCAAAAAGACCCTTTTAGAAAATGGGTTATGATGAGAATTATATAGGCTACTTATGAATATAATAGTCTATAGTTATTGGTTACTAATAACTCTTAAAAACCCAACAGCTATATTATCAATTATTATTTAACAACTATTTTTCTCATAATTGCTCAACAACTATTTTTCTCATAATTGTCCAACAGTTACAAAATAAATAAGAATAAAAGTGTTAGGAACACATATCCACGCAAACAATATTTGCCGCTTGGAGTTGTTTAGATTAAATTGTTAAAAAAAGGAAAAGAAAAAAAAAAAAAAAGGAAATGTTAACCGATATCTTGTTAGTCAACTATTTTAAGAAAGTTTTTATAAGGAAAAAAATTAATGTTTTGATATATATATATATATATATATATATATATATAATACAAAATAGAAATTCTAATCTAGCCTAATCTAAATATATGTGTGTGTGTGTGGGTGTGTGTGTGTGTGTGAAGTTCTCTCCTGGAGACTTGAACCTCGAACTTTGCCCCTCACACCTAATAAGTATTTATACTTGTAGAATGATTATCGCGTAATGAATGCGCAGCAATATGTTTTGACAGCTTTTTTTATTTCTCATAAAAGTTGTATCAAAACTTTTCTAAAATAATTTGTTAATAATTATTCTAAGCGCACTCCAACCCAAAAGATAATGCTAAGGCAATTTGTATTTTGATCATATTTTTAACATTTTTTGATCTTGACTAGCACCCCGATCGACCAATTGGCATGAGGGCAATCACTATGGGAGAGAAATCTTTATCCTTCTTCATTGTGCCATTGTGGTGGACCTTATTTACTGGTTAAAGGCTCATATTCTATTTTCGTACCTTTGGTATGTCCATTTAAAATACTTTACCTCACTCTCAGCTTCTTCTTTTGATGATTCTCATCTCTTGGCAAAAAGATTTTTCATTTTTTTTCCTTTTTATTCATTGGATCTTTTTGTAAGGTTGGAAAAGGAGTTTGAACTATAAGGGTACTCAGCTTTTTAAAGGTGCACCCCCTTTCTCAAATATCATTGAAAATGTGGAAAAAAAACATTATCAAAAGCATGTCGGCCATTATAGCGAATTTTTTAATGTCGTTACTTGCTATTGCTATTGCTGATGTCCTAGTAGCCTCTTGCTTACTGCCATAAAACAATTCAACAATAAATTAGGCCTAAATAAACGAAGCACTAAAGAAAAGAAAATACTACTTATTTTGACTCTCAAAGAAGATACTATATATGTGTTTTTTTTTTGGGGGGTGGGGATTTGTTTGACTTTACATAGAGATAAGAAAAGGTGAAACGGATCTTATGAATTTAATTAAATATTATCACACAAAATCAAGAAAAGATGACCAAATATATTATTCAGCCAAAAAAAAAAAAAAAAAGATGGCCAATGATATTAGTTTGGGAAAAAGAGAAAAGTAGAAACAAAAATTAACGTCCGAATACCTAATCATTCATCTCCACACTAAAAATGTAGTGACTAGTTGACATATCATTTTTGAAAGGGCGAACCATATATATCTTTAGGTTTTTTACCATATAAACAATATAAAGTTCTACCATGTAGTGCTCTCTTTGAAAAGATAATTGAATAATCTTTAAAACCAAAAGATTAAAAAAATAATAAATAAAGACTTTTAGTTTCTTTTATTCTGCTTCAAGACTTTTCTTTTTAAACAATAATAATTCTTTGTAAGACTCTTTGTTTTCTTTGATTTAATGTTTCGAGCTAAATACTCCTAGCACTTCTACACGTTTATATAAATATAAATATAAATAAATAAATAAATATATATATATGTGTGTGTGTGTGTCCACAACCCTCTAGAACATCTCATCTCAAATACATCCCAACCAAGAATGATGTCATATATTTTAATATTTCAATAACACCTACCTAGCTCCAACTTCATCTTCTCATTTAATATCAAACTATATGAGTTGGCTATAACCAAGGAAGATGACTTGCTTTTTTTATCGAGCAACGACAATGACTTACTATTTTGATGTTGAGGTTAGATGTTGTGAGTTGTGTAAAAGAGCTAGATGTGATTGGCTTCAAATATTTAGGTGTTTGGTGTGAGAAAGTTATAGCTATATTTTGCTTTAGAACTAAAAAAAAATAAAAAAAATAAAAAAATAAAAAAGACATTCTAATTGATTATTGATGAGATTAGTTGGTTTTTTTTTTTTTTTTTTTAATGTTTTGAAAATCAGAATTTTTAGGTTTCTTTGTAGTTTTTTATTGTTTAGTGCAATATAGTAGCTTTCCCTTAACTAATCCTAAATTAACTCTAAGATTACAATACTTGCTCAACAAATAAGATGAGGATTATATTGTTTGCTCTGCAAACATATAGATAATGGTTATGTTATGAGTACCTTTTGGCCCGTAATATCTGCTAACATCTATAATTTGCATAGAATTCCAGTTTTCTTTTTTGCACCCTGTACAATGCAAATGAAAGTGTCAGTGTCATGGTTAAAGAATATATCCAATATTATGGGCTTAATAATAAGTAACTAACTTTGAGCGTTAAAAGTCCAAAGATAAGACTTACCTCTCCTATTGAGAAAGAGACTATGGTAATAATTACTTCAGCAAAAAGAAGAAGGAGAAGAGATTATAGGTAATAAACACAATCCACTAGTTTATCAAAAAAAGACAATCCACAATAAAACGAAAGGCATAAAGTATGAAAAAAGTATCAATCAAATAATCATCAACCACTTGAAAACTTTCGCAACCAAACCTGTCTTATTCTCAATTTCTCAGGACGGAGATTTCTAAATCTATGTGCCTTTGAATCTTACGCAGTGGGATTCAAATTTGCTTTCCAGTTTTGTGAATTTTTGCGGTGGGCTTTGCTTGAGGGAGAAGGTTGAAACATTGAAATTGACTAAATTCCGGTAAGGATTTAGGCCATGTAGCCAAACGTGAATTGCACCTCACACAAAAAAAACCACACCTATATGCCATCATACTTGGAACCCAATTGACCCACATCCTCATGTGGGTCTGGTCATCCCTTTTCATTTATGTCAATGTCCTACCTTAACTTAGAAATAACTTTATTTATTTCCTGTTTAGGTATTTTCTGGCTCACTTGAAGTCCCAGCAAAGACCCATTATTCCCATTAAAAAAAAAAAATAGAAATAGAAAGCAAAGACCCATTATAATAAAAATTATGTTAGAATGTACTTATATCCTTTAATCATTTCTTGACATTTAAAACTTATTATTTTTGAACCATTATTATTCATTTTTGAACCATTTATTATTATAACTATGTAAGTGTGCTATTTTTTCTAGGTGGAGTTTGTGTGCAATGAATCAATACATTGGATACATTGAAATTCGGACATTTTTTGAATCTCAACGTGTTCAATGCATTACTGCACTGGACACAAATGGTGTCCTTTTTTTTCTTTGTTGTGGTTTGTCACATTTATCCCATTAACTCATCTAAACGATCTTTTTTTTGGTTAAAAATGATGTCATTTTTGGATAGAGACAGAATGAGCAATATTAACATTGTTGTAAGATTCGAGAGTGTAGACTGCAAGTTTAATAGTCAATAGACCGATATAAAAATGACCATAAACTTGTGTAAATAGGACTTTATAGGAAAAATTAAAAATATAATAAAATTTATGGTTGTAATAGACTTTGTGGTGTAATGGTGGTCCTTAATATTATATTTGCGAATTAAGAGACAGTATTATTGTAGAAGGCATATAGTTGTAGGGTGAGAAGGAATTCCACTATAACTTGAAGATGTAATGGAAGTTTTGTTAGTTTTAAATAGGGTGGGTTCACTCATTGTATTAGCTAGCTACGTTAATTATTGAATCACATAGTGAAAGTAAGCATGTTTAGTATAAACCCGACACGAAAGCAGTTTCTTATGGAAGGATTAGCGTTAAATTTTTTCCTGGAAATGCTTGTCCAATCCTTTCTAAGACAAAATTATTAGCAAAAGAAAGTGGAGCCCTTACTACACGTTGCTAGAATGAGTAAGCGTGCGACTCAGTGAGTGAGATAAATGTTGATGTAAGAAAATAAGGGGTGTTTGGTAGGGATATTTAAATAATAGTCTTTGTTATTTAAACAACATAACACATATTTTTATAACACTTTTTCACCCACACATATTTTCAAAAAATTTAAACAACGTTATTAAAACAACATTACCAAACAAGTCCTAAATTTCTATGGTCATATACAAAAAAATAATCCTATAAACCACAAAAACAACAACCACCAAATCAATAAATAAAGCAAAAAACAATAAAAACACACATTTAATTGGTGACAAAAGTGCAAATCTAGGGCAATGTCTATAAATGAAAAACCTTTATAAGTGTGACACACTTTAAATAAGGCAATACATGATAAAAGGAGTTTACAATCTAGAACAAAATCTTTGTTGCCTAAAGGCTCTACAACTTTAGTAGATGAACTCTTTGTTGTGACTCACAGGCGCTTTGGAATGTTTGAACTTACCGTACTTGGACTCCTTTACAAACAACACTTATGTGTTTATGATCAAAACCTCTAATAGACTCTAAATCACCTCTTCTAAGATTCGATGTTTCTATGAATTCAATGGGATGCAATTTCAAGCTATTTGATTACAAGTATTTGATATATATCAATATATAAGTATTGTAGTTTCCAACATAAATGTTTAGATTCAAATCTTTTTTCTCTAATTATCCAAAAAAAAAATGTAAAGAAAAGGCAAGAGAAAGAGGTGAGACAAAGAAAAGAGAGAATAACCTGATTTATAATTATTAATCGAGTAAAATTGACCAATAACTGTGAGTTAATTTATAACAGGTCTCCTATTGAAAACATGTGTTAATGTGGAATATAAGATCCCATTGATGCCTGAAATATAGCAATCCTAATTGAACTAATCTTTGGATTTTCGAAAGAACATTTAGGCTTTGAATAAAAATTAAAAAAAAAAAAAAAAAAATAGAGTACTCAGACTTGCAAGACATCATTGAAGGGGGAAAAATTCACAATCCCACAAATGATTGACCCTTCAAAAGTAAATATGCTTTTGGCACCAAAAAAAAAAAAAAAAATACAAGTTAAAACGAAACATTTGAATTAAATTAGAGTTTTTCTAATAGTAAATTTCCCTATATAATGACAGAAAAGGAAAATATCATATTATTTGTATTTCTTTTTTCACACAATAATTTTGTTATTTTTAATTTTATTTTATTTTTCAAATAAAGAGAGTGAAATGGGGAATATGTGGTAGCTTAGTGACCATTTGGTTACCAAGATTTCGACCAAAAATCACCTTTGCAATTTCAAATCTTGTTTTAATGCATTTGGTAAAAAATTTACAAATTGTACTTTTTGGATCCTATTATCCTATAGCAAAGAAAAAGGTTTATTCAAAAAGTGAACCAAACTATCACTTTAAAAAAGATGAACTGACGTTGCAGACAGCAGTGGTAGGCCATAACTTGTTTACACACACATCACCCTTATGCCTATCAAGCGTGATTGCCGCGAAAATTGTTTGTCCTTTTTTGTTTGCATATTGTGGGCCTTGTATATGATAATAAATGGTTTTGTATTTGACTATTTCTGCTGCTGTCTTCTTTTTCTTCTTTTCTTAGCTTTTTGTTTCTTTTTTTTTTCCCTCACATTTTCTCCATAAAAAGAGTAATAAAAATAGTATTTTTTAAATAAATAAGTTAAAAATCTACGTGAGTTTTAATTAATTCAATATATTTTTTTTAACCTTGAATGTGAAATTTACAATTCAGAATTAAATCTTGCTTTCAATTAAAACAGCTTATTGATTTCTTGATCATGGTAATTAAAAAAATCATTAATAATTAAAGAACAGACAAAAGTAGATTCAAGTAGTATAAAATATCTAAACAAAAACCAAAAAGTCCTTAAAATCCCATTTAAAAGGAAAGCCTTCTAGATGCATTCGCACGTGCCAATCACTATCAGTTTGAGAAACTCTGGATTCCTTTCTCTCTCGTGACATATCAAAATATATAGACATTTGAACTATCTCTACCAGCAGGGAGTATATTTTAATGTTTAGGACAGGGACAAAAACAAGACAGCTTCTAGAAGGCCCTACACGTGCCAGACTAATCACACCCACACGGTGTCTAGAAGGAAAAGACCAATTTAATTTTTGGCTTTTGCAGGACAAAAAAGTATACATTTCAAAGAGGAAAACAGCTACATCTAGCCTTCTAGAATGCCTCACACGTGCCAAACCACTCACAGCCCTACACACATGAACGTGGTATTAAGTGTTTCAGATGCATATATTTTCACATTTTGTATTTTCTCCACACACACCAGTGACTAGAAGGGAAAGACCCAATTTATTTTGGCTTTTTTGCAAGTACAAACTGCAAAGTATATTTCAGATAAGAAAACGGCCAGCTTCTAGAATGCCTCACACGTGCCAAACCAATCACAGCCGCAAAGAGCATCCAAAACACAAAGTCTAGTATTTCATTATAATATTTTCACAGCAAAACTTAGGTATAAGTTTCTATTAGTTTTAATTATAAAAAAAAAAAAAAAAAAGTTTGTTTTAGTTTTCGATTGAAATATCTATACGAGCAAGGACTACATTTAATGTTTTAGGACAGACACAGTGTCTAGAAAGAAAAGACCAATTTATTTTTGGCTTTTGCAGTACAAAAAAAGTATACATTTCAGAGAGGAAAACAGCCACGGCTTCTAGCCTTCTAGAATGCCTCACACGTGCCAAACCACTCACAACCCCACAATTGGTGGTATTAAGTGGTTTAGATGCATGCAATTTCACACACCCATAAAAATAGCCCCACAAACATTAGAATCACTTTGTATATTCTCCACACACACCAGTGACTAGAAGGGAAAGACTCAATTTATTTTCGCTTTTTTTGCAAGTACAAACTACAAAGTATATTTCACAGAGGAAAATAACCACAGCTTCTAGAATGCCTCACACGTGCCAAACCAATCATAGTTACAAAGAGTATCCAAAACACAAAATCTCAGTGCTATACTATGATATTTTCCCAGCAAAATTTAAGTATTAAGTTTCTATTAGTTTTTATTTAGGTCAATTGTTAACATCATTTTATTTATCTATTATTATCAGTTTTTCACTTAAACTTTATTTTGAAATTAAAATGATTGTGCCTATGGATTTATTAAAAGACAAAAGACCCATTTTAATTTGAGAAAGCTTATAATCACAAAAAAAAATAAAAAATTGATAAAAAATTTCACACCATATAAATATGTAAGATTTTTAGTTATAAGTTAAAAAAATATATATAAAAAATCACTTCAAATAAAAACTTATTAACATTAAATGTTGTGAAAAATTTTTGTTGTGTGTTGCTATTTTAATTTTGGCGGTACAAATTATTTCTAGACTAGAGAGTCTCAGCACAAAAAACAAAAACAAAAAGGACAGGATCTAGAAGGCCTTCACACGTGCCAAACCAATGAGAGCCACACACAATAGTCAATAGTGATTGATAGAATTAATAGAAGGAAAGGAATAGAACCAATTCACTTGGTAGATTATCTTATCCGTATGAATTTTAGGATAAGGGCCATAAAATTAGGTCAGGTCCCATGCATCATCCTACGGTGAAAGCTCATTTTCAAGAATCCCCAGCGCTGGTTTTTATGCGTTTTGATGGGTCAGTTTGGCAATTGGCAAAGCCAAACCAGTGGCTACACGTACTTCCCCATCGAAACCTTGGGCCTTTTCTTCTCTTCTAGAAACTCTCTCACGTGGGAGATTTTCACTTTACTTGTTCAATTTTAAATTGAGTTTTATTTTATTACTCAGCTTGCATACAATAATTATACTCCAATTTTGTAGTCCGTCAAACAACTTCCAATACTTTTCTACCGAATATTCCAATTTCGAACCTTTTTTTCAAACAAAATATGTTATCAAAGTTGAAAAAAATTAAATTAGTTATATTATTCCTAATTGACTATGTTTGATTATTCTTAGAGGGTTAGGAGTTTCCAATTGGAAACATTGCTACAATTTGAGTACAAACTAATTTTACATCTGCTTGAAGTGATTAAACACCGCTCAAAATAGGAAATTAATTCACTTCGCACAAAGAGAAATGGATTTGACACAACCTAACTTAAGAGGAAATTTTTATGAAATACAAGTTAAATATGAGAACAATGAAATTAAAATGTACTTTATCGATAATAGTAATAAAATTATAACACCTAAGTTACAAAGGGCCTAATAAATTACAAAGTCTAATTCATGTGAGATGAATCTATTAGAACATATGTGGTTCATTTTGTAAGAACATATATCATTCTTTTATGTGATTGGCTAATCCTTTGACAAAACATATTTTACTTGTATTTGGGTAAATTTAGGATGTGTTTAATACTTCGAGAGACATGTTGTTTAAGTTTGGTATTAAAACTATGAAAATTAGACTAAGAAATAAGTGAAAAAAAAAGCTGTTCATTAAAGCTAAACAGATAGCTCGACACCTGCGGACAGATAGTTCGACAGCTACTCGACACCTCTCAACAGCTAGCTATCTATCGAGCTCTTCAGTTGATTGTTATCGCAATCTCGACACATTCTTGACAGCTAGTGGATCGATCAAGAAAACTTCTATCCCCTCGACACCTCCTCGATGGTTGTATCTATCGAAGTTTAAAGCTTGACACCTTCTATCTATCGAGGTTACGGAAATCATAATTTTCAGATCTAATTTTTGGGTCAGGCTTTTGCATTTATGTAGGGTTTCTTTTCTCACAACCCTATACCTATATAAGGTTTATTTTAGAGGCTGTCACATAAGAAAATACAAGGAAAATATATACAAAAGGTGACCAATGCCTTATTTTCTCTAAAAGAAGCTACTGCGTCTTTGCGCCTAAGAGTTTTGCAATCAAGTGCTTCTTGATTTTCATTGTTAATGAAGTGAAGAACTTTGTAGCCAACAATCGTCTTCTAGTTGGTGATTGAAGTCGCATACTAGGATCCACGCAATTGGTTAGTCACATACTGGGATTCATGCATCAAAGGGTAGGGTTCATATATTAAAGAGTTCAGAAGTTCTGAAATGATAGAAGGTTTCTGCTGTGAGTTCATCTACGGGGATTGTAGAGTCTAGGGGACAAAAGTTTTGTACTAGATCTGAAATTTCTTTTTACTATAGTGGATTGCTTTTTGGGAAGGTTTCCCCCCAGGTTTTTTATTGTGAAACTAGTTTGTTTCATTGGTTTTTCTGGGTCATCATATCTTGTTTTATTTATTTTTTCGCTGCATGATTTTGACATGATATTGATGTTTGTATGTTTTAACAAGGTTTATTCATAATTAATCTAATTAACAAATTGGGTTTAAAACTTATTAATTCTATCAACCGAGAGTCTAAATTTTCCAACAGAATCCAACGCACTTACAAGTAAGAAATAATTATCTCTAGATATTGAGTACAAGAGAGAACAATATTCCTGAATGATTGTGCGTGTCATGCTTGGAAGTATGCCTCCCCATTTATACCTGAGACTCTGACAATTATATTAATTTTCTTTCCTATGCGTTGTGTTACAGTTGCTCTCATTCCATAAAACGTTGGTTGAGAATCCTCCAATAACTGTCTTGAAGTACTTGCTCTTATCCTCATGCTTGTTACGTGCTTCTTTTGCTTAATTGGTGTCACGGAATGTATGAAACTCCTTACGCATGTGAATCTTGCACAATCTACTCTAATCACAAATGCACAGGTTTCTCTCACTGACTTAAAGTAACTATCTTTACTTGGTTTATAGAAATGTGATGCCACTTGTCTCTTCTTATCTTTGCCTAAGGGCTTCATTTTATTGTTATTGGGTCATGTATTTAGGGGCAGAGT
The DNA here is from genome assembly GCA_030445155.1 of Quercus variabilis. NCBI lineage: Eukaryota > Viridiplantae > Streptophyta > Magnoliopsida > Fagales > Fagaceae > Quercus > Quercus variabilis. The sequence goes on from CP129452.1 coordinate 1,716,109, forward strand.
CAAAAATTTTCATTTGGGGGTGACTTGTGGTACTAATTTATTAGTCAATACTCAATACAAACTCTCATTAACATGCAAAAACACATACATCTATGCACATACGCGTAAAGATCATGTTTGCTGGCGATCTTTCATAAAATTAAATTCATTTTTTACCATATTCCATATTGAAATCTTTAAAATTTTAATTTTCAATATAAATTACCAAATAGTCTTCCAAAGTGAGTAATTTTTTTTTCAATTGAATTAATAAAGTATTCAAAGATATAAATGATCCAAAACTTTAATATATACAATAACACATTTTACAATGAAAAGTGAATTTAAAATTTAAAAAAAAAAAAAAACTTATCTATAACTACTAAACCAATTAAACAATTCTTTTTTCAAGAGCATAATTGGATTTAACTTAAAGATTTGGGGGGACCAAGTCATGTTTTTGTACGCTAAATTATTAAAATGTTATACAGGGATGGAACTATGTTGAGGCTGAAGAGGGCTGTGGCACCCCTCAAATTTTTTTTTTTTTTTAAAATATTATGATAAACCCTATTATAAATTTATTGAATAAATCTCCTTATAAATGAGAGAAAAATGAGTACAATTCTTCGTGCTTCAGACGCACTTGAACACGAGGCCCCACCCAAACATTTAGCCCCGGCGCTGCATGTATTGCAAAGATAGATGATATGTACACGGCACAGAAACGGAAGATGATTTCTGAGAACTGAGAAGGACGGACCTAATAGCTCCATGAATGTTGGCTTCTTTATCTATCTTCTAGAAACTCTGGCATGTGGGAGACTTTTGAAAACTTCTTTCTAGTTGTAAAGTGAAGTGTGTGTACATACGTGATTAGCACTTTGTGTCGGCTACAAGTTATATGATTATGAGCCGCTCTTGATGTGAGCCAAAGCCAATCTCACAAAACGCAATCAATGATTGAAATAGCCATTATACACATTACCAATGGGCAATTCCACGCTGCGCACGTTGTATTTGCCAATTTCCGTTCTCCTACTTTTTTAACACGCTCAACGTGTAACACAAACACTACATAATATGAGTTGGACAATCAAGTTTTCTTTTTCTCTTTTTGGAACACCTCATCTTGATGATAAATATGAGTTGGACAAATCAAATTTTATTCTCTCTTATCTAAACTTTAAAAAGAAAATGAAATTCATAAAATCCCCTTAATAATGTCATATCTAACCAAACTAAACATACTAAACTTATTCTTATCCTCAAAATATATATATATATACTAAACTTATTCATGCAATGTATGTGAATTAACTTTTTTTTTTCCTTGAGAAGAGTATGTGAATTAACTTAATTGGTGATATTTAACAGTATTATATACAACTAATATACTAAATTTAATCATTGGGTAAAGTTTTCCTTGAAATTAGATTAAAGGAGATTACATGAGATTTTATAAAACTATTCACGTTTATTAAATTATTGAAGTCATTATATCATTTAAATAAATCATATGACTATTAAATAAATTATGTGGTTAAAATTATATGTAAATAATCTTATGAACTATTACTAGTTCAATAATTTTCCCTACTTTAATAATTTCCCCACATTAAATATGAAAATCTTAATTCAAACAATCAAATAATATATTAAAATTTTGAGGGATCAAAATTTGACTGTTTGTGAAGCCTATTGCACAAAATTTTGAGTAAAATTTTCAATATATATTTATATATAATATTTTTGTAAGTTTCAATGGTCAATTATAATCAATAATATTCAAAATATTATTTATATTTCATTCCTTTCTACTCAATTTTTCTTCCTTCCAAAAACAGGCAATTAGTGATGGATACAAATCTATAGCTCATGGTGAGTAGGGATGAGCTATCCAAAGGATGTTAAAAACTTACCAAAGTGTGAACAAACCATGACTAGGTGGCCCGTCTATCAACCTTTATTAGACCCATTTCACATTTAATATGTCTTTATGATTTAAGTTCATGCTGGCTTACCACCCTCTATTTGCCATGCAGTAAGGGAGGTCCATTAGATCCCAAGCCTTAAACCATTATAAATTCCTAAAATCTAATATAACCTGAAATGAATGTGATTGGTTATAAATAAATATTTGAATTATTTTATTGTGATTGGTAATGAATGCCAAACACACACTTATTAAAAGAATGAAAAGTCTAGTGACACTGAAATTATCACAAAATTTTTTATTTTATTTTGTTTTTTATGAAAATGGTGGGTAGAGTAGGGTTGTCCACTGGTTGGTCTAGGTCAAGTTTAAGTTTGTACACAACCTAGAACTGACTCGACTCCGTCAAGTGGCAAATTGGAGGACCTTTCGTCAACCGAATCGGTGATCAGATTGGTTCAAATTGAGCTTTGCACTGGTGGAGTCAGATTCAATTGAAATCGAGAAGGTGGTGGTGCTAGGAGGATCTCATCGGAGACTTCAGATTTCCTCTAGATCTCCGACTACATTGCGAGATCTCCACCATATCTTGCGAAAAATCACTCTATTTTCACCAAATTTAGGCAGAAGCTTGGACAACGATGTGATTTTAGGTTAAATTCTTAGTAGAGATGGAGGTCACTGATGTGAATTATGAGATATTTTGGTGGAGGGTTGATCGAGTCTATTTATATAGGGTTTCGGAGGGAAGACCTACTACTCAACCCGCTCCAATTTGGTTTTGAAAGAGGTCACCTGCCACTGACTGTCCCATGCATTAGTTCAGGCAATGGTTGGCTTGGTTTCAGGCGGGTTTGGTAGGAGGCCGGGTTTGGTGGACACCCCTAGGGTAAATTAAAGTGAGACAAGTATACGAAAGAGTATGTGGCCTTTTTCTTTTGCAGGAAGAGTTATTCTTACCCGATCAGTGACATCCACCATCCCCAATTATGTAATGCAGTGTAATGTTCTCCCTGCGAAAATTCTTCAAAGGGCTGATAGACTTTGTCGTAATTTCCTTTGGGGTTCGTTTGAAAATAAGAAAAAAGTGCACCTTATTAGTTGGGATAAGATAGCTAAACCAAGAGAAGAGGGTGGTCTAGGCATTCATGCGACTAAGCCCAAAAACACTGCACTTCTTGCCAAACTCAATTGGAGATTTAATACGGAGAAAGCCTCCCTTGGGCTCGTGTACTGTCTCATAAATATCGCCTCCAGAGAAGGTGTGCTCGCTCTCCTCTTAAGAACGTCTCATGCTCTCCTTGTTGGGCAGCTTTATGAAAGGGAAAAGCCACTTTTTATAAGGGCACAAGATGGATAGCGGGTAACACCAGTGGTTTATCCTTTTGGGAAGATAAGTGGCTGAACAAGGGATCCCTTAGAAGTCTCATATCTGGCCATCTTAACAAAGGTGAGGAAAATATTAAGCTTGTGGATGTTGGAAGTTTTTTTGGCTAGAATTTGGAGCATATCTCTTTCTCCTTCCCTAAGCAAATTGTGTTGGAAATGAAGGCAACTCCATTCCCCCTCCTTAACATGGAGTTGACGGTATCTGTTGGCAGTCCTCCCTTAATGGTGACTTTTATTTTAAAGATGCTTATAATCTTATGTTAGAAGAGGAGCGTGGCAGGAGATCTCCTCTGTTTAAAGGAGGTTGGGTTTGGAAAGTTTGATCTATTCCGAAGGTGCTATGTTTTCTTTGGAAATGCTGCCATTTAAGCATCCCTGTCCGAGCCACCCTTTGTGATAGAGGCATGCAACTAGATCCGGTTTACCCTATGTGTAAGGTCGATACTAAGTCCATTGAGCATGCTTTAAGGGACTGCCCAGCGGTTTAGAGTTTTTGGAACTCCTTTTCTCCTCCAATACACCCTTCTCTTTTCTATGGAATTAACATTATTGATTGGCTTCGTCTGAATTGTCAAAGCTCGCGTAAATGTGGGGTTTCTAAGATTGATTGGGGTATTATCTTCCTTATGGCTATGTGGTCTATTTGGCTTCACCGAAACAACATGGCTTTTGAAAGGTTAGGCAATCATAGAGATTTACTTAGTCAGACCTTAATAAAAGCCGCGGAGGTGGCCGATCTAAGCCTTAATGGGAAACAAGTATCAGAACGAGTCAAAATTTAGGTAAAATGGACTCCCCCTCCTCTCCATTGGTTCAAGTTGAACTCTGATGGGTCTTCATTGGGTAACCCGGGGCTGGCTGGGGGAGGAGGAATCATTAGAGATAGTGCTAGAAACTGGGTGAAAGGATATGCTCGGGCTATTGGGGTCACTACGAGTGTGACAGCTAAATTATGGGCCTTAAGGGATGGAATTCGCTTGTGTATTGCTCTTAAGCTACCTACTATGAAAATAGAGTTGGATGCAAAAGTCGTGGCTGATCTGGTTTCTAGTAACAGCAGCAGGTTAAATTACATTGATGTTATAGTGGCTAACTGCAAAGAGGGCCTCAAGAAAATCCCTTTGGTCTGGATCAAATATTGTTTTAGAGAGGCCAACAAATGCGCCGATGCTTTAGCAAGACGTGGAGCTTTACTTCCACAGAACTTTATTCCCCCTCCCCCCTGCGGATGTTGTTATGCTTCTTAATTTAGATGCTACTGGTTATTTGTATGTCAGATATGTATCCTCGGCTGTAGAGGCGTTTTAGTTTAATGAAAGTTTCCTTTTGACAAAAAAAAAAAAAAAAACTATGTGCCTTTGGGTCTATAGCAAAACGCTATAAAAGAAATTGTAAAGAAATTTCACAGCCATGGCTCATGAGCCATGTAAAAAACTAGTAGGCAAAGAAAGATAAAAAAAAGAAAGAAAGATAGAAAGAGAGAAATCTTCTAGAAGACGTGAGAACCCACATGGACCACTGAAATGCAAAAACAACTACCTTTCCTTTCTTTAAACCCACACAACACAAACCCAAACCCAAACCCCACACATAGTGCATTGACTCTTTAGTCTTTATATAATTAAACCATCTTCCTCCCTTTCTCATTTCATACATTCACACAGGCTCTAATTCTCTCTTTTCTCTAAAATTCTCTAAACTCTTTTCCCATTTTACCCCTAAAACCCTCAAATTTCCTTTCTCAATGTTTAGAACTCTGAACCTCCCCACAGCCGCACCTCTCTATTCCCCGCCGGAAACCAGATTCTCCTCTTCCAAACGGTCAGTCAAGGCGTACGCTGCCACGGCTACCGAGGCGAGGCCGTATTCCTCGTCGGCGGCGGTGCATCCGGCGAGTCTGTACGAGGTGCTTAGAGTGGAGCGAACGGCTTCGTTGACGGAGATCAAGATGGCGTACCGGAGCCTGGCCAAGATGTACCATCCGGACGCCATGATCCAACAACACCACCACCTAGAAGACGAAGACAAGCCAGAAATCGAGTCGGACTTTGAGTCGGACGGCAGAGATTTCATAGAGATTCACAACGCGTACGCGACGCTCTCCGATCCGGCGGCGCGTGCGCTCTACGATCTCTCCTTGGGGAACACCACTTCCCAGTTCAGCAACCAGAGGGGACCGTTTGGGTTCGGCGTTGGATTCGGATTCTCAGCTCCGAATCGGACCGGATTTTACCCGACCCGAAGATGGGAAACCGATCAGTGCTGGTAGCCTGAACTAGGAACCGCGTAGGTCCTCCTAGATATTTTCTTCTGTTTTTTTTTTTTTTAACCCAAAAAAGAAAAAGAAAAATTTTTCCTTCTTTTTTTTTTTTTTTTCTCTCATTTTTTATTGGGGGAATTTTTGTTTCTGTCACGGTGACGTGGCAATGTAAAGAAAATTTGTAAATTGTACCACCACCCAATTTTCGAGTAAATATTATATATGTGTTAGCAAATGGAGCTTTACAGTTCAGTGAATCACATTATAAAGTTTAACATTTCTTTTTAAATAAATGGCCAATATAAGCATAGGATTCGAAATTCAACAAGGGACTGTAGTTTTGGTGGAGAAATTATACCGTTTTTGGATTACGTCATTTCATGGGATAAATTTTCACAGGGGTAAATTTTTCACAATTCTAGTTTTGAGTGTTTTGAGAATTTTTATTTTATTTTATTTTATTTTTTTCTATAGAATGAGAAATTAATGTTTAATGTTTGATTGGTTAGTCCTAAAATTTAGTTTTAGAATTTTTTTAGAGTTTAATGTGAATTGTTCAGTTAACTTGAATTTTATTTTCTTAATAACTGGGAGTTTATTCTTATTATATTCATGAGAAAGAGAAACAGTTATACATGCAGATAGTGGAGTCAGTGGTCCAACGGAAGTGGTTTGGAAAGAAGGAAATTACAATTTCCTATGTGAGTGGAGATAAAGAAAAGAAAAGAAAAGAAGTAAATATACAGGGATAATGTTAATAATTTTTTGAATTTACCATTTACTTTAAATGTTGGTTTGCAATATAGGTTTAATTAGTTCTGGAGTCAGTGGTCCAACGGTAGTGGTTTGGAAAGAAAGAAATTACAATTTCGAAAAGAAAAAGAAAAGAAAAGAAGTTAATGTATAGAGATAATGTTAATAATTTTTTGAATTTATCATTTACTTTAAATGTTGGTTTACAAGATATATACTCTTTGTTTTTCTAAAAAAAGAAAAAGAAAAAGAAAGATATATACTCTTTAAATATATTTACATTGATGCTACCACCTCCTGTAGATATGGATGGTGATATACTGATAGTTACAAAGGCATGTGCTAGCTGGAAAACAAAAGTATTGACGAAGAAAATGGAGTGCAATGAGAGCGATTGGGTTGGAGTTGATTGACAATTTCAACTTTAATTGTTAGATGGGCAGAAATTATCCTTTGGACGGGTTTGGAGGAAAAAGTTTGTCCTTGTTAAACTTTATTTCTATGAGAGTTGGCCCACTTTCAATGCACAGCCTCTTACAAAGTAACACAACACATTCCTTTGATTTGAAATCTCTGAGACTCAGTTCTTACGAAAAAGAAAGGCTTTGTTGAAAAATTCTAATCAAAATTCAGCTTTCATATGTTTTGACTAGAAGGAAAAATCTCATTCCAAGAAGAAAGTGAAGATGTTTACAAATTAACATTCCCTAATGAAATTTGACCATGGAAAATTAAGGATGGTTCATGAAAATTTTCATCAGAAGAAAAACCTTCTAGAAATTTTTTTTTTTTTTTTGATAGAAAAATTACAACAAGGATGGAGTTATTTCACAGCCCTTTTGTTTTTCTTCTCCCTTATTTTTTTTATTTTTTTATTTTGCTATAAGCCATATTAATTTTTAATCCCCACCTAAGCATTACTGCATTAGCATTCATTTCCACAAACATCTATTGCGCAGTATACCACAGTCCAATTTTAAAACGAAAAATTCCCCAAAACCCTTGCTAGGGGGTTTTCATTCACTATTCTCTATTGGTCTGTGTAATTCCACACCTTAAAAATGCAAACTTTGGACTAAAAGAAACAAAAAGATAGCATTTTGGTGCAGAAACAATTGCTTCAAGCTCAAGCACCTTCCAAAATCAAATTGTTCAAAGACAATACCTTGCCATACCAAATGCTTCTTCTATCAATTCAAATGCTCCACACCACACACCAACCCATCTGTTGTAGAAAAGCCTTGCTGGGTAATTCACAGTGGACCCATTAGTTTTTGCAACAATGTCAGGTTAGGTCAGGTCAGTAATGACTTGGATTTTGTAGTTTGCTGATTATTTGGGAATTGTATCAATTTATTATTTTTGTCTAATTGGGTATTTTGTATTTTCTTTTTCTTGGTTAGATTCAATTATTTGTGCTATGGTGTAGTTTGTGGATCACTTGGCTTTTGGTGAGAACGCCTCATTGTATTTCCTTTTTTGGAGGTGGTACTAATGGGTAGTAATTCAATTCAGGTTATAAGAGTGAAGTGGTGTTAGGTAATGGATGCAGAGTGAATGGTAATGATATGAGGGTGTGAACTGATAGTTATCTTGGGCATAAAAATAAAAAATAAAAAATTGGGGGGAGAGAGTTGTTATATTCAGATTTGGATGATATATATGATGAATTCTTGAAATTTCAGAAAGCAAGTGGGTCACATTTGAATGGACAAATCCAAGCCCTTGTTGATATGCTTGTGGCAGAGGAAGGTATATCACTTGGGAGTGTTTTGTAATAGGTTTCTTGTATATGTCCATGTTATAACGTCTCTTAATGGTTTTGAGATTTGATGTTTAGTTCAGAAAGTGTTGCATTCTTATACTTGATATGCATGTAAAATAAAATGATGATTACATTGTAAAATGTAGAAAATTCAAATAGGGTGGAGATGCTTTTTATCGTCACAAGAGAAGGGCAATGCAAATGCAAACTACAGTATCCATTATAGAAGAAGAGGGAGGGGAGGGGAGGGGGTGGGGGAAGAAGACAATGCTATTACAAACTACACACTGTATCTTACTAGGAGACAATCACAAGAAGCTACCATCAGTCTTGTGATTCCATGAATTTAAGCTATCTACCCATTAGGAGAGACAGGTTCTAAGACTTCAGTCATCATATAACAGATCGAATGCTATGGTGGTATTGACCCAGGTTTACCGTTTACTGCCTTAGGTGTAGATGACCAATGTGAAAATGAAGAGGACTGAAAAAGTTTATCTAAAGTGTTGTATTTCAATGAAATATTGAGCTATATGTCACGTTTAACTGACTGATAAACTGTACTAGAGGAAGATCAGAATTCTGTGTATTTTAGGCAATCTAAGAGTATAGTAGACTTTTGTTAAAAGATGCAAGATTTAGGGGCTGAGTAAATTACCATTATGCATTTCATAAGATATGATATATGTATAAAAGGTTGTTTATAGATGTAGCTTGAGTGATTGCCACATTTCCTAACAACTTTCCAACTCAATTGTCACCTATTCTAACCTTGGTAATTTGACTATCAAGTTCGGAGTTCATAAATTAATTACGAAGATATGCAAATTATTCTGGAAATGATAAATAGTTTTTGGATGGAAATATTGATATGCAACTTTGACTGAAAGGAGAATTCCTTTTATATTTTCGTTTTCTTGTGCTTTTGTTCATGCATATGTATGGTTCTGGTTTTGGAGTTCATGACTTGAAAACTTGATCATAGAAATCCCATGATTGTAAAGTTCAAAATTCTTTTTTTTTTTTTTTGGGGGGGGGGGGGGGGGGGGGTGGGGGGGGGGGGTGGGGGGGGGGGGGAAATTTTCATTTATGAAGCAAGGAGAAAAGGAAAATAGAAAAAGTTCAATTAGATTGGACCCTGTGCATACTAGATAGTTGGACTGAGACTCTTCACTTATGAAAATATTTCTCATTCCTGTAGGAGGAACTAAGTTATTTTTGGTCCTGTACATCTAAATCTTGTTCGTTATTGTTATTATAGTTTTAATTTTGGGATGCACAGACTATGCAATTTGAGGTGACTTTGCAAAAAGGAGATTGCAAAAAAGTTCACATTTTAAGTGAAAACTGTAAATTTTTTCTTTGAATACCTGCTTCTTATTTTCCTAATGCCATACCATTGATACTTCCTGAAACTCATCTGTTTCAGATTTCATATCTTCAATCATAAAAGAGCTTGAAAATATGGACACATTTAAAAAAAAAAAAAAAAAAGCTTGAACAATTGATAATAACATGGACAATATAAGTTAAGGAAGTGGTAATTAAATTCTCTTTACTCAACATGTAAACTCAATTGTGTTTTTGGGTGCTTTGTCAGTTGATAACAATCTGAGGTATATCTGGGATTTCCAGTTGTTTATGTTGTGGATGATTTGAGTTGCTCCATTTATTTTATCTGCCTGGTGTCTGGAAGCCTGGCTAGGTCATAGATGTACCCACTAACCCAAATCTTTGACCTGCAATGCAAAAGGCATACAAAATGAAGTGAATCAGGTCAAAATATGAAAAACTGAATGACTTTCTGGTCTTGTGAACTGAAGAGTTGATTTTCCGAGCGCAGCTCGAGTCTTGTTTTCAATTTATATCCTTAGATAGTTTGATGACATTTTGTAGCTAATTGGGTGCTATCTTGGTTACATGCTGATATCATGCATCATACTTTTTTTGGGGTAAAATTTCAGATTCCTTAGAAATTCTTTATTCTGTACACTAGGAAAAGGCAAAATGCTTCTTAGATATCATTGGCAAACAAATTTCCATGCAATTACCATTTCTTCTTTCTTTTCTTTTCTTTTTTTTGGTGGCGCGGGAGGGTGGCAAAGTTTGAAATTAATGGTTTTTCTCAAGCTCAAGAAGTGATATGATAATGTTCATCTACAAAAGAAGGAAGAAAATAAATAAAGAAATCGACTCATTCTTCATTCTTATAAATGTTTATGTGCTGATGATAAAGTTGTCTTGTTCTACCAAATGCATGTATGTTAACCATAAGTGCTTGTTTAATACTTAATTGTATTCCGTGGATCTGAAACAGTTCAGGGTTGTGGGTGAATTGCGATCTCGTCTCTCTGCTTGTATGGATCCTTTCGATTTTTATGTAGTAATCATTAATATGCACTTTGTGTGTTTATGTTTTTATGTTTTTGTTAATGCGCGTGTAACATTAAAAATAATAATAATAATAATAATAAAAATAAAAAGAAAAGAGAGAGAGATTATTTCTGTAAAAATTGACTTGGCGATGATTTGTACGTGTCATCTTGAGATGAATCCAGGATTGGAATGCCCTCTTCTTTTTCTTTTTTTTTTTTCTTTTTTTTTTTTTTTTTTTTTTTTTTTTTTGTGTGTGTGTGTGTATATAATGGGTTGTGTCACCTAACTTTATGGCAATATTTTTGCTAGTCTTATAAACCGTGGGATCAACTTTATACTGTGTCCTTTTTCTTTTTTCTTTTTTTTTTTCATTTATCCAATTTTTGTTATTAAGTGGGACCCACATTATTTTAACCTTACATTTGCCTTTGATTATGTATATTACTTGGAATGCCTCTTTTCCAGGGGCTGCAGAAGTTCTGGTATCTGCCTAACATCCTTCTATATGTTTTGGTACAACTTCCCTGTTATCCCAACCAACACTCTGGCAGTATTATCTTGCACTTTCTTTTGTAAATATTGTCTTTTAGCCAGATGTGTTCTAACTTCTAACGTCTAAGTTATCCCAACCAAACTTCTAACTTCTAAGTTATATTTATTTTAGTCAGATGTCTTTTAGTCAGATGCATTCCAAGTCGTTGTTTAACAGCTAGAAGGTTGAGAACCATCACCACCAGCTTGATTGATGAGTGCCAGATTTAAAGAAGTTAGCTTCCAAATTGCTAAACAGATTCACCATGCAAGTCAAAAAATGTGAAAGACAAAGCAAATTATTCAGGTTTGTGCTTTAATGTGATAATTTGAAACTCATCTTAGACACCACATAAATATTGAACACATCTTTAACAACTTCAGGAAGATGCTAAAGAACTAACATACAGAGGATCTGACTACAAATAGAATGATGGGTTAAAGATGAGTTATCTTACTAATTCTAAAAACATTACATGTATAATATTTATGTCGCCCCTTCAATTAACTTTAATCTCAGCCACCCACTATAACATAAGAAAAAATGACTAACTCAAAGGCACTACAGGAGGAGCATGAACAGAGTTGCTCTATTGCATGGCTACAACACCCTCGATGAGTAACAAGCACGTACTTATGGTACTCAGCAGTAATATTTGCAGCAACAGCATTCATTCAACAACTTATCATGGTTCTGGCATTTTACATGGGCAAGGTAATTTTTGCTATAAAAAAAGTACCTAAACTGGAAAAAAGACTGCTACTCTGTCAGAGAAAAAACGATAATGAGAACAGATGCAAGACAGTGGGGGCAAGATTTGATCTTCATCTTGATTTTAAGAGCAATTTTTTGGCTATCTTTGTTATGAGACTCCAATCAATGACTTGTGCAAGACAGTGGGGGCAAGATTTGATCTTCATCTTGATTTTAAGAGCAATTTTTTGGCTATCTTTGTTATGAGACTCCAATCAATGACTTGGGGGTTGGTTGCAATGGAACTCAACGTTAATAACTAGGCTAGAAGGGATAGAAGCACATAGGAAACAATCAATTCAACGTGCAAGCACAGGTTATGCAGGTCCTACATATTTTTGTTATGGAGAGAGAGCATTTCACATGCATAGCTAATAAGTGTCTAAATGACTTTGGAGTAGGTCCTCATAATTATTGCCAAGTTAAATGTTAAATGTTAAAAAAACCTGTTATCACCTTGGAAAAAAAATTTCTGACATGGATGTCTGAATTATGTTTGCTAGAATGTAAGATCTTGTATCATCTGCTCTTGATGCTCTCAAATGTTTGGTAGAATATGAAGTGCTTCTATCATGATATCATCTGCTCCTGGTGCTCTCAAATGCTCTATAAGACCACTACGTTTGCAATGTAGATAATGGCAACTAATAGTTTAAATTCCTATGTCTTCAGTTACAAAGTTATATATATAAGTATAGAACCCTGGGCTCAGGATGGCTCAGGATGACTATAAAATATTGAGATGTTGCAGGCAGCTGAGTATACAGAATGTTGAAGCAATTTGTTACATGGGATCTGTGGTCAGTCAGGCCCACTAATCTCTCATTAGGTCTTCAACCTTCAAGGTGAACACATCCTTAAATGCATTAAGGCTTAAAATAATCGTTATATTATTGCATGAGGAGGAAGCAGATATCTTCAAATGAAAGAAAGAAAGAAATCAGATGTTGAAAAAGAAACAACTTTTGGTTCACTAAATCAATCCATGAACACGAATTAATGATAAATGTGGGATGCTACAAGGATGTTCTGTTATTTGAGTCATCATTCAAAATCCTCAGAACTTTTCTTTACTACAATAATACCACACTCTCTGTATCAGATATTTATAATGAAAAGAGTGGAAATATACATTCGTAAGTTTAGAAAGATGACCATCAATCAAGTTTAGAAATATACATTGCATAAGTCAGCATGTAGAACATAAAATAACTGAGACGTACCAAAAAATATGCATGTATGAGTCCACAATAATATCAGAGTGAGAATTAACTTACCAATAAATCAATCTATCCCAGCCACAAGTTGCTACCTTGCTTTGGTCCCACAAGTTGCATACTTGAGAGTTCTGAAAACTCGGCATGTCTTCCCATCCCAAAACCAGAATTTACCCTCATTTCAGTATTTCACCCTTCAATTGCAGAAACTTTGCAATCTACTATAAATAAATATCTGACACCAATGGGTTCACTCTTTTGTCTATGCGTTGCTAATATACAGTGTCTTTTGTTGTGCTGCAAATGCTCAAAATTTTTTTTGATAACCAGCAGCAACTATTTAAGATTATCTTAACAATTTGGTCAATGACAACAGAAATTAGGCAACACAAGATATATTAGTTAAAGGAAAATGAATGAATATATGAATAAATGCTTCGATCGATACGTGTACATGCATGCACAAAAGATTCAACAACTGCAACAGAATCTCCATATAGTTGGGACATAAACAATGCCAATAAAAAGAAAAAATTTGATAGACTCTGCTTATGTTCTGTATTCATGGATTCTTCATCTTGATCCTCAACTTCCGGGCCACCTGTGCTGCTTTGGGATGAACCGGACGCTTACTACCATCAGATTGCTCTACCTCCACCCAATTAATAACCTTCAGTATGAGAGACTGAGGAACTTTCTTAATATCCCCATCTGCTGCTCCTTTTGTTTTCTTCATGCCCTTTTCCAATGCCTTCTCCAAAAAGTCCATAAACCAGTTTCCAGCTTCTGTTTCAACCTGTTTCCCCAATTTGATTGTATTGCTTAGGCTGCTGTAGGAAGAGGCTGGTTTCTTGTTTTCATCGTTTTCGCCTATAGCAGCAGCTTCAAGTGGCAGTTTTCCAAGTGGGCTAGACGGTTTTCTATCCAAAGATGACTTGTGGTTGAAATTTGATCTCAGGACCTTTCCTATACTTGTCTTCTGCTCACCTCTTTCAGGAAAGACTGCAATGGATTTGTATAATGCTGTTCGCCTTTTGGATAAATTTAGTTCTGAATTTCGGCTCTGGTCCATTGAGTTGTGCATGTTTTCGTGTAATACAGGGGACTCTTCTTCAGATTTTTTGGCATTTGGATTTTGAGCCATTTCAGAAGCCGAAGTAGCTGCTTGAATGGACACCATATCAGTCACTGCTTGCACAATTTGGTGATGAAATTCCAGAAACCGATCAAAACAAGCCGCAGGAGCGTCAGGTTTAGCTGATTTGCTTAAGTTGGAAAACATCCTACAGCAAACCACATCAGTATGTTAGATTAATAGAATCTAATTCAACTAGGAAGTTCACTACAGAAATAAGTTAACAGAAGGATTTTTATACTTACTTGAGAGACCGAACTAGTGTTTCAGTAGCCGAAGCATCTCTTAGTGCTTGAAGGGCAATTTTCTGTGCTGTTTCTCGCTGCTGCACTGCTTCCTGTAAAGCATTGAATAATAAGCATATGGAGCTACAAAATTTAGTCAAAAAAAGCTCTAAGGTAGGTACGGATGACTCAGGAAGGAAATTTACCTTGCCCAATATGCCAAGTTTTCCAGGTAAATTCATGGGGAGACTGGTGCTGGTGCTGATATCAGAAGCTGGATTATCAGACTGAGATTGTAATTGAGGTGTGACCTTTGAGTTTGAGTTGGAGTTCTGGGCATCTCCACCCATATTGAGGGAAGTTGCCACTCTTGCACTCCGTGTACTCGGCGGAGGAGTGGCACTTTTCTTTTCCTAGAAAAATACATTTATGTCAAATTTATAACAAAACTAATACATAAATTGAATCAGGAAGTAAAAATCTACAACAATTTTTTCAACAGAATTGGGCACTCGAAAGGTGTCTATAACACAAACATAACAGAAAAACATTCATAATTGATCCTGTTATAATGTTTGCTTTATGAAGAATTCAAATTCAAAACAACAAAGAGAACAATGTACCTACAGCTAAGTTGAAGGGACTTATTGGGATCTTAGGCTCTCTTTCACAAACGCTCCTACTCCTTGGGAATTTCGAGGCAGAAGAAGGAGCTACACAGCTTTTCCTAAGCATAGCAGCAGGGCTTTCTCCCTTATTATTATTATCCACCATCTTTGCCAATAGCCCACCACCAAATGAACACCTAATACCCCCACCGGCACTACAATTTCCATCCTTGCCAACCCTCCCTCTTCTTATCATCGGAGACATTGGAAAATTATTACTACCACGCTCTTTCACCGGTGTACTACACTGATCGAAATCCAAATTAACCGGCTTGAAAACCATGGGAGACGAAACAGAGACACCCTCTGTCCCTCCTGTCCCCCAAGAACCCCTTCTGTGAGTTTGAGCCGAGAGCTTTGAACTGGACCTTGGTTCACCTTTCTCTCTAAGACCCATTAACGGTTCTGGTGTCCCCACAAATGGGTGTCGGCCTGGGATTGGTTTAGCGCCTTTTATGACCGGAACAGGAGACCCAGGCTCCAATCTATCGACATAGATGAACTGCCCAAGCTGCATTTTATTGCTGAGAACAAAATCATCTTGTTCTGAAGGAAGACTGACATAGATTGAGTGAGAAGAATCAGAGACTTTAATGTAAAATCCATGGCTTGGCCAAAGATTCTTCTCATCAAGATCAGCCGGAACGATATCTGTGACCTGCAAAAGCGAGTTTCTGTGCTCACTCGTGGGTTTCATCCCTGTGTTCATGCCATCCAAAAGCTTCATCAGTATTCCTGGTGCCAATGTTGCCATGGCAGCCCTTTTTCAAAAGCCCAATTGTCAAACTCAAGGAGAGATTGAGATTTGAGAAAAGAAAGAAGAAAAAGATTAAAACTTGAAATCAAAGAAAGAAACCCAACAAAGAACCAAGAAATTCAAGAATAGTAAACAAAGAAGAATTGAATTAGGAACTAAAAAAGGAAGAGGAGTAAAAAAGAATTGATTTTGGGTGTGAAAGAATTGATTTTGTATTGATCAAAGCAGAGCTGAAGAAGAAGCATTGAATGTTTTGGTGGTGAGATCAAGATTCACGGAGTTTTCATGTAGTAGTGAGTGGACGTTGGCAACGGTAAGCTTTGGTTTTAGTAAAGGGACCCAAAAAGGAGCTAACTTTTTGAATTTTAGAATTTTGGAACGTTGAGGACTGTAACGGTCATATTTGAGGGCTGGTGATGTGTCAGCGTAGTAATAATTTTGAATTATATTATAATCAATCATAGAGACAAATTAACCTGCCGGTTGCTCTGCCTTTACTTGTGATTTACACCTTTTGTTTTTTTCCTTGAAATGACATCGTTTTGGATTTTTTTTCACTAGCTTAAAAATATTGAATATATGTAGCTACTATAGCTAGCAGCAACCTGAAGATGACTACTGATTGGGTGGGAAAAGGGCATTGACGTTGGTTTGCACACTACAAATTTCACTACGTAAGTCTTATAAATTGATATATCATCAATTATAGAAAGTAATTTAAATACTCATTTATTATTTAATTCAAGTGGCACATTTATATTTATTACCAAATCAATTTGTAAGTTTTTTTTTTAGTAAAATTGTAGTAACTTGAATATTTTCCTTTTTTATAACCATGGGACCAAAATTGTTGAGAGGGAATTGTCAAGATTTATTTATTTTTGGGTAGAATTAATGTTTATTTATTTATTTATTATTATTATTATTTTATTTTTTTGCTATTAAGGGTTATTCAGAGCTCTTCAAGCTCCTGACCTGAGACCAAAATTATTGGGGAAACTGTCAAGAATATATATATTTTTTTGAGGTAGAATTAATGGGTTTTTTTTTTTTTTTTTTTTTTTCCTATTAAGGGGGTGTCCAGTGCTCTTTGAGCATATGATTTTATCTTGAATGTGTTTAATCCCCTCATCCCCACACACAAAGTAATTCAAATGAAGACTTCTTAAGGGTAATCCTAAGATGCTGGTTAAAGGTTTTGAATTCAAGATTTCAGGAGGTATTAAGAACCCTTGAGAATTACTATTATACCAAGTTAGTCAAGTAAAAAGTGAGTGAGTGAATGCCATATAATTCAATTTTATACCCTTTTTTCAAAGTTGGTCCCACCAATCTCTCACATGGTACTCATTTAGTAACATATCTCAAAACAAGAGATACTTGCTTCTTAGCTTGATCCCAAGGTGGATGATTAAGCACTGCTTTCGAGAAGCAAATCAATGTGCTAATAAGCTAGCAAGGAAAGGAGTTGGCCAACAACAGGATTTTATTGTTTGTTAGGACATATGTGTTTCACTTGTTAAGAACATATGTCACTCTTTAATGTAATTGGCTAATCCTTTGACAAAATGCATTTTACTTGTAATTGAGTAGATCTAGGATGTGTTTAATACTTCAAGGAACATGTTGTTCAAGTCTAGTATTAAAGCCATGAAGATTGGACTAAGAAACAAGTGAAGAAAAGTTGTTCATTAAAGCTAGATAGATAGCTCGACAGCTGCTCGACACCTCTCGACAGCTAGGCTATCTATCAAGATGATTGTTATCGCAATCTTGACACCTCTCGATAGCTAGGTGGATCGATCAAGAAAGCGTCTGTCTCCTCGACACTTGCTCAACACCTCTTCGATAGCTGTATCTTTTGAAGTTCCAATCTCAACACCTTCTTAACACCTGCTCGACACTTGCTATCTGTGGAGGTTATGGGAATTCAGATTTTTAAATCTGATTTTCGGCCTATGGTTTTGTATTTGTGTAGGGTTTTTTTTTTCTCACAACCCTAAACCTATATAAGGTTTATTTTAGAGGCCATCACATAAAAGAATACAAAGAGAACATATGCAAAAGGTGACCGATGACTTATTCTCTTTGAAAAAAGCTACTATGTCTTTTGCGCCTTAGGATTTTGTTACCAAGTGCTTCTTAATCTTCATTGTTGATGAAGTGAAGAATTTTACAGCCAACAATCTTCTTCTAATTGGTAATTAAGTCGCGTACTGGGATTCGCGCAATTGATTAGTTATGTACTGAGATTCGTGCATCAAAAGGGTGGCGTTCACATATTGAAGAGTTCAGAGGTTCTAAAGCCACTACGTCTTTTGCACCTTAGGGTTTTGTTACCAAGTGCTTCTTGATCTTCATTGTTGATGAAGTGAAGAACTTTACAGCCAACAATCTTCTTCTAGTTGGTGATTAAGTCGCGTACTAGGATCCGCGCAATTGATTAGTCATGTACTGAGATTCATGCATCAAAAGGGTGGCATTCACATATTGAAGAATTCAGAGGTTCTAAAGCGGTAGGAGGTTTCTGCTGTGAGTTTATCTACGGGGATTGTAGAGTCTAGGGACAAAAGTTTTGTACTAGATCTGAAACTTCTCTTTATTATAGTGAATTGCTTTTTGGGAAAGTTTCCCCCCAGGTTTTTTACTGTGAAACTAGTTTGTTTCATTGGTTTTCCTGGGTCATCATATCTTGTCTTATTTATTTTTTTCGGCTACATGATTTTCACATAATATTGATGTTTGTTTGTTTTGACAAGTTTTATTCATAATAAATCTAATTAACAACTTGGGCTTAAAACTTATTAATTCTATCAACCGGGGTCGAAATTTCCCAACATTGTTTTTGATGATCCCCTGAGGATCTAGCTATGCTTTTGTATTATGACGCCATTGGCATGTATTTTGAAAGGCTTTGGCTTGAACCTATTTAGTTTTCGTTAACACAATCCAGTATTTACCCCTTCCCCCCCCCCCCCCCCCCCCCCTAAAAAAAAAAAAAAAACAAATGCTTGCTTCCTCATTAAGGTTGATTTCATTAAGCAGTAGCTAGACTGATGGTCCTATGCTCCCAACATTGTCAATCTAGGATGGTGGACTCAAGAGGTATTGGGTAGCCTCTATTAAAGAGAGGATGGCAAAAGGAAAAAATATACCAATTGTGTTGAGGTATGTCTAGGGTCTTTATAATTGGATAATTTCTTTTTTTTTTTTTTTGGTTGACAATTTGATAGTTATAACATGGGAAAAGGGATTGGAATCCTAAAGTTCTTCAATAAAAACACTAGGAAGTGCCAACTAGTTGAGCTAACAACACCAAGGTCAAACCTCGGCACTTTTAGGTCGGGGACCTAGTCCTAAGGAAGGTGACCACAGCTACCAAAGACACCACACAGGTCAAGTTAGGCCCTAACTGGGAATAACCCTATAGGATCGCTGACTACCATAGAAAAGGGACCTACCACCTAGAGACCCTCGATGGGCAAAGACTCCATCACTCGTGGAAGACCAAGCACCTGCAGAGATATTACCATTAATGAATACCTACAAACTATGTTATTGCTTTTCTCTTTTAATATTGTTAAAGTAGGATAGTAAGTTTTTTCAATTGTTGAAGTAAGACCCCTGAGGACCATTAGGCACATTATCTACATTATTTATATCTTTTTGTTAAGGATTTACCTTTTAAGAAATTGTCTACAATGAAATATCCACAAGTACTACCTACAGGGTGGACGGATGACCAAGGATATCGACGAGTATTTGGTCACAAAAAATCCTAAGTCCTACCTACAGGGTGGACGGGTCGTCAAGGATACCAACGGGTGCCTTGCTCCAAAAAGTCCCTAAGTCCTACCTACAGGGTGGACGAATCCCCAATGATATCGACGGGTACCTTAGTTCAAAAACATTACTAAGTCCTACCTTGGGGTGGACGGATCCCTACAGGTACCTTGGTTCAAAAAACATTACTAAGTCTTTCCTATGAGGTGGACGGATATCTAAGGATATTGACTGGTACCCAGTTCAAAAAATTATTAGTCTTACCTAAGGGGTGGATGGATTACCAAGGACACCAATGGGTGTCTTGGTTCGAAAATTACTAAGTCCTACCTGCAAGGTGGACAGATCCCCAAGGATACTGACAGGTACCTTGTGGATGGATCACCTAGGACATTGATGGGTGCAAAAAAGTGCCCTCCTACTGGGTGGACGGATCGGAACATCAAAGGGTTTCTATTCCTAAAAAACTCCTAAGGGTAGAAGGTAAAAAAATATGTATATCTCAAATACCCCTAATGGATGATAATGAAAGGAGAAAAATCTTGCACAAGAACGACAATGGCAGTAAAAACATTCATGCAATGGTATTAAAGAAGAAAGCAATGAATGTTCCAAATAACACTTAAAGAAAAAAGGTCACATGTGCCAAAACAGGGCACCCAAATTGTTCTTAAAATAGAAGAAAGGATTACAAAGAAAGAAAAGTAAACATAAAGCTTTAAGTAGTGGGGGAAGGATCAGCTATCTCTTCCGTTGTCCCTTCATGTTGAGGCGGATTGTTGCCTTCGATCACCTACGGAGCAACGACCTTCTCAGGTGCATCCTCGTCTCCATCCTCAACATCTACAATCTCATAATTCGCTCAAGAAGTCGTAGGGATTGTAGTGTCGATCTGAATGGAGGAGAATTCCTCGTCAGGAAAAGGACGACGGCTTGCTTTCTAAAGCCCTCAAAACCTTTGCCGTACTATGACCCCAGCAGGTTGAAGAACGGCTATGAGTCCTTGTACTCCTCAATAGTGTTGACTTTGGCTTTATCCATGCTCTCTCGGAGGGAAGTCACCTCAGCCGTCAAGGTGGCATTGGCCTCTGTTAGCTCCTCAGCTTGGCAGGAAGCACCATCAAGCTTTTTCACTTGCTCCAACAGGGCCTTAACTTCTCCATTGAGGGTGCATATCCCCTCCTTATACTTCTTCAGCTGGTTCGCCTCCTCGACTCCTCAAGCATTTGACGACGGCTTCCTTAGCGGCACACCTAATTTAAGTGCTGGCATCTTCACAGAAGCCTGATAAAAAGGGACAATTAGTATGATTACAATACATGACAGGATAAAATTATGACTTAAAGTAACTCACCTTCATCAAGTCAAAGAGGCCAAAGTCCCCCAGAGCCTCTATCTCATGATCAAAACATTCGTTAATATCGACATCCTTTGTCCTTGACGATGGAGTAAGCCGTCTAAACGGCGTGCTGCTTTTCCCTTACCAAAAGAGGGACCTTCAGAACGATGAGCTTAGACCCTTATTCACACTATAACCTAGGGGGGGGGGGGTTAGGAGTGCCCTGAGGACCCATTGGACTTGAAGCGATAGATTGACTAACTATCTTTTTTAATGGGTGCTCCCCGTCACCTTAGTTCTTCCTCTTTTGGCTTGTCTTGGCAGCAGGGGCAGACAAACTACCAACTTTAAGTTGAAAGGCTGCAGCCTTTTTCACCTCCAAGCCTTTCTTTGTCTCCAAGTCCATCTCTTATATATATATATATATATATATATATATAAAGGCCAATCAACAGGTTAACACCGACGAATCAGTTAATGAGGGACAGACCATTAAAAAGAGGGGAAACAAACACTGACGTCGTCGATATTAAGCATCTAGCCTCCTTGCCTCCTTCGTTAGAACTAGTCTGCCACAAAAAGCGTGCAGCCTATCAAGGGTAACCAACTTCTTCCAACTTCTCTGTGCAAGGGGTATAGCAAGGATGTATTATAAGAAATCAAACTCCTCACTAATCAACGAACGTACCTGGGCTGAAATAGAAAACAAGATGGGTTAGTGAGAAGAAATAAAACACAAATGGATCATGTTATAACCAATGACTCACCAAACTTGTCCAAAACACCCTATGTATTGTCATACTCCTCTCCTATACAATCCCACTCGTCGGGCCTACATACCCAATTCGAGCCTTGAACAAAAAAATACTGGCTCTTTCAATCATGGATGGAGTGGGGGATGTCTGTCACCAATTTTAGCATCGATTTACAAATGACAAAGTTCTAAAAACCCTTTGAATCGACAATTTGCTGAGGTTTATAATAGAGAAAGAATTCGTCGAGAGTAAGGCAATGGTGACCTGCACTCATCTGTCCCCATAGCACCTCAGCCCCAAGGAAAATCCTCTAGGCATTAAGGTAAATTTGTCAGATGGATACGCCTAGATGATCCACAACTGTCAGTGCAGTTCCATAGGGGTAACCTCAACCTTGCAATGAAGACGGCCTAGTAGAAGCCGACGTCCGCGGTCCGACCAGAGTAACATTTTTCCCTTTTACCCACCATCCTAATAGGTACATCATCTGAAATTTGGAAATGGGGTCGCAAATTACCAAACACCTTTTTTGACATCTTTGAAAGGAAGTCATTTATCAACCATATATTAGGAAGGATGAATGGCCTATAGTCGTTTCCCGACGAACCTGGGGCCACAGCCTCCCCATCTCCTCCTTTGTCAACTTCTTCTCCATCTTCCTCTTCTCCATCCTTATCTTCCCCGTTCTCCTCCTCTTCGTCTAGCTCTCCCTCTCCCTTTCGTTCTTCTTCTCCCTCTATCTCTTCTCCTGAAAGGTAAGCTAACAGCTCCCTCTCCAAGGAACCTATCCAATCCTCTATCGTAGGGTCATTTCTCGACAAATGAACATCTTCATCATCCAGACAAAATGATGGGACATGATCGCTTGTCGCTTTACTACCACCTAACATTCTC
The DNA here is from genome assembly GCA_030445155.1 of Quercus variabilis. Taxonomy (NCBI): domain Eukaryota; kingdom Viridiplantae; phylum Streptophyta; class Magnoliopsida; order Fagales; family Fagaceae; genus Quercus; species Quercus variabilis. The sequence goes on from CP129452.1 coordinate 1,738,624, forward strand.
TCACCTATAAGCGACGAATAAAAAACTAGGTAGTCACTCACACGCAAACTAAATACTAGACCGATGATCAAGGGAGGATGATTAAAGAAAATAAAATAAAATAAGTACAATTAAGACGTTACCTTGAAAAGACGATGATAGGATAATTGACATCGACGAAGCAGCAAAATGATGGACAAGAAGTAGGTGACAGACAGGTAAAACTAAAGCTGGAGCTCTGAGTGAAAGTAAAATAAACATTGGAGGGGCATGGGCATATTTATAGAATAAGGGAGCACGAAAAACGAAGTGACGCAAAGCTTCATATCCACTAATTAGAAGATGCCAAGTGTCATTCCTCGAACTGCAAAGACCTTTTTGCCCTTCATTTATGACATAGATTACCTGGACAAAGAAAATGAAATGTTGAGAATATTCCATGTATTCCGTGACCCTTTAGCGACCCCAACGGATCACGGAGTATGGGGCAGCTGATGAGGGTATTTTCGTCCAGCAAGAGTTTTCGTTCATCATCCGTCCCAATTACCCGTCGAGCATGAGGTACCTTTTTTCTGTCTAGCTAGATGCTTACAGGGATTGACAGTCCTAACCGCACCATTCTGACGGATGAGCTGCATGGCCTACCAACCATAAGCCCATCGTAATAAAGGCCTCGGGTTCATCGTGATAAGTGCTACTTGGGTTCCTTATGAGAAAGGTTCAAACAAATGAGCATGCACCAAATGGATGGCCATGCCAACGGCTAGAAATAATGGGCCCCACGATCCTTTACGTAGTTTTCATGCATATATCCTCATATGGAAATATCAAGCACGCCACATCCAATGACCCTACTACACGCCTATATCTTTCCCATATGGAAAAACACCCTAAAGTCTTGGAACGCTAATTCCAGATCTTCCCTGCAAGGAATTATCCTTACAGTCACGAGATCTTGGTTCACTGTTCATCACTATATAAGCATCAAACCTCCTCTTCTCCCAAGTACGCAAAAAATCATTAGTTCTCTCACTATAGATTTCTTAGAGATTTCTCATACACTAACCCAACCTTCGTAGGGTCTTTAGCCAGCACCCCACCAGTGCTCTCTGTTTGGTTCTTGTCTTTTAGGTACCCATTGGAGCGATTGAGGACAATCAGCTCACTGACAATTTTGGTGCATCATTACTAGTAGTAAATAATTTTTCATGCAAAACAAGGTGAATGTATGATGGAGAAAAATAAATTATTTTCTTTGTTCTTATATCTCCATTCTTATGAGACATACCTATATCGTGTCTCATTACTCTGGAAACTTAGTTGATTTAATTGTATGAGTTCCTTTGACAAGTGCCACATTACAGATGATGTATTGACCATTTAAGAAAGGAGAGTAGCTAAAAATATATAATATATAAAATCTTTTTAACATGAGAGGATTTTGTTAAAATTTTATGTGCTTCTATGAGAGACCGTGCCCCCAACTGTTTTGGTGTTGGGCCAAACCAACATGAATGGGTGGAGTCTAGTTATTGCCTTTCAAAATGGAGGTTCGACTGATTATATTTTTCCCTCTAGATAAATGGTTTTACAATGGAGTTGCCACATAATTATTTGAATAAATAAAAAAACCAAAATTGAAAAATTCATCATTTTATTAATTTAAGAATGAATGTACATTGATCATAAAAAATTACATGACCTTGTTCCTATATACAATCTAAGATAAAGTACATGGCTTTGTCTATTAGTTACAATCTACAGACTGAAAACTACATGGATAAGCATTAATCTATCAAACCTTAATCTAAGCTCGGAGGCTATGTTAGAAGATGGGAAGGTGTTAGGCACCCACCTTGCCCGGTGAAACCGGTCTTCTAGATTATGGTGGCCAACATTCATATCAAATCATCCAATATGTTATCAATCAATTTGCATGTTGATTTTAATGTGTGCATGTGATGAACCCTAATTCCATTTATTAATCATTGTATTTTGACTAAACAAATAAATTCCAGTGAATGTGTATGGGTGGTGATATCCTAGATTCAAGAATTTGAGAGAATTATAAAACAAACATTTTTTTTCATATTTTTGATGTGGTTATAAGATTGAAGCTAGTGTTATGCATGATCATGTGATGAACAACCAAGAACATGTGAGAACAATATGAACATTTAAGAATATAGGAACATTCAAACATATTCAAGGAATTTAAATAATCATTAGCATGCTTTAATCTTAAATTAACATTATAGCAACATGAAAAACAAGTTAGGGTAATAGATTATACCTACATGGAGGATCCCCATGGTGGAGATCCAAAGGGTGGAGGCCTAAGTAACCTTCCAAGGAAGGATCGGGTCACCACATAGTTAAAAGATGTGTTTGTTTTTGTTTGTCTAAATTTTCAGTTAAAATGCTCTTCTGGGTTTTCGATTGAGCGAAGCCTCTCACAATAAATTCGGATTAGTTAAGTTTATAATCAATTTGATATTAATCGTGTGATTGCATGTACACAATTTAATTTGGAAAGCCAACATTTGATATTTTCCATGAATTTCATTGATATTAAAATTTAATTGGACAAGTTTAGTGTTGATAAGCTGGTCTTGGTCCCATGTTGCAATTAATGGGGTTGATATTTGGGAAAGGAATTGACAATTTAACTTGAAAAAAAGGCCAAAAAACCAAAAACAAATTTGATTGTTCTTGGCCAAATTGCAGATCGACCCATGGTTTCAATTTTTTAAAAAAATTAAAAATCATAATTATCGCTAAAAATTCATTCATTCTTTTAATTAAATTCTTGTTTTGTGTGTGTGTGGATCTTAGTTAGAAATTCCTAAATCTACCATACCCCCACCCACCCAATTTTTAGAAATCGGAAACATTGCTCACACCTAGTCACTTAGTACCTAGGAGGGAGCCATTAGACCACTAAGTCCAATTGAAATTAAATTATTTTCTTTAAACATATACTAGTGGGATATTTGAATTAAAATTAATTTATCATACTCACATCATTTAGGCATTAAATTACAAGGGTTTACTTTGACCGTACAAGTTTGATCTTTGTGATGGGGTCCTTTGATCTTTGCATCCAATGCATCACTTTGATTGTTGTGAAATTTGATGTTTTTGTAATTCATTTTAGAAAAGGCTTGAATGAAATTTACTCTTTCCTAAAGGAAACTTAGGATTTTTACCTCGTGAGGATCCTTGGTTACAAAACGAGGTGTCTACAAAATGTTTCTCATTGGTGTAACTAGGAAGGTGAAAGTCATTTTCTGATAGAGGATGGCGAATTCGAGAGTATATGGAAAATTATGATAAGCTGAATATACATCATCTTATTTAAAGATATAGGTAAAATTCGATTTAGAGGAATTCGTTTACACTAACAAAACACTATTCTAAAGGAGAATAAAAGAGTTACTAGAAACAATGATTAGAAAGGAAAACACTTTGTGATTGAGATTACCTTTGTTGTTACGAGCATAAATATGTTCAACTACAATATAATCATGATTATTATGCGACAACATAAGATTTTTCCAGTTGGTGAATTGTTTGATAACTCATTAATCTAGCCTTCCACCCCATCTTTTAATGAATGTCATGTGTCAATCTTCATTGAACAAGAAATAGGCATTATTCATTGAAATTCTGCCTTGTAAAAGGTTTTACCAAGTTATTCATTGTAGTCTTAACCTTCACAAGAGTATTAAAGAATTATTTATTACTTTTTTAAATGCACTAGGAAATAAATTTTTTCCTAGTACATAAATCACAATTGATTTTTAGCTACTACTTCATAGGATTTGTAATTAAATTTCAACAAGAAAAACACCAAAAAGAAGTCATTCGAAAGGAAAATACCTTATGATTGAGAATACCAAGGACGTTTTGACCAAATATAGTTTGGTTACTATAAAAATATATTACCTTTATTATCAAATACTTGGGCTTATATATAAGGTTTGTCAATAGTAGTGTGAACTTCAATCCAACAACCACTTTGTTAAATTAGAACTGACAAAATGTTTGACTCGATAATTAGAAAGATGTTCATTGTCATGTTATTTCTCTTCCTCTCGCTTTTCTTCGTGAGCTCAAGTGCTAGAATATCATAATGGACTAATCCTCCAAAAAGTTATCCAACAAGAATGAACCAAAAAGTACCTGGAGGACCCAGTCCTATACATAATCCAATCTCCGCATGGACTGATACTCTACAAAATATTCAAGCAAGAATCAACCATGATGTACCGGGAAGACCTAATCCAATACATAATCCAGTTAGTGCATGGACCGATCCTCTACAAAATAAGCATGTAAGAATCAACCAGAAGGTACCAGGAGGACCCAATCCTATACATAATCCAATTTCTGAATGGTTTGGTTCTCTAAAAAAATATTTGGGCAAGAATCAACCTAAATGTACCAGGAGGACCCAATCCAATACATAATAAAGTCAATGCATAGAACGGTCCTTTACAAAATAACCGAGCAAGAATCAACTAGAAAGTACCAGGAGGATTGAATCCTATACATAATTCAATCTCTGCATGGACTGATTCTCTACAAAATATTCAAGCAAGAATCAACCATGATGTACTGGGAGGACCCAATCCAATACATAATCCAGTCAGTGCATGTATTAATCCTCTACAAAATAACCGAGCAAGAATTAACCATAAAGTACTAGGAGGACCCAATCCTATATATAATCCAATCTCTAAATCGACCAATTATCTACAAAATATTCGGGCAAGAACTAACCACGATGTACCAGGAGGACCCAACCCAATACAAAATCTAGTCAGTGTATGGGCCACTCCCTTACAAGATCCCTAAGAAAGAATTAATGTTATGTGAAACACTTAGAATACAAGATAATTTCTACAATCCATAATCCAAAATGTGCCACATAATAACAAAAGAATATGAGCCTTTATACTACTTGTATCAATCATAACTATTATTTTTTCCGTTGGAATAAATCGAAGGGCTTTTGCATTTATGATTGATGATTTCGAACTAGTGTTCTATATATTTGTTCATCTGCCATTTTGATAATATCTTGGGGTTTCCTGCAATAACTTGGCATAGCTATTATAAGACCATTAACTAAAATTTTTAATTGTTAACTAATTGGTTTTAGAATTGTTTATCGTTTCATTGAATCATTGGGTTTGGACATTACTTCGTTGATTTTTAATAGTTACGAAAAACGTTAGCAACCTACCCTTTTTGAGATTTCTTTCCATAGTAGAATCATAACTACGATTGATTTGATTCTTGCGAGATACACTTTTGTTTAAAATAGTTCAACCAATTCAGAAAGATTTTACTTATAAATTGGAAACATGATAGAATTGGATCCTCTCGATTGCAATGATTCAATAAACCACCGGTTGGGATAGATGTTGATGAATAATATCCACCCTATATACGTATAATAGGTTTCCTCCTCGTGTGGCTAAAGAAAATTCAAAATTATGCGTATTATTAGGACATATGTGTTTTCACTTGTTAAGAACATATGTCACTTATTTATGTAAATTGGCTAATCCTTTGACAAAACACACTCTACTTGTAATTGGGTAGTTCTAAGTGTTTTTAATACTTCAAGAAATAAGGTTTCAAGGTCAAGTGTTGAAGTCATCAAGTCTGTCCAAGAAAAAGCAAGCTGAAGTGCAAATTCATTAAAGCTCAACACCTGCTCGATAGCTACCTCGACACTTGCTATCTGTCGAGATTTAAAAATTCAAATTTTCTAATCTGATTTTCTTGAGATCCGTGAATATGTTTTTGGGCCTTCTTTTCTCCAAACCCTAAACATATAAAATGATTGTTTTAAGAGCCGTCAAGTATGACACAAGTTGCAAACTCATTGAGCAATCTCTGTTCAAGCAAATTGTGATCAAAAGACGAAGTTCTTGACCTAGTTCATCTTCTCTGAAGAAGTTGCTGTGTATTTGCACCATAGGGTTTTGTGACCAAGCATCTTCCTGATCTTCATCGTGTAAGATGAACTGAAGAGCTTTATAGCTAACCTTTCTTCCTTAAGTTGGTGTTCTGAAGTCGCGTACTGGGATCCGCGCATTAGTTAGTCACGTACTTAGGAGTCGTGCATCAAAGATGGGAACTGTCACTACAGATCAAGTCCAATTGGGTATTGGGGTAAGGGTTCAACTGTAGGTTGGTAAGGTACTTAGAATTTCTTTACTTGTAACCACTTGATTTGATAATAGTGAGTTTCGGGAGTGGTGACCTAAAAATCACCCGGTGGGGTTTTTGCCGCGAGGTTTTTCCCCATTCGTAAACAAATCACCATATCATTTATTTTCCACTGCATATTTAATTATTTGGTGATTTTTTTGTGCTTCCACGCAATTGCATAATAAATTAATTAATTAATAATTTGGCTAATTAATTAATTGGTTTAATCACAAGGGGTCATTCAGATTATGGCTTATCAAGTGGTATCAAAGTGGGCACACTCTGATTAGGTTTAATCTTTGATGTGTCGATCCATTGACCCTTGCTTGTCATGGATAAAGGACAGTCATTAATTATACCTCATTTATTTAATGGCACTAACTATGCATACTGGAAAGTACGCATGAGAGCTTTCTTGCAGTCTTTAGATGAAAATGTGTGGCAGGCTGTAGAGATTGGCTGGACCAAGTCAAAAGAAGAACCAGCTGATTGGGTGACGCAAAGATCAAGGCAGTTAACTTCAACAGTAGAGCGTTAAATGCCCTATTTAGCGCAGTCACCAATGAGGAATTCAGGAAGATATCCTCAACTGAAACTGCTAAGGAGGCTTGGATCATCCTCCAGACAACCTATGAAGGAACAAAGGCTGTCAAAGATTCAAAGTTTCAGAGGCTCACTACAAGTTTTGACGAAATTAAGATGGAGGAGGATGAGTCGTTTGATGAGTTCTATGCCAAGCTAAAAGACATAGTGAACTCAGCCTTCAATCTTGGGGAAACCATCCCTGAACCCAAGGTTGTAAGAAAGGTACTTAGATCTCTACCTGAGAGATTCCATGCCAAGATTACGGCAATAGAAGAATCAAAGGACATTGACAAAATTCTTTTGACTGAGCTGGTTGGAAACTTGCAGACCTACGAGCTAGGACTATCTAGGATTGGCAAAACCTGTAAAGGCAAGAGCATGGCCTTGAAGGCAAAGAGCAGTGATACAGATGAGTCTTCCGATGACAAAGATTCTAAGATGAAGTCCTACATTACAAGGCAATTTAAGAAGTTTATGAAGAATACCAATGGGAGGAACTTCGACAAAGACCGCAAACAATCCAGTTCTTCTTAGTTTAAGAACCAAGACAAAGGGAAGAAGAACACTAAGGATGGCGGTCAATACACTATTCCAGCTGGACCAAGTGCTTCGGATGTCATGGATTCGGTCACATGAAGCATGAATGCCCAACATATCTCAAGAGCATTGGGAAGAGTAAGGCACTTGCTGTAACCTTGAGTGACACTGAGCCTGAAGATGATTTCGACAATGAGGATGACGGAATCTTAAATGCCTTCACTGCCACAGTCAATCCTACTAAGGGGATTGTTAAAGAAGTGGATGAAGAAGAAGAATTGGTGGAGTCCAAATTTGAGAAGATGGATGATCAAGATGATATCCACTCAGCTTATGAGAAGCTTTACAAGCTCTTTGAGAAGCATGAGAAATTATATAGGCTGGCCACCAAGAAGCTCAGTGATGTGGAACTTGATCGTGAAGAGTTGTCCACAAAGGTTGATGAGGTGAATCAAACTATTGAAGCACTGAGATTTGAGAACAACTTTTTGGCTGAGAAGACCAAAAAGCTTGAAGCTGAGCTGTTTCAAGTTAGAGCTCAATTGGAGAGGACTTTAAGTGCAAAGCTTGATGAGATGCTTAGCAATCAGAAATCTGCTTCAGATCGAACTGGCTTGGGGTATGGTCTTTCTTTCTCTAACACTGCTTCTACTAGCAATACTGTTTTTGTTTCTCCTGTTAATAACACTGAAATTGAGAACACTGATGTCAAAATTGAATTAGCTAGTGAGAACTTAGATAAGGGTAAATCTATCTTAGGAGCACCCCCTAAGCAAGATAAGAAAGATGTTAAAAACCCTAGGGCTAGGAAGACTAACTCTCAAAAACCTAAACAAAAAAAGCAGCAACTCTGTCATCATTGTGGAGCTGCTGGTCATACTCAACCAAATTGCTATAAGTGGCTAGCCACTTAACAGAGCAATGGCATGATAGCATCTGGAAGCCAAAATCAGCTTCAATCCTCTCTTGCTCCTCTTGGAGATATTCTAAAAGCCCTCTTGTTTCTTTCTAACTTGAACGGTTTCAATTCTTCCCCCTTACCATTGGTTCAAGGATTTAATCAAAGGAAATGTTCTTCCAAGGTGTGGAAGAAAAAGGACTCTAAGTGATTTCATCACCTTCTTTTCCCTTCTTGTTTTTTGTTGCATTACTTGTGTGTTTTGCATTTTTGTTGAGTCAGTCTAGTTTTATGCTTTGTTTTGTTTAACATGTTTTGTGTGTTTACTTTCAGTTTTGTTTATTTTGTTTTTAATATAAAAATAAAAATAAAATTGAAAAATCAGAAAAATACAAAAACAGTGTGTGTTATGTGTACTTTGGTTCTTGTGTACCTTGGATGGCTATTGAAACAAAGTTTCTAAACTTTGTATCTTTTGTAGCTTAGATGAGCATCTCTATGCACAACTAAGTAAGTGAGCTTTGTGGCTCTTATTTGTGATGAGTAAGATTAAGTTATCTCTTAAAACTTAGCACTCATATTACTCTTTTTGACGGGTAGGACTAGAAAATCCTAAGAGAAAGGCATAAATAACCATCTCACCACTGTTGCCCACTAATCATAATATGACACCTGTATGCTTCGACATAGCAAAAGTGCAGTGTCAAAGACATTCGTATGCTTCGGCATAGCAAAAGTGCGATGTCAAATGCTTAACATCTTGGGTATTTCTTTTCTCTCTTTTATATGCCCATGTATGATATGCTTAAAAGAAAATATGCAAAGAAAATAAAAAGTAAAAATATCAAAAATGCTTTAAATATGGTTGCAAGCGTGTATTCTAGGAGATGTAGGAGTTATAGGATGTACCTCGAAGGTGATAGTCTCCATCAAACAGTTATGATTGTGTGTGAGTTAAAGTTATTTTCTCATATCTCAAATCGTCATAACATGTATACACATATGCAATCTTGCTATGTTTTTCACACACAACACGCAATATTCTTTGCTACTTTTGATACATGTGCAGGTACAATGTGATTTGGCCATCACAAAGGTTTTACATGTGCTAATGTATGCTCACTAAACTATCTTAACTTGTTTTTGAAAAATAAAATTGGTTAAACTTTTTTAGTGTGTGTGTGTGTTTTTAAGGATCCATGTGCTTAAATTTTTGTTGAGAGATGATTTTGAGAGCTTTGTATGTTGAGTGAATCTTTGGATGAGGTGTGTGTTGGATTGCATTCATGTTTGTGTTTTTCTCTTCTTGAAAAACTGCTTTTAACTGCTAGCTCAACACCTTCTCGATACTTGGTCATCTGTCGAGCTTCTCAAGCCTTTTCTTATCGCAGTCTCGACACCTATCTCGACACCTGATGGATCAATCAAGAAATCTTCTGTCTCTTCGACACCTCCTCGATACCTTGTCAATCGATCGAGCTTCTTATATCTAAAATTGGTCTTGCACCTTGACACCTCTCGATACCTGCAGCTGTCGAAGGCAAAATTCTTGACACCTTCCTTGATAGCTTCATCGATACCTCTCGACACCTTAGCTGTCGAGAATTACTGAGGTGCCTATAAAAGCTGCAATCGCGATCTTTCTCTCATTCTGTCGATCTCTCTCGATCTATCCAAAGACTTTTCACCTCCCAAACAAGTTTCTCTCACTCAAATCTTCAAATCTTCATCATTTTCGGTCTTCCCTTGATTTCCATCACCTAGTATGTTCATTTTCCTTTCCTTTTTCATGCATTGCATGTTTTGAAACCTAGGTTTTGGGATTTTTTGAAATTTTTGGGGTTTTTCAAAATTGATGAGTTTTTATTGAAATTTTGGGTTAGGTTTTCATTTAAATGCTTTCAAATTGACATACATTGCATTCCATGTGCATTAGAATCACATTTACATGCATTTAGATGTGTGCTTTATGCTGTATGCTGGTAGGATTGGATTGGGCTGAGCCCATGATGTCTTTTGCTTTGCATGTCACATGCTCATGCATTCCCATGCATACGTTCTTTTTATTCATCATATTTGCTCTATTTTGAACTGTGTTGGGACTTTTCTAATTGTCTCCCTCTCTATCTCTTTCTCCTTCTTTTACGTTAGTAGTGTCTATGGCACCCAATTGTAAATCCACTCCTACTCGGAATCCTCTATGTTCTGGAGCTTCCTCTTCTTTTGACTCTGCTCCTCCTAACCTTCAGTTTCGTGATGGAGATGCCTACAAGGCATTTACGAAGAACTTTTCTCGACGAGGTATTCATTCGGAATGCCAAGTCATTCTGGTGGACTTCGCCGACACTGACCTTTCCTCTGTCATTCACAGTAGGGGATGGGAGTCATTGTATGACGTCCCAGTCACTTGCCCTCTCGTGCTGATTCAGGAGTTTTACTCCAACATGCACGGGATAAATCGTTCATTACCTCTCTTTTTCACTCGCATTTGAGGTACGCGCATTCCTGTCACACCGCAACTAGTTGCGGATGTGCTTAAGGTACCTAGGATAGACTTTCCTGATTACCCTTCTTGTAAGCGTCTGAGGATTGTGTCCAAAGATGAGCTCATCTCTGCCTTTTGTCGGCATCCTGTTGATTAGAGTGAGCATCAGTACACATCATGTAGGCCTTTTGCTAAAGGTCCTAGATTTTTAAACATGGTGATGACATTTGTACTCCATCCTTTCTCTCACTACAACTCTATCACAAAGCCTCATGCTCGATTTTTGTTATCTCTTCTTGAGCATCTCACTATAGATTTTCCCTCTCACTTTATTCTTTCCATCATAGATGTTCATCTTGATTTGGCGTCCCGTGATAAGCTCATCTTTCTTTCCGTTATCACGAGGATTTTATGCCATTTTTTCATTTCCTTTCTTGTGTCCGACCACTTCACACACATATCTGCCATAAATGCCGCTAATGTAAAACGTAGTGAGGCTCAGTTCAGGTCGCGACAGATGGATGCCACTCCTCCCTCCCGTTTAGCTTCATCCAAATCTGCTCCATCCAGATCAGCTCCATTTACATCTGCTCCTTCTTCCTTTACGGGCGATGTATCTTTAGGAGACATTATGGCGCAATTGCAGCGCATGGACACTCGCCTTGATAGACTCTCTACTAAGTTGTATCAAGTGAATGTTCGTATTGGTCGTATTGCACGACAGCAGGCGACCATGGGTGGTTTTGCTTCAGAGGCTACTCCTTCACCACCTACTCTAGCAGCTTCAGATTCTGAGGATGATGATGATGATGATGATGATGGAGATGCTAGCTCTACTGATGAGATGTCTACATGGCACTCTACCCTTTGTCACTCGTGACAAAAAGGGGGAGTAGTTTTGGGATATGAGAGTAGTCATCTTAGGGGGAGAGTTAGTATAGGACATTTTGATAGGGGGAGTGTTGATATTCTTGAGGGATGTAGTAAGGTTTTTATGTATATTTTCTTTTCTATTCTTTTTAGATACATTGATCTTGTATATGAGGTCCTTTGACCATTTTTACATACATTGTACTTATACTTCTTTATATATATGGATGTATGTTTCTTTCACCTTTCTCTTCATGTGTTATTTCTTCTCTATCTTTATACACATGTTATTTATATTTGTATGCAATCTATTATTTCTACTTCACACAAAATGCCTTGATGATTTTTGTTTGAAGTGTTTTAGAAATACAGGTTGTCAAAGTCTACTTACCATAAATTCTCTTCTTGCAAAGTTTTTCAAGAGTTTGTGTTAGGATAGATTTTATTGTAATCAACAAGTGAATATGAGTTTAGTGATTTATGACTTCTCTCATATGTTCATTTGCTTGTTGTGATTTTGTCACGGATTGCCAAAGGAGGAGATTGTTAGGACATATGTGTTTTCACTTGTTAAGAACATATGTCACTTATTTATGTAAATTGGCTAATCCTTTGACAAAACGCACTCTACTTGTAATTGGGTAGTGCTAGGTGTTTTTAATACTTCAAGAAACAAGGTTTCAAGGTCAAGTGTTGAAGTCATCAAGTCTGTCCAAGAAAAAGCAAGGTGAAGTGCAAATTCATTAAAGCTCGACACCTGCTCGATAGCTACCTCGACACCTGCTATCTGTCGCGATTTAAAAATTCAGATTTTTTAATCTGATTTTCTTGGGATCCGTGAATATGTTTTTGGGCTTTCTTTTCTCCAAACCCTAAACATATAAAAGGATTGTTTTAAGAGCCGTCAAGTATAACACAAGTTGCAAACTCATTGAGCAATCTCTGTTCAAGCAAATTGTGATCAAAAGACGAAATTCTTGACATAGTTCATCTTCTCTGAAGAAGTTGCTATGTATTTGCACCATAGGGTTTTGTGACCAAGCATCTTCCTAATCTTCATCGTGTAGGATGAACTGAAGAACTTTGCAACCAACCTTTCTTCCTTAAGTTTGTGTTCTGAAGTCGCGTACTGGAATCCGCACATTGGTTAGTCACGTACTTGGGAGCCGTGCATCAAAGGTGGGAATTGTCGCTACAGATCAAGTCCAATTTGGTATTGGGGTAAGGGTTCAATTGTAGATTGGTAAGGTACTTGGGATTCCTTTACTTGTAACCGCTTGATTTGATAATAGTGGAGTTTCGGGAGTGGTGACCTGAAAATCACCCGGTGGGGTTTTTACCACGAGGTTTTTCCCCATTTGTAAACAAATCATCGTGTCATTTATTTTCCGCTGCATATTTAATTATTTGGTGATTTGTTTGTGCTTCCACGCAATTGCATGATAAATTGATTAATTAATAACTTGGCTAATTAATTAATTGGTTTAATCATAATGGGTCATTTAGATTGTGGCCTATCACGTATGAATAGAATTTTTAATTAATCATTTCAAGTAGATCCATAAAATCCATAAATAACCAAGTCAATAAAATATGATTTAAGTACTTTTTTTCATTCCTAATTCATATATAGAAAACAAAACAAAACCATTTGTAGTCTCGTGCCCTTCACTCAAGCTACATAACTCGTAAATAATTTTTCATGCAAAACAAAATGAATGTGGGATAGAGAAAAATAAATTATGTTCTATGTTCTTCTATATCCATTCTTATGAGACATACCCATATCGTTTCTCATTACTCTAGAAACTTAGTTGATTTAATTATATGAGTTCCTTTGATAAGTGCTGCAATTCAGATGATATATTGACCATTTAACAGTGGAGAATAGCTAACAATATATAATATATAAAATTTTTATAACGTGAGAGTATTTGGTTAAAATTTTATATGCTACAGTAAGAGACCATGCCCCCAGCCCATTTTGGCGTTGGGCCAACCCCATGTTAATGGACAGACTCCTGTTATTGCCTCTCAAATTGGATGTCCAACTGATTATATTTTCCCCTTCAGATTAAGGATTTTACAATGGAGTTGCCACTTACTTAATTATTGGAAGAAATAAGAAAACCAAAATCGAAAAATACATCATTTTATAATCAATTTGAAATCAGTCATGTGATTGCATGGACACAACTTAATTTGGACCTCGAACATTTAATATTTTCCATGAATTTTATTGATATTAAAATTTAATTGGACAAGTTTAGTGCCGATTAACTGGTCATGGGTCCCATGTTGCAATTAATGGCGTTGAAATTCAGGAAAATTAACAATTTAACATGAAAAAAAGGCCAAAAACAAAAATGATTGATCCTGGCCAAATAGCAAATCGACCCATGGACTTGGTATTCATCTATCAATCGGCATACCTAATACAAAGGTCTGTACTCAACCTTGAGCAAGCCCAAATTTCAATTTACCCTCCGTTTCCCCCCATTTTTCACTAATTCAAAATCTATGACCCATATTAAAGAAATTTATAGTTTTAATACTTACAGTTTTTTTATTTAACAGTGATATCAATTTAAAAAATAAAAAATAAAAAAAATAATTATCACTAAACATTCATCCATTCTTTTTGTGTGTGTGTGTGTATGTGTGTGTTTGTGTGTGTGTGTGTGTGTGCGTGGATCTTTTTTAGAAATTCCTAAATCTACAATACCCCTACCAACCAAATTTGTAGAAATCGGAAATATTGCTCACACCTAGTCACTAAGTACCTAGGGGGGTGCCATTAGACGACCAAGTTCAATTGAAATGAAATTCTTGTCTTAAAACATATACCAACGGGATTTTCGAATTAAAATTCATTCATCATGCTCACATCGTTTAGGCATTAAATTACCAGAGTTTACTTTGACCGTACAAATTTGATCTCTGTGATGTGGTTCTTTGATCTCTGCATCCAATGCATCTCTTTGATCATGTTTTTTTAATTAATTTTTAAAAGGGCTTGAATGACATTTACTCTTTCCTACAGGAAACATAGGATTTTGACGTCGTGAGGATCCCTAGTTATAGAATGAGGTGTCAACAAAATGATTCTCATTGGGGTAGCTAGGAAGGTGAAAGTCATTTTCTGACAAAAGATGGTGAATCGGCGAGTATGTGAACAATTATGATAGGATGAATATCCATCATCTTATTTAAAGATATAGGTAAAATTCGGTTTAGAAGAATTCATTTACGCTAACAAAACAATTTTGTAAAATTGAATAAAAGACTAGAATCAATGATTAGAAAGGATGATACTTTGTGATTGAGATTACCTTTGTTGTTACAAGCATAAATATATTCAACTACAATATAATCATGATTATTATACGACAACATAAGATTTTTCCAGTTGGTGGATATGAGCCTTTATACTGCTTGTATCGATCATAACTATTACGTTTTACGTTGGAATAAATTGATGGGCTTTGGCATTTATAATTGACGATTTCGAACTAGTGTTCTGTATGTTTGTTCATCCACCACTATGATAATATCTTGGGGTTTCCTATGATAACTTGGCATAGCTATTATAAGATGATTAACTAAAATTTGTTTATTGTTAATTAATTGGTTGCAGAATTTTTTATCGTTTCGTTGAATCATTGGATTTTGACACGATTTTGTCAATTTTTAATCATTACGAAAAACGTTAGCAACCTAACCTTTTTGGAGATTTCTTTCTATCGAAGAATAATAATAGCAATTGATTTGATACTTGCGAGATATACTTTTGTTTAAAAGAGTTCAACCAATTCACAGAGATTCTACTTATAAATTGGAAGCCATATAGAATTGGATCGTTTTGATTGCAATGATTCGACAAACCACCAGTTAGGATGGATGTCGATGAATAATATATACCCTATATACGTATAATATGTTTCCACCTCAAGTGGCTAAAGAAAGTTTGAAATTATGAGTATGAATAGAATTTTTAATTAATAATTTCAAGTAGATCCATAAAATCCAAAAAAAATCAAATCAAATAAATGAGGCTTAAGTACTTTTTTAATTCCCAATACATATCACGAAAGGGAAAAAAAAAATCATTTGTTGTCTCTTGCTATTCACCCAATGTGGATAACTCGTAAATAATTTTTCGTGCAAAACAAAATCAATGTGTGATAGAGAAAAATAAAATATGTTTTATGTTCTTATATCTCAATACAATGGTGTGTTCTTCAATAGTATGATTGGATTAAATTATGTTCTATGTTCTTATATCTCCACTCTTATGAGACATACCCATATCGTTTCTCATTACTCAGGAAACTTAGTTGATTTAATTGTATGAGTTCCTTTAACAAGTGCCATATTACAAATGATGTATTGACCATTTAACAGTGGAGAGTAGCTAACAATATATAACATATAAAATCTTTGTAACGTGAGAGGAGTTTGTTAAAATTTTATGTGCTACTGTGAGAGACTGTGCCCGTGGCCCGTTTTGGCGTTGGGACAAACTTGTGTGAATGGGTGGAGTCCCACTATTGCCTCTCTAATTGGATGTTTGACTGATCATATTTTCCCCTTTAAACTATGGGTTTTACAATGGAGTTACCACTTACTTAATTATTGGAAGAAATAAGAAATCCAAAATCGAAAAATTCATCATTTTATTGATTAAAAAAAAAAATTCATTGATAGTAGGTATTTACATTGCTTTGGTCCAATATGCAATCTAAGACAAAGTACATGGCCGTGTTTGTTAGTTAAAATCCAGAGATTTAAAATTACATGGACAAGCATTGATCTATCAACCCATTATCTAAGCTTGAAGGCTACGTTACAAGATGGGAAGGCGTTAGGCACCCACCTTTACCAGTGAAACCGGTTTTCTACACAATGGTGGCCAACGTTCATATCATATCATCCATTCTGTTATCAATCAATTTGCATGTTGAGTTTAATGTGTGTGCATGCGATAAACTCTAATTCTAGTTATTAATCAATGTATTTCGAATAAAATAATAAATTCATGTGAATGCGTGTGGGTGGTTATATCCAAGAATCAAGAATTTGAGAGAATTACAAAACGAATGTGTTTTTCATATTTTTTATGTGGATTTAACATCAAAGTTAGTGTTATGCATGAACATGTGATGAACAACCAAGAACATGTCAAGAACGATATGAACATTTAAGAATATCACGAACAATCAAGCATATTCAAGGAATTTAAATAATCACTAGCAAGCTTTAATCTTAATTTAACGTTATCACAACATGAAAAACAAGTTAGGGTAATGGATAATATCTACATGCGGGATCCACACGGTGGAGGAGGAGGCAATCAGTGGAGGTCCTAAGGGTGGAGGCCTACGTAACTTTCCATGGAAAGATCAGGTCGTAAAATAGTTAAAAAGATGTTGTGTTTGTTTTTTCATGACTAAATTTTCAGTTAAAGTGCTCTTCCAGGTTTTCGATTCACCAAAGCCTCTCACAATTTATTCAAATTAGTTAAGTTTATAATCAATCAGAAATTAATCATGTGAAAGTCATTTTCTAAAAGAAGATGGTGAATCGGCGAGTATATGAACAATTACAATAGGACAATATCCATCATCTTTTGTAAAGATATAGGTAAAATTTGCTTTAGACGAATTCGTTTGCTCTAACAAAACAATTTTGTAAAATTGAATAAAAGACTTACCAGAATCAATGATTAGAAAGGATGATATATTGCAAGTGAGATTACCTTTGTCGTTACGAGCACAAATATATTCAACTCCAATATAATCAGGATTATTATGCGACAACATAAGATTTTGCCAGTTGGTGGATTGTTTAAAAATTCATTAATCTTACCTTCCTTCCCATCTTTTAACGAATGTCAAGTGTCAGTCTTCATTCAAAAAGAAACAGGCATTATTCATTGAAATCAAAGCCTTTAAAAGGTTTTACCAAGTTATTCGTTGTAGTCTTAACCATCATAAGAGTATTAAATAAATATTTATCACTTTTTAAAATGCACTAGGAAGTAAATCTTTTCCTAGTACGTAAATCACAATAGATTTTCCACATATGCTTCGTAGGATTTATATTGAAATTTCAACAAGAAAATAACCAAAAAGAAGTCATTCAAAAGGGAAATACCTAGTGATTGGGATTACCAAGGATTTTTCGACCAAATATAGTTTGGTTACTATAAAAATATATTTCCTTTATTATCCAATACTTGGGCTTATAAATAAGGTTTGTCAATTGTATTTTGAACTTCAAAACACCAACCACTTTGTTAAATTAGAAAAGACAAAATGTTCGACTCGAAAATTAGAAAGACGTTAATTGTCATGTTATTTGTCTTCCTCTCGCGTTTCTTCATGACCACAGGTGCTGGAATATCACACTAGACCGATCCCCAAAAAAATCATCTAGAAAGAATCAACCGCAAAGTACCAGGAGGACCCAATCCAATACACAATCCAATCAGTGCATGGACAGATCCACTACAAAATAATCATGCAGGAATCAAACGCAAAGTACCAGGAGGACCCAATCCAATACATAATCCAGTCAGTGCATGGACCGATCCACTACCAAATAAACGTGTAGGAATCAACCGCAAAGTACCAGGAGGACCCAATCCAATACATAATCCAATTAGTGCATGGACAGATCCACTACAAAATAATCGTGCAAGAATCAACCACAAAGTACCAGGAGGGCCCAATCCAATAAACAATCCAGTTAGTGCATGCTCCGATCCACTACAAAATAACCGTGCAAGAATCAACCGCAAAGTACCAGGAGGACCCAATCCAATACACAATCCAGTCAGTGCATGGACAGATCCACTACAAAATAATCGTGCAAGAATCAACCGCAAAGTACCAGGAGGACCCAATCCAATACACAATCCAGTCAGTGCATGGACCGATCCACTACAAAATAACCGTGCAGGAATCAACCGCAAAGTACTAGGAGGACCCAATCCAATACACAATCCAGTCAGTGCATGGACTGATCCACTACCAAATAAACGTGTAGGAATCAACCGCAAAGTACCAGGAGGACCCAATCCAATACATAATCCAGTCAGTGCATGGACAGATCCACTACAAAATAATCGTGCAAGAATCAATCGCAAAGTACCAGGAGGCCCAATCCAATACATAATCCAGTCAGTGCATGGCCCGATCCACTACAAAATAACCGTGCAAGAATCAACCGTAAAGTACCAGGAGGACCCAATCCAATACATAATCCAGTCAGTGCATGGACCGATCCACTACCAAATAAACGTGCAGGAATCAACCGCAAAGTACCAGGAGGACCCAATCCAATACATAATCCAGTCAGTGCATGGACAGATCCACTACAAAATAATCGAGCAAGAATCAACCGCAAAGTACCAGGAGGACCCAATCCAATACATAATCCAGTTAGTGCATGGTCCGATCCACCACAAAATAACCGTGCAAGAATCAACCGCAAAGTACCAGGAGGACCCAATCCAATACACAATCCAGTCAGTGCATGGACAGATCCACTACAAAATAATCGTGCAAGAATCAACCGCAAAGTACCAAGAGGACCCAATCCAATACACAATCCAGTCAGTGCATGGACCGATCCACTACAAAATAACCATGCAGGAATCAACCGCAAAGTACCAGGAGGACCCAATCCAATACACAATCCAGTCAGTGCATGGACCGATCCACTACCAAATAAACGTGCAGGAATCAACCGCAAAGTACCAGGAGGACCCAATCCAATACATAATCCAGTCAGTGCATGGTCCGATCCACTACAAAATAACCGTGCAAGAATCAACCCAGGAGGACCCAATCCAATACATAATCCGGTCAGTGCATCGGCCACTCGTGTACAATATCCCTGATAAGGAATCGACCGTAAATGAAACACGAGGAATACACAATAATCTTGAAAATCCACAAACATTAATGTGCCCCATAAAAATAAGGATATGAGCCTTTACACTGCTTGTATCGATCATAACTATTATGTTTTACGTTGGAATAAATTGATGGGCTTTGGCATTTATAATTGACGATTTCGAACTAGTGATATCTTGGGGTTTCCTATGATAACTTGCCATAGCTATTATAAGATGATTAACTAAAATTTGTTTATTGTTAATTAATTGGTTGCAGAATTTTTTATTGTTTCGTTGAATCATTGGGTTTACACACGACTTCGTCAATTTTTAATCATTACAAAAAATGTTAGCAACCTAACCTTTTTGGAGATTTCTTTCTATCAAAGTATCATAACAGCGACTGATTTGATACTTGCGAGATATACTTCTGTTTAAAAGAGTTCAACAAATTCACAGAGATTTTACTTATAAATTGGAAGCCTCATGGAATTGGATCCTTTTGATTGCAATGATTCGACAAACCACCAGTTAGGATGGATGTCGATCAATAATATCTACCCTATATACATATAATAGGTTTCCTACTCGAGTGGCTAAAGAAAGTTCGAAATTATGAGTATGAATAGAATTTTTAATTAATAATTTCAAGTAGATCCATAAAATCCAAAAAAAAAATCAAATCAACTAAATGTGACTTATGTACTTTTTTAATTCCTAATTTATATACCGAGAGAGAAAAAAAAAAAAATCATTTGTTGTCACTTGCTCTTCACTCAATGTGGGTAACTCGTAAATAATTTTTCGTGCAAAACAAAATGAATGTGTGATAGAGAAAAATAAATTATGTTGTATGTTCTTATATCTCCATACAATGGTGAGTTCTTCAATAGTTTGATTGGATTAAACTATGTTCTATGTTCTTATATCTCCACTCTTATGAGACATACCCATATCGTTTCTCATTACTCTGTAAACTTAGTTGATTTAATTGTATGATTTCCTTTAACAAGTGCCACATTACAGATGATGTATTGACCACTTAACAGTGGAGAGTAGCTAACAATATATTACATATAAAATCTTTAGAACGTGAGAGGATTTGGTTAAAATTTTATTTGCTACTGTGAGAGATCGTGCCCTCGGCCAGTTTTGGCGTTGGGACAAACTTGTGTGAATGGGTGGAGTCCTACTATTGCCTCTCAAATTGGATTGTCGACTGATTATATTTTCCCCTTCAGACTATCGGTTTTACAATGGAGTTACCACTTGCTTAATTATTGGAAGATATAAGAAATCAAAAATTGAAAAATTCTACATTTTATTGACTTAAAAATAAATTTCCATCTATAGTAGGAAATTACATTGCTTTGGTCCTATATACAATCTAAGATAAAGTACATGGCTGTGTTTGTCAGTTACAATCTAGAGATTTAAAATTACATGGATAAGCTTTGATTTGTCAACCCATTATCTAAGCTTGGGGGCGGCATTACAAGATCGGAAGCTGTAAGGCATCAACTTTTACCGGTGAAACCGATTTACTACACAATGGTGGCCAACATTCATATCATATCATCCATTATGTTATCAATCAATTTGCATGTTGACTTTAATGTGTGTGCATGCGATAAACTATAATTCCAGTTATTAATCACTGTATTTCGAATAAAATAATAAATTCATGTGAATGCGTGCGGGTGGTTATATCCTAGAATCAAGAATTTGAGAGAATTACAAAACGAACGTGTTTTTCATGTTTTTTATGTGGATTTAACATCAAAATTAGTGTTATGCATGAATATGTGATAAAAAACCAAGAACGTGTTGAGAACGATAGGGACATTCAAGAATATCACGAACAATCAAGCATATTCAAGGAATTTAAAGAATCACTGGCAATCTTTAATCTTAAATTAACGTTATAACAACACGAAAAACAAGATAGGGTAATGAATTAAACCTACATGCGGGATCCACACGGTGGAGGAGGAGGCAATCAATGGAGGTCCTAAGGGTGGAGGCCTACGTAACTATCCAAGGAAGGATCGTGTCGTAAAACAGTTAAATGATATTGCGTTTGTTTTTGTATGAGTAAATTTTCAGTTAAAGTGCTCTTCCAGGTTTTCGATTCACCAAAGCCTCTCACAATTTATTCAAATTAGTTAAGTTTATAATCAATTCGTAATTAATCATGTGAAAGTCATTTTCTGACAGAGGATGGTGAATCGGAGAGTATATGAACAATTACGATAGAACGAATATCCATCATCTTTTTTAAAGATATAGGTAAAATTTGCTTTAGAGGAATTCGTTTGCTCTAACAAAACAATTTTGTAAAATTGAATAAAAGACTTACCAGAATCAATGATTAGAAAGGATGGTATATTGCGAGTGAGATTACCTTTGTTGTTACGAGCACAAATATATTCAACTACAATATAATCATGATTATTATGCGACAACATAAGATTTTGCTAGTTGGTGGATTGTTTAAAAATTCATTAATCTTACCTTCCCGCCCATCTTTTAACGAATTTCAAGTGTCAGTCTTCATTCAAAAAGAAATAGGCATTATTCATTGAAATTTGGGCCTTTAAAAGGTTTTACCAAGTTATTCGTTGTAGTCTTAACCATTATAAGAGTATTAAATAATTATTTATTACTTTTTAAAATGCACTAGGAAGTAAATCTTTTCCTAGTACGTAAATCACAATAGATTTTCCACATATGCTTCGTAGGATTTATATTGAAATTTTCACAAGAAAATAACCAAAAATAAGTCATTCAAAAGGGAAATACCTAGTGATTGGGATTACCAAGGATTTTTCAACCAAATATAGTTTGGTTACTATAAAAATATATTTCCTTTATTATCCAATACTTGGGCTTATAAATAAGGTTTGTCAATTGTATTGTGAACATCAAAACACCAACCACTTTGTAAAATTAGAAAAGACAAAATGTTCGACTCGAAAATTAGAAAGATGTTCATTGTCATGTTATTTGTCTTCCTCTCGCGTTTCGTCATGAGCACAGGTGCTGGAATATCACACTGGACCGATCCCCAAAAAAATCACCTAGAAAGAATCAACCGCAAAGTACCAGGAGGACCCAATCCAATACACAATCCAGTCAGTGCGTGGACAGATCCACTACAAAATAATCATGCAGGAATCAATCGCAAAGTACCAGGAGGACCCAATCCAATACATAATCCAGTCAGTGCATGGACCGATCCACTACCAAATAAACATGCAGGAATCAACCGCAAAGTACCAGGAGGACCCAATCCAATACATAATCCAGTCAGTGCATGGACAGATCCACTACAAAATAATCGTGCAAGAATCAACCGCAAAGTACCCGGAGGACCCAATCCAATACATAATCTAGTTAGTGCATGGTCCGATCCACTACAAAATAACCGTGCAAGAATCAACCGCAAAGTACCAGGAGGACCCAATCCAATACACAATCCAGTCAGTGCATGGACAGATCCACTACAAAATAATCGTGCAAGAATCAACCGCAAAGTACCAGGAGGACCCAATCCAATACACAATCCAGTCAGTGCATGGACCGATCCACTACAAAATAACCGTGCAGGAATCAACCGCAAAGTACCAGGAGGACCCAATCCAATACACAATCCAGTCAGTGCATGGACCGATCCACTACCAAATAAACGTGCAGGAATCAACCGCAAAGTACCAGGAGGACCCAATCCAATACATAATCCAGTCAGTGCATGGACAGATCCACTACAAAATAATCGTGCAAGAGTCAATCGCAAAGTACCAGGATGACCCAATCCAATACATAATCCAGTCAGTGCATGGTCCGATCCACTACAAAATAACCGTGCAAGAATCAACCGCAAAGTACCAGGAGGACCCAATCCAATACATAATCCGGTCAGTGCATCGGCCACTCGTGTACAAGATCCCTGATGAGGAATCGACCGTAAATGAAACACGAGGAATACACAATAATCTTGAAAATCCACAAACATTAATGTGCCCCATAAAAATAAGGATATGAGCCTTTACACTGCTTGTATCAATCATAACTATTATGTTTTACGTTGGAATAAATTGATGGGCTTTGGCATTTATAATTGACGATTTCGAACTAGTGATATCTTGGGGTTTCCTATGATAACTTGCCATAGCTATAATAAGATGATTAACTAAAATTTGTTTATTGTTAATTAATTGGTTGCAGAATTTTTTATTGTTTCGTTGAATCATTGGGTTTAGACACGACTTCGTCAATTTTTAATCATTACAAAAAATGTTAGCAACCTAACCTTTTTGGAGATTTCTTTCTATCAAAGTATCATAACAGCGACTGATTTGATACTTGCGAGATATACTTCTGTTTAAAAGAGTTCAACAAATTCACAGAGATTTTACTTATAAATTGGAAGCCTCATGGAATTCGATCCTTTTGATTGCAATGATTCGACAAACCACCAGTTAGGATGGATGTCGATCAATAATATCTACCCTATATACATATAATAGGTTTCCTACTCGAGTGGCTAAAGAAAGTTCGAAATTATGAGTATGAACAGAATTTTTAATTAATAATTTCAAGTAGATCCATAAAATCCAAAAAAAAAAATCAAATCAAATAAATGTGACTTATGTACTTTTTTAATTCCTAATTTATATACCGAGAGAGAAAAAAAAAAATCATTTGTTGTCACTTGCTCTTCACTTAATGTGGGTAACTCGTAAATAATTTTTCGTACAAAACAAAATGAATGTGTGATAGAGAAAAATAAATTATGTTGTATGTTCTTATATCTCCGTACAATGGTGAGTTCTTCAATAGTTTGATTGGATTAAACTATGTTCTATGTTCTTATATCTCCACTCTTATGAGACATACCCATACCGTTTCTCATTACTCTGTAAACTTAGTTGATTTAATTGTATGATTTCCTTTAACAAGTGCCACATTACAGATGATGTATTGACCACTTAACGGTGGAGAGTAGCTAACAATATATTACATATAAAATCTTTAGAACGTGAGAGGATTTGGTTAAAATTTTATTTGCCACTGTGAGAGATCGTGCCCTCGGCCAGTTTTGGCGTTGGGACAAACCTGTGTGAATGGGTGGAGTCCTACTATTGCCTCTCAAATTGGATGCTCGACTGATTATATTTTCCCCTTCAGACTATCGGTTTTACAATGGAGTTACCACTTACTTAATTATTGGAAGATATAAGAAATCAAAAATTGAAAAATTCTACATTTTATTGACTTAAAAATAAATTTCCATCTATAGTAGGAAATTACATTGCTTTGGTCCTATATACAATCTAAGATAAAGTACATGGCTGTGTTTGTCAGTTACAATCTAGAGATTTAAAATTACATGGATAAGCTTTGATTTGTCAACCCATTATCTAAGCTTGGGGGCGGCATTACAAGATCGGAAGTTGTTAGGCATCAACCTTTACCGGTGAAACCGATTTACTACACAATGGTGGCCAACATTCATATCATATCATCCATTATGTTATCAATCAATTTGCATGTTGACTTTAATATGTGTGCATGCGATAAACTATAATTCCAGTTATTAATCACTGTATTTCGAATAAAATAATAAATTCATGTGAATGCGTGCGGGTGGTTATATCCTAGAATCAAGAATTTGAGAGAATTACAAAACGAACGTGTTTTTCATGTTTTTTATGTGGATTTAACATCAAAATTAGTGTTATGCATGAATATGTGATAAAAAACCAAGAACGTGTTGAGAACGATAGGGACATTCAAGAATATCACGAACAATCAAGCATATTCAAGGAATTTAAATAATCACTGGCAATTTTTAATCTTCAATTAACGTTATAACAACACGAAAAACAAGATAGGGTAATGAATTATACCAACATGCGGGATCCACACGGTGGAGGAGGAGTCAATCAATGGAGGTCCTAAGGGTGGACGCCTACGTAACTATCCAAGGAAGGATCGTGTCGTAAAACAGTTAAATGATATTGCGTTTGTTTTTGTATGAGTAAATTTTTAGTTAAAGTGCTCTTCCAGGTTTTCGATTCACCAAAGCCTCTCACAATTTATTCAAATAATCAATTCGTAATTAATCATGTGAAAGTCATTTTCTGATAGAGGATGGTGAATCGGAGAGTATATGAACAATTACGATAGAACGAATATCCATCATCTTTTTTAAAGATATAGGTAAAATTTGCTTTAGAGGAATTCGTTTGCTCTAACAAAACAATTTTGTAAAATTGAATAAAAGACTTACCAGAATCAACGATTAGAAAGGATGGTACATTGCGAGTGAGATTACCTTTGTTGTTACGAGCACAAATATATTCAACTACAATATAATCATGATTATTATGCGACAACATAAGATTTTGCTAGTTGGTGGATTGTTTAAAAATTCATTAATCTTACCTTCCCGCCCATCTTTTAACGAATTTCAAGTGTCAGTCTTTATTCAAAAAGAAATAGGCATTATTCATTGAAATTTGGGCCTTTAAAAGGTTTTACCAAGTTATTCGTTGTAGTCTTAACCATCATAAGAGTATTAAATAATTATTTATTGCTTTTTAAAATGCACTAGGAAGTAAATCTTTTCCTAGTATGTAAATCACAATAGATTTTCCACATATGCTTCGTAGGATTTATATTGAAATTTTAACAAGAAAATAACCAAAAATAAGTCATTCAAAAGGGAAATACCTAGTGATTGGGATTACCAAGGATTTTTCAACCAAATATAGTTTGGTTACTATAAAAATATATTTCCTTTATTATCCAATACTTGGGCTTATAAATAAGGTTTGTCAATTGTATTGTGAACATCAAAACACCAACCACTTTGTAAAATTAGAAAAGACAAAATGTTCGACTCGAAAATTAGAAAGATGTTCATTGTCATGTTATTTGTCTTCCTCTCGCGTTTCTTCATGAGCACAGGTGCTGGAATATCACACTGGACTGATCCCCAAAAAAATCATCTAGAAAGAATCAACCGCAAAGTACCAAGAGGACCCAATCCAGTCAGTGCATGGACAGATCCACTACAAAACAATCATGCAGGAATCAATCGCAAAGTACCAGGAGGACCCAATCCAATACATAATCCAGTCAGTGCATGGACCGATCCACTACCAAATAAACATGCAGGAATCAACCGCAAAGTACCAGGAGGACCCAATCCAATACATAATCCAGTCAGTGCATGGACAGATCCACTACAAAATAATCGTGCAAGAATCAACCGCAAAGTACCAGGAGGACCCAATCCAATACATAATCCAGTTAGTGCATGGTCCGATCCACTACAAAATAACCGTGCAAGAATCAACCGCAAAGTACCAGGAGGACCCAATCCAATACACAATCCAGTCAGTGCATGGACAGATCCACTACAAAATAATCGGGCAAGAATCAACCGCAAAGTACCAGGAGGACCCAATCCAATACACAATCCAGTCAGTGCATGGACCGATCCACTACAAAATAACCGTGCAGGAATCAACCGCAATGTACCAGGAGGACCCAATCCAATACACAATCCAGTCAGTGCATGGACCGATCCACTACCAAATAAACGTGCAGGAATCAACCGCAAAGTACCAGAAGGGCCCAATCCAATACATAATCCAGTCAGTGCATGGACAGATCCACTACAAAATAATCGTGCAAGAGTCAATCGCAAAGTACCAGGAGGACCCAATCCAATACATAATCCAGTCAGTGCATGGTCCGATCCACTACAAAATAACCGTGCAAGAATCAACCGCATAGTACCAGGAGGACCCAATCCAATACATAATCCGGTCAGTGCATCGGCCACTCGTGTACAAGATCCCTGATAAGGAATCGACCGTAAATGAAACACGAGGAATACACAATAATCTTGAAAATCCACAAACATTAATGTGCCCCATAAAAATAAGGATATGAGCCTTTGCACTGCTTGTATCGATCATAACTATTATGTTTTACGTCGGAATAAATTGATGGGCTTTGGCATTTATAATTGACGATTTGAACTAGTGATATCTTGGGGTTTCCTATGATAACTTGCCATAGCTATTATAAGATGATTAACTAAAATTTGTTTATTGTTAATTAATTGGTTGCAGAATTTTTTATTGTTTCGTTGAATCATTGGGTTTACACACGACTTCGTCAATTTTTAATCATTACAAAAAATGTTAGCAACCTAACCTTTTTGGAGATTTCTTTCTATCAAAGTATCATAACAGCGACTGATTTGATACTTGCGAGATATACTTCTGTTTAAAAGACTTCAACAAATTCACAGAGATTTTACTTATAAATTGGAAGCCTCATGGAATTGGATCCTTTTGATTGCAATGATTCGACAAACCACCAGTTAGGATGGATGTCGATCAATAATATCTACCCTATATACATATAATAGGTTTCCTACTCGAGTGGCTATAGAAAGTTCGAAATTAGGAGTATGAATAGAATTTTTAATTAATAATTTCAAGTAGATCCATAAAATCCAAAAAAAAATCAAATCAAACAAATGTGACTTATGTACTTTTTTAATTCCTAATTTATATACCGAGAGAGAAAAAAAAAAATCATTTGTTGTCACTTGCTCTTCACTCAATGTGGGTAACTCGTAAATAATTTTTCGTACAAAACAAAATGAATGTGTGATAGAGAAAAATAAATTATGTTGTATGTTCTTATATCTCCATACAATGGTGAGTTCTTCAATTGTTTGATTGGATTAAACTATGTTCTATGTTCTTATATCTCCACTCTTATGAGACATACCCATACCGTTTCTCATTACTCTGTAAACTTAGTTGATTTAATTGTATGATTTCCTTTAACAAGTGCCACATTACAGATGATGTATTGACCACTTAACGGTGGAGAGTAGCTAACAATATATTACATATAAAATCTTTAGAACGTGAGAGGATTTGGTTAAAATTTTATTCGCTACTGTGAGAGATCGTGCCCTCGGCTAGTTTTGGCGTTGGGACAAACCTGTGTGAATGGGTGGAGTCCTACTATTGCCTCTCAAATTGGATGTTTGACTGATTATATTTTCCCCTTCAGACTATCGGTTTTACAATGGAGTTACCACTTACTTAATTATTGGAAGATATAAGAAATCAAAAATTGAAAAATTCTACATTTTATTGACTTAAAAATAAATTTCCATCTATAGTAGGAAATTACATTGCTTTGGTCCTATATACAATCTAAGATAAAGTACATGGCTGTGTTTGTCAGTTACAATCTAGAGATTTAAAATTACATGGATAAGCTTTGATTTGTCAACCCATTATCTAAGCTTGGGGGCGGCATTACAAGATCGGAAGCTGTTAGGCATCAACCATTACCGGTGAAACCGATTTACTACACAATGGTGGCCAACATTCATATCATATCATCCATTATGTTATCAATCAATTTGCATGTTGATTTTAATGTGTGTGCATGCGATAAACTATAATTCCAGTTATTAATCACTGTATTTCGAATAAAATAATAAATTCATGTGAATGCGTGCGGGTGGTTATATCCTAGAATCAAGAATTTGAGAGAATTACAAAACGAACGTGTTTTTCATGTTTTTTATGTGGATTTAACATCAAAATTAGTGTTATGCATGAATATGTGATAAAAAACCAAGAACGTGTTGAGAACGATAGGGACATTCAAGAATATCACGAACAATCAAGCATATTCAAGGAATTTAAATAATCACTGGCAATTTTTAATCTTCAATTAACGTTATAACAACACGAAAAACAAGATAGGGTAATGAATTATACCAACATGCGGGATCCACACGGTGGAGGAGGAGTCAATCAATGGAGGTCCTAAGGGTGGACGCCTACGTAACTATCCAAGGAAGGATCGTGTCGTAAAACAGTTAAATGATATTGCGTTTGTTTTTGTATGAGTAAATTTTTAGTTAAAGTGCTCTTCCAGGTTTTCGATTCACCAAAGCCTCTCACAATTTATTCAAATTAGTTAAGTTTATAATCAATTCGTAATTAATCATGTGAAAGTCATTTTCTGATAGAGGATGGTGAATCGGAGAGTATATGAACAATTACGATAGAACGAATATCCATCATCTTTTTTAAAGATATAGGTAAAATTTGCTTTAGAGGAATTCGTTTGCTCTAACAAAACAATTTTGTAAAATTGAATAAAAGACTTACCAGAATCAATGATTAGAAAGGATGGTATATTGCGAGTGAGATTACCTTTGTTGTTACGAGCACAAATATATTCAACTACAATATAATCATGATTATTATGCGACAACATAAGATTTTGCTAGTTGGTGGATTGTTTAAAAATTCATTAATCTTACCTTCCCGCCCATCTTTTAACGAATTTCAAGTGTCAGTCTTCATTCAAAAAGAAATAGGCATTATTCATTGAAATTTGGGCCTTTAAAAGGTTTTACCAAGTTATTCGTTGTAGTCTTAACCATTATAAGAGTATTAAATAATTATTTATTACTTTTTAAAATGCACTAGGAAGTAAATCTTTTCCTAGTACGTAAATCACAATAGATTTTCCACATATGCTTCGTAGGATTTATATTGAAATTTTAACAAGAAAATAACCAAAAATAAGTCATTCAAAAGGGAAATACCTAGTGATTGGGATTACCAAGGATTTTTCAACCAAATATAGTTTGGTTACTATAAAAATATATTTCCTTTATTATCCAATACTTGGGCTTATAAATAAGGTTTGTCAATTGTATTGTGAACATCAAAACACCAACCACTTTGTAAAATTAGAAAAGACAAAATGTTCGACTCGAAAATTAGAAAGATGTTCATTGTCATGTTATTTGTCTTCCTCTCGCGTTTCTTCATGAGCACAGGTGCTGGAATATCACACTGGACCGATCCCCAAAAAAATCATCTAGAAAGAATCAACCGCAAAGTACCAAGAGGACCCAATCCAATACACAATCCAGTCAGTGCATGGACAGATCCACTACAAAACAATCATGCAGGAATCAATCGCAAAGTACCAGGAGGACCCAATCCAATACATAATCCAGTCAGTGCATGGACCGATCCACTACCAAATAAACAAGCAGGAATCAACCGCAAAGTACCAGGAGGACCCAATCCAATACATAATCCAGTCAGTGCATGGACAGATCCACTACAAAATAATCGTGCAAGAATCAACCGCAAAGTACCAGGAGGACCCAATCCAATACATAATCCAGTTAGTGCATGGTCCGATCCACTACAAAATAACCGTGCAAGAATCAACCGCAAAGTACCAGGAGGACCCAATCCAATACACAATCCAGTCAGTGCATGGACAGATCCACTACAAAATAATCGTGCAAGAATCAACCGCAAAGTACCAGGAGGACCCAATCCAATACACAATCCAGTCAGTGCATGGACCGATCCACTACAAAATAACCGTGCAGGAATCAACCGCAAAGTACCAGGAGGACCCAATCCAATACACAATCCAGTCAGTGCATGGACCGATCCACTACCAAATAAACGTGCAGGAATCAACCGCAAAGTACCAGGAGGACCCAATCCAATACATAATCCAGTCAGTGCATGGACAGATCCACTACAAAATAATCGTGCAAGAGTCAATCGCAAAGTACCAGGAGGACCCAATCCAATACATAATCCAGTCAGTGCATGGTCCGATCCACTACAAAATAACCGTGCAAGAATCAACCGCAAAGTACCAGGAGGACCCAATCCAATACATAATCCGGTCAGTGCATCGGCCACTCGTGTACAAGATCCCTGATAAGGAATTGAACGTAAATGAAACACGAGGAATACACAATAATCTTGAAAATCCACAAACATTAATGTGCCCCATAAAAATAAGGATATGAGCCTTTACACTGCTTGTATCGATCATAACTATTATGTTTTACGTTGGAATAAATTGATGGGCCTTGGCATTTATAATTGACGATTTCGAACTAGTGATATCTTGGGGTTTCCTATGATAACTTGCCATAGCTATTATAAGATGATTAACTAAAATTTGTTTATTGTTAATTAATTGGTTGCAGAATTTTTTATTGTTTCGTTGAATCATTGGGTTTAGACACGACTTCATCGATTTTTAATCGTTACAAAAAATGTTAGCAACCTAACCTTCTTGGAGATTTCTTTCTATCAGAGTATCATAACAGCGACTGATTTGATACTTGCGAGATCTACTTCTGTTTAAAAGAGTTCAACAAATGCACAGAGATTTTACTTATAAATTGGAAGCCTCATGGAATTGGATCCTTTTGATTGCAATGATTCGACAAACCACCAGTTAGGATGGATGTCGATCAATAATATCTACGCTATATACATATAATAGGTTTACTACTCGAGTGGCTAAAGAAAGTTCGAAATTACGAGTATGAATAGAATTTTTAATTAATAATTTCAAGTAGATCCATAAAATCCAAAAAAAAAAAAATCAAATCAAATAAATGTGACTTATGTACTTTTTTAATTCCTAATTTAGAGCCCGAGAGAGAAAAAAAAAATCATTTGTTGTCACTTGCTCTTCACTCAATGTGTGTAACTCGTAAATAATTTTTCGTGCAAACGAAAATGAATGTGTGATAGAGAAAAATAAATTATGTTGTATGTTCTTATATCTCCATACAATGGTGAGTTCTTCGGTAGTTTGATTGGATTAAACTATGTTCTATGTTCTTATATCTCCACTCTTATGAGACATACCCATATCGTTTCTCATTTTTCTGTAACAAGTGCCACATTACAGATGATGTATTGACCGTTTAACAGTGGAGAGTAGCTAACAATATATTACATATAAAATCTTTAGAACATGAGAGGATTTGGTTAAAATTTTATTTGCTACTGTGAGAGATCGTGCCCTGGGCCCGTTTCGGCGTTGGGACAAACCTGTGTGAATGGGTGGAGTCCTACTATTGCCTCTCAAATTAGATGTTCGACTGAATATATTTTCCCCTTTAGACTATTGGTTTTACAATGGAGTTACCACTTACTTAATTATTGGAAGATATAAGAAATCAAAAATTGAAAAATTCTTCATTTTATTGACTTAAAAATAAATTTCCATCCATAGTAGGAAATTACATTGCTTTGGTCCTATATACAATCTAAGATAAAGTACATGGCTGTGTTTGTCAGTTACAATCTAGAGATTTAAAATTACATGGATAAGCTTTGATCTATCAACCCATTATCTAAGTTTGGGGGTGGCATTACAAGATTGGAAGCTGTTAGACATCCACCTTTACCGGTGAAACCGATTTTCTACACAATGGTGGCCAACATTCATATCATATCATCCACTATTTTATCAATCAATTTGCATGTTGTCTTCAATGTGTGTGCATGCGATAAACTATAATTTCAGTTATTAATCACTGTATTTCGAATAAAATAATAAATTCATGTGAATGCGTGTGGGTGGTTATATCCTAGAATCAAGAATTTGAGAGAATTACAAAACGAACATGTTTTTCATGTTTTTTATGTGGATTTAACATCAAAATTAGTGTTATGCATGAACATGTGATAAAAAACCAAGAACGTGTTGAGAATGATAGGGACATTTAGGAATATCACGAACAATCAAGCATATTCAAGGAATTTAAATAATCACTAGCAATCTTTAATCTTAAATTAACGTTATAACAACACGAGAAACAAGTTAGGGTAATGGATTATACGTACATACGGGATCCACATGGTGGAGGAGGAGGCAATCAGTGGAGGTCCTAAGGGTGGAGGCCTACGTAACTATCCAAGGAAGGATCATGTCATAAAATAGTTAAATGATATTGCATTTCTTTTTGTATGAGTAAATTTTCAGTTAAAGTGCTCTTCCAGGTTTTCGATTCACCAAAGCCTCTCACAATTTATTCAAATTGGTTAAGTTTATAATCAATCCGTAATTAATCATGTGAAAGTCATTTTCTGACAGAGGATGGTGAATCGGCGAGTATATGAACAATTACGATAGGACGAATATCCATCATCTTTTTTAAAGATATAGGAAAAATTTTCTTTAGAGGAATTCGTTTGCTCTAACAAAACAATTTTGTAAAATTGAATAAAAGACTTCCCAGAATCAATGATTAGAAAGGATGATATATTGCGAGCGAGATTACCTTTGTTGTTACGAGCACAAATATATTCAACTACAATATAATCATGATTATTATGCGACAACATAAGATTTTGCTAGTTGGTGGATTGTTTAAAAATTCATTAATCTTACCATCCCTCCCATCTTTTAACAAATGTCAAGTGTCAGTCTTCATTCAAAAAGAAATAGGCATTATTCATTGAAATTAGGGCCTTTAAAAGGTTTTACCAAGTTATTCGTTGTAGTCTTAACCATCATAAGAGTATTAAATAATTATTTATTACTTTTTAAAATGCACTAGGAAGTAAATCTTTTCCTAGTACGTAAATCACAATAGATTTTCCACATATGCTTCTTGGGATTTATATTGAAATTTCAACAAGAAAATAACCAAAAAGAAGTCATTCAAAAGGGAAATACCTAGTGATTGGGATTACCAAGGATTTTTCGACCAAATATAGTTTGGTTACTATAAAAATATATTTCCTTTATTATCCAATACTTGGGCTTATAAATAAGGTTTGTCAATTGTATTGTGAACTTCAAAACACCAACCACTTTGTTAAATTAGAAAAGACCAAATGTTCGACTCGAAAATTAGAAAGATGTTCATTGTCATGTTATTTGTCTTCCTTTCGCATTTCTTCATGAGCACAGGTGCTGGAATATCACACTGGACTGATCCCCAAAAAAATCAACTTGAAAGAATCAACCGCAAAGTACCAGGAGGACCCAATCCAATACACAATCCAGTCAGTGCATGGACAGATCCACTACAAAATAATCATGCAGGACTCAATCGCAAAGTACCAGGAGGACCCAATCCAACACATAATCCAGTCAGTGCATGGACCGATCCACTACCAAATAAACGTGCAGGAATCAACCGCAAAGTACCAGGAGGACCCAATCAAATACATAATCCAGTCAGTGCATGGACAGATCCACTACAAAATAATCGTGCAAGAATCAACCGCAAAGTACAAGGAGGACCCAATCCTATACATAATCCAGTTAGTGCATGGTCCGATCCACTACAAAATAACCGTGCGAGAATCAACCGCAAAGTACCAGGAGGACCCAATCCAATACACAATCCAGTCAGTGCATGGACAGATCCACTACAAAATAATCGTGCAAGAATCAACCGCAAAGTACCAGGAGGACCCAATCCAATACACAATCCAGTCAGTGCATGGACCGATCCACTACAAAATAACCGTGCAGGAATCAACCGCAAAGTACCAGGAGGACCCAATCCAATACACAATCCAGTCAGTGCATGGATCGATCCACTACCAAATAAACGTGCAGGAATCAACCGCAAAGTACCAGGAGGACCCAATCCAATACATAATCCAGTCAGTGCATGGACAGATCCACTACAAAATAATCGTGCAAGAATCAACCGCAAAGTACCAAGAGGACCCAATCCAATACATAATCCAGTCAGTGCATGGTCCGATCCACTACAAAATAACCGTGCAAGAATCAACCGCAAAGTACCAGGAGGACCCAATCCAATACACAATCCTGTCAGTGCATGGACAGATCCACTACAAAATAATCGTGCAAGAATCAACCGCAAAGTACCAGGAGGACCTAATCCAATACACAATCCAGTCAGTGCATGGACCGATCCACAACAAAATAACCGTGTAGGAATCAACCGCAAAGTACCAGGCCGACCCAATCCAATACATAATCCAGTCAGTGCATGGACAGATCCACTACAAAATAATCGTGCAAGAGTCAATCGCAAAGTACCAGGAGGACCCAATCCAATACATAATCCAGTCAGTGCATGGTCCGATCCACTACAAAATAACCGTGCAAGAATCAACCGCAAAGTACCAAGAGGACCCAATCCAATACATAATCCGGTCAGTGCATCGGCCACTCATGTACAAGATCCCTGATAAGGAATCGACCGTAAATGAAACAAGAGGAATACACAATAATCTTGAAAATCCACAAACATTAATGTGCCCCATAAAAATAAGGCTATGAGCCTTTACACTGCTTGTATCGATCATAACTATTATGTTTTACGTTGGATTAAATTGATGGGCTTTGGCATTTATAA
The DNA here is from genome assembly GCA_030445155.1 of Quercus variabilis. NCBI lineage: Eukaryota > Viridiplantae > Streptophyta > Magnoliopsida > Fagales > Fagaceae > Quercus > Quercus variabilis. The sequence continues at coordinate 1,774,364 of CP129452.1, forward strand.
TTGACGATTTCGAGCTAGTGATATCTTGGGGTTTCCTATGATAACTTGCCATAGCTATTATAAGATGATTAACTAAAATTTGTTTATTGTTAATTAGTTGGTTGCAGAATTTTTGATTATTTCGTTGAATCATTGGGTTTAGACACGACTTCGTCGATTTTTAATTATTACAAAAAATGTTAGCAACCTAACCTTTTTGGAGATTTCTTTCTATCAGAGTATCATAACAGCGACTGATTTGATACTTGCGAGATATACTTCTGTCTAAAAGAGTTCAACAAATTCACAGAGATTTTACTTATAAATTGGAAGCCTCATGGAATTGGATCCTTTTGATTGCAATGATTCGACAAACCACTAGTTAGGATGGATGTAGATCAATAATATCTACCTTATATACATCTAATAGGTTTCCTACTCGAGTGGCTAAAGAAAGTTAAAAATTATGAGTATGAATAGAATTTTTAGTTAATAATTTCAAGTAGATCCATAAAATCCAAAAAAAATCAAATCAAATAAATGTGAATTATGTACTTTTTTAATTCCTAATTTATATCCCGAGAGAGAAAAAAAAAATCATTTTTTGTCACTTGCTCTTCACTCAATGTGGGTAACTAGTAAATAATTTTTCGTGCAAAACAAAATGAATCTGTGATAGAGAAAAATAAATTGTGTTGTATGTTCTTATATCTCCATACAATGGTGAGTTCTTCAATAGTTTGATTGGATTAAACTATGTTCTATGTTCTTATATCTCCACTCTTATGAGACATACCCATATCGTTTCTCATTACTCTGTAAACTTAGTTGATTTAATTGTATGATTTCCTTTAACAAGTGCCACATTACAGATGATGTATTGACCGCTTAACCGTGGAGAGTAGCTAACAATATATTACATATAAAATCTTTAGAACGTGAGAGGATTTGGTTAAAATTTTATTTGCTAGTGTTAGAGATTGTGCCCTCGGCCCATTTTGGCCTTGGGACAAACCTGTGTGAGTGGGTGGACTCCTACTATTGCCTCTCAAATTGGATGTTCGACAAATTATATTTTCCCCTTTAGACTATCGGTTTTACAATGGAGTTACCATTGAATTATTGGAAGATATAAGAAATCAAAAATTGAAACATTCTACATTTTATTGACTTAAAAATAAATTTCCGTCCGTAGTAGGAAATTACATTGCTTGGTCCTATATACAATCTATGATAAAGTACATGGCTGTGTTTGTCAGTTACAATCTAGAGATTTAAAATTACATGGATAAGCTTTTATCTATCAACCCATTATCTAAGCTTGGGGGAGGCATTACAAGATCAGAAGCTGTAAGGCATCCACCTTTACCGGTGAAACCGATTTTCTACACAATGGTGGCCAACATTCATATCATATCATCCATTATGTTATCAATCAATTTGCATGTTGACTTTAATGTGTGTGCATGCGATAAACTATAATTCCAGTTATTAATCACTGTATTTCGAATAAAATGATAAATTCATGTGAATGCGTGGGGGTGGTTATATCCTAGAATCAAGAATTTGAGAGAACTACAAAACGAACGTGTTTTTCATGTTTTTTATGTGGATTTAACATCAAAATTAGTGTTATGCATGAACATGTGATAAAAAACCAAGAACATGTTGAGAACGATAGGGACATTTAAGAATATCACGAACAATCAAGCATATTCAAGGAATTTAAATAATCACTAGCAATCTTTAATCTTAAATTAACGTTATAAAAACACGAAAAACAAGTTTGGGTAATGGATTATACCTACATGCGAGATCCACACGGTGGAGGAGGAGGAAATCAGTGGAGGTCCTAAGGGTGGAGCCCTACGTAACTATCCAAGGAAGGATCGTGTCGTAAAACAGTTAAATGATATTGCGTTTGTTTTTGTATGAGTAAATTTTTAGTTAAAGTGCTCTTCCAGGTTTTCGATTCACCAAAGCCTCTCACAATTTATTCAAATTAGTTAAGTTTATAATCAATCCATAATGAATCATGTGAAAGTCATTTTCTGACAGAGGATGGTGAATCGGCGAGTATATGAACAATTACGATAGGACGAATATCCATCAACTTTTTTAAAGATATAGGTAAAATTTGCTTTAGAGGAATTCGTTTGCTCTAACAAAACAATTTTGTAAAATTGAATAAAAGACTTACCAGAATCAATGACTAAAAAGGATGATATGTTGCTAGTGAGATTACCTTCGTTGTTACGAACAAAAATATATTCAACTACAATATAATCATGATTATTATTCGACAACATATGATTTTGCCTGTTTGTCGATTGTTAAAAAATTCATTAATCTTACCTTCCCTCCCATCTTTTAACGAATGTCAAGTGTCAGTCTTTATTCAAAAAGAAATAGGCACTATTCATTGAAATTAGGGCCTTTAAAAGGTTTTACCAAGTTATTCGTGGTAGTCTTAACCTTCATAAGAGTATTGAAGAATTATTTATTACTTTTTAAAATGCACTAGGAAATAAATCCTTTCCTGGTACGTAAATCACAATAGATTTTCCACATATGCTTCGTAGGATTTATATTCAAATGTTTACAAGAAGATTACCAAAAAGAAGTCATTCAAATGGGAAATACCTAGTGATTGGGATTACCAAGGATTTTTCGACCAAATATAGTTTGGTTACTATAAAAATATATTTCCTTTATTATCCAATACTAGGGCTTATAAATAAGGTTTGTCAATCGTATTGTGAACTTCAATACACCAACCAATTTGTTTAATTAGAAGAGACAAAATGTTTCACTCGAAAATTAGAAAGATGTTCATTGTCATGTTATTTGTCTTCCTCTCGCGTTTCTTCATAAGCACAAGTGCTGGAACACCACACTGGACCGATCCTCAAAAAAATCATCCAGAAAGAATCAACCACAAAGTTCTAGGAGGACCAAATCCAATACATAATCCAATCAGTGCATGGACCGACTCTCTACAACATATTCAAGAGAGAATCAACCGCAAAGTACCAGGAGGACCTAATCCAATACACAATCCAGTCAGTGCATGGACCGATCCACTACAAAATTACCGTGCAGGAATCAACCGCAAAGTACCAGGAGGACCCAATCCAATACATAATCCAGTCAGTGTATGGACCGATCCACTACCAAATAAACGTGCAGGAATCAACCGCAAAGTACCAGGAGGACCCAATCCAATTCATAATCCAGTCAGTGCATGGACAGATGCACTACAAGATAGTCGTGCAAGAATCAACCGCAAAGTACCAGGAGGACCCAATCCAATACATAATCCTGTCAGTGCATGGTTCGATCCACTACAAAATAACCGTGCAAGAATCAACCGCAAAGTACCAGGAGGACCCAATCCAATACACAATCCAGTCAGTGCATGGACAGATCCACTACAAAATAATCGTGCAAGAATCAACCGCAAAGTACCAGGAGGACCGAATCCGATACACAATCCAGTCGGTGCATGGACCGATCCACTACAAAATAACCGTGCTGGAATCAACCGCAAAGTACCAGGAGGACCCAATCCAATACATAATCCAGTCAGCGCATGGACCGATCCACTACCAAATAAACGTGCAGGAATCAACCGCAAAGTACCCGGAGGACCCAATCCAATACATAATCCAGTCAGTGCATGGACAGATCCACTACAAAATAATCTTGCAAGAATCAACCGCAAAGTACCAGGAGGACCCAATCCAATACATAATCCAGTTAGTGCATGGTCTAATCCACTACAAAATAACCGTGCAAGAATCAACCGCAAAGTACCAGGAGGTCCCAATCCAATACATAATCCGGTCAGTGCATTGGCCACTCGTCTACAAGATCCCTGATAAGGAATCAACCGTAAATGAAACACGAGGAATACACAATAATCATGAAATTCTACAAACATTAATGTGCCCCATAAAAATAAGGATATGAGCCTTTACACTGCTTGTATCGATCATAACTATTATGTTTTACGTTGGAATAAATTGATGGGCTTTGGCATTTATAATTGACGATTTCGAACTAGTGATATCTTGGGGTTTCTTATGATAACTTGCCATAGCTATTATAAGATGATTAACTAAAATTTGTTTATTGTTAATTAATTGTTTGCAGAATTTTTTATTGTTTCGTTGAATCACTGGGTTTAGACACAACTTCGTCGATTTTTAATCATTACAAAAAATGTCAGCAACCTAACCTTTTTGGAGATTTCTTTCTATCAAAGTATCATAACAACGACTGATTTGATACTTGCGAGATATACTTCTGTTTAAAAGAGTTCAACAAATTCACAGAGATTTTACTTATAAATTGGAATCCTCATGGAATTGGATCCTTTTGATTGCAATGATTCAACAAACCACCAGTTAGGATGGATGTCGATCAATAATATCTACCCTATATACATATAATAGGTTTCCTACTTGAGTGGCTAAAGAAAGTTCGAAATTATGAGTATGAATAGAATTTTTAATTAATAATTTCAAGTAAATCCATAAAGTCCAAAAAAAATCAAATCAAATAAATGTGACTTATGTACTTTTTTAATTCCAAATTTATATCACGAGAGAAAAAAAAATCATTTATTGTCTCTTGCTCTTCACTCAATGTGGGTAACTCGTAAATATTTTTTCGTGCAAAACAAAATGAATGTGTGATAGAGAAGAATAAATTATGTTGTACGTTCTTATATCTCCATACAATGGTGAGTTCCTCAATAGTTTGATTGGATTAAATTATGTTCTATGTTCTTATATCTCCACTCTTATTAGACATACCCATATCGTTTCTCATTACTCTGTAAACTTGGTTGATTTAATTGTATGAGTTCCATTAACAAGTGACACATTACAGATGATGTATTGACCGCTTAACAGTGGAGAGTACCTAACAATATATTACATATAAAATCTTTAGAAGGTGAGAGGATTTGGTTAAAATTTTATTTGCTATTGTGAGAAATCGTGCCCTCGGCCCGTTTTGGCATTGGGACAAACCTATGTGAATGGGTGGAGTCCTACTATTGCCTCTCAAATTGGATGTTCGACTGATTATATTTTCCCCTTTAGACTATGGGTTTTACAATGGAGTTACCACTTACTTAATTATTGGAAGACATAGGAAATCAAAAATCGAAAAATTCTGCATTTTATTGACTTAAAAACAAATTTCCATCTATAGTAGGAAATTACATTGCTTTGGTCCTATATACAATCTAAGATAAAGTACATGGCTGTGTTTGACAGTTACAATCTAGGGATTTAAAATTACGTGGATAAGCTTTGATCTATCAACCCATTATCTAAGCTTGGGGGCGGCGTTACAAGATTGGAAGCAGTTAGGCATCCACCTTTACCGGTGAAACCGATTTTCTACACAATGGTGGCCAACATTCATATCATATCATCCATTATGTTATCAATCAATTTGCATGTTGACTTTAATGTGTGTGCATGCGATAAACTATAATTCCTGTTATTAATCACTATATTTCGAATAAAATAATAAATTCATGTGAATGCGTGTGGGTGGTTATATCCTAGAATCAAGAATTTGAGAGAATTACAAAACGAACGTGTTTTTCATGTTTTTTATGTGGATTTAACATCAAAATTAGTGTTATGCATGAACATGTGATAAAAAACCAAGAACATGTTGAGAACGATAGGAACGTTTCAGAATATAGCGAACAATCAAGCATATTCAAGGAATTTAAATAATCACTAGCAATCTTTAATCTTGAATGAACGTTATAACAACACGAAAAACAAGTAAGGGTAATGGATTATACCTTCAGGCGGGATCCACACGGTGGAGGAGGAGGCAATCAGTGGAGGTCCTAAGGGTGGAGGCCTACGTAACAATCCAAGGAAGGATCGGGTCGTAAAATAGTTAAATGATATTGCGTTTGTTTTTGTATGACTAAATTTTCAGTCAAATTGCTCTTCCAGGTATTCAATTCACCAAAGCCTCTCACAATTTATTCAAATTAGTTAAGTTTATAATCAATTTGAAATTAATCAGGTGAAAGTCATTTTCTGACAGACGATGGTGAATCGGTGAGTATATTAACAATTACGATAGGACGAATATCCATCATCTTTTTTAAAGATATAGGTAAAATTTGCTTTAGAGGAATTTGTTTGCTCTAACAAAACAATTTTGCAGAATTGAAAAAAAGACTTACCAGAATCAATGATTAGAAAGGATGATACGTTGCGAGTGGGATTACCTTTGTTGTTACGAGCAAAAATATATTCAACTACAATATAATCATGATTATTATGCGACAACATAAGATTTTGCCAGTTGGTGGATTGTTTAAAAATTCATTAATCTTACCTTCCCTCCCATCTTTGAACGAATGTCAAGTGTCAGTCTTCATTCAAAAAGAAATAGGCATTATTCATTGAAATTAGGGCCTTTAAAAGATTTTACCAAGTTATTCGTTGTAGTCTTAACCTTCATAAGAGTATTAAAGAATTATTTATTACTTTTTAAAATGCACAAGGAAATAAATCTTTTCCTGGTACGTAAATCACAATAGATTTTCCACATATGCTTCGTAGGATTTATATTCAAATTTTGACAAGAAGATTACCAAAAAGAAGTCATTCAAAAGGGAAATACCTAGTGATTGGGATTACCAAGGATTTTTCGACCAAATATAGTTTGGTTACTATAAAAATATATTTCCTTTATTATCCAATACTTGGGCTTATAAATAAGGTTTGTCAATGGTATTGTGAACTTCAATACACCAACTAGTTTGTTAAATTAGAGGAGACAAAATGTTCGACTCGAAAACTAGAAAGATGTCCATTGTCATGTTATTTGTCTTCCTCTCGCGTTTCTTCATGAGCACAAGTGCTAGAACACCGCACTGGACCGATCGTTAAAAAAATCCTCCAGAAAGAATCAACCACAAAGTACTAGGAGGACCAAATCCAATACATAATCCAATCAGTGCATGGACCGACTCTCTACAACATATTCAAGCAAGAATCAACCGCAAAGTACCAGGAGGACCCAATCCAATACACAATCCAGTCAGTGAATGGCCCGATCCACTACAAAATAACCGTGCAGGAATCAACCGCAAAGTACCAAGAGGACCCAATCCAATACATAATACAGTCAGTGCATGGACCGATCCACTACCAAATAAACGTGCAGGAATCAACCGCAAAGTACCAGGAGGACCCAATCCAATTCATAATCCAGTCAGTGCATGGACAGATCCACTACAAAATAATCGTGCAAGAATCAACCACAAAGTACCAGGAAGACCCAATCCAATACATAATCCTGTCAGTGCATGGTCCGATCCACTTCAAAATAACCGTGCAAGAATCAACCGTAAAGTACCAGGAGGACCCAATCCAATACACAATCCAGTCTGTGCATGGACAGATCCACTACAAAATAATCGTGGAAGAATCAACCGCAAAGTACCAGGAGGACCCAATCCAATACACAATCCAGTCAATGCATGGACTGATCCACTACAAAATAACCGTGCTGGAATCAACCGCAAAGTACCAGGAGGACCCAATCCAATACATAATCCAGTCAGTGCATGGACCGATCCACTACCAAATAAACGTGCAGGGATTAACCGCAAAGTACCAGGGGGACCCAATCCAATCCATAATCCAGTCAGTGCGTGGACAGATCCACTACAACATAATCTTGCAAGAATCAACCGCAAAGTACCAGGAGGACCCAATCCAATACATAATCCAGTTAGTGCATGGTCCGATCCACTACAAAATAACCGTGCAAGAATCAACCGCAAAGTACCTGGAGGACCCAATCCATTACATAATCCGGTTAGTGCATCGGCCACTCGTCTACAAGATCCCTGATAAAGAATCAACCGTAAAAAAAAGGGTATGGGCCTTTACACGAGGAATACACAATAATCTTGAAATTCTACAAACATTAATGTGCCCCATAAAAAAAAGGGTATGGGCCTTTACACTGCTCTTATCGATCATAACTATTATGTTTTACGTTGTAATAAATTGGTGGGCTTTGGCATTTGTAATTGACGATTTTGAACTGGTGATATCTTGGGGTTTCCTATGATAACTTGCCATAGCTATTATAAGATGATTAACTAAAATTTGTTTACTGTTAATTAATTGGTTGCAGAATTTTTTATTGTTTCGTTGTATCATTGGGTTTAGACACGACTTCGTCGATTTTTGATCATTACAAAAAATGTCAGCAACCTAACCTTTTTAGAGATTTCTTTCTATCAAAGTATCATAACAACGACTGATTTGATACATGCGAGATATACTTCTATTAAAAAGAGTTCAACAAATTCACAGAGATTTTACTTATAAATTGGAAGCCTCATGGAATTGGATCCTTTTGATTGCAATGATTCGGCAAACCACCAGTTACATTGGATGTCAATCAATAATATCTACCCTATATACTGATAATAGGTTTCCTACTCGAGTGGCTAAAGAAAGTTCGAAATTATAAGTGTGAATAGAATTTTTCATTACTAATTTCAAGTAGATCCATAAAATCCAAAAAAAATCAAATCAAATAAATGTGACTTATATTCTTTTTTAATTCCTAATTTATATCCTGAGAGAGAAAAAAAAATCATTTGTTGTCTCTTGCTCTTCACTCAATGTGGGTAACTCTTAAATAATTTTTCGTGCAAAACAAAATGAATGTGTGATAGAGAAAAATAAATTATGTTGTATGTTCTTATATCTCCATACAATGGTGAGTTCTTCAATAGTTTCATTGGATTAAATTATGTTCTATGTTCTTATATCTCCACTCTCATGAGACATACCCATATCGTTTCTCATTACTCTGTAGACTTAGTCGATTTAATTGTATGATTTCCTTTAACAAGTGCCACATTACAGATGATATATTGACCGCTTAACAGTGGACAGTAGCTAATAATATATTACATATAAAATCTTTAGAACGTGAGAGGATTTGGTTAAAATTTTATTTGCTACTGTGAGAGATCGTGCCCTCGGCCCGTTTTGGCGTTGGGACAAACCTGTGTGAATGGGTGGAGTCCTACTATTGCCTCTCAAATTGGATGTTCGACTGATTATATTTTCCCCTTCAGACTACCGGTTTTACAATGGATTTACTAGTTACTTAATTATTGGAAGATATAAGAAATCAAAAATCGAAAAATGCTACAATTTATTGACTTAAAAATAAATTTCCATCTATAGTAGGAAATTACATTGCTTTGGTCCTATATACAATCTAAGATAAAGCACATGGCTGTGTTTGTCAATTACAATCTAGAGATTTAAAATTACATGGATAAGCTTTGATCTATCAACCCATTATCTAAGCTTGGGGGCGGCATTACAAGATCGGAAGCTGTTAGGCATCCACCTTTACCGGTGAAACCGATTTTCTGCACAATGGTGGCCAACATTCATATCATATCATCCATCATGTTATCAATCAATTTGCATGTTGACTTTAATGTGTGTGCATGCGATAAACTATAATCCCATTTATTAATCACTGTATTTCGAATAAAATAATAAATTCATGTGAATGCGTGTGGGTGGTTATATCCTAGAATCAAGAATTTGAGAGAATTACAAAATGAACGTGTTTTTCAGGTTTTTTATGTGGATTTAACATCAAAGTTAGTGTTATGCATCAACATGTGATAAAAAACCAAGAACATGTTGAGAACGATAGGAACATTTAAGAATATCACAAACAATCAAGCATATTCAAGGAATTTAAATAATCACTTGCAAGATTTAATCTTAAATTAACGTTATAACAACATGAAAAACAAGTTAGGGTAGTGGATTATACCTACATGCAGGATCCACACGGTGGAGGAGGAGGCAATCAGTGGAGGTCCTATGGGTGGAGGCCTACGTAACTATCCAAGGAAGGATTGTGGCGTAAAACAGTTAAATGATATTGCGTTTGTGTCTGTATGACTAAATTTTCAGTTAAAGTGCTCTTACAGGTTTTCGATTGACCAAAGCCTCTCAGAATTTATTCAGATTAGTTAAGTTTATAATCAATCCGAAATTAGTCAGGTGAAAGTCATTTTCTGACAGAGGATGGTGAATCGGCGAGTATATGAGCAAATACGATAGGATGAATATCAATCATCTTTTTTAAAGATATAGGTAAAATTTGCTTTAGAGGAATTCGGTTGCTCTAACAAAACAATTTTGTAAAATTGAATAAAAGACTTACCAAAATCAATGATTAGAAAGGATGATACGTTGCGAGTGAGATTACCTTCGTTGTTACCAGCACAAATATATTCAACTACCATATAATCACAATTATTATGCGACAACATAAGATTTTGCCAGTTAGTGGATTGTTTAAAAATTCATTAATCTTACCTTCCCTCCCATCTTTTAATGAATGTCAATTGTCAGTCTTCATTCAAAAAGAAACAGGCACTATTCATTGAAAATAGGGCCTTGAAAAGGTTTTACCAAGTTATTCGTTGCAGTCCTAACATTCATAAGAGTATTAAAGAATTATTTATTACTTTTTAAATTGCACGAGGAAATAAATCTTTTCCTGTACGTAAATCACAATAGATTTTCCACATATGCTTTGTAGGATTTCCATTGAAATTCCGACAAGAAAATTACCAAAAAGAAGTCATGCGAAAGGGAAATACCTCGTGATTGGGATTACCAAGGATTTTTTGACCAAATATAGTTTGGTTACTATAAAAATATATTTCCTTTATTATCCAATACTTGGGCTTATAAATAAGGTTTGTCAATTGTATTGTGAACTTCGATACACCAACCACTTTGTTAAATTAGAAAAGACAAAATGTTCGACTCGAAAATTAGAAAGATGTTCATTGTCATGTTATTTGTCTTCCTCTCGCGTTTCTTCATAAGCACAAGTGCTGGAATATCACACTGGACCGATCCTCAAAAAAATCATCTAGAAAGAATCAACCGCAAAGTACCAAGAGGACCCAATCCTATACATAATCCAGTCAGTGCATGGTTTGATCCACTACCAAATAATCGTGCAAGAATCAACCGCAAAATACCAGGGGGACCCAGTCCAATACATAATCCAGTCAATGTCGGGACTGGTCCACTACAAAATAACCAAGCAAGAATCAACTGCAAAGTACCAGGAGGACCCAATCCAATACACAATCCAATCAATGCATGGACAGATCCACTACAAAATAATCGTGCAAGAATCGACCGCAAAGTACCAGGAGGACCCAATCCAATACACAATCCAGTCAATGCATGGACAGATCCACTACAAAAGAATCATGCAAGAATCAACAGCAAAGTATCAGGAGGACCCAATCCAATACACAATCCAATCAATGCATGGACCGATCCACTAAAAAATAACCGTGCAGGAATCAACCGCAAAGTACCGGGAGGACCAAATCCAATACACAATCCAGTCAGTGCATGGACAGATCCACTATAAAATAATCGTGCAAGAATCAACCGCAAAGTACTAGGAGGACCCAATCCAATACACAATCCAGTCAGTGCATGGACAGATCCACTACAATATAATCGTGCAAGAATCAACCGTAAAGTACCAGGAGGACCCAATCCAATACATAATCCAGTCAGTGCATGGTCCGATTCACTACCAGATAACCGTGCAAGAATCAATCGCAAAGTGCCAAGAGGGCCCAATCCAATACATAATCTAGTCAGTGCATGGACCGATCCATTACCAAGTAAACATACAAGAATCAACCGTAAAGTACCAGGAGGACCCAATCCAATACATAATCCAGTCAGTGCATGGACAGATCCACTACAAAATAATCGTGCAAGAATCAACCCCCAAGTACCAGGGGGACCCAATCCAATACATAATCCAGTCAGTGCATGGACCGATCCACTACCAAATAAACGTGCAGGAATCAACCGCAAAGTACCAGGAGGACCCTATCCAATACACAATCCAGTCAGTGCATGGACAAATCCACTACAAAATAATCGTGCAATAATCAACCGCCAAGTACCAGGGGGACCCAATCCAATACATAATCCAGTTAGTGCCTGGACAGATCCACTACAGAATAACCAAGCAAAAATCAACCGCAAAGTACCTGCAGGACCTAATCCAATACATAATCCAGTCAGTTCATGGTTCGATCCACTACAAAATAACCGTGCAAGAATCAACCGCAAAGTACCGAGAGGACCCAAACCAATACATAATCCTGTCAGTGCTTCGGCCACTCATCTACAAGATCCCTGATAAGGAATCAACCGTAAGTGAAACATGAGGAATACACGACAATCTTGAAAATCCACAAACGTTAATGTGCCACATAAAAATAAGGATATGGGCCTTTATACTCCTTGTATCGATCATAACTTTTATGTTTTACGTTGGAATAAATTGATGGGCTTTGGCATTTATAATTGATGATTTCGAACTAGTGTTCTGTTTGTTTATTCATCCGCCGTTGTGATAATATCTTGGGGTTTCCTATGATAACTTCGCATGGCTATTATGAGAGGATTAACTAAAATTTTTTTATTGTTAATTAATTGGTTGCATAATTTTTTATCGTTTCGTTGAATCATTGGGTTTAGACACGACGTCGTCGATTTTTAATCATTACAAATAACGTCAGTAACCTAACCTTTTTGGAGATTTCTTTCAATCGAAGAATCATAACAGTAATGATTTAATTCTTGCGAGATACACGTTTGTTTAAAAGAGTTCAACCAATTCACATAGATTTTACTTATAAATGGGAAACCTCATAGAATAGGATCCTTTTGATTGCAATGATTTGATAAACCGTCAATTAGGATAGATGTCGATGACCTCGAGTGGCTAAAGAAAGTTCAAAATTATGAGTATGAATAGGATTTTTAATTAATAATTTCATGTAGATCCATAAAATCCATAAATAATCAAATCAAATTAATGTGACTTAAGTACTTTTTTAATTCCTAATTCATATCCCAAAAGGAAAAAAAAAAAAAAAAAAAAGTCATTTGTTTTCTCTTGCACTTTCACTCAAAGTAGATAACTCGTAAATAAATTTTCATGCAAAACAAGATGAATGTGTGATCGAGAAAAATTAATTATTTTCTATTTTCTTATATCTCCAAACAATGGTGTGTTCTTCTATGGTATGATTGGATTAAATTATGTTCTATCTTCTTATATGTCCACTCTTATGAGACATACCCATATCGTTTCTCATTAATCTGGAAACTTAGTTGATTTAATTGTATGAGTTCCTTTGACAAGTGCTGCATTACAAATGATGAATTGACCATTTAACAGTGGAGGGTAGCTAAAAATATATAACATATATAGTCTTTATAACGTGCGAGGATTTCGTTAAAATTTTTTGCGCTATTGTGAGAGACCATCCCCTCAGCCCATTTTGGCGTTGGGACAAACTTGTGTGAATGTGTGGAGTCCTATTATTGCCTCTCAAATTGGATGTTCGGCTGATTACATGGATAAGCATTGATCTATCAACCCATTATCTAAGCTTGGAGACTACGTTACAAGATGGGAAGTTGTTAGGCACCCACCTTTACCGGTGAAACTGGTCTTCTAGACTGTGGTGGCCGACATTCATATCATATTATCCAATATGTTATCAATCAGTTTGCATGTTGATTTTATTGTGTGTGCATGCGATAAACCCTAATTCCAGTTATTAATTGTTGTAGTTGGACTAAAGAAATAAATTCTAGTGAATGCGTGTTGGTGGTGATATCCTAGATTCAAGGATTTGAGAGAATTACAAAACAAACGTGTTTTCATGTTTTTTTTTTTTTTTTTTTTTTTGTGTGTGGATTTAACGTCAAATTTAGTGTTTTGTATGAACATTTGATGAACAACCAAGATCATGTGAGGAACGATATGTACAGTTAAGAATATCACGAACATTCAAACATTTTCAAAGAATTTGAATAATCACTAGAAAGCTTATATCTTAAATTAACGTTATAGCAACACGAAAAACATGTTAGGGTAATGGATTATACCTACATGCGGGATCCACACAGTGGAGGAGGAGGCTATAGGTGGAGGTCCTAAGGGTGAAGGCCTACGTAACTTTCCAAGGAAGGATCGGGTTGTCAAATAGTTAAAAGATGTTGCGTTTGTTTTTGTATGTCTAAATTTTCAATTAAAGTGCTCTTCTGGGTTTTTGATTGACCGAAGCCTCTCACAATTTGTTCGTATTAGTTAAGTTCATAATCAATTCAAAATTAATCATGTGATTGCATGGACACAACTTAATTCGGATGGCTAACATTTAATATTTTCCATGAATTTTATTGATATTAAAATTTAATTGGACAAGTTTAGTGTCGATTAGTTGGTCTTGGGTCCCATGTTGCAATTAATGGTGTTGAAATTTAGGAAAATCGAAAATTTAACATGAAAAAGAAGGCCAAAAGTAGAAATGATTGATCCTGACCAAATTGCAAATCGAACCATCAGCTTGGTATTTATCTATCAATCGGCATACTTAATATGAAGGTCTGTACTCAACCTTGAGAAAACCCAAATTTAAATTTACCCTCCGTTTCCCCCCATTTTTTACTAATTCGAAATCTACGACCTATATTAAAGAAATTTATCGTTTTAATACTTTCAATTTTTTTATTTAACAGTGGAATCAATTTTTTTAAAAAAATTAAAAATAAGAATTATCACAAATATTCATCCATTATTTTATTTTATTTTTTGTGTGTGTGTGTGTGTGTGTCTTTTTTAGAAATTCCTAAATCTACCGTAACCCTACCCACCAAATTTGTAGAAATTGGAAATCTTGCTCACACCTAGTCACTTAGTACCTTGGGGGGAGCCATTAGACCACCAAGTTCAATTCAAATGAAATTCTTGTCTTAAAACATATACCAACGGGATTTTCAAATTAAAATTCATTCATCATGCTCACATCGTTTAGGCATTAAATTACAGGAGTTTACTTTGACCGTACAAATTTGATCTCTGTGATGTGGTTGCTTGATCTTTGCATCCAATGCATCTCTTTGATCATTGTGAAATTCGTTGTTTTTTTAATTAATTTTTGAATGGGCTTAAATGACATTTACTCTTTCCTAAAGGAAACATAGGATTTTGATGTCATGAGTATCCCTAGTTATAGAACGAGGTGTCAACAAAATGATTCTCATTGGTGTAGCTGGGAAGGTGAAAGAAATTTTTTGACAGAGGATGGTGAATCAGCGAGTATGTGAAAAATTATGATAGGACGAATATCCATCATCCTTTTTAAAGATATAGGTAAAATTTGGTTTAGAGGAATTCGTTTACTCTAACAAAACAATTTTGTAAAATTAAATAAAAGACTTACCAGAATCAATGATTAGAAAGGATGATACTTTGTGAATGAGATTACCTTTGTTGTTATGAGCATAAATATATTCGACTACAATATAATCATGATTATTATGTGACAACATAAGATTTTGCCAATTGGTGGATTTTTTGAAAATTCATCAATCTTACCTTCCCTCCCGTCTTTTAACGAATGTCAAGTGTTAGTCTTCATTTAAAAGGAAACACGCACTATTCATTGAAATTAGGGCCTTTAAAAGGTTTTACCAAGTTATTCGCTGTAGTCTTAACCTTCACAAGAGTATTAAAGAATTATTTATTACCTTTTTAAATGCACTATGAATTTAATCTTTTCCTAGTACGTAAATCACAATAGATTTTCCGCATATACTTCGTAGGATTTATAATGAAATTTCGACAAGAAAATTACCAAAAAGAAGTCATGTGAAGGGAAATACCTTCTGATTGAGATAACCATGGATTTTTTGACCAAATTTAGTATGGTTACTATAAAAATATATTTCCTTTATTATCCAATACTTGGGCTTATAAATAAGCTTTGTCAATTGTAGTGTGAACTTCAATACACCAACCACTTTGTTAAATTAGAAAAGACAAAATGTTTGACTTGAAAATTAGAAAGATGTTCATTGTCATGTTATTTTTCTTCCTCTCTCGTTTCTTCATGAGCACAAATGCTAGAATATCACAATGGACCGATCCTCAAAAAAATCATCTAGCAAGAATTAGCCACAAAGTACTAGGAACACCCAATCCTATACATAATCCAATCTCTGCAAGGACCAATTCTCTAAAACATATTCAAGCAAGAATCACCCGCAAAGTACCAGGAGGACCCAATCCAATACATAATCCTGTCAGTGCATGGTCAAATCCACTACCAAATAATCGTGCAAGAATCAACGGCAAAGTACCAGGGGGACCCAATCCAATACATAATCTAGTCAGTGCCGGGACTGATCCACTACAAAATAACCAAGCAAGAATCAACCGCAAAGTACCAAGAGGACCCAATCCAATAAACAATCAAGTCAGTGCACGGATAGATCCACTACAAAATAATCATGCAAGAATCAACCGCAAAGTACCAGGACGACCCAATCCAATACACAATCCAGTCAGTGCATGAACCGATCCACTACAAAATAATCGTGCAAGAATCAACGGTAAAGTACTAGGAGGACCCAATCCAATACACAATCCAGTCAGTGCATGGACCGATCCACTACCAACTAAATATGCAGGAATCAACCGCAAAGTACCAGGAGGACCCAATCCAATACATAGTCCAGTCAGTGCATGGTACGATCCACTGCCAAATAAGCACGCAAGAATCAACTGCAAAGTACCAGGAGGACCCAATCCAATACATAATCCAGTCAGTGCATGGACAAATCCACTACAAAATAATCGTGCAAGAATCAACCGCAAAGTACCAAGGGGACCCAATCCAATACATAATCCAGTCAGTGCCTGGACTGATCCACTACAAAATAACCAAGCAAGAATCAACCGCAAATTACCAGGAGGACCCAATCCAATACACAATCCAGTCAGTGCAAGGATAGATCCACTATAAAATAATCGTGCAAGAATCAACCGCAAAGTACTAGGGGGACCTAATGCAATACATAATCCAGGCAGTGCATGGACTGATCCAATTCAAAAATAACCAAGTAGGAATCTACCGCAAAGTACTAGGAGGACCCAATCCAATACACAATCCAGTCAGTGTATGGACAGATCCACTACAAAATAATCGTGCAAGAATCAACCGCAAAGTACCAGGACTACCCAATCCAATAAACAATCTAGTTAGTGCATGGACCGATCCACTACAAAATAACCGTGCAGGAATCAACCGCAAAGTACCAAGAGGACCCAATCCAATACATAATCCGGTCAGTGCATGGACCAATCCACTACCAAATAAACGTACAGGAATCAACCACAAAGTACCTGGAGGACCCAATCCAACACATAATCCAGTCAGTGCATGGTCCGATCCATTACCAAATAATCGTGCAAGAATCGACCGCAAAGTACAAGGAGGACCTAATCCAATACATAATCCAGTCAGTGCATGGACCGATCCACTACCAAATAAATGTGCAGGAATCAACTGCAAAGTACCAAGAGGACCCAATCCAATACACAATCCAGTCAGTGCATGGACAAATCCACTACAAAATAATCGTGCTAGAATCAACCGTAAAGTACCAGGGGGACCCAATCCAATACATAAACCAGTCAGTTTCTAGACTGATCCACTACAAAATAACCAAGCAAGAATCAACCGCAAAGTACCTGGAGGACCCAATCCAATACACAATCCATTCAGTGCATGGACAAATGCACCACAAAATAATCGTGCAAAAATCACCCACAAAGTAACAGGGGGACCCCGTCCAATACATAATCCAATCAGTGCATGGACTGATCCACTTCAAAATAACCAAGCTGGAATCAACCGCAAAGTACCAGGAGGACCCAATCCAATACACAATCCACTCAGTGTATGGACAAATCCACTACAAAATAATCGCGCAAGAATCAACCGTAAAGTACCAGGAGGACCCAATCCAATACACAATCCAGTCAGTGCATGGACCGATCCACTACAAAATAATCGTGTAGGACTCAACCGCAAAGTACCAAGAGGACCCAATCCAATACATAATCCAGTCAGTGCATGGACCAATCCACTACCAAATAAACGTACAGGAATCAACCGCAAAGTACCTGGAGGACCCAATCCAATACATAATCCAGTCAGTGCTTGGTCCGATCCATTACCAAATAACCGTGCAAGAATCGACCGCAAAGTACAAGGAGGACCTAATCCAATACATAATCCAGTCAGTGCATGCACCGATCCACTACCAAATAAACGTGCAGGAATCAACTGCAAAGTACCATGGGGACCCAATCCAATACACAATCCAGTCAGTGCATGGACAAATCCACTACAAAATAATCGTGTAAGAATCAACCGCAAAGTTCCAGGGGGACCCAATCCAATACATAATCCAGTCAATGCAAGGTCCGATCCACTACAAAATAACCATGCAAGAATCAACCGCAAAGTACCAAGAGGACCCAATCCAGTACATAATCCGGTCAGTGCATTTATAATTGACGATTTCAAACAAGTGATATCTTAGGGTTTCCTATGATAAATTGGCAAAGCTATTATAAGACGATTAACAAAAATTTATTTATTGTTAATTAATTGGTTGCAGAAGTTTTTATTGTTCCATTCAATCGTTGGGTTTAGCCATGACTTCGTCGATTTTTAATCATTACGAAAAATGTCTGCAACCTAACCTTTTTGGAGATTTCTTTCTATCAAAGTATCATAACAGCAACTAATTTGATACTTGCGAGATATACTTCTATTTGAAAGAGTTCAACCAATTCACAGAGATTTTACTTATAAATTGGAAGCCTCATGGAATTGGATCCTTTTGATTGCAATAATTTGACAAACCCCCAGTTAGGATGGATGTCGATCAATAATATCTACCCTATATACATATAATAGGTTTCCTCCTCGAGTGGCTAAGGAAAATTCGGAATTATGACTATGAATAGAATTTTTAATTAATAATTTCAAGTAGATCCATAAAATCCAAAAATAAAATCAAATCAAATAAATGTGATTTATGTGCTTTTTTAACTTCTAATTTATATCCCGAAAGGAATGAAAATTTAATTTGTTGTCTCTTGCTCTTCACTCAATGTGGATAACTTGTAAATAATTTTTCGTGCAAAACAAAACGAATGTGTGATAGAGAAAAATAAATTATGTTCTATGGTCATATATCTCCATACAATGGTGAGTTCTTCAATAGTTTGACTGGATTAAATTATGTTCTATGTTATTATATCTCCACTCTTATGACACATACCCATATCATTTCTCATTACTCTGGAAACTTAGTTGATTTAATTGTATGAGTTCCTTTGACAAGTGCCGCATTGTAGATGGTGTATTGACCGTTTAACAGTGGAGAGTAGCTAACAATATATTGCATATAAAATCTTTATAACGTGAGAGGATTTGGTTAAAATTTTATTTGCTACTATGATAGACCACGCCCTCGGCCCATTTTGGCGTTGGGAAAAACCCATGTGAATGGGTGGAGTCCTACTATTGCCTCTCAAATTGGATGTTTGACTGATAATATTTTCCCCTTTAGACTATGAGTTTTACAATGGAGTTACCACTTACTTAATTATTGGAAGAAATAAGAAATCCAAAATCGAAAAATTCAGTGTTTTATTGACTTAAAAACAAATTTCCATCGATAGTTAGAAATTACATTGCTTTGGTCCTATATACAATCTAAAATAAAGTACATGGTTGTGTTTGTCAGTTACAATCTAGAGATTTAAAATTACGTGGATAAGCTTTGATCTACCAACCCATTATCTAAGCTTGGGGGTGGCTTTACAAGATCGGAAGCTGTTAGGCACCCACCTTTACCGGTGAAACCAGTTTTCTACACAGTGGTGGCCAACGTTCATATCATATCATCCATTATGTTATCAATCAATTTGCATGTTGACTTTAATGTGTGTGCATGCGATAAACTCTAATTCCAGTTATTAATCATTGTATTTCAAATAAAATAATAAATTAATGTGAATTCGTGTGGGTGATTATATCCTAGAATCAAGAATTTGAGAGAATTACAAAATGAATGTGTTTTTCATGTTTTTTTTTTTTTTTTTTGGATTTAACATCAAAGTTAGTGTTATGCATGAACATGTGCTGAACAACCAAGAACATGTCGAGAAAGATAGGAACATTTAAGAATATCAGGAACAATCAAGCATATTCAAGGAATTTAAATAATCACTAGCAAGCTTTAATCTTAAATTAACGTTATAACAACACGAAAAAAAAAAGTTAGGGTCATGGATTATACCTAGATGCGGGATCCACATAGTGGAGGAGGAGGCAATCAGTGGAGTTCCTAAGGGTGGAGGCCTATGTAACTTTCCAAGGAAGGATCGGGTCGTAAAATAGTTAAATGATGTTGCGTTTGTTTTCGTACGACTAAATTTTCAGTTAAAGTGCTCTTAAAGGTTTTCGATTGACCAAAGCCTCTCACAATTTATTCAAATTAGTTAAGTTTATAATCAATCCAAAATTAATCATGTGAAAGTCATTTTCTGACAGAGGATGGTGAATCGGCGAGTATATAAACAATTACGATAGGACGAATATCCATCATCTTTTTTAAAGATATAGGTAAAATTTGCTTTAGAGGAATTTGTTTGCTCTAACAAAAAAATTTTGTAAAATTGAATAAAAGACTTACAAGAATCAATGATTAGAAAGGATGATAGGTTGCGAGTGAGATTACCTTTGTTGTTACGTGCACAAATATATTCAACTACAATATAATCATGATTATTATGCGACAACATAAGATTTTGCCGGTCGATGGATTGTTTAAAAATTCATTAATCTTACCTTCCCTCCCATCTTTTAACGAATGTCAAGTGTCAGTCTTCATTCAAAAAGAAATAGGCACTATTCATTGAAATTAGGGCCTTTAAAAGGTTTTACCAAGTTATTCGTTGTAGTCTTAACCTTCGTAAGAGTATTAAAGAATTATTTATTACTTTTATAATGCACTAGAAATAAATCTTTTCCTAGTACGTAAATCACAATTGATTTTCCACATATGCTTCATAGTATTTATATTCAAATTTCGACAAGAAGATTATCAAAAAGAAGTCATTCGAAAGGGAAATACCTAGTAATTGGGATTACCAAGGATTTTTCGACCAAATATAGTTTGGTTACTATAAAAATATATTTCCTTTATTATCCAATACTTGGGCTTATAAATGAGGTTTGCCAACTGTATTGTGAACTTCAATGCACCAACCAGTTTGTTAAATTAGAAGAGACAAAATGTTCGACTCGAAAATTAGAAAAATGTTCATTGTCATGTTATTTGTCTTCCTCTCGCGTTTCTTCATGAGCACAAGTGCTAGAATACCACACTTGACCGATCCTCAAAAAAATCATCTAGAAAGAATGAACCACAAAGTACCAGGGGGACCCAATCCTATACATAATCCAATCTCTGCATGGACCGATTCTCTACAACATATTCAAGCAAAAATCAACCGCAAAGTACCAGGAGGACCCAATCCAATACATAATCCAGTCAGTGCATGGTCCGATCCACTACCAAATAATCATGCAAGAATCCACCGCAAAGTACCAGGGGGACCCAATCCAATACATAATCCAGTCAGTGCCGGGACTGATCGACTACAAAATAACCAAGCAAGAATCAACTGCAAAGTACCAGGAGGACCCAATCCGATACACAATCCAGTCAATGCATGGACAGATCCACTACAAAATAATCGTGCAAGAATCAACCGCAAAGTACCAGGAGGACCCAATCCAATACACAATCCAGTCTATGCATGGACCGATCCACTACAAAATAACCTTGCAGGAATCATCCGCAAAGTACCAGCAAGACCCAATCCAATACATAATCCAGTCAGTGCATGGACTGATCCAGTACCAAATAAACGTGCAGGAATCAACCGTAAAGTACCATGAGGACCCAATCCAATACATAATCCAGTCAGTGCATGGTCCGATCCACTACCAAATAACCGTGCAAGAATCAACTGAAATGTACCAAGAGGACCCAATCCAATACACAATCTAGTCAATGCATGGACAAATCCACTAGAAAATAATCGTGCAAGAATCAACCGCAAAGTACCAGGGGGACCCAATCCAGTACATAATCCAGTTAGTACATGGACTGATCCACTTCAAAATAACCACCAGGAATCAACCGAAAAGTACCAGGAGGACCCAATCCAATACACAATCCGATCAGTGCATGGACCGATCCACTACAAAATAGCCGTGCAGGAATCAACCGCAAAGTACCAGGAGGACCCAATCCAATATGCAATCCAGTCAGTGCATGGTCCAATCCACTACCAAATAACCATACTAGAATCAACCACAAAGTACCAGGAGGACCCAAACCAATACATAATCCAATAAGTGCATGATTCGATCCACTACCAAATAACCATGCAAGAATCAACCGCAATGTACCAGGAGGACCCAATCCAATGCATAATCCAGTCAGTGCATGGTCCGATCCACTACCAAATAAATGTTCAGGAATCAACCGCAAAGTACCAGGAGGACCCAATCCAATACATAATCCGGTCAGTGCATCGGCCACCTGTCTACAAGATCCCTGATAAGGAATCAACTGTAAATGAAACACGAGGAATACACGATAATCTTGAAAATCCACAAACATTAATGTGCCCCATAAAAATATGGATATGAGCCTTTATACCGCTTGTATCGATCATAACTATTATGTTTTACGTTGGAATAAATTGATGGGCTTTGGCATTTATAATTGACGATTTCGAACTAGTGATATCTTGGGGTTTCCTATGATAACTTGGCGTAGCTATTAGAAGACGATTAACTAAAATTTGTTTATTGTTAGTTTATTGGTTGCAGAATTTTTTTTTCGTTTCGTTGAATCGTTGGGTTTAGACACGACTCCGTCGATTTTTAATCATTATGAAAAATGTCAGCAACCTAACCTTTTAGGAGATTTCTTTCTATCAAACAATCATAACAGTGATTGATTTGATACTTGCGAGATATACTTCTATTTAAAATAGTTCAACCAATTCACAGAGATTTTACTTATAAATTGGAAGCCTAATAGTAGATGAAAAGCCCAAGCCCATAAATATTGACCCAAATATGAATTGCCCACCAACATGTAGCTAAAAGGCTACAATCCTTAACCCACCCCAACTTTGAACCCCCACCAACGTGCAGCTCAAAGGATAACCCACGCCAAGTCTGAACACCCCACCAATGTGTAGCTCAAAGGCTACCATC
This sequence comes from Quercus variabilis, assembly GCA_030445155.1. Lineage (NCBI taxonomy): Eukaryota > Viridiplantae > Streptophyta > Magnoliopsida > Fagales > Fagaceae > Quercus > Quercus variabilis. Next base: position 1,797,687 of record CP129452.1, read on the forward strand.
TGAATTCCTCGCCAACGTGTAGCTCAAAGGCTAACCCACGCCAACGCTGGCCCACCCCATAGTTCAGCAGATGAAAGCCTAAATTTTTACACACAAACCCTCTTCTTCCTCCCACCTGTAGATGAAACCCAGCAAAGAATTTCAGTCACTTCCAACCTCTATTTCTCTATACAAAATCTCTTCAACTTCTGAGAAAACAACGGTTTCCATTCCAACTCATTGATTATCTGTACAAACACTCTTCAACTTCTAAAAAAAACAACGGTTTTCACTCTGACTCAGTGATTATTTGAAGACATAAATATAGGAGCATAAAAGATTTCAGCGTTTTGTATTTTGGGCTTCAATGCAGCGACTTCCAACCAATTATAAAATGGAGTTAACACCAGGTAAATGCCACCTGATTTATGAAATTGAAGAGTTTGTTTTATTTAATTTTTGCTTTGCATGTTGTAAAATCTGTTCTTTTATATATCTCCGTCTCCTTATGCCTCAAAACTTATGCCACTATAATTTCTCACAATTCATTTCAAAGAGATATGTTTACTTTCTTAGTTTTATGTTCCTCTTAAATAGTTTGTTTATTAATTTATTTTTGAGTCCCAAAATACTATGTTTGTTGTTATGCCACTATAATCTTACATCTCATTTCACATTCGTTGTTAATTTCATGTTTCTCTTCAATAGTTTGTTTATTGATTTGTTGTTTATTTAGTTTAGCCATCTTTGAAAACTATTATAATTCAATAGTTGTTAACGCATAGAAATAGTATTGATTTGTTTGTTAAACCAAAAAAAGAAAACCCAAATAAAACGAAACAAAGGAAGAATTCACAATTAATTTCAAATTCCTTTTCAAAAACCGCGAGGTTCCTTAACACCTCAAATGCACGTATGAGATTCTCCAAACTAGAAATGATGTAAACGACTTGTGATTTTGATGCAGAAGTCAAAGGTCATTGTGGGTTTTGTGAGGGTTGTGATTGGATATGGGCCTTTGGTTGTTTGAGAGTTTTAGTGTTGGAGCTTTTGTATTGGGTTTACGATGATGTGTGACTGGAATTTTGCCAACAGGCTGAAGCCACAAAGAAGAATGTTTTATGGGCTTTGAGACTTTTAATTTGATATAGATATATTTGTCACTGTAAACTATTTTGTCAACCTTCAACCCTTATTTCACTTTTAAAAAAAAATTATTCTCTACGTTAGTCTTTTTTGTATTTTATTTACTTTCATTGCATACGCATAAATGAAATAATTTTTTTTTCCCTTATTAGTGTGAACTAATTGAATTGTATTTAAACTTATGAATGAGGTTTATAATTTAATAGATTTGAGAAAATATGTTAATAGTTAACATTAAGTTATTTTATATGAATTTAAAAAATTGTACGAAATCTTTTAGATCTCTTTTTTCTTTTTTCTTTTGCAATTTTCCTTATACTATATGGTTTTTTTTTTTTTTTTTTGGCTGAATTTCCTTATACTATATTTGAACGCTTGGGAGCTTGGTTCACAAATCTATTAAATACTAAAAATATTTTGAATATGAACATTGAGGATAATTGTACGAATGCTCTAACAAAGCTAATTAAAGAGAATGGTATACCACCAGTTTGGAAAGTAAGTATTTTCATTATACTTTATTTTGCATACTATAATTGCAATTTAGTTCCAATTTTTCTACATATTATTTTTAATATTAAATTTATAATGTGGTATGGTATCCTAGAAATGCTTAAGAACTATACAATTTCAATCTCATATATCAATATTAGTGAACAAAAGACAGTCAATAGTTTGGAACTACTTCTAGAAGTGCAAGAGGTGAAAATAGTGAATTAAAATGCAAAGAGTTTTGTGTGTAGAGTCTCAAGTTAATGACGCACCAAGAAAATTACACAACCTACAATTGCTTTTGAAAGAGTAAGACACAATTTTTTATGTGATATTTATGTCATTATATGTTTATGTAGAAAAATCAATTATAAATAAAAAAAAAAATTACTAATAAGAAAAAAAATCCTCAATGATTTAAACTATACCGGGGGAAAAGAAATTACGCTTTCACTTTGGGGAACAAGTGTCTGGCAAATCGATGAAGATGTATATAAGAACAATCCAGGACCTTTTGTCTTAATTGCAACTTCGACTATTTTCAAATCATTTGGAAGTAAGTATAACTAAATAATGTTTCAAACTATCAATTTTAATGTATTTAGTACTGCTATCAAGTTAATAAGTATATTGGTTGCTAATCTTAGGCTATAAATTTTACATTGAAAAATGTAATCACCAATTATAAATTTTTTATACTCAAACTTATTCATTTTCAAATCAATCTAATAATACTTTTAGAGAATCTCATTCTCATTAAAACAGGTCTTCCTTTTTCTCAATTTCAATTCAATAAGATTTTGGTTATTATAATGTATTCTACAATTTTTGTTGGCAAATTCTCTTTGTCATCGACTAGTGCAACAAAAGTATATCTATATCTTGACATTTCCGAGGTTGCTAAAATAATTGACAAGTGCATATTTTTAAAATTATTAATAACAAAAAAAAAATGATAAATAGCTTTTTTTTATCTCACAAAATGCCATTTACATTATTTTTTCCTTTTTAAAAATTCAATGATATGAATGGTAAAAAACATGATCCTATACAAGAAATACCAAAAATACATGCAAAACAGTTTTTAGAGGAGGATTTATCTTTAAACAATATGAAGACAATACCAGAGCTCAAATGCATTGAATGGGATCTTACGAAATAGGTTTGTTAATCATTTCAAAGTAGACTGATCATTTAGTTATATATAAATAAAAAAATAAAAATAAAAACATATTTACTTCAAAGTTCATTGCAGGATGTTAATGTCTATTGTGTTGCAACAATAAGCAACATAGATACAACAATGAGTTGGTATTATATTTCATGCATTTTATGTGGAAAGAAGGTCAAACCGTAATTAGGATCATTTTTGTGCACAAAATGTGAAACAAAAACAAATCTGCCTATCCCAAGGTTAAAGGCACGCACATTAACTACAAAGTTTGCAATTTTTTTTATAAACATATTCATCTTACTATAATTACTATAAACTTGCAAAATACTAGATTCAAATTGAAGTTTTTAATTCAACTAACAAGACAACTTTTGTCATATTTGATCAAGATGCTGAGAAAATCCTAAATAAATCAGCAGGAGACCTTGCTGAAAAACAAACTGAGGTACAACTTATTTAAATTATTAAATTTATCGTAAAACTATTGATTGTAATATAAATTAAAATTCCTAATATGCAGACTGATATTGAAGAAGGAATCTCACGTGATCTTAAGAAAATTTTAGGAAGAAAATACATTTTTCTACTTCGCTTGAATGAATTCAATCTAAAGAATGGTTTTGAAAATTACTTAGTTGCTAAGACTTTTGATGCACCATCAAATGAGAAAAATGTATGGAAGAGAAAAAAAAACACAAGCCAATGTGCTATATTATTTCTTTCGCTACACTATTCTGATGTAAATAACATGCTCAAATTTAATATGAATGCAAATACCTATGCAAAATCTTAGTGACAACAAATCTACCAGCACAACCTTTGTAAGATCCAGCAAAGAATCTTCGAGTGCCATTTCATCAATGACCAACACAAATGATGCAACAAAAGGAGAAATTGATAAAAGCTCACAAATTGAACAAATAAGGATAGACCAAACTTCAAACATTGAAGATGAAGAAACAGATGATGATAACATACCCCTCAACATGCTTTACAAGTGTCAACATACTTCAAAAAACAAAGCATTCAAGAAACAAAAAAAAAAAAAAAAAAAAAACAATATTTCGCAATAAAGCTATTTATTACATAACAAAATAAATATCAATAATATGGAATGAATTACCATACTTTTATCAACTTTTATTATACAATATTACTCTAAAGTTGATTCTTTTTTAGTGATTACTTCAACAAAATAATTATAATGAATATGTGTCTGCAATTTATAATTGTTACTTCTTACGATAAACTCAGTAATAACAAAGTTTTATAAAAAAATATGTTATAATATATGTACAATATTCTACATAAAAAATTGCATAAACAATTACAACATTATCCATGCATCGCACGGGCAACTTACTAGTCTTTATAACGTGAAAGGATTTGGTTAAAATTTTATTTGCTACTGTGAGAGACCGTGCCCTTGACCCGTTTTGGCATTGGGACAAACCTGTGTGAATGGGTGGAGTCCAACTATTGCCTTTCAAATTGGATGTTCAACTGATTATATTTTTCCCTTTAGACTATGGGTTTTACAATGGAGATACCACTTACTTAATTATTGGAAGAAATAAGAAATCCAAAATCGAAAAATTCAGCATTTTATTGACTTAAAAACAAATTTTAATCGATAGTAGGAAATTACATTGCTTTGGTCTTATATACAATCTAAGATAATGTACACGGCTGTGTTTGTCAGTTACAATCTAGAGATTTAAAATTACGTGGATAAGCATTGATCTATCAACCCACTATCTAAGCTTGGGGGTGACGTTACAAGATCGGAAGTTGTTAGGCACCCACCTTTACTGGTGAAACCGGTTTTCAACACAATGGTGGCCAACGTTCATATCATATCATCCATTATATTATCAATCAATTTGCATGCTGACTTTAATGTGTGTGCATGCGATAAACTCTAATTCCAGTTATTAATCATTGTACTTCGAATAAAATAATAAATTCATGTGAATGTGTGTGGATGGTTATATCCTAGAATCAAGAATTTGAGAGAATTACAAAACGAACGTGTTTTTCATGTTTTTTATGTGGATTTAACATCAAAGTTAGTCTTATGCGTGAACATGTGATGAACAACCAAGAACATGTTGAGAACGATATGAAAATTTAAGAATATCACGAACAATCAAGCATATGCAAGGAATTTAAATAATCACTAGCAAGCTTTAATCTTAAATTAACGTTATAACTACACGAAAAACAAGTCAGGGTAATGGATTATACCTACATGCGGGATCCACACGGTGGAGGAGGAGGCAATTGGTGGAGGTCCTAAGGGTGGAGGCCTACGTAACTTTCCAAGGAAAGGTCGGGTTGTAAAATAGTTAAAAGATGTTGCGTTTGTTTTTGTATGACTAATTTTCAGTTAAACTGCTCTTCCAAGTTTTCGATAGACCAAAGCCTTTCACAATTTATTCAGATTAGTTAAGTTTATAATCAATCCGAAATTAATCATATGAAAGTCATTTTCTGACAGAGGATGGTGAGTCGGCGAGTATAAGAACAATTACAATAGGACGAATATCCATCACCTTTTTTAAAGATATAGGTAAAATTTGCTTTAGAGGAATTCAATTGCTCAAACAAAACAATTTTGTAAGATTGAATAAAAGACTTACCAGAATCAATGATTAGAAAGGATGATACGTTGCGAGTGACATTACCTTCGTTGTTACGAGCGCAAATATATTCGACTACAATATAATCACGATTATTATGCAACAACATAAGATTTTTCCAGTAAGTGGATTGTTTAAAAATTCATTAATATTACCTTCCCTCCCATCTTTTAATGAATGTCAAGTGTCAGTCTTCATTCAAAAAGAAATAGGCACTATTCATTGAAATTAGGGCCTTTAAAAGGTTTTACCAAGTCATACGTTGTAGTCTTAACCTTCATAAGAGTATTAAAGAATTATATATTACTTTTTAAAATGCACTAGGAAATAAATCTTTTCCTAGTACGTAAATCACAATAGATTTTCCACATATGCTTCGTAGGATTTATATTGAAATTTCAACAAGAAAATTACCAAAAAGAAGTCATTCGAAAGGGAAATACCTAGTGATTGGGATTACCGAGGATTTTTTGACCAAATATAGTTTGGTTATTATAAAAATATATTTCCTATATTTCCCAATACTTGGGCTTATAAATAAGGTTCGTCAATTGTATTGTGAACTTCAATACACCAACTAGTTTGTTAAATTCGAAAAGACAAAATGTTCGACTCGAAAATTAGAAAGATGTTCATTGTCATGTTATTTGTCTTCCTCTCAGGCTTATTCATGAGCACAAGTGCTGGAATATCACACTGGACCAATCCTCAAAAAAATCATCTAGAAAGAATCAACTAGGGGTGTGCTCGGTTCGGTTTCGGTCGGTTTGTATAGGTATGGCCAACCGAAACCGAATATTTCGGTTTGTGAAAATCTCAACCGAAACCGACCGAAATGACTGGAAAACCATCGGTTTCGGTGTATATCGGTTTCAGTCGGTTTCGGTCGGTTTTCGATTTTCCAAACAGAGGGTTATTGAGATTTTCAAAACCCTAAATTTAATCACATATAAAAAACAAAGTGATAGAGTAACACAGAGAGAGCAGAGAAAGAAAAATTTCCAACAATATTTGTTCAACAATTTACAGTATTACATACAGATTCCAACAAAAAATTGAAAAATGAAAATATTTTGAATTAGCAAAAGGTCCAGAGAGAACTTTACCGTTGTTGAGGACATGTGACTTAGAGAGAAGAGAAAGGCATGGCCAGGGTCCAAGCCTCCATCTCTCAAGCCCTCACCCTCTATCTCCGATCTCAATCCGCAGCGAGCTCGAGGCCCAGAGGCGACGGCGCACCACGAGGCCCAGAGGCGACGGCGCACCACGAGGCTCTAGAGCGTCTGAAAGCCCTTCGTCAGGGCGGATCCTGCCGATTGGAGTCCGGCGCCGGCGTAGAGATCCAGATCAAGCTGGAGAAACCGATTTACGACACCGTCGAAGAGGACGAGTACGATGCACTCGTGGCCAAGCGGCAAGAGGAGGCTAGGGATTTTATTGTCGACGACGATGACCTCGGCTACGGCGACGAGGGCGAGGAAGAGGACTGGTCCAAGTCCAGCCTCCCTTTATCATCCGGTGAGTCGGACGGCGAACCAGAGAGGCCGAAGCGGAAGAAGGCAGAGAGAATGATAGAGAGAGACAGAGAGAAAATTGAGAGAAAAAAATGGGGGAAGGGGCGGCTGAAGAAAGAAAAGGAAAAAATAAAGAGGGTATTTACGTATTTATGCTACTAGGGTTTTAAAAAATTAAGTAGAAAAAAAAACTCACGTCCTGCGCGAAGGCTCGAACCTGGGATCAGGAATCTAAACCAAAAGGAGCATACCATTAAGCCACTGAGCAGCTACGTTTTAATGATACATAAATATATATATATATATATATATATATTCGGTTAGTTCGGTTCGGTTTTGGGTGAAAAAATCCAACACCGAAACCGAAACCGAAAATTTCGGTTTTAAAAAAATGAAACCGAAACCGAACCAAACCGAAACCGAACCGAAAATTTGACAACGGTTCGGTCGGTTTCGGCCGGTTTGTTCGGTTCGTCGGTTTTTTGCACACCACTAGAATCAACCACAAAGTTGCAAGAGGACCCAATCCTATACATAATCCAATCTCTGCCTGGACCGATTCTCTACAACATATTCAAGCAAGAGTCAACCGCAAAGTACCAGGAGGACCCAATCCAATACATAATCCAGTCAGTGCATGGTCCAATCCACTACCAAATAATCACGCAAGTACCAACATCAAAGTACCAGGGGGTCCCAATCCAATACATAATCCTGTCAGTGTCGAGACTGATCTTCTACAAAATAACCAAGCAAGAATCAACCACAAAGTACCAGGAGGACCCAATCCAATATACAATCCAGTCAGTGCATGGACAAATCCACTACAAAATAATCGTGCAAGAATCAACCACAAAGTACCAGGAGGACCTAATCCAATACACAATCCAGTCAGTGCATTGGCCGATCCACTACAAAATAACCGTGCAGGAATTAACCGTAAAGTACCAGGAGCACCCAATCCAATACACAATCCAGTCTGTGCATGGACCGATCCACTACCAAATAAACGTGTAGGAATCAACCGCAAGGTACCAAGAGGACCCAATCCAATACATAATCCAGTCATTGCATGGTCCGATCCACTACCAAATAATCGTGCAAGAATCAACTGCAAAGTACCAGGAGGACCTAATCCAATACAGAACCCAGTCAGTGCATGGACCGATCCACTGCCAAATAAATGTGAAGGAATCAACCGCAAAGTACCAAGAGGACCCAATCCAATACACAACCTAGTCAGTGCATGGACAGATCCACTACAAAATAATCGTGCAAGAATCAACCGCAAAGTACCAGGGGAACCCAATCCAATACACAATCCAGTTAGTGCCTAGACTGATCCACTACAAAATAACCAAGCAAAAATCAATTGCAAAGTACCAGGAGGACCCAACCCAATACACAATCCAGTCAGTGCATGGACAGATCCACTACAAAATAATCGTGCAAGAATCAACCGCAAAGTACCAGGAGGACCCAATCCAATACATAACCCAGTCAGTGCATGGACTAATCCACTGCCAAATAAATGTGAAGGAATCAACCGCAAAGTACCAGGAGGACCCAATCCAATACACAATCTAATCAGTGCATGGACAGATCCACTACAAAATAATCGTGCAAGAATCAACCGCAAAGTACCAGGGGGACCCAATCCAATACACAATCCAGTTAGTGCTTGGACTGATCCACTACAAAATAACCAAGCAAAAATCAACCGCAAAGTACCAGGAGGACCCAACCCAATACACAATCCAGTCAGTGCAAGGACAAATCCACTACAAAATAATTGTGCAAGAATCAACCGCAAAGTACTAGGGGGACCCAATCCAATACATAATCTAGTCAATGCATGGACCGATCCACTACCAAATAAACGTGAAGGAATCAACCGTAAAGTACCAGGAGGACCTCATCCGATACATAATCCAATCAGTGCATAGACACATCCACTTCAAAATAATCGTGCAAGAATCAACCGCAAAGTACCAGGGGGACCCAATCCAATACACAATCCAGTTAGTGCTTGGACTGATCCACTACAAAATAACCAAGCAAGAATCAACCGCAAAGTACCAAGAGGACCTAATCCAATACACAATCTAGTCAGTGTATGGACAGTTCCACTACAAAATAATCGTGCAAGAATCAACCGCAAAGTACCAGGAGGACCCAATCCAATACATAATCCAGTAAGCGCATGGTCCGATCCACTACCAAATAACCATGCAAGAATCAACCGCAATGTACCAGGAGGACCCAATCCAATACATAATCCAGACAATGCATGGTCCGATCCACTACAAAATAACCGTGCAAGAATCAACCGCAAAGTACCAGGAGTACCCAATCCAATACATAATCCGGTCAGTGCATCGGCCACTCGTCTACAAACTCCCTGATAAGGAATCAACCGTAAATGAAACACAAGGAATACACGATAATCTTGAAAATCCACAAATATTAATGTGCCCCATAAAAATAAGGATATGTGCCTTTATACTGCTTGTATCAATCATAACTATTATGTTTTATGTTGGAGTAAATTGATGGGCTTTGGCATTTGTAATTGACAATTTCAACTATTGATATCTTGGGGTTTCCTATGATAACTTGGCATAGCTATTATAAGACGATTAACTAAAATTTGTTTATTGTTAATTAATTGGTTGCAGAATTTTTTATCATTTCGTTGAATCATTTGGTTTAGACACGACTTCGTCGATTTTTAATCATTACGAAAAATGTCAGCAACCTAACCATTTTGGAGATTTCTTTCTATCAAAGAATCATGACAGCAATTGATTTGATACTTGCGAGATATACTTCTGTTTAAAGGAGTTCAACCAATTCACAGATATTTTACTTATAAATTGGAAGCCTCATAGAATTGGATCTTTTTGATTGAATGATTTGACAAACCACTAGTTAAGATGGATGTTGATCAATAATATCTACCCTATATACATATAATAGGTTTCCTCCTCGAGTGGCTAAAGAAATTTCGAAATTCTGAGTATGAATAGAATTTTTAATTAATAATTTCAAGTAGATCCACAAAATCCCAAAAAAAAAAAAAAATCTAATCAAATAAATGTGACTTATGTACTTTTTTAATTACAAATTCAAATCCCGAAAGGAAAAAAAAAATCATTTGTTGTCTCTTGCTCTTCACTCAATGTGGATAAGTCATAAATAATTTTTCGTGCAAAACAAAATGAATGTGTGATAGAGAAAAATAAATTATGTTCTATGTTCTTATATCTCCATACAATGGTGTGTTCTTCAATAGTTTGGTTGGATTAAATTATGTTCTATGTTCTTATATCTCCACTCTTATGAGACATACCCATATCGTTTCTCATTACTCTGGAAACTTAGTTGATTTTATTGTATGAGTTCCTTTGACAAGTGCTGCAATGCAAATGATGTATTGACCATTTAACAGTGGAGAGTAGCTAACAATATATTACATATAAAATCTTTATAACGAGAGAGGATTTGGTTAAAATTTTATTTGCTACTGTGAGAGACCGTGCCCTCGGCCCGTTTTGGCAATCGGACAAACCCATGTGAATGGGTGGAGTTCTACTATTGCCTCTCAAATTGGATGTTTGACTGATTATATTTTCCGCATTAGACTATGGGTTTTACAATGGAGTTACCACTTACTTAATTATTGGAAGAAATAGGAAATCCAAAATCGAAAAATTCAGCATTTTATTGACTTAAAAACAAATTTTTATCGATAGTAGGAAATTACATTGCTTTGGTCCTATATACAATCTAAGATAAACTACACGGCTGTGTTTGTCAGTTACAATCTAGAGATTTAAAATTACGTGGATAAGCATTGATCTGTCAACCCATTATCTAAGCTTGGGGGTGACGTTACAAGATCGGAAGCTGTTAGGCTCCCACCTTTACTGGTGAAACTAGTTTTCTACACAATGGTGGCCAACGTTCATATCATATCATCCATTATGTTATCAATCAATTTGTATGTTGACTTTAATGTGTGTGCATGCAATAAACTCTAATCCCAGTTATTAATCATTGTATTTCGAATAAAATAATAAATTCATGTGAATGCATGTGGGTGGTTATATCCTATAATCAAGAATTTGAGAGAACTACAAAACGAACATGTTTTTTCATGTTTTTTATGTGGATTTAACATCAAAGTTAGTGTTATGCACGAAAATGTGATGAACAACCAAGAACATGTCGAGAACGATGTGAACATTTAAGAATATCACGAACAATCAAGCATATTCAAGGAATTTAAATAATCACTAGCAAGCTTTAATCTTAAATTAATGTTATAACAGCACGAAAAACAAGTTAGGGTAATGGATTATACCTACATGCGGGATCCACACGGTGGAGGAGGAGGCAATCCGCGGAGGTCCTAAGGGTGGAGGCCTACGTAACTTTCCAAGGAAGGATGGGGTCATAAAATAGTTAAAAGATGTTGCGTTTGTTTTTGTATGACTAAATTTTTAGTTAAAGTGCTCTTCCAGGTTTTCGATCGAGCAAAGCCTCTCACAATTTATTCAGATTAGTTAAGTTTATAATCAATCCGAAATTAATCATGTGAAAGTCAGTTTCTGATAGAGGATGGTGAATCGGCAAGAATATGAACAATTATGATAGGACAAATATCCATCATCTTTTTTAAAGATATAGGTAAAATTTGCTTTAGAGGAATTCGTTTGCTCTGACAAATCAATTCTGTAAAATTGAATAAAAGACTTACCAGAATCAATGATTAGAAAGGATGATACACTGCGAGTGAGATTACCTTTGTTGTTACGAGCACAAATATATTCGACTATGATATAATCATGATTATTATGTGACAACATAAGATTTTGCCAGTTGGTGGATTGTTTAAAAATTCATTAATCTTACCTTCCCTCGTATCTTTTAATGAATGTCAAGTGTCAGTCTTCATTCAAAAAGAAACAGGCACTATTCACTGAAATTAGGGCCTTTAAAAGGTTTTACAAAGTTATTCGTTGCAGTCTTAACCTTCATAAGAGTATTAAAGAATTATTTATTACTTTTTAAAATGCACTAGGAAATAAATCCTTTCCTAGTACGTAAATCACAATAGATTTTCCACATATGCTTCGTAGGATTTATATTGAAATTTCGACAAGAAAATTACCAAAAAGAAGTCATTCGAAAGGGAAATACCTAGTGATTAGGATTACCAAGGATTTTTTGACCAAATATAGTTTGGTTACTATAAAAATATATTTCCTTTATTATCCAATACTTGGGCTTATAAATAAGGTTTGTCAATTGTATTGTGAACTTCAATACACCGACCAGTTTGTTAAATTAGAAATGACAAAATGTTCGACTCGAAAATTAGAAAGATGTTCATTGTCACGTTATTTGTCTTCCTCTCGCGTTTCTTCATGAGCACAAGTGCTGGAATATCACACTAGGCCGATCCTCAAAAAAAATCATCTAGAAAGAATCAACCACAAAGTACCAGGAGGACCCAATCCTATACATAATCCAATCTCTGCATGGACCGATTCTCTACAACATATTCAAGCAAGAATCAACCGCAAAGTACTAGGAGGACCCAATCCAATACATAATCCAATCAGTGCATGGTCCGATCCACTACCAAATAATCGTGCAAGAATAAACCGCAAAGTACCAGGGGTCCCAATCCAATACATAATCCAATCTCTGCATGGACCAATTCTCTACAACATATTCAGGCAAGAATCAACCGGAAAGTACCAGGAGGACCCAATCCAATACATAATCCAGTCAGTGCATGGTCCGATCCACTACCAAATAATCGTGCAAGAATCAACCGCAAAGTACCAGGGGGACCCAATCCAATACATAATCCAGTCAGTGCCGGATTGATCCACTACAAAATAACCAAGCAAGAATCAATCGCAAAGTACCAGGAGGACCCAATCCAATACACAATCCGATCAGTGCATGGACAAATCCACTACAAAATAATCGTGCAGGAATCAACCGCAAAGTACTAGGAGGACCCAATCCAATGCACAATCCAATCAGTGCATGGACAGATCCACTACAAAATAATCGTGCAAGAATCAACCGCAAAGTACCAGGAGGACCCAATCCAATACACAATCCAATCAGTGCATGGACCGATCCACTACCAAATAAACGTGCAGGAATCAACCACAAAGTACCAGGAGGACCCAATCCAATACATAATCCAGTCAGTGCATGGTCAGATCCACTACCAAATAACCGTGCAAGAATCGACCGCAAAGTACCCGGAGGACCCAATCCAATACATAATCCAGTCAGTGCATGATCCGATCCACTGCCAAATAACCGTGCAAGAATCAACCGCAAAGTACCAGGGGGGCCCAATCCAATACATAATACAGTCAGTTCATGAACCGATCCACTACCAAATAAACGTGCAGGAATCAACCGCAAAGTACCAGGAAGACCCAATCCAATACAAAATCCAGTCTGTGCATGGACAGATCCACTACAAAATAATCGTGCAAGAATCAACCGCCAAGTACCAGAGGGACCCAATCCAATACATAATCCAGTCAGTGCCTGGACCGATCCACTACAAAATAACCAAGCAAGAATCAATCGCAAAGTACCAGTAGGACCCAATCCAATACATAATCCAATCAGTGCATGGTCCGATCCACTACAAAATAACCGTGCAAGAATCAACCGCAAAGTACCGGGAGGACCCAATCCAATACATAATCCTGTCAGTGCTTCGGCCACTCATCTACAAGATCCCTGATAAGGAATCAATTGTAAGTGAAACTTGAGGAATACATGACAATCTTTAAAATCCACAAACATTAATGTGCCATATAAAAATAAGGATATAAGCCTTTATACTACTTGTATCGATCATAACTTTTATGTTTTACGTTGGAATAAATTGATGGGATTTGGCATTTATAATTGATGATTTCGAACTAGTGTTCTATTTGTTTGTTCGTCCGCCGCTGTGATAATATCTTGGGGTTTCCTATGATAACTTCGCATAGCTATTATGAGACGATTAACTAAAATTTGTTTATTGTTAATTAATTGGTTGCATAATTTTTTGTCGTTTCGTTGAATCATTGGGTTTAGACACGACGTCGTCGATTTTTAATCATTACAGATAACGTCAGTAACCTAACCTTTTTGAAGATTTCTTTCTATCGAAGAATCATAATAGTAATGATGTAATTCTTGCGAGATACACGTTTGTTTAAAAGAGTTCAACCAATTCACAAAGATTTTACTTATAAATGGGAAACCTCATAGAATAGGATCCTTTTGACTGCGATGATTCGATAAACCATCAATTAGGATAGATGTCGATGAATATTATCCACCCTATATACGTATATTAGGTTTCCTCCTCGTGTGGCTAAAGAAAGTTCAAAATTATGAGTATGAATGGGATTTTTAGTTAATAATTTTGAGTAGATCCGTAAAATCGATAAATAATCAAATCAAATTAATGTCACTTAAGTACTTTTTTAATTCCAAATTCATATCCCAAAAGGGAAAAAAAAATGTCATTTGTTTTCTCTTGCTCTTTCACTCAAAGTAGATAACTCGTAAATAATTTTTCATGCAAAACAAGATGAATGTGTGATCGAGAAAAATTAATTATGTCCTATTTTCTTATATCTCCAAACAATGTTGTGTTCTTCTATGGTATGATTGGACTAAATTATGTTCTATCTTCTTATATCTCCACTCTTATGAGACATACCCATATCGTTTCTCATTACTCTGGAAACTTAGTTGATTTAATTGTATGAGTTCCTTTGACAAGTGCCGCATTACAAATGATGTATTGACCATTTAACAGTGGAGAGTAGCTGACAATATATAACATATATAATCTTTATAACGTGAGAGGATTTTGTTAAAATTTTATGTGCTATTAATCATTGTAGTTCGACTAAAGAAATAAATTCTAGTGAATGCGTGTGGGTGGTGATATCCTAGATTCAAGGATTTGAGAGAATTACAAAACAAACGTGTTTTCATTTTTTTTTGGTGGATTTAACGTCAAAGTTAGTGTTTTGTATGAACATGTGATGAACAACCAAGATCATGTGAAGAACGATATGAACAGTTAAGAATATCACGAACATTCAAACATTTTCAAAGAATTTGAATAATCACTAGGAAGCTTATATCTTAGATTAACGTTATAGCAACACGAAAAACATGTTAGGGTAATGGATTATACCTACATGCAGGATCCACACGGTGGAGGAGGAGGCTATAGGTGGAGGTCCTAAGGGTGAAGGCCCACGTAACTTTCCAAGGAAGGATCGGGTCGTCAAATAGTTAAAAGATGTTGCGTTTGTTTTTGTATGTCTAAATTTTCAATTAAAGTGCTCTTCTAGGTTTTTGATTGACCAAAGCCTCTCACAATTTATTAGTATTAGTTAAGCTCAAAATCAATTCGAAATTAATCATGTGATTGCATGGACACGACTTAATTTGGATGGCTAACATTTAATATTTTCCTTGAATTTTATTGATATTAAAATTTAATTGGACAAGTTTAGTGTCGATTAGTTGGTCTTGGGTCCCATGTTGCAATTAATGGTGTTGAAATTTAGGAAAATCGAAAATTTAACATGAAAAAAAGGGCCAAAAGTAGAAATGATTGATCCTGGCCAAATTGCAAATCGAACCATGGGCTTGGTATTCATCTATCAATCAGCATACTTAATACAAAGGTCTGTACTCAACCTTGAGCAAACCCAAATTTCAATTTACCCTCCATTTCCCCCCATTTTTCACTAATTCGAAATCTATGACCCATATTAAAGAAATTTATATTTTTAATACTTTTAGTTTTTTTATTTAACAGTGGAATCAATTTTTAAAAAAAAAATTAAAAATAATAATTGTCACAAATATTCATCCATTATTTTATTTTATTTTGTGTGTGTGTGTGTGTGTCTTTTTTAGAAATTCCTAAATCTACCATACCCCGACCCACCAAATTTGTAGAAATTTGAAATCTTGCTCACACCTAGTCACTTTGTACCTTGGGGGGAGCCATTAGACCACCAAGTTCAATTGAAACGAAATTCTTGTCTTAAAACATATACCAACGGGATTCTCGAATTAAAATTCATTCATCATGCTCACATCGTTTAGGCATTAAATTACAGGAGTTTACTTTGACCGTACAAATTTGATCTCTATGATGTGGCTCCTTGATCTTTGCATCCAATGCATCTCTTTGATCATTGTCAAATTCGTTGTTTTTTTAATTAATTTTTGAAATGGCTTGAATAAGATTTACTCTTTCCTAAAGGAAACATAGGATTTTGACATCGTGAGGATCCCTAGTTATTGAAGGAGGTGTCTACAAAATGATTCTCATTGGTGTAGCTGGGAAGGTGAAAGTCATTTTCTGACAGAGGATGGTGAATCGGCGAGTATGTGAACAATTACGATAGGATGAATATCCATCTTCTTTTTTAAAGATATAGGTAAAATTTGGTTTAGAGGAATTCGTTTACTCTAACAAAACAATTTTGTAAAATTGAATAAAAGACTTACCATAATCAATGATTAGAAAGGATGATACTTTGTGATTGAGATTACCTTTGTTGTTATGAGCATAAATATATTCGACTACAATATAATCATGATTATTATGCGACAACATAAGATTTTGCCAATTGGTGGATTTTTTGAAAATTCATTAATCTTACCTTCCCTCCTATCCTTTAATGAATGTCAAGTGTCAGTCTTCATTCAAAAGGAAATAGGCACTATTCATTGAAATTAGGGCCTTTAAAAGGTTTTACCAAGTTATTCGTTGTAGTCTTAACCTTCACAAGAGTATTAAAGAATTATTTATTACCTTTTTAAATGCACTAGGAATTTAATCTTTTCCTAGTATGTAAATACAATAGATTTTCCGCATATACTTCATAGGATTTATATTGAAATTTCGACAAGAAAATTACCAAAAAGAAGTCATGCCAAAGGGAAATACCTTGTGATTGAGATAACCATGGATTTTTTGACCAAATATAGTTTAGTTACTATAAATATATATTTCCTTTATTATCCAATACTTGGGCTTATAAATAAGCTTTGTCAATTGTAGTGTGAACTTCAATACACCAACCACTTTGTTAAATTAGAAAAGACAAAATGTTTGACTTGAAAATTAGAAAGATGTTCATTGTCATGTTATTTTTCTTCCTCTCGCGTTTCTTCATGAGCACAAGTGCTGGAATATCACAATGGACCGATCCTCAAAAAAATCGTCTAGCAAGAATCAGCCACAAAGTACTAGGAGGACCCAATCCTATACATAATCCAATCTCTGCATGGACCGATTCTCTACAACATATTCAAGCAAGAATCAACCGCAAAGTACCAAGAGGACCCAATCCAATACATAATCCAATCAGTGCATGGTCCGATCCACTACCAAATAACCGTGCAAGAATCAACCGCAAAGTACCAGGAGGACCCAATCCAATACATATTCCAATCGGTGCATGGTCCGATCCACTACCAAATAGTCGTGTAAGAATCAACCGCAATGTACCGGGAGGACCCAATCCAATACACAATCCAATCAGTGCATGGACTTATCCACTACAAAATAACCGTGCAAGAATCAACCGCAAAGCACCAGGAGGACCCAATCCAATACACAATCCAGTCCGTGCATGGACTGATCCACTACAAAATAACCGTGCAAGAATCAACCGCAAAGTACCAGGAGGACCCAATCCAATACATAATCTGGTCAGTGCATCAGCCGCTCATCTACAAGATCCCTTAGAAGGAATCAACCGTAAGTGAAACATGTGGAATACACGATAATCTTGAGAATCCACAAACATAAATGTGCCACATAAAAATAAGGATATGAGCCTTTATACTGCTTGTATCGATCATAACTATTATGTTTTACGTTGGAATAAATTGATGGACTTTGGCATTTATAATTGACGATTTCGAGCAGGTGTTCTGTATGTTTGCTCATCTGCCATTGTGATAATATCTTGGGGTTTCCTATGATAACTTGTCATAGCTATTATAAGACGATTAACTAAAATTTTTTTATTGTTAATTAATTTGTTGCAGAATTTTTTATCGTTTCATTGAATCATTGGGTTGAGACACGACCTCATCGATTTTTAATCATTACGAAAAACATCAGTAACCTAACCTTTTTGGAGATTTCTCTCTATCGAAGAATCATAACAGCGATTTATTTGATTCTTGCAAGATACACTTTTGTTTAAAAGAGTTCAACCAATTCACAAAGATTTTACTTATAAATTGGAAACCTCATAGAATTGGATCCTTTCGACTGCAATGATTCGATAAACCACCAGTTAGGATAGATGTAGATGAATAATATCCACCCTATATATGTATAATAGGTTTCCTCCTCGAGTAGCTGAAGAAAGGTCAAAATTATGAGTATGAATAGAGTTTTTAATTAATAATTTCAAGCAGATCCATAAAATCCATAAATAATCAAATCAATTAAGTGTGACTTAAGTACTTTTTTAATTCCTAATTCATATCCAGAAAAGAAAAAGAAAATCATTTGTTTTCTCTTGCTCTTCACTCAAATTAGATAACTCATAAATAATTTTTCATGCAAAACAAAATGAATGTGTGATAGAGAAAAATAAATTATTTTCTATGTTCTTATATCTCCAAACAATGGTGTGTTCTTCAATAGTATGATTGGATTAAATTATGTTTTATGTTCTTATATCCCCACTCTTATGAGACATACCCATATCATTTCTCATTACTCTAGAAACTTAGTTGATTTAGTTGATTTAGTTGTATTACAGATGATGTATTGACCATTTAACTATGAAGAGTAGCTAACAATATATAATATATAAAATCTTTATAACATGAGAGGTTTTGGTTAAAATTTTATATGCTGCTGTGAGAGACCGTGCCCTCAACCCGTTTTGGCGTTGGGCCAAACCCATGTGAATGGGTGGAGTCCTATTATTGTCTCTCAAATTGGATGTTTGACTGATTATATTTTCCCCTTTAGACTATAGGTTTTACAATGGAGTCACCACTTAATTATTGGAAGAAATAAGAAAAACAAAATTGAAAAATTCATCATTTTATTGATTTAAGAACGAATGTACATTGATAGTAGGAAATTACATGACTTTGGTCCTATATACAATCTAAGATAAAGTACATGGTTTTGTTTGTTAGTTACAATTTAAAGATTTAAAATTACATGGATAAGCATTGATGTATCAACCCATTATCTAAGCTTGGAGGCTACGTTACAAGATGGGAAGGTGTTAGGCACCCACCTTTACCTATGAAACCAGTCTTCTAGACTATGGTGGCTAACATTCATATCATATCATCAAAAATGTTATAATCAATTTGTATGTTTGTTTTAATGTGTGTGCATTCAATAAACCCTAATTCCATTTATTAATCATTGTATTTCGGCTAAAAAAATAAATTCTAGTGAATGCGTGTGGATGGTGAAATACCTTGTGATTGAGATTACCAATACATAATCCAGTCAGTGCATGGTTCGATCTACTACCAAATAACTGTGCAAGAATCAACCGCAAAGTACCAGGAGGACCCAATCCAATACATAATCCAGTCAGTGCATGGACTAATCCACTACAAAATAACCGTACAAGAATCAACCGCAAAGTACCAAGAGGACCCAATCCAATACATAATCCTATCAATGCATGGTCTGATTCACTACAAAATAACCATGCAAGAATCAACCACAAAGATGCTGTGTTTGTTTTGTTTGTCTAAATTTTCAGTTAAAATGCCCTTATGGGTTTTCGTTTGGCCAAAGCCTCTCACAGTTAATTGGGATTAGTTAAGTTTATAATCAATTTGAAATTTATCATGTGATTGCATGTACACAATTTAATTTAAATAGCCAACATTTTATATTTTCCTTGAATTTTATTGATATTAAAATTTAATTGGACAAGTTTAGTGTCGATTAGTAGGTCTTGGGTTCCATGTTGCAATTATTGGGGTTGAAATTCGGGAAAAAAAAAATCAACAATTTAACATTGAAAAAAGGTCCCAAAAAAAAACCATATATGATTGATCATGGCCAAATTGCAAATCGACCCATTGACTTGGTATTCATCTACCAATTGGCATACTTAATACAAAGGTCTATACTCAACCTTGAGCAAACCCAAATTTCAATTTACCCTCCGTTTCCCCCCATTTTTCACTAACTCCAAATCTGTGACCCATATTAAAGAAATTTATAGCTTTAATACTTTCAGTTTTTTTATTTAACCATGGTATCAATTTTTAAAAGAATTTAAAAATCATAATTTTTACTAAACATTCATCCATTTTTTTAATTATTTTTTTTTCTTTTTTTGTGTGTGTGTGTGTGTGCATGGATCTTTGTTGGTAATTCCTAAATCTACCATACCCCTACCCACCCAATATGTAGTAATCGGAAACCTTGCTCACACCTAGTCACTTAGTACCTAGTGGGAAGCCATTAGACCACTAAGTTCAACTGAAATTAAATTCTTCTCTTAAAACATATTCCAATGGGATTTTCGAGTTAAAATTAATTTATCATGCTCACATCGTTTTGGCATTAAATTACAAGGGTTTACTTTGACAGTACAAATTTGATCTTTGCGTTGGGGTTCTTTGATCTTTGCATCCAATGCATCACTTTGATGGTTGTGAAATTTGATGTTTTTGTAATTCATTTTAGATAAGGCTTGAATGACATTTACTCTTTCCTAAAGAAAACATAGTATTTTGGCCTCGTGAGGATCCCTGGTTTCCAGACGAGGTGTACGCTTACAATGGCATAGTTGAATAAATATTTATAATAATTAAATAAATATGATTTACTTGTGAATCATTCTTTGAACTCTTTTCAGCAGAAAAACCTTTTGACAGGGAAAGAAAACGGAATCAGAATAAGAACCTGAAGAAACTAGCCTATTGACAAGAGCCAACGTAGATCAAACTGAAAAGCGTAAAACAGAGCAGAAAGACATAATTTAACAACGATTTCTAAGAATCTATCGAGAGTTCATTTAAGAAGTTAAAATTAATTACCAGCAGCATATTTGGAAATGGAAATGATATTATGATACAGAACCAAAGTAAGAAGCACTGCTATTACATAATAGAACCAAGGCCTTTCTTGATAGAATATTACTAAAAATGTGCAACAAGGAAGCATAAAGAAAATTAGTTCGTTGAAGTTTCTAGCCAGGTACTCATCTTTTGAAATTCATGTGAAGCTGATGGGCAGTTTTCGAATCTATGTAATTTATGGATCAATGAAATTGTCAGCTGTGCTTCTTTCCATATGTTGTGGACGTGAAAATATAGCTTTTATGTAGAAGTGCAAACTCACTTCAGGGGTTATGAGTTATGACTTGTATTTATGAACTAAGGGTTATGAGTTATAACTTGTATTTATGAACTAAGTTTTGTGACTGGAACTTTGTGCACAATCTAGGCATAGCAATGTCTGAGTGAAAATAAATAAATGTCTAGCTAGCATAATCTTAATTCGAAAAAATCTGGTTTATGTCCGGCGTATACAACTCTCATGAGACTAACATGTGAGCTGAAAAAAATACATGTCTAGCCAACATAATCTTAATTCGAAAAAAATCTTATATACGTCTGGTGTATACAACTCATGTAAGACTGATATGTAAGCCCCACATGTCAGTCTCACATGAGCCATATATATCGGACGTATAAAATAACTTCTGTCTTAATTCATTGATCATAACAAATTTTTTATTTTATTTAACAAAAAAAAAAGAAAAAAGATAGATGATGGATCAAAACAGGATGAGTATTGGGTTTGGAAAAGTTAAGAATGAAAATTTTGATTCCCAGGCATCAAAAGAATGTTTCAGTGACCTATGCTCCTCAATCTTAACAAAGACTTATTGGTAGTAAATTATGGGTCGAACCTGTTATCTTGCATCATGCCTCATCTTAAATGAAAACCTTTATTCTTTGGAGAACTCAAAGCTAGATGGTCTATGCTTAATTCTGCTTTTGGATTTTTTGATTTAAGGAGTAGCACTTTTGCCGTTGTAAATGTAATCTTGAAAGAGGCATGTCAGTAAGTTTGTGTGCAGTCCCTTTACTGTTTTGTTTCGGCCTGTCTTGGTCTTCAATAAAGTTTTTCTGTATTAAACTGTATTAAAAAAAAAAAAAAAAAAAATACTAGCCGGGTTTACAAACACAAACTAAGAGTGTTTGGAACTCAAATTAAGGCACAAGGAAATACCAAAGTAAGGCAAATACGACTTCTAAAGGTGCCCCAGAAGCTGTTCAAGTAAAGCTCATTGTTGCCTAGGCGAAAATAGATGTAACATAATACTATACAAACACAAACGTGTTTGAGTAGATATCACATAATATCTTGCATCTAAAATTGAGCTTCATGTGTATGTGTGTGCACGTTTTGTTTTTTTGAGATGACGTAAAATCTCACCAAGGCAGGGCCCATTAGACCTACCCTTGGAGAGTAAACCCCGGATCCTCGACTCCACCTGCCAGAACAGTTAAAATTGAGCTTCATGTGTTTTGATTAGAAAGTAAATCTCATTCCAAAAAGAAAGTGAAGATGTTTACAAATAAACACTCCATAATGCAAAAAACAAAACAAAACAAAAAACACTCCATAATGCAATTTGACCAGGGAAAAGAGATAAGGATGGTACAGAAAATGCAAAATTTCATTTCAGCGGAAAAACCTTTTGACAGGGAAAGAAAACGAAATCAAAATATGAACCTGAAGAAACTAGCCTATTTCACATATTCTAAGGACAATTTTACCCTATACTGTTGGGACCCTTCCCTGTGAGATTTGTACAAATTCGCCAATACATTGAAAAGGTCTAGCTCATGTATTTGCACAATGGTGTGGAGAAGGTAAAAGTCATTTACAGGTCATCAGCATTGAGTTGATGACATGCATGAGAAGACGGATACTTGAGAGCTCAGCGCCGGTAACTGTAGGCAAGCTACGTTGATGGTTCAGTATTTTGTAGACTTGATCAAAGATGGGCCGCACATGCACTGCAATCATTGGGTCTGCAGGTATTATTGCATTAGCAACGTCTGTCATCCAACCAAGTTTTCGGGTTGTATCATTACTGATATCACAGGCTAACTGCTGTAAAAGTGAAAGCAGTACTCCTTGGCTCAAAGGGAGAGGAACCATTGACAAGATCCCACGTAGATCAACCTGAAAGAGTAAAAAGGAGCAGAAAGACAAACTTTAGCAATGGTTTCTATCTATCTATGAAGAATTCATTTAAGAAGTTAAAATTAATTACCAGCAGCATGTCTGGAAATGGAAAAGATATGATACAGAACCAAAGAATAAAAAAAAAAGCAATTACATAGTAGAACTAAGGCCTTTCTTTGTAGAATATTTACTAAAATTGTGCAACAGAGAAGCACATAGAAGACAATCCAATTTGGTGATATGTAACTCCCATTGTTAACAAACCAGTAGAATCTATATAAATATATTAATAGGGAAAGCCGAGAGAAAATCCAATTAGATTTCAAATTGGATTCTTTTTTTCTTTTTCTTTTTTTATACAAGATAAAAATTCTACTTTAGCCTAATTTAAATGTATGTGTATAAAGCTCTCTCTTAGAGATTTCAAATTGAATTCTAATTGTAGTCTAATTTTGCGTCCATATCCTATCTATATATTTTTTTAATTTCTAAGTGAGTTAATGTTGTGCAGAAGACAGAGTCTAATATAAATAAACTATTAAAATAAATAAAAAAAATAAAACCCAATAAAAAAGAGTAAACTCATGTGTATCTCCAAAAAATAAAATAAAATAAAAAAATAAAGAAGAAAAAAAGAGTAAAAAAAACTCATGTATATATCTACAGCTTAAACAAGGTATAATTTAAATTCATATATGTGTAATTATGTTGTTTTTAATTATACCGTGCATATGCACGGATTATACACTAGTTTTACATAATTTCAAGAACAATACATAAATTTAAAGTTGAAGATTTCATCCAATTCCAAACCAGACCAAAGTGACAGTAAATTTCAACTCTCAACTTTGGTGGAACTCCAGATAACTTGGGAAAGTAAATTAGTTCTTTTTTTATTATAAGTAATTAAAGATTATAATGCAAAATAGGAAAGTGACACCCTTTTTTCTTTCATGAATTGATTACTTGTCAAAAGGAGGGAAAGTAACTAAGCCTTATTCCCAAATTAGATTGAATACAATTAATGAAAGAGTAAATGAGTTGATGATGATGCAACTAGAGACTTTTAGTCCGTTAACAATTTTGAGTAAAAAAAATATCTAATGCATATTTTGAGTTATTGTTTCTTGGCTAAATAGCACACCTGAGAACATAACCAGGATACAATAGACACATCACTTCTTTGTAGGGCAGCAGTGAAGGCCTCCTCATATTTGTGCTCAGATACCAATCTTGATAGCTCCTTTGTTGGATCAGGCACCTCAACCTAATACACATATTGAGAGTGCTTCTAGTCAGTATAGCCAACCGAAACTCGTATAGGAAAAAAAAAACATTTGATAACCACATATTGATCTTCACATTATGGGTTTGAAAAATCAGCACAAAATTAAGAAAACAGTGCAGACCTTCTCATGGAGAGCACCCAAAGGTCCATTGCTCAGCTGGGAGACCAAGGGATTTACTGCACTTGGGTTTGCTCCTGCAGCTGCAAGAGATAGAAGCTTTCTCTGACCCTCGAGCAATTCTCCACCTAAAGTTTGAGTAACTGTTGATGCTGAATTAATCGCATCCTGCATAGTTACATAAAAAGTTCAAAATCAGATGAAAATACAAACAGAGTGTAGATAGCTGCAAACTAAGTAACAGACAGGCAAGGGCAATTAACATGTCCAACAGCTTTATCTTCAGTTACTCAGAGCCTAGAATAACTACATAAAAGGTGTAGCGTTATCATTCACATCATGCATAAGACCCAAAAGTCTGAACCAAACAATAAAATATTAAGAAATAAAACAAAAAATAAGTATCTGAACCAAGCAATACACAAGATTAATTATAAAAGAAAACAGGCTAATATTAAAAAATTGAGAACCATAGGAGGTGCATTTAATTCCAATTAAGAGAATAGCAAGATATGAGTGTATCGGGGAAGTACAAGGCTGCCAACAAACAAATGAGAACTTGCATAATGAAACTTTTTTTTCTTTCTCCAAAAGCAGAAACATCAAAAAAGTATAAGCAGAATCAACCCCAAAATACTTTCTCATCTGACCAAACACTGTCATTCAATAAGAATTGACCAGAAAAAGTCCACTGTCTGTTTAACCTTATATATACCCACTATTTTCCAACAGTCATCACTCACCTACCATAGTGTCACTGTACTGAATTATTTTTTCATATCATCTCAAACAAACAGAAGTTCAAGAATCCAAATATTAGGACATGGCTTCAAAATAAAAATGGATACTGTTGGGAAGCAAATAGGAGTAAAAATGTTAAAAGACATTCAAGATTTAATGTAGAAATACATATGAAAAGCACACCATATAAATAACCCTATTATTTATAGATATGCAGTGATGAACTGCTGATATTATAGCACAGCCAGTTCAAAGCAATCTAATGTAACCAATGGTTAAATGTTTTCAACAGCAAATACACATATGTTTCTTATTACATTTCCTACACAATCCAACGTAATTGTCTAAATTGAAAACCGTAAGGTTTAAATTCATAACCATAAGAGGAAAGGGATAAACATTCATTAAATAAAAAGGACAATAGATTGAGACCCGCTTTCTAATGATTTATGTGATATGAAACATCTATACACACCCTAAGAGCAAGTGCCAGTGGAGAATGGGTAGATTCCAAGTGCTGCCGGGCTGCGTTTGTATGTTCCACCATTCCTTTCTGAAATGTAGCATCTATTTGCTCAAACATGGTTTTAGATGACATCTCAAAGGCAGGGATAACTGACGTTTCAAAACTTGATTTTAAAGAATCCTGTAATAAAAGATGGATTGCTCATGTCATTAGAATAAAATTCCCCTATATATATACGTTGTATCTTAATCAATAGATCATTTAAACTATGTTAAGTCAAACTTATAATTACCTGAAGAGCCTGTTTGCCGGAAGTTTGAAACTGTGCTTGGATTTGCCTAGCAACAGTAGCTTCAAGTTTTGCATTAACAGATTTCTCCAATTGATTGATGGCCTTATCACCCGCTCCTCTCTACAACACAAAGCATCCATTAGACCCTGCCACAATAACAAACTTATAGAAGAGCAAGATCTTGAAGATTCTAACCTGAAAAGACTCTGCAATAGCTGAAGATATTGTTTTCTCAATAGCTGGAGTGATTGAGCGAACTACAGCTGGTCCTACTGCAGCCATTTCCTTCTTCACTGCTTTTTCTAACATAACTGGCATGTCTTTCATAAAGTTATTCATTAAACTTGTAACTTGCTGTGTTCGGTCTCGTAATAACTTCTCATTTTTGGCATTCTCTTCCTGGAGACGAGCCCACAAAGCATCGGTATTGGCCTTGACAGCTTTCTCCATACTCCGCCCTAGATTTGTCTCAAGTTTTTTACATTCTTTGCTAACTGGAACAGATATCATTGTTGTCATCTGCTTCTGCGTTTCTTTTTGCATTGCCATGAGCTGCATGAAATGGAAAAGAAAGGGGGAAAAAGAAAAGAAAGAGGAAAATGACAATTAAAGATGGATGAGTAGAAAGCAGACAGGCCAAGCATGTAATATTAATGAAAGAGCACCATACAAGATGCAGAAGCATAATAACTTTTTCTGCTCACCAAATTATTCCTGGTATGTTGCCAATTTTAGAGTCAAAATGAACAATTGTACCAGTATCTGATTCTCAACCCATGCTTAATAAGAACCAAATGTTAACGGTCTGAACGTTCTTCAGGAAATTCAAGTAGAATCTTGAATGGGAACAATGAGTAAATTGGGTTTCTTGGATCTTGGGTTTGGTTTATGGTTGAATGCGGAAGTGTGGATGTGAGTAGTCGATAGTTTGGAGGGCTTGGATGTGGGATTTAGATCATGAGAGGGTCAGCCAAGGCTAGGGCAGCAAGTGTGGATGTGATTTAGGATGGGTTCTCGAAGGAAAATGTTTTAGGGATTGATGGTATTGCAGTAGGGTTTTGGAATGGTATGTGGAAGATTGATGGTTGATGGAGTTAATAATTTGAATGTATGAATGAGTTAAGAGAAGGAATTGGCAAGGAAGTTAGTTACAAGAACCTGCCATGTGATTGGCTAGAGCCTAACAAACTCCTCTAACTAACTGATAGGCTATTGTACTTATCACTAACAGTCTTTTAGCTAACTAACTTTCTGTTACAAGTAATAAAGGCTGTTACAAGTAAAATGAACTACATATCATACAACGTAAGCACTAGTGCTGATCATAAAGAAGAACTAATGACTGGACTTGCTGGACATTAACAAGTAGTAAATTGCCTGCTCCAAGCTGCCATACTTCAGTACTTGGCTGTGGCCTGGTTGTAACATGCTGGCAGCCCCTTACAGCCACTATGGACACTACAAATGGACTGTGACAAGAGCTAATCTTTTTTTTTTTTTAAAGTAATAAATTTACTAGAAAAAATTCAACAAGTACACAGGGAGTATATTAGCTGAAAATCAAATGAGAAATCTATTATTTGCCCACATGGCCTCATGTTATTGATTCCATTATTCCCCCAGTGCAACCAATAATTCCAGCATGTGTTTTTCTGATTAACACATGTTAAATGTGATTAGGATGCTAGGGATTGTAACTAACTACTCTATCTTATCCTACTAACAACTAACTCAATCTAAGCCTGTGTAACCTTAGAATCTCTACAATCTGAGATCTTATTTGTCATCCCAAGCTTGAACCACCTGCATGGGAGTGAGAGGGAACCACCATGCAAGACCAGAGACAATTGGAGCTGGGATTGCCAATCCTGGGCCTAAGCGCTGTACAGCACTCTGGGCTCTAACCTAATGTGCCATTCAGCACTTAGGGCCAAGAACCCCAAATTTCAAGAGCACATCACCAAAGACTATAGAAGGACTGAAATGACAGTAGCATTACTCATTTACTTTGGAAAGATATTTATAATAAAATAACAATATTAAGGTATATGCCATGAATAGATTGCAGGACAGTCCAAAGATTCCACGATGAATGTCACCCTCCAATTTCATTAATGAGAAAGGAGTTGTCCATGGCCACGTAAGTGCTGAGTCTCATTTTCTTTTTTTAGATAGGTAAGTCCCAGGTTCCTATTGAAGACCCAGAAAAAAAAAAAAAAAAAAAAAAAAAAAGTCTCTTACCTACCATCAAAACTTAGTGAATACATAAATGACATAATATATATACTCTTAAAACACAAACACATGATAAGACATACTTATATTTGACCACTTTACAGTGATTCCAATTACCATATATGACCACTGTTTAGAGCATGTAAAAACAATAAGCAGAAAATAATGGGACATAACGTAATGCATGTAGAGAGGGGTATGTATTTGACCATGCTAACCTGATTGAGCATCTCCTGCATGGACAAAATTTGAGAAATAGCAGCTTCTGTAGGGGGGAGACTTGTATTCCCGCCTGTTTCGATTGTAGAATCTGTTGAATTGAAAACACTTGGAGATGGGGAAGATGGACCTGATGCTTGAGAATTTTTTCCCTTCTGCTTTTTCCCTTTTGTATTAGGTGTGGACAACTGTGGTACTGTTGTGGATGTAGATGACTCAGAAACCTTCCCAGAGAAATCCTTTGTGGAGTCTTGGACTTCATCCTCATCAGCATTAGAAGGCTGGGCCAGTGCTTCTATTTCATTAACACCAACTTGCCGAGCTTCCTCTACAATATAAGTTTCTGCTGATAAAGCAGAGCATTCTCTGGCCATCTCAAAACCAAGATCCGAAGCCTGGGAGCAAAAGTATTTTTCCTTATTTTCTGACAAAAGATTTTGAGGATCTCCTTGGGAACCAAATTCAGCATTTTGCATAGATCTTGTTTCACCAACTACTTTCACCTCCACTTCAGCATTAGTGGCATCACTGCTGACAATCACGTCCTGTATACTTGCCTCACCCTCATTCTTGCCATCAAGAACACTAGTAGTTCCAGAGGATGAATTTCCTTTCAATTCAGAGGGAGTTACCAGGTGAGTTGGTTGTTTGAACATAATACGAGGATTAAGCACACTAGAATCATCATCCAACGAAGACACATCAGACATGTTTGCATGAATGGTGTCCACTTGCCTGTCAACTGAATAATCATTAACTGGTTGGTCTCCAACAGGCATACTGAGTGAAGGTGGCTCGAAGCTACTTGTTGGACTCCTATAACCAGAGAGCTCTCTAGGCAACCTAGGAGTCAAAGGAAGAGGTGGTGATGTGACATAAACACTATCAACATCACTAGTTACGGGTGCCCCAACAGCTTTAGATTCAGTACTTAAACTGTTAATTTCTTTTGAAGTGGCTGCCTCAGCTGAACCAGAACTTACAGTATACCTCACCGCAGTTGCAGTCTCAGAGCTACTTACTTGTATAGTTGGTTTGGGTACTGAACCAGCAAACGACAGCATCTCAGTAGGTTTACTTCCAGATGGATCCAAAGTCACAAATCCTTCAACACTAGTTGCCTCACGTGAAATATTTGAATCCGATTTTTCTAACCCCATGTTCTCCAGTGGTGGTGGCAAGCACTGGGCTAAATCCAAAGCATATTGCTGAATAGCCTGAGTCTGGACACAATAAACCTGAATAATATGTTCACCATGAGATAATATATCACTCGTTCCGGTAAAACTCAAAATTGGCATAGTGACCGTAGACTCTTTCATGTAATCCATGCACGTTGCTGCTGGATTAGGACCATAGTCCAAGTGTACAGCATATATCGCATTCTTCTTAGCATTTGCAAGCAAGAGAATGCCTGCTTGAGACAATGCCACAACTTGATTGAAGAATGCCTCCTCAACTCGAGGTTCAGCTGAACTCTTCAATTCCAATGTCTGTGTACACTTCCATGACTCAGATTCACTTGGCAGTAGCCAGCCTTCATCACTTGCTGAGGACCAAATTTTCACTTCTCGATTTAGTGGGCCCTGCAAACAAGTTTTATACAATTCAATAAACAAGCACTATATTTGGAGGCCAAATGCCTAAATATATCAGAATTGGCGATCTAACAACCAGCACCACAGTGAATTAGATTGAACAAAATAAAGAACTTAACAACAAGCTTATATACCGCTGTGATAAGTATGATGTGATCAGGCCGATGGGGAGCAGTTAAAAATGTCGCCGAACAAACAGGCTGGCCTTCATATGGTCTTAATACTACGAGCGGTGCAAACTTGCGATCTTCCCAGATCTTTATCTGTTGCACAACATACATTATTTTCAAAGAAAAACCATGAGCATCTTTTGTTTTATTGATCATAAAGAATATACAACAGGTACTGCATGAGTGACTACACGACCATGTACATATATTGCTAAGTTAAAAATGCCAAGAAACATCACACTGGATGTATGGAATCCAAAAACTGACAGTCATTTTAGAAAACCTTTGAAAACAAACAGTTACATAAACCTTTGAAATAAGGAAAGCAGCAAAGAAGTAGATAAATACAAACCGTGCCATCAACAGAAGCAGAAACTAAACGGGTTGTCATCCATTGGCACATCGATAGGTCAGTCACTTCTCCATCATGATTACCAACTAATTGGACCCCATCAATGACCTTATCAACAGGACATTTGAGAGGTTCCTCTGCCGAATACACTTCACCCTTCCCAACTTTTGTAGTATCAATTCTCAGAATACGTCTTCCAATCCCAACTACCAAAATTTCCTGCATAGAAGTGTGTATTAGTCATAACTCATAAGCAATATAATCAAGCAACTTCACAGCTGAGAGGAGTAACCAGGGAAAGAAATATAATTATAAGCTGCAAACTCTTGTATAAAAGATGATTTAAAAAAGAATTCATTACTTGTTTGTGGCAGTGCCAACAAACTCGTGGATGTGCAGCTGCCTCCTCTCCTATAAATTGAACGGCAACAACCGCTTTTCCTGTTATTTGAGGCTTATCTTCTTCATCTGGACCTTCAGAAATCCTCCACACATAAACTCGTCCATCTACGCCAACACTGCACAAAAACACGTTACCGCAAACCCATATAACTTGAAGGATGGGAATTATGAATGATGATATGAAAGCTACCTAGCCAAAAGGTGAACATCCTCAGCAAAGAAAGCCATGTCTGTGACCCTCTGAGAAAACAAGACATCACTCAGATTCGTAGCAGAATAAAGTAATTAAAAAAAAAGGACTTTCATCACTCAGCCTTTAGAATAAGCATCAGCAGAAAGCAAATAACACAAAAAAGAGTTAAGATAAACAAACTTGTAACCCAGAAGAATGCCAGTTAAAAAAATGAAACTTCAATTTTAAAGAAAGCAATAGCCAATATCATCAGGTACCAAAATCCTAGACAAAGCAAGACCAACAAACTCACATATAACATACATTTGGGAGTCTTTATTATGATAAAAACTGTCCATTAAAAATTCTTAAATTTCATCTTACAACATATATATTTCTGGGTTATGCATTGTGGAGATATGTTGGTTCAGTAAACATTCTTCTGCTGTGTGGAAGGAAATTAGCTCCTTTGTGTCTAATGTGGATTTATGGTGGGAGTGGAATTACAGAACTTTTGAAGATGTGGAAGTTTTGGGACTGCAGTTAAGACTTCTTTTCTTATATTATTTTGTGAATAGTTGACTGTCCTATGCCATAGTGACAGTGGATGCAATTCTTTGGGCTATCTTGTGTTTTCTATTGTTCATGAGATAGTTTTTTTCAGAATAAAATCATTTACTTATCAATTTTTTTTTTTTTTTTTTTTTGGATATTCTCACATCTGAATAATTCTTCAGCTAACTATGGACACCCTCTAATGATTGCCTGCCCAACTTCTCAAGAAAGCGCAATTCGCCTTAAACGATTCTTCCAAGATCAACAACCAATTGTAACTTATCACTATCTAAACAAAAAAACAAAAACTACATCACCCAAAG
This sequence comes from Quercus variabilis, assembly GCA_030445155.1. Taxonomy (NCBI): domain Eukaryota; kingdom Viridiplantae; phylum Streptophyta; class Magnoliopsida; order Fagales; family Fagaceae; genus Quercus; species Quercus variabilis. Next base: position 1,829,862 of record CP129452.1, read on the forward strand.
TGCAACGAACCATTCATTCCACACAACTTCAAACCAATAACTCACCAACCAAACCACACATATGTTTTATTATAAAACAAAGAAAAAGCCATTCATAACTAACTAAATTGCAACAGGAACCAAATCAATCCAAACAACTACGTCACTATTGAATTTAAACTGACTATGACCTAGAAAAAAAGGCCGCAATGTAGTGTTTACACCAAGCACCCAATTACTTACTAACCAAGCCACATCATAAAACATACAAAAACCCATTCATTTCAACAAAAGTTGAACCCAATTACTCACTAACCAAGCCATGTCATAAAACATACCCCAAAAAAAAAAAAAGACCATTACTAACTAACTAATTGCAACACAAACTAATTTCCATCCAAGCAACTATAATCCAAACAAAACGCCATTCATAACTAAAAAAATCAATCCAATACAACTAAAACATATCACTAACTCACTAAATTGCAACACAAACTAAATCAATGCCAATACAAGTACACAATCAATCACTATTAAATCAAACCCAACAAAGCACTAATCCATTAACAAAACAAACCAATTCAACCCAATGCCACAAAACAATAAGCAGTAAAATGTCCAAGCAAAACATAATCTCTCACTAACAAAATATCATTATAACTAACTAAATCAATGCCGATACAAGTAAAGTACAATCAAACACTTTTGAATCAAACCCAACAAAAATCCATTGATAACTAACTAAATAAACCAATTCAAATCCAATGCCAGCAATGGAAGTTAAAGCCAAAACCTGAGTGTGTCCTCGAAGCAAAGACCGCAAGGCAGTATTAATGTTAAGAACCCGGATATTCCCCTGCCTCAACCCATAACAAATGTACGCCTTATTCACCGCAATCTGCCGCCCCACGACGAGCTGAGGATCGGACTGATACTTGGTAATGGGCGTAACTTCCAACTGCTGCGGCGGGGACTCCCCTGGGAGCCTGACATCGACATCATACACCACGTATTCGCCCACCAAATGCCGGCCCTTGGGAAGCTTACTGCTGGGCATCCGGATGGGGCCGGACCCGGCAGTGTGGAGTGGCAGCGGCGGCGGCAGAGTGATACCCATCATGGTAGGAGTAGGAGAAGGAGGAGGGGTGTGGTGCTGAGGCGGCTGCGGCTGCGGGGGCGGGGGGTCGTGATTTGATGGAGGGGAAGGGATGTTGCCCAACAAGGCCATGAGACGGGCGCCGCCCGAGTTGGGGTTTGGAGAAGGGGAAGGGGAAGGGGAAGGGGAGGAGGCGGAAGTGGAGATGGTGATTGGGGGTTGGAGAGGAGGAGTTGGGTAGGAGAGAGAGCGCTGGGAGTGTAGTAAAGGGGCGTTTTGGTTTTGGAGAAATTGAGGGTGGTGATGGTGATAAGGCATGTGTTGTTGTTGTTGTTGATGTTGCTGTTGGGGTTGTTGGGGTTGTTGTTGTTGATGGAGAAACGGTGCGGATTGGGGAGGGAAGGAGTAGGGAGGAGGGAAAGGAGATGTTGGGGTTTGAGATTGGGGGATGGAATTGAAGAAGGTTTGCATGTCAAAAGGAGTGATGGGTTGTTGCTGTTGGTGGTGATGGGGGTTTGGATTAGCAGAGGAAGCCATGGAAGAGAGAGAGAGAGAGAGAGATGGCGTTGTGAGATCTGAAAAAGAAAACCAGGCCTTTTGCAGAAAAAAAGAAGAAGAGAAGACTTAGGAGTGAAGAAGAAGTGGGGGCTTGGAAGAGACCAAAGTTTAGGGAAAAAAATTATGGAGAGAAAGAACGAGGTGAAATGAAATGATATAATAATTATATAAATAAATACTAATAATAGTAAATAATACTAATAGGATCTTGAATTTTTTTTTTTTTTTCTTATCAAAAAAAATATGTGAAATATATATACTCAAAAGTATAATTGTTTATATTGTATCAAGATGTGTTATTATATATATAATTATAGAGTTTTGTGTTTTAATATCTATATTAAATTTCAATATTTTTATATTTTGATAATATTTTTGAGTTTTTTTTTTCTTCCTTTTGATCTATTATGATTTATATATATATATATATATATATATATATATATATATATATATATAATTTGGATTATGGGATCTTAATGTTATATATATATATATATATATATATACTTTATATTTATGCATATTAGATTTTAGATTGGCAAAAGTCAAATCGTGTTAAATTATAATAATATGAGACAATAACAATGAATTATTATATAATTTTGTGTTTTTTTTTTCTTTGATCTATTAATTTTGTTTATATAATCTGGATGATTGGATTAAATATTTATGTATTTGAGATTTTAAATAGGCAAAATCAAATCATTTTAAATTACAATAATATGAGATAATAAATAGTTTTATTTACTATTTGTTTCTTTTATTTTTTACTTACTTTTTTTATTTAGAAACAATTCAGCTAAGCTTTATTCATGAGCTGGTATTCTTTTTACTATCTAAATGAACGAAGGAAAATAATGAATATCATATCCTTCAATCATTTACTTGTTATTTTGCTACTTAGACAAAAAAAAAAAAATATATATATATATATATATATATATATATAATATCTTATGAAAATATACTAAGATAGATAAGTATACCACAAAATTAGATTATAATAGTAAAATAAGGAATTATTATTGTGCGGGCAAAAATCCAACATTGTGTATTGGACCTGGGGCCCCATTTTAAGATTAAGGTGTATCCGAAAAGAAGAAAGTGATTGAGAATGATTTCATGTGGGAGAGATATACCTAGAAATGATCGATGAGTATAGTCCGAAGAGAGCATCAGCAGATTGAAGAGCGTATTCTCTTCGGATATAAAGAGTCTCGATCAAGCAAATACCTAGGAGGTTCAAGTGATCTTCCTAGCGATTCCAATGAGAAGAATAAACTCTGGGCATGTATGGAGATGATAAGAACGGAGAAATATATAAAGGAAAATCTACTACCACCGCATTAAATACACTACAGCAACTTTTCTAATCGCATTAATGTGGAGAAGACCTCTGAACAGTGCAAACTCAACTACCGCCACTCATGGAGAACCGACAAAGATATTTGATGGGATATATGTTCAAGTGAACGTTGAGATGAAGACAAGTGGACAACCAAGATAGTCTAAAAGAAAATTATATAAATGTAAGAGACTTCCTAAAAAAGAGAGGAGGAAGGAGAAAGAAAGAGAAATCTATTGGAGGATTTCCTTGACATATACTCCTTCCATCCCAAATTATTGGTTCTGTTTAGAAAATCAAACTTTTTTAAACAAAACATCATTTAGTGCATTGTCTGTTTGTTAAAAATGTACAAATTTCCCAAACTACCTTCATTAATTTAAATTATAGAAAATGAATAGCATTGACTTTTTAAATAAATTAAAGGGGTCTTTTTTTTTTTGAGAAAGAATTAAAGGGATCTTAGTAGAAATTTTATTTATTAATTTTAGAAAGAGGGCTTCATTTTTTAGACATCCTACAATGGAATAGAAAACTAACAAATTGGGATGGAGCGAGTATGTAAATTGAATTGTTCATAATAGGATTTAGTTTTTTTTTTTTAAGTAACTAGAAGAAAGAGATGAAAAAATGTGGGATATATTAAAATCGTTAATGGAATGGGCAATAGATAGTTCTAGTAGATGTCTGCCAACAATAGAAGAATCATAGAGCGGTATTGACGTGGTTTTGGCCTAAACAGCTCTAATGTTTAAGACAGAAAGTATAAGAATGGGAGAAGAATACTCACTAATTATTATTGTGGGCTCATACCTATACCTAGTTGTAGCTCTTCCTTATATGGAGTTGTTCTTAGTATTTTGTTGGATTTGGATCCAGTGATTACATTACATCCACTCACATCAATTTTTACCACTTCATTTTTTAACTTTAACTTTTTAACTTTTCAACCTTTTTTAAATTTTTTTTTATTCAATGGTTGAAATTGAAAGTTTATTTTTTGAACTTTCAATCTCAACTGTGTATTACTATTGCACCAGGTGCAATATCCTAGGTATTGCACCTAATCTGAATCTATATTTTGTTAAGGCTCATTTCCTTGTTTTTATGAATCTTACATCATGGTGGTAAATGCTCTTATGTAATGGTTATAACTCCCATTATGTTCATAATTATTAATGGTGAAACTAAAGGTTTTCATAATAAAGAGTGATCGAATTTCTAGACTCATGTTCGATCTTGATACTAGTGTGCATTTGAAATTAGCTTATTTAGCTCTTTGTTGTTTGTTTTTTATTAAAAATGTGTTAAAATATACTTGTATCCAAACGTTTCAGGGTTAACTAGCCAGTTAAGTCCAATTTTCTCTCTTCAATTTAAATCCTCTAGTTAATTCGAGCTATGACATCAGTGGTCAATCTGTAATTATTGCATGATCATTGACCAGTTATATTGTAATTTTCTGTTAGTGGGGTAAATGAAATGTAACTTAAATAAATAAAATAAAATAAAAATGAATATGAATTACCTTGGATTTAAGATCTATTACTTCGCAGATGAAAATACAATAAGTGGGATGTTAATCTACACTGTCGACTATATAATATTGAAAAGAAAAAAAAAATGTGGATAGCTATAGGCCCATACTGATTTGTTGCGTTGTGGAAAGATTTTTCTACGTGTAGTGTCCGTGTGTTTCTTCTTTGTTTTATAATAAATTAATGGTAAACTAATTTAAAGAATCACACATTTCTTTGATTTGCCTTTTTCTTTTTCTTTTTTCCTGGTACCAATAAAAAAGTTTATAATTTATTTTATAAATCAATGGTCGCGTAGAACTTAATAGTAAAATTACTAAATTATCATTTTTTTTAAATTACTAAATTATTATTTTGGCTGTTTGTTTCTCAAAATTATCATTTGAAAACCAGAAATATTAATAAAATAAATGGGATTGGTTGTTAATAAACTAAGAATTTTACTTTTCTAAATTCTTATGACTGGCATTGGTTGTTAATCTTCTATGTATCATTTCAATTTGTCAAATGTTGTTGAATGGACGATGGCTAAAGCTGCAAAAACCATAAGAATGATCATTGGTTATCTTTCTCCTTGTGATTATTCATTGGTTGGATTTGCTTGGTAAAAAGCTACTAGTGGAAGTGTTGAAGGTCACTTTCAAGCTCATTCATCTTTGAGAACTTGTATGGTAAGTTTTGGTTTCTAAAGCCCTAAAGAGACAAAAGTTTTAAGGTATCACATGATTCCTTGTCTAGTATCAACTGCATTATTTTATTTTAAATTTTGTTAGTGGTGGCAAGAATAAATAGTTAAAGAACAAAAGCAAAAAAATTCCAGGCAATGCAAAGAAACAATGGAAAATATTCATCATCATTAACAAATAAAGGGATTTTGTAGGGTAGAAAGCTGATAATCTTATACGTGAGTAATAATGCATGTTTGATACTCGATATCTTAACAACAAATTTCATTATTAATTGTCAAGTTGTTATTGATTCTCAAATAAGCTTACTACTGACACCATTTCATTTTCTATCATTTACAATTCGGGTATGAAAAATTTTGTGAAAAAAGTTGAGACTTTGGACTTATTGTACATTTATACCAGGCTAAAACATATCTGTCTCGTCATTGTCAAGTACCTAGAATAGGGTTTTTTTATTTTATAAAGTCCTATTGTCTATCATGTACTATTTTAATTCCCCTTTGATGTAATAAAAGCAAAACATATTTTCTATTCAAAGAAGGACAAAAGCCACTTCATTATCTAAACTAAAACGAGGGCAATGATAGATATCTATTTTTCAAAATTCACTGATTTTGCTTTCCTTTGAAGCCAACACCGCACACAAACGACAAGTGGAGATAACGTCAAAGCATTTTATTTCTGATAGAGATTACACATTTCTCTCAACAACAAAGACATCTACTCCTTTATTTTCCTATATAAGACTACAAACATGTGCTGTAAGAGTAGGATGTGCATATATGCTGACAGTGCTGGTGATAGTGAATTGCCTCTCAAACTACAAGCATCTCACACCTGATCTGCAACTATAGCAACAAATTCTATATATATTTTGTAATTTATTTCTCTCTGCTAAAGACTCATGAACTGCCATGATAGTAAAATTATATATTTATTTCTTTTACAATTCATCTTTTATATATAGATAAAATACATAATATTCATTTTCATTCCCTTTTTATTCTTTTATGATCTATCAATTTCAATATTTCATTTATTCCAATCTTTTATAAACTTCCAAATATAGTGCCGATGTGACGAGTACAAGTAAGTGTCCGAAAAATACAAACCATGCCACCAATATAGAAGCAAAAATCAAAAAAAGGTTGTCATCCATTGACACATTTTGGTAAATCAGTTACTTCTCCATCATCATTAACCAACAAATTGTACCCCATCAATGAACTTATCAACAGGATATTTGAAAGGTTCCTCTGCTGAAAACACTTTGCCCTTCCCCTCTACTCACAACTACCAAAACTTCCTGTATGAAAGTGTGTAGTAATAGTCTAGGCAATATACCATCCAGCAAATTTATTTCAAGAATTAAATGCACATAATTCTTGTAAATCAAATATATCTTTAGCAATATTTACTGAACAGATGTCAAATACTACTTTTCTATTTTGTCAAACTTTTACATCAGAGAACAGAATTGATGCTAAAATTACTCTCTTGTCACCGAGAAAATTTATTCGTGGTGCACGAACATTCGACATAGTTCTCTAAATTCACTGGCACTGTACAAACACCCTGTCCTCTATTTCTTTAACCCTGGAAAGTTAAGTGGCACCAAACCAAACCAATCCAATACTTTCTAAGTTTTCTGTCTTCTTCTTTTTTACCCTTTCTTTTTTCTTTTAAATTCTTTCTTCCTAGCAAGACTATTGACTATGTTATAACCCCAATGCACACTCCAGATAACAATACAAAATCTCTAATTTTGTTTTGCAATCATGTGGGGAAAAATAATATTCTTAACAATAACAGCTAGAAAATGAATATTTTCATATACACCACATTTATGAACTCGAACTTTCTGTGTCAAATATCAATTCTGACTACAAAAATTGATTGGAGTGTCAGAAAAAACTACTATAATATCTTATTTTTTAGTCCACTTCATTAGGTATTCCATCAAAAAAGTCAGTAAAAAACTGTGCTTTTCCAACAGATTTGGTGTTCCCTAATTCTATCAAATAGCAACAAAATCTATCAACTAGCTCAGATAAAATTCCCAAAAGAACAAATATGAAGGTGAATTACAAAGGGGTTAACCTCAACTTGGTCTATTCTTCTATATAAAATCAATGAATTCAAACTGTCTGGAGAATAACAAGCACTCCAAAACAAAAATTAAAACTGGGTTTACCATCATTTTGGCCTATTCTATCCTCAAATTTATTCAATTGCTTTCATTCTTGCTCCGCACAATCTTTTGCTGGAGGAGATCACCGAGTCTCTGAGATGTTGAAATTCATGCTATGTATCCCTCTTCCACTATAAGATTGAAACTTTAAATTCCTTTGATAAGAATGTCTTAGTCTCAGCAGAATTTGAGTACCCCATGCCATCCTCAGTCTGATCCTCGAAATGAGTCCAAAAGAAGTGGTACGTACTTTGCATGATTTGGCTTGGCCGCAATGTTGATGATAAGACAGGAGATTGAGCAAAAAAATTTGTATTTTCCTCTTCGGTGCAAAAGCTCACGAGATAAGGCACATTTCGGTCCAGTTTGGTCCATTCTCTCTGAGCAGTTACATATTTTCCCCGCCTTTCCCAATCTCCTCCCTCAAAACCACCCCCACACACAAACCCCTCATCGAGTCCGAGTGTTCAGTGCTGGCAAAGGAGCTGCATGTTGTGTGGATGCATGTGAAGTTGGCCGGGCAATAGAGGTAACAAATGCACTTGGCAGAACTTCCAATACCGCAACGTCAACTACCAGTGTTGACAATATAACCGATGGTTTGACACGGAATATTTTTATTATGATGAAGAAGATGGTACCTAAAAGATAATGATGCAAGTTTGATTCCTTGAGTTTGAGTAAGCTGTGTTCTGGGTTTTCATTACTTGTTTCTAATATTCTTTTTATTATATGTAATGTTCTAATATTAGTAGTAATGTTTGAGGGTTCAAAGCCTAGTTCTCCTCATAACATAGAGTCGACAATTTCATGGGCTACAATACTCTTTAACAGTTTTAATGTTTGTTTTAGTACCTTTATTATTAAGATTTTTTTTTTCTTTATATTACTTCTGCGATGGATTCGTTGTTTTTTTTTTTTTTTTTTTTTTTTTTTAATTGTATTGTTCTATTAGAATTCTTTTTCTATCTGTGAGTACACCAGGGAGATACCTTGGTTTTAATTTTAATTTCAGAAGGTTTCTCACTTTCAATTCTGAATAAATAAGAATGAAACAAATAAATATTAAAAATTTTTAATGAGCCACTATGTTTCTGATTTCCGACTAGAAATATGACTCTATGGAGCAGTAAAAATCAGGCATGCAATTGTTATTTTTATTAACTTTTTAAAATCTGCTATTAGGTTTTTCATAACCCTATGATGAGTCTTGACAGAATCTTTGCTGGAAAAAATCATTCTAAACTCCAAAGGATGGAAGCTAGACTTTCTCAGGCACATAGATTAATCACTTCGACCATATGAGTCTGTTTGTAATGAGATGGATAGAGCTATCTGCAAATTTGGTGGGTCATGATAATAACTGTGGGGCCAAAAGATCGAGTAGCCTTGGCCCACTTCAAACCAGGCCCAAATGGCCCACGCCGAAGATGCAGGAGGGGTCCGAGGATGAAAACACAAGGACCACCCCCCCAAAGGAGATTCCCTTGCCGTCCGAGGAGAGGAGGACCCAATACCACGCGTTGGCAACAGAAGTGTAGAGAAGGGGGCAAACCCTAGGCGAACTGTCACCTCGGCATTGAATGCGCTCACCTAACCCTCCTGGCCGCATTAATGGGGACGTAACCCCTTGGCAGGAAAACATCGATCAGGGTGAGCCATTTGAGCATGGATATGACCTCTGATGGGACAGGCAGCCAGAGGGAAGGCCAATGGATAATCAACAGGAGGAGGAAGAGAGTAATATATAAGAAAGGTGAGCAAAGTGTAAAAGGGGGAAGAAAGAAAAGAGGAGAGCTTGGGAAACAAGCCGAGCATCCCTCAGTTGTAAATTAGACTAAGTATTCTTTCAATAAAGAGAAAGTAGTTTATACCTGATGAAGGCCGGCGAGCGCCTAAAACTTCGATCCACTCTCTACAAATTAATTGTTCTGGGTTCGTTGGGCCTGAAGCCTATATCTTTTGGGTTACAAAATCGGACCCTACAATTGGCGCCGTCTGTGGGAAGGATTAGTGCACCGGCCGGCGCAACAGGTAATGGTTCTAAATAATCATTCTACAGAAGATTGGTGGGGATACAAAAAAAAAAAAAAAAAAAAAAAAAAAAAAAAAAAACTACCAAACAAACACCGCAGAAAGATAAAAGTTCGAGACAGAAGATTTAACAGCAAGGGAAGAAAGTTTGATATTATTTCATTAAAAGAAAAGTACAAAATACAATCAGAAGCTCAGGCAGGCGTGTTTTAGAAACAAATTTACAAGCTAATTCTACAATCAAAGGCCTAGGTGGACCTATTCTAGAACTAGCTAGAGGGAAGTGTCAACCCATGCTCTTATTGGCATCAAGAGAATGGGAGAACTTGACAATAAGACGGGAGAAGGGGGCTGAGGCTGGCTCGCTTCAAGGCCACCAACAACACCTTTCTCGGCACGGCGGAACTTGAACAAAGCGAGGAGCAGATGTAGGGACACTGGGACGCCCTCCCCCATGATGTTCCCTTGATTCTCTCCAATCCTCACGAGCGTTGGCCGTCAGAGACGGCAACACTCGGGCACCAACCATGACATAAGTTCGCGCGTCCCCTTCGTCGGGGGTGCGCTCCGAGGAAAGACATCAAGTACTTCAGCGACATCCCTCCTAACCACCGTGCATAGCACCATCAGTGTTACGCCTAGACTCTGCCTCGCCGAAAGCCCAGTGGGGGCTACGGTCACAACGGCCCTTGGCCCGGGCGTCCTCACACCCGCCTAAAGCCACCTTATATCTACCAACTTCGGTCACAATCCTGGCAGGGTTATTGAAAGGGCTAGGGGAATTGAAGGGACGCGTTTCTAACTGCGTTAGGGAGTTCATGGAGTGTGAAGAAACCTTCCCCCCGAAGAGTCTTATATAGAGGATGAAGGCTGGTGAGAATTAATCCACACAGAATTCGAAAAGAGAATTGTCAACAGTGCTAATCACGGAGCTATCAAATTCCAAGCGGACCGTAAACCTCTGGATTTGTGCTAATTCACAAGGACATTAATGAAGGCACGTCTCGCGTACCTAAATGTCAAGCGCGGAGCACGAATGGCCAAGGGACGCCTCGTAAATGAAAAAGATGGGGGACTCGAGCTGGAGGCTAGGACAACGCCACGTGTAAGATCATAGTCTAACCCAAGGAGGAATCGTCTCCAATGAAGCGGTCCAAAGACAAACCCCTACTTACAGAGAAATGAAAGCGTTAAACAAAACCAAGGCATTGCATGGTCCTCGGACTCAAGCCTATGGGGAAACTAACCGCTCAGCTATACCTGGGTACTAGACAGAACCAAGGTATTGCATGGTCTTCGGACTCAAACCTACGGAGAAACTAGATACTTACAGAGAAATGAAAGCATTAGACAGAACCAAGACATTGCATGGTCCTCAGACTCAAGCCTATGGGGAAACTAACTGCTCAGCTATACCTGGGTACTAGACAAAACCAAGGTATTGCATGGTCCTCGAACTCAAGCCTATGGGGAAACTAGATACTTACAGAGAAATGAAAGCATTAGACAGAACCAAGGCATTGCATGGTCCTCAGACTCAAGCCTATGGGGAAACTAACCGCTCAGCTATATCTGGGTACTAGACAGAACCAAGGTATTGCATGGTCCTCGGACTCAATCCTATGGGGAAACTAGATACTTACAGAGAAATGAAAGCGTTAGACAGAACCAAGGCATTGCATGGTCCTCAGACTCAAGCCTATGGGGAAACTAATCGCTCAGCTATACCTGGGTACTAGACAAAACCAAGGTATTGCATGGTCCTCGGACTCAAGCCTATGGGGAAACTAGATACTTACAGAGAAATGAAAGCGTTAGACAGAACCAAGGCATTGCATGGTCCTCGGACTCAAGCCTATGGGGAAACTAACCACTCAGCTATACCTGGGTACTAAACAAAACCAAGGTATTGCATGGTCCTCGAACTCAAACCTATGGGGAAACTAGATACTTATAGAGAAATGAAAGTGTTAAACAAAACCAAGGCATTGCATGGTCCTCGAACTCAAGCCTATAGGGAACTAACCGCTCAGCTATACCCGGGTACTAGACAGAACCAAGGTATTGCATGGTCCTCGGACTCAAGCCTATGGGGAAACTAGATACTTACAGAGAAATGAAAGCGTTAGACAGAACCAAGGCATTGCATGGTCCTCGGACTCAAGCCTATGGGGAAACTAACCGCTCAGCTATACCTGGATACTAGACAGAACTAAGGTATTGCATGGTCCTCGGACTCAAACCTATAGGAAAACTAGATACTTACAAAGAAATGAAAGCGTTAGACAGAACCAAGACATTGCATGGTCCTCGAACTCAAGCCTATGGGGAAACTAACCGCTCAGCTATACCTGGGTACTAGACAGAACCAAGGTATTGCATGGTCCTCGGACTCAAACCTATGGGGAAACTCGATACTTACAGAGAAATGAAAGTGCTAGACAAAACCAAGGCATTGCATGGTCCTCGGACTCAAACTTATGGGGAAACTAACCACTCGGCTATACCTGGGGGCTAGACAGAATAGGGGCATTGCATGGTCCTCGGAAGAATTAACTACAAAATATCCCAAGTTAGGAAAGGATCAAGCCCCACCTAGCCCTTGAGACGCAAGAGGGCAGCCCATGCATACGTTCTCTCTCCTTCTCATCGTTACTGGCGCAATTGGCCGACATACAATTCAAGCTAAAATCATGCAGATCAAAGGAAAAGAGGAAAAGCAGGCAGCGTGCACACAAATAAGCAATTAAAATAAACAAAAGGGGAAATTAAATTCGCATTACAATAATGAGTCCGTAAAAATTGCATGGCAAGAGCCACAGTACATGGAGCAGAAGCACAACAAAATAAATGAAACGATGTGAAGGTAGGAAGAGCCGAGGCGCCAGAAAGTCTACTCATTTTGCTCAGGCTGGACAGCGGCGACCTCTAACCCCTCTGAGCCCTGGCCTGAGTGGACGGCCTGCAAGGGTACGGCGAGAACAGCTGCTTCCTCGGTTGCAGGGGTTGGATCACCGGAGGGGATCTCCACTATCTTTTGGGGCACCTCCTCGCTCAAACGCTCCCCCAGTTCAGCAGCCCCCATCTCTTCAACGATTTCCCCAGCCTTAGCGCCATCAAGGGTCACCTCGCGGATAGCAGGCGCGTAATACATGCTCTCAGCCTTCCATAGGTCTGACATGGCCTCCACCCCAACTTGTTTGAGGGCCTCAGCCCAGACCTGGGAACAGTATCGCCTACACACCCCCGGGACTTGAGCTTTGTAGAGGGCCTCTACTGCAGCCATCCCAACAGCGTAGGCTATGGCTTCAGCCTCTTCCTTGGCACTCTCGGCCATCTCCCTGCCATGGTTAGCCTCGTCCTTAGCCCGCCGAGCCTGGTCTCTAGCCCATTCTGCCTCCCTCTAGGCCCCCTCGACCTTAGTCACCTCAACCCGCAGGTCAACGATCAGATCCCTCACGATCTACAATTGCTCCTCCGCCTTACCCCAGCGCCTCGTCTGCTCCGTGGCCTGGATCTAGGCGCCCTGAAGACCAAAAAGTGCACTGTCCCATTCCCTGGTCACCACCTTCAAAGCCTCTCGTGCCTTGGCGAGGTCAGCCTCGGAATTCTTCAGAGCCCCGGTGGCCTGGAAGCGTCAATCACGCTCTCATTTGAGGGCCTCCTTCTAGTCGCTTGCCGCCCTCTCTAACATAAAGATAGCTTGGACAACCTGCCAGAATAACTAATGCGCTATAAGCCCAGTAAAAGAAAAAGAGTGGGAGAACAGTCAAGGTTGTAGCCCTTACCATCCCCACATATCGCTTAAGGCTGAGGAAGACCTGCTCACTCATCAAAGAGTTAAGCTTTGCCATATCTGCTGGGAGCAGCAGGCTCCTCTCCTATGCATCGGCCACGCGCGCACCTTCGCCCTCGTTGAAGTCCCTGAGGGAGGCGTTATCCCTCAGGGGCTCCCCACGGAGCATCGAGGCTGGGAGCCAGGCCTGAGCCTCGAGCGAGGTGGTGTCGGCGACCTGCCGATCCTGACTCCTGTCGCCTATTTTTAGCTACTTGGACGGCCGTAGAATAGCGTCCCCCTCTTGCAAGGACACCGTCTTATCCTCTATAAGCCTCTTGCCCTTGTCCTTCTTCTTCTTGGGGTCGACAGGCACGGACTTAGAGGGTGAGTGCGTCTGAGGAGGAGGAGGAGGGAGCTTCCGCTGAGCCGAAGTCGACCTAGTTTTCGGTGGAGTAGGAGGAAGCTTTTGTTGGAACTTCCCAGGCTGGCCCTCGATCAAGTCCAGCAAGTCGGTAGTGGGCTTCCTCTTGTAACCCATTGTCAGCCGAGGAGGGGCTTTTGAAACAAGGAGCTCTGCTTTGGTCAAATTAGGATCACCCAAATCCCCGGGAGGGTCTTCGGACTGATCAAGCTGAGCGAAAACGTCAAACGCGTCCCCTTCCCCCTCTGGAACTTCCTTGGTGACCTCAGCGAACGGTTGGGAAGAGGAGGGGACGGCTAGTGTGACAACTTCCTGGTCGAAGGACTCCTCGGGAAACAAAAATCTGTCCTCGGTCACAGTAATCCTCTGAAGCCGAGGATCGTTGGCTAGGATGACGTGCTTCAGAACCGGGAACGATTTTTGGGCAGGGGTATACCCCAAGATTATGTGGGCAGCCCTGACTTGATTATCGTCCTCGTTTACGTAAATCGGTGCCCTCAACACCGTCTGCAAATCTTCCCGGTTGATCAAATGGAGGTGGCACTCAAAAGCATGCAGGTCTGCAAGGGGAAAACACCACCATGTTAGCAAAAGAAAAAAGAGAAGAAAAAGGGCAAAAGAACTCAAAACCCCTCCTACTCATACTGCCCCACCTGGTTTCCCCTCCGTCGTTGGGCAGTGAAGGCCATCGTGCCACTCCCCTGACATGATGAGGAAGTCCTCGCTTAGCCCCTTGTTGGACTCAGGGAGGCACTGGATGAGCCGCACCCTGTCATCCCTCGTCTTCAGATAATAAGACTTGCCCTTAAGATGCTAAATGTTGTAGCACCAATTCACGTCGTGGTGGGTCAATCTCAGCCCCATCTTCTCATTCAAGGCGTCCACACAGCCCAAAATCCTAAAGACGTTTATCCCACACTGGTAGGGGCCAATTGGAAGTGCGTGAAGTAGTTCCTCATCACTGGCCCCATTGGAATCGTCATTCCACCTTCGAGGAAGGCGGCAATGAGAATTACCACTTCACCCTCCCGCTTATATAAGCACCAATCCTCATCCTCACTGTATCTCAGACCCACATTGGCGGGAATTCGGTAGTCGGCGATGAATTTCTCCATCGACTCCTTGGTGTGGACATATTTCTTAAACCTACCCATCCCAGCTGACACCTAAAGGAACTAAGAAGGAACAAATGAAGGAGAAGGAGTAACGAGAAAGAGAGCTCAGAGAGAGATAGAAAAACTTACTGAAAAGAGGAGCTCCTTGGACAGGCTTTTTGTGCTGGAGATGTGAGAGTGTGGCTGGACTCAGGAAGGACGCACGAGAATTTTTTATTACGAATGAGGAATAGAAAGAAGCGGTTCGTATGGGTATTTATACTCCAAATCGAGGAACAATGTGGGTTTTCCCGCCCATTAATGCGAGGCGAACCCACACCGTTGGATCGATAATGCCTCATTAGATGTAGGGAGCACAGAGCCGCCTGAATTTAATGATGGGCACGTTGCATGCTCTGAAACGTCAGCGACGTGCCTTGGGCAAATAAACAGACCCCAGTACTGACGGGAGGGGAGGTAAGGCCGAGGATGTCAAAATCCTACTCCCCGCCCGAGGATGCGTGTAGCAAGATTTTGAAGGGCTATTATGGGGCCAGAAGATCGGGTAGCCTTAGCCCACTTCAAACCAGACCCAAATGGCCCACGCCGAAGATGTAGAAGGGGTCCGAGGATGAAAACACAAGGACCAGCCCCCCAAAGGAGATTCTTTTGCCGTCCGAGAAGAGGAGGACCCAATACCACGCGTTGGCAACAAAAGTGTGGAGAAGGGGGCAAACCTTAGGCGAATTGTCACCTCAGCATTGAATGCGCTCACCTAACCCTCCTGACCGCATTAATGGGGACATAACCCCTTGGCAGGAAAACATCGATCAGGGTGAGCCACTCAAGCACGAATATGACCTCTGATGGGACAGGCAGCCAGAGAGGAGGCCAATGGATGATCAACAGGAGGAGGAAGAGGGTAACATATAAGAAAGGTGAGCAAAGTGTAAAAGGGGGGAGAAAGAAATGAGGAGAGCTTAGGAAACAAGCCTCCTCGATCATGGGCCGAGGAGCATCTCTTAGTTGTAAATTAGACTAAGTATTCTTTTAATAAAGAGAAAGTAGTTCATGCCTGATGAAGGCCGGTGAACGCCTAAACCTTCGATCCACTCTCTACAAATTCATTGTTCTGGGTTCGTTAGGCCTGAAGCCTATATCTTTTGGGCTACAAAATCAGACCCTACAATAACAATAGAACTTCATTTGGTAAATGGGACTTTAGTGGGTCATGATAATAACAATTAAACTTCATTCGGTAGATAGGATACTTGGCCAAAATGGCCAAATACCACTTTTTTTTTGAAATTTTTAGCAAAAAATCACTGTTTCAGAAATAAATAGCAAAGTACCACTTTTTCTAGAACTCGAGTTTCTCATCAATTCTGCAAACGTGGTAGTGCTGAGCTGAAAAATTATGTGATACTCGAGCTTGGTAAACTCAAGTTCCATGCAACACAATACTCGAATATACCAGGCTCGAGTACGTTTTATAAATAAAATGTAGATAAATTTACATTGTACTCGAGTTTACAAAACTCGAGTACCATGTAAATTTTATTTTATTTTTTCTTTTGGGAATAATCGACAAATAAACATAAAGATAAAAATAAGTGGCTTTTTTTATGTTTTTATTTATTTAAATAGAAGCATTGTAAAATATAAAGATTTTAATTTCAAAATATAAATTTAATTTCTACATTAATTAAAATTGTTCATTGTTTTCTCATAAAAATTGTTCACTGTTTTCTGCATAAACTATTTCTAGCATTTTGCATAAAATTATTTTTTTTCAGCATTATTTAAAAAATTGTTCACTCTCTTTTATGCGTATATTATTTTCTGTTCATTATTTACAAAATTGTTCGCTGTTTTCTCATAAAACACCTAGTGAAATCGTGTTTTCTAAATTTAAAAGCCAAATCTGAATGCCTTTTCATGTTTAAATTTCACAATAATCGAATTTATTTTTCTGCATTGATAAAATCCGTTTCTATGTTAATAAAATTTGCTCCTACACATCATGTTTACTATATATTCGAAGCTGCTTACCGCATTCATAAAATCTATTTTTTACATTAATTAAAACTGTTTACTATTTTCTCATAAAAACTGTTCACTGTTTTCTGCATAAACTGTTTTTAGCATTGGCCCAATTATTGCAATTAAATGGTTTTTGTGTTTTTTTAAATATGTAGCCATATGAATAATGGACAAACTCCATGAAAGAAAAATGAATGATTCGTATGAATCACTTAACGGTAAATGCCTCAAAAAAATTGAATTTGTAAAAAAGTTCGAATTAATTGAATGTAGAACTGTTCATTAAGTAAAATTGTTCACTATTTTTTGCATAACCTATTTCTAGTATTCTGCATAAAATTATTTTCTGTTCAGCATTATTTAAAAAATTGTTCACTTTCTTTTCTGTGTAAATTATTCTCTGTTCACTATTTAAAAAATTGTTCACTTATTTCTCATAAAACACCTAGTGAAATCGTGTTTTCTAAATTTAAAAGCCAAATCTGAATACTTTTTCATGTTTAAATTTCACAATAATCGAATTTGTTTTTCATGTTTAAATGAACTCTATTGCAGTGGTATCTGTACTTAGTTTAGTAGGTTTGCCGATCATGATATGTCCAACGCTTCCAAGACTCTCGTACGTGTATATTAGCATATTAAGGAAACTAGCTTTTAAACCCGTGCAAATGCACGGGAATTACATAAGTACATGTGTTTTCAAGTTCTTGGAAAAAAAATACATCTATTTTCAACAAAATAGAAATAAAAATAATGTAAATTTTGTAAGAGTCCACAAATAAATTTTTGTACATAGAAATAATTAGAATCCGAGAAAGCAAATATATTCAAATAATTTTAGGTAAATATTTAGAGAAACATTTTGTTTCAAAAGTTGTACTTAAATAAATTTAATTAAATAAGTATGTAGCTAATGCAATTGAATTTATAAATTTTAAAAAATAACACTTGGTATGAATTTCAAATTTAAAATGTATATAACACTCAGTATGCTATCCATAAAAATGTGTTGTCTTACAAATAGATTTTCTTTTAAGCCTATTCTAAGGCATGGGTTACGAATTCCTAAGGCACGCTCAGCCGAGTTACCTAGAGATGAACCTGCCAACATACTTGCTCATCTTGAACAAGAGAATAGTCAAATGCAAAGGCGATTAGACCATTTACATGCAATCCAAAAAGCTAAGAAGCATCTAAAGGGAAAGGCGCAAAAGTGAGCCATCAAGTCTATTAATGAAGTTACTACGTTAGATGATAAAAGAGATATTTCAGACTTCTCAGATTCAAGTAATGATAATTTTCAAAAATTTCTACCTATGAACATTAGACGTTGTTGTTAATGTCTACATGTTCTATGCAATACAAAATATTGTTGTTAATGTCTGACAATTGATGATTATGTACATTCAACTTTTGCAAATCTAAAGATTAACTATTCATTAACTGTTGATTTTATACGATTTTGTTCATTCAACGATTTCAAAATTTTCAACAAATTCGGATGATCAATACATTAGTACACAATTTTCCATTTAATTTTCACGATTTTGTACATTTAACGAATTCAAACTTTTCAACTAATTCAGACTATCTGTACATCTAATTTACACAATTTTATTTTGTACTTTCAAGATTTTATACAATCAACAAATTCAAACAATCTGTACATCTAAATTTTGTTTTTTACAAATTCGAACGATTTGTACATCTAATGTACACAATTTTCTCTTGAATTTTCACGATTTTGTACTTTCAACGAAATCAAATTTCTCAACAAGTCCAAAATATTTGTACATCTAATGTACATAACTTTCCATTGAATTTTCATGATTTGGTACGTTCAACAATTTCGATTTTCTTGAATATATAGTAAACATGATGTGTAGAGAGCAAATTTTATTAACGTAGAAATAGATTTTATCAATGCAGAAAAGCAAATTCGATTATTGTGAAATTTAAACATGAAAAACCATTCAGATTTGGCTTTTAAATTTAGAAAACACGATTACACTAGGTGTTTTATGAGAAAACAACGAACAATTTTTTAAATAGTGAACAGAAAATAATATACGCATAAAAGAGAGTGAACAATTTTTTAAATAATGCTGAACAAGAAATAATTTCATGTAGAATACTAGAAATAGTTTATGCAGAAAATGGTCAACAATTTTTATGAGAAAACAATGAACAATTTTAATTAATGCAAAAAACAGATTTTATAAATGCAGTAAGTAGATTTGAATATACAATAAATATGATGTGCAGAGAGCAAATTTTATTAATGTAGAAACATATTTTATCAATGCAGAAAATTATTTCGATTATTGTGAAATTCAAACATGAAAAAGTATTCAGATTTGGCGTTTAAATTTAGAAAATACGATTTCACTAAGTGTTTTATAAGAAAACAGTGAACAATTTTTTAAACAGTAAACAGAAAATAATTTATGCAGAAAAGAGAGTGAACAATTTCTTAAATAATGCTAAACAAAAAATAATTTTATGCAAAATCGTAAAAATAATTTATACAGAAAACAGTGAACAATTTTTATTAATAATCAATGAACAATTTTAATTAATGCAGAAATTAAATTCATATTTTGAAATTAAAATCTCTATATTTTACAATGCTTCTGTTTAAATAAATAAAAACATAAAAAAGTCACTTATTTTTGCCTTTATGTTTATTTGTTGATTATCCCAAAAAAAAAATTTACACGGTACTCAAATTTGGTAAACTCGAGTACCGTGTAAATTTTTTTATCTGCATTTTATTTATAAAACGTACTCGAGCCTGGTATACTCGAGTTTACCAAGCTCGAGTACCAAATAATTTTTTTTTATCACACAAATTCCAGCTCAGCAATGCCACGGTGGCAGAATTGATGAGGAACTCGAGTTTTTGAAACTCGAGTTCTAGAAAAAGTGGTACTTTGATATTTATTTCCGAAACAGTGTTTTTTTGCTAAAAATTTCAAAAAAAAAGTGGTATTTGTCCATTTTGGCCTGGGATACTTTATGTAAACAATGACGGGTCTTGGGCTCAAGAAAGAATTTTGGATGAATATGGGCCATGTTAGCCAGATAGATATCTCTCAATCTCAAACCATCTTAATTTAGCAAAAACAATTGTGGAAAATATTATCCAAAAGTACATCCTTTCAGTTTCAGGGTCATTACAAACCATAGAACTCAAGTATATGCTTTTGTAGGAACTCTTCTCTCATCTAATAAGATAGATGCAGGTAGGCAATGGCTGTTCTATTGACATTAATCATTCCTTCCTAACATTACAGTCAACAACATTCGTCATCTAGGAATTCACAGAGTGTCAGATCTCATAAGCCTTATTCAAAAATCTGGAATTCTAGCCACTGAATCAATTATACAGCTTTGAGGATGCTAAATCCATTAAATAACTCTAGTTTGGGTTGAAACTCAAGTGGGACAAACTCGAATTTTTCAAAAATATGCTACATAACTAAAAAATTTCGTTTGGGTGCTATTCTCCTAAAATTTTTCTAATAGTGTGTTATAAAGTAAATTTTGGCTATATGTTTCAAGACAAAGTTTCAATCCTTTTTGCGTCTGCCACCACCTTAATTATATGCTATCCTTATTGTGTCTCATCCTTACTGTGAGCCAAGTTTTTGCACGATATGGGGTGCATTTGTTCTTAGTTTCCTTTAAGATTTCAATAATTTTTCTAGTAAAAATTATTATTTTTAAAGTTCTATTTTATAAATAAGATAGAAAGACAATAAGAGCCAGTAAAAAATTGTTATTTTTAATTTTCTATTTTATAAACAAGATAGAAAGTCAATAAGAGTGGAAATAGTGATTTGAATCATACTAAACTTGTTCACAAATTTAAAAATTGCATCATATATATATATATAGGTATGTTTCACGCCTATTCAAGAATGCAAATATCGTTTTGATTAAATAAAAACTTGAATATCCTTTTTTTTTTTTTTGTAGACAAAACTTATGTACAGTACCTTAGGTGTTGTTCCATAGGTTCCTCTCTTAAGATTCTGTTGTGTAATTATTTAACTAAAAAATATACTTCTATTACATGAGAAAAAAGCTGTGTAGCTACTTAATTAAAAAATATACTTCCATTTCATTAAAAAAAAAGCCACATGACAAAATTTTAAGAGGGAACCTCACTTAAATACTGTACCTAAATCTTGCCCCTTTTTTTACATTCTTGATTGCGTGTCATTAATTTTTTTTTTTTTGGTTGTATTTTGTTTCAATTGTTGCAAAAACAATTAAATTTGAGTAAGAATAAGATATTTTCAATCAATCTTTTCTCTTATTATCTTAGAAAAATGAAACAAAAAAAAAATTCTTACATAATTAATGCACCAATAATTTTTTTTAATTACATAGAATAAATACTAAAATGTTGGTTATATATATATATATATATATATATTTTGTCAAAGCAACCAAAATGAGGAAGAATGTCATATTCTAAAATTATTATTATTATTAATCCAAATAAAAATAGTTTCCTGTATAAACTATATTAAAATAATCATATGAATTCCTTTAATATAAATAATTAATATATAATTTCCAATAATAAATATATGTAGTTATTTTATTGACTAATTCAATAAACTAATAATTTAGTATAAATAAAAACTTTATTGAGGTTGGAGCCTAAAATAAAGAAAATATTAAAAAAAAATACACCATATAACAGAATCTCATATTTCTCCTTTACTCCCATATAAAAAACATATTGATTGATTTTGCTTCCTGTGACAAATAGACTGTATCAATTAGTTAGGTCCATCTTCCACCTTGTATCATCATCAATAAGTGCACTCACTTCACATCATCTTCTAGGATTTTTGAAAATCTTGATTATGACCTCAATGTGTTTAAAGTGCTCTTACACCAATTGAAAAACCTAGATTTAGACCCCAAAAAACAAAGAAGCGGATTAATTGAACACAAGTATTGCTTTATTCCAAACTAATATTACGAACAGTTATTTCAATCACAATTATCAACATAGTAGAAGGCATATAAATTTGGTAATGAATTTGAATAACAATGAAGAATATCTTCAAAGGAAAAATCACTCCAAAGATCCAACTCTACAGAAGGTTCATTATAGAAGAAACAATTACAATAGCCTACTTACAAAACCTTTGAAACTAGACTCTTTATTTAACCTTAACAAACTCCTTACTTACCTTCCCACTACAGTAACCTCAAAATTTTGGAATTCATCTATTAGAGTCATATATTTATATAGTTGGTATATTTTATAACAAAATGCAATTTACTTGTATTTGGGTAGTTCTAAGTGAATTCAAGAATATCATAAAGGATATTGAAAAGACTTTACAAGTGATACTATTGAAGACATGAAGATTACTTAAGAAACTACTCAAGAAAGCTGGACATGCAAGTCCCAATACCTATCTCCACACATTCGATCTATCGAGATTTAATGAACCTCGATACCAGGTTTAATACATCTTGATCCATCTAGTTGATAGATTTCAAAATATAGCCTAAAATGTTTGAATTCTAATTGGCTATTTTTTTAATGGTTTTGTCTAAACCTAAAATATGATGTGGGTTTGTGTAAACCTAATAGAAATAGGAGAACTCATTTAAAAGGTCCATTAAGCTCCTATTTAAATAAGGTGGTAGAGAAAGAAAACACAAACCTAATGCTTCATAAGGTTTTCTTATTGAAACCCTAGCCTCCATCTTTTGAACCTATGAGTTCAAAAAACAGAAGAAAGAGATCTTGTTGCGACTCTTGTGCATCTTTGGGTTTTGTACCAATCAAAGTCTTTGGCACCAATAAATGAAGATCTTATTGGTGTTTTTATGTGAAGTTGTTGCCAATCAACTACAACAATCAAAAGAGTTGTTGTGGAGTTAGTTACGTACTGGGATTCATGCAAAATTGTTAGCTATGAATAAGAGATCTGTGGAAAGGGAAGAAGTCTCTACAAAATCAAGATCAATAAGGGATTGGCGTAAGGATTCGACTGTAAGTAGGTACTTTGGGATAGATCAAGTTAGAGTAAGATTCCTTACACTTGTAACATCTTGATTTTGATTAGTAATTCTAGGGAGTGGTGAATTGAAAATCACCCAGTGAGAGTTTTGCCTTATGAAGGTTTTCCCCATTAATCACTCTAGATTATTTGGTGATTTGTTCATGCCTCCATAATATTGGCATGTAATTTGACGTAATTAATCAAGTTTTGGTAATTAAATTAATTAACAAGGGTTAATCTATAACACAATATCGTCTACATAAAATTTCTCCATAATCAAACCCCATCCATAACAAGTCAACAACCCAAAAGTCACTAAGAAGTTTTGGTTTTTTTGGTTTAGATGAACAACACTTACATGTATAGTATTTTAATCTCATAATTAATGGGGATGACAATTTTGCCCCGCCTCACTTGACCCGCTCCTCCCTGCTTCGCCCTGCACGAGTTTTTCTTCTCTAGTAAAGGGGGTGGGGCAAGGATGAGGCAAGATTTTAGACCTACACCACACTCCACCCCACTCCACCCCACCCTGTGTTGATAAGGGTTAAATTATAAATTTTTCATATTCTAAAACTCTACTTTTTAAACAAACATATCATCAGCTTATTTTATTCTACCCAGCATAGTTTTCGACCTTTTTTTTCTCTCTAACAAAGTTAGAAATAAGTTACCATTGAATTATCACTGTAACCTTGGAGAACACTTCCTTCTTGGATTTGCTTTTTTTTTTCTAGAGAGAACTTTAACCTATAGCATCCGCTCCTAATGATAGCTCTTTATCATTCTACCCAAAGTAGTTTTCGACCTCTTTTTTCTCTCTAGCAAAGTTAGAAATAAATTACCATTGAATTATCATCGTAACCTTGGAGAACACTTCCTTCTTGGATTTGCCTTTTTTTTTCTAGAGAGAACTTTAACCTATAGCATCCACTCCTAATGATAGCTCTTTATTATCAAACCAAGACACCAATTTGTTTTTGATGTAAGCGGAGATTAAATCTCAGATCTCTTATACAACTATCAGAGACTTTATCAGTTAAGCTAACTGGAACTCACCTTTTATTTGCTTATTAGTGAAGGTAGTACCAAATAATTTTCATGCTTTTCAACAATAGGTTCCAAATATGCTCGTATATATCATTGTACGTTTCCACTGAAGAAAATATTGGATTTCTCACTGTATAATGTTGCCTCATATGTTTATAAAATGCTTTGAATATCTTTGTACTTCTCTTCCTTTGCATTACATAACACTAGAATAGGATGTTGTCATTAAAAATAAAAATAAAAAAAGTGTGCAACTCTTCTGGTCTTTTTTGGTTATTGCTACACCATGACTATGGATTTTTTTTTTCATTCGCTCTACACCCAATAGATGTGATAATCTCCTATCAAAAAAAAAGGATGTGATAATCCTTCTACAGGTAAACGACGAAAAGGGATATGTTATATGTATATCTACCCCCCAAAAGAAGAAGGAAAGTTGGTCAAATACTAAATAGCATTGATTTTAAAAAAATAAATAAATAAATAGCATGTACTATTCAAAGTCTATTTTTTTGAGAAATTACTGTTCTAAAGTCTAGACGACCAAAAAGGAATAAAATGATTTCTTTGGCTACTACTATTATTTATATTATATTCTATTATAGAGGATAGCTTTTATTGTTCTTATTATATATTATATATTTTCGGTTCGTCTTTCTTAATCGCAGTAGTTAACATGTAATTATTTATCAATGTTTGATTTCATGTCAAGTTTAATTTCAATTTCATAGTAGATGCCTCGGACCCATATTGTGAGTAGGAAGTGCCTCATCCGTTTTCAAGTGATTGTATTTCTGAGCATTGCGAATATATGTAACTTTTGCTAAGCCATCTTGTGAATTGCATAAGTTTTCCTCCAAACATAATCACGTTATGTGACGATTTATGTGTAAACTGTTAAACATCTTAAAAATAAATGGTAAGTTACTCGTGATAACATGTGTTCATATTTAGAGTTATAATATTTTTCATATAAAACAATATTATAAGAGGGTTTTGTGCTACACAAAAAACTTCAGGTGTTAAATGTTACATAATTAACAATTTATACATAAATCAATACCATAAAAGGGGTTAATTGTTATATTCTAAACTTCAAGGGGTTCCATGTTTTACAATGAAAACCTAAGTTTGTGGGACAAAATTGGGAAATGCCCCATTTAGGTAAAAATAGCAGCATAATGCCCTTTTCTCCAAACTATATAGGGAAATGCCCCTCTTTAATAATTCGATTTTCTCAAAATCGAGTTATAAAAAAAAAAAAAAAAAAATCTGGAGCCCTATAGCGACATTTTTAAGGACCTATAGTGACATTTTCAGGACTTATAGCGACGTTTTGTAACTCGATTTCCATAAAATCGAGTTATAGGCAATTTTTTTAATTTTTTTTTACCTATAACTCGATTTATAAATGCCACTATAGGTCCTAAAAACGTCACTATAGACTCCTAAAAAACGCTGCTATAGGGCCTAACTCGATTTTGAGAAAATTGAGTTACAAAAGAGGAGCATTTCCCTATATAGTTTGGAGAAAAAGGCATTATGCTGCTATTTTTACCCAAACGGGGCATTTCCCAATTTTGTCCTAAGTTTGTGTACTTTTTGTTTTCCAAATAATTTAAATAAGTCACATGACCATCAATAGGTTATGTAATTGACCATACATATGGATGCTCATTTGATTTGTTACATAATTAATGGGTTAGATGAATTCTCCTTCAAAGCAATTAGGAAAAAATTTATTCTAAAAAGAAAAGAAAGAGTCTATTTAATGATGAAATTTTA
Source organism: Quercus variabilis (assembly GCA_030445155.1). NCBI lineage: Eukaryota > Viridiplantae > Streptophyta > Magnoliopsida > Fagales > Fagaceae > Quercus > Quercus variabilis. The sequence continues at coordinate 1,855,507 of CP129452.1, forward strand.
CAAATTTGAAATATATATATATATATATATCTAGTATCGCATTATTTTTTTAAAAAATTATCATTCTTTATCAAGTAAAATGTTAGTGTAAATTAATAAATTATATGACACCATGTATATCTTTAGATTCAGGGGAAAACAAAAAAAAACATTAAATGTAGAGAATCCTTAGTATCAAGTTGTGTATATAGCTAGAAAAATATAGAAAAATGAGGGGAAGAAAAAGTTATTTAATTAATGGTAAAACTTCGGTTCAGTTCCTTATGTATTGTACCTTTGATTTGCTAATTGAATTCAACCATATAGTTGTATTGACCAATACGCGGAAATAGTGATATCTTTTCAAAAACAATTACATTTAACTATGTAATTCATTGGCTAATGCAACCACAAAGTTGAATATAATAGGAGAATATATAGCAGGGCACTTCTGTATATAAGTTTAGGTAAAACTTTTGTATAGTTCCTCATGTAATATATTATGTTCACCAATTAAATTCAAACACATAGTAACTCCAAGGAATTGGCCTAGTGGTGCCTAAAACCTCATGAGATCCATGAGGTCTTCAAATTAAAAGTTTAAAATCTCTAACTAGCATCATGAGGCCTCTTCAAGAAATTCTTTCCTATAATCATTTAGTGTGTGCAGGACATAAGGAATACATGCACTTGGAGGACTAGTATCTCCTCCCGTTCAATTTGCCAATCTCCTTCAATTTTTATTTAAATTTAAAAATGTGACATTTAAAAATCAAATAAATCAGGTGTTACACGCCTAGCTAAAAATGGGAGGAAATTTGTTTATGCACTTAACACCATTATTAGGGGAAAAAAAGACCAAATAGTTTAATTGTCAATGAGAAAGATATAATTATTTATATTTTATTAGTAAATATAATTATGTGTTTGAATTTCATTGAAAAATTTTATGTATTGCAGCTATATACTTATATATATATATATATGATAAAATTTCAATCTATAACATTCACTCCATAATGATTATTCTTATTATCAAGTTAAGATATCAACTAGTTTTTTGTCCCTTTGACTAATAGTTAAGCTAACTTTATACGGTTTCATAATAATTGTTCTTATCATCCGATTAAGATATCATTGTTTTTTGTGTAAACGGAAAACTCCAAATCCCTCATTTAAGAAATAAGAAATTTTATTAGTTAAACTAACTAAAATGCTCTAAAGTAATTATATTCTTTCTAACCTATAAAAATTACCCTTTGACTAATAGTTGAGACAACTATCTACAGCCTAACTGCAGTAACAACTTTATCTATAACAACTCCAGTCAACCACCATCTCGTGACTCGCAAAAATCAGCAGCATCCAAATAAAGAAAAGCACAACTCCTTTCTCTTAAAAAAAAAAAACAAATAAAAAACAAAACAATGCAGATAAAAGTCATAAAACCCACTTCATTATCCAAATTAAATATAGGAAAAAGAAAAAATTGTTTGTTTCTTTTTACCTTTTTTCCTTTTTTAAATCACTGTTACTTGCTTTCCTAATTCCTAAAGAGCGGGAAAAAATTAAAAAAGAACCAAAACAAATGTCCGAGATCATTTTTTATGTATCCTGATCCAAAATGACCAAAGAGTAAGATGGAAGATTTTGGATTTGGGTTTTTGTTGAATTATTGTCGTCAAGTCAAACTGGGTTCAAAGTGTAGAAATCTAGACTCGGTGTAGAATGTGAACTATTAAAAAAAGCAAAAAACTCAAATCTAAAATATAAAATAAACGGACAATTTATATAAGTAATCTAGCTTTAGTTGAATAACCTCAATAATTGAAGTTAAATATATGCCACCTTTATCTTAAAGCATGGGATATTTAAATTTTCGCTTAGTGATAGGAAAACTCACATTGATTACTGCCAAAAAAAGAGAGTAAAGAAACTCAAAATCTCTGAGGTTAATTGTTATGTGTTCGTTTATATGCATAACATGATCGAGGACTATAATACCAAGTGTTGCAATTGAAAAAATCAATACAAACTAATAACAATTTCACGTTTTTACAGATATTTAAAGAGTCACAAATCCTAGACACAAACAACATTCAAATTGCAAACCCAACATATATGGTGTGTTGAACATATTCACATTTTCTTCATCTGAACAAACTCCTCAATATAAGAAAATTATTGGTCATTTCCAGCACCCAAGGATCCACTGTACAAAATGAGTCAAGCATGGCTCTACCTTTTTCCTCCCAAAAAAAAAAAAAAAAAAAAAAAAAAAAACAAACAAACAAACAAACAAAGAAGTACGGCTCTACTAGGGAATTACTGATCAATTTTGACCCCAAGCTCTGAAGTTCAGCATTTTAGATTCCCTCTTGAATTTGCTGCAAAATGTGTGAATGAGAGAGAAGGCACACACACAAATAGAGAGGGATACGTGTATCAGTGTATGTGCCACTTTACTTATAGAATAGAGTCAGGATCGTAGAATTTTTGGTAGCAAATTAATTGCCCTTGATGCACTAGTTGAATTCCCAACTAAATCAATAAGCAATTTATCGGGCTTGGGAATCTCAATGATAAATAGTATTTACCACTGACTTGCTGCTATATACTGTAGGCACATTGATTTCAGCTTTTCCACTTTCTGCATTGGAAAATTCTTGCTATTAAGAATAAACCCAAAGACAACCAATGAAATTGGAAATTAAGTTCCCAAAACAAGCATAAAAATTAATTGTCTTCTCCTTTTCAAAAGCATTATTCACTAGAGGTTCTTAGTGATTATTGGATGACTTCTATTTTCAAATAAAGATATCAAATTTTGGTTCCAACTTCCAAGTTTGTGTCTAAATCAAAATAAATTGACATTAAAGTCACAAATATCAGTAGTTTATAACAATATCATGAATAAACTAAGTTCATTAAATAACATGAATACTTAGAAAATGTACAGTATGATTTCTTTTACCTCTACAACTCTTTAAATTTGATATGTACTCTTCAGGGAATGTGTACCAAAAAGAGGGAGCCCAATGGCTGCAAGTTTTTCGAGACTCATGCTGATTAGGAGATATAAAGGAATAATATTCATTAATCATCCTACCTGTTAATCCAAATTAAACTAGACCAGTACTCAATCAGTCAAGCGTTGCTGATAAAAAAAAAGTACCAACCTTCACACAGGCTAAAGAAGCAAATGTTCATCGAGACACTTATCAAGGAGAAAACAATGGTGCTAGATAATCTGTTTCAAAAAAATATATCATAACATATACATCAAAGACTAGTCACTCTCAACACATAAGCAAACACTGCAATATTTATCAATACACAGTTTTATTTCTCTAAAAGAATCATGCATATACAACTTTTTCTTAGATATTGTACATTCAAATATAACACAATTCCTTTTTGCTAGAGAAGAAAGAACCTATTTTTAAATGAAGGCCATACCTCATCTATGCCTTTTCCAGTCTGAAGTCTATTATGCACCATGTGCCAATTATGTTCAAGAACAAGAGAATATACATTAATATTAAGTGTTGGTGCACTCCGCATTTTTGAAATTTTATGACAAATTTCACACATAAAAATAACATAGAAACCTTAATGAATTTCATAAAGAATTATGATCTTCCTCCCCCACCCCCCCCCCCCCCAAAAAACAACAACAAAAAAAAAAAAAAAAAAGAGGGAAAAGAAAAAAAGATTAAGATCCAACCATCATTCCTGATCAGATGTCTTCACTAGTATGATAAGATACTTTTAGCAGGTCAGAAATGATTAAGAGCTCACTACTTGTGAAGTCATTAGCACCTTTTATATACTCAAGGTAACAACGGCTCAAGCCAAAGCTTATTTATTTTAATAATCTGATACAGGGCTGACTACAAGAATCCAATCAAAGACAGAATACTAGAAGACCGCAAGGTTCTTTTTTGTTATTACCATTTAATTATAACTATTAGTCTAAATTGTGTGTGCATAATCATAACCAATCCTGAACACTGTAACCGCATTGTCTCATGTCATCCAGAATTTGACACAAATTTGTTCCAGTAATATTTGCAAGGAAGCTAGGATTAGCATCCTTAAAGCTGTGCCATTGCTTTCAATACTTAGAATCATAATCTCAAGTGAGGCTCTCCAATAAAAGATTAATAAATTGTAAGCATCTAAAAAAAGATTTTATAAACTCATAATTATTGTTAATGGAAACATACCTTTTGAAAAGATTTGTTCTCTGCAATGAAAAATCCACCATAAGGATCGTCAACCACTCCATAGAACCACCCAAAATTTCGTTCGATTTATGTTTGAGAAAGAAAAGAATTAGATAGAATCATAAATTATAATGCACAAAACAATAGAATTAAAACAACTTAATCAAAGTGCAGAAACCACATTTTTTTTTTTATTCTAATATCTCCGAACCATAATCCCAGTTTTTACTTAATATATTTGTACCTTGTCAACATCGGGGAATATTTATTTTCACGTTACAGATAACATCCTTTTTTTTCCACATCAGTTACAAGAGATATATTGTATTTTATGCTCGTTTAAATGTAGAAGTAGGGTGAAGATTAGAATTTACTTATGACCTAGGAAGTAAGGACACTTCATTTAGGGTGTTGTACCCGTGTTGTATCCGTTTTGTACCAGCAGTTTCATGTTATAATTTTTCAAAAATTATTTGTGTCGCTATGTCGTACCTGTACCTGTGTCCATGTCCATGCTTCCTAGCTTATGACAGATAATTGTAATAACACCTGATGCTTTTTTTTTTTGTAAATTGTATAGAACAAGCTCAAAACTTTAACTGCAAAGAGAAAAAAACCATCTAAGGAGAGATATTATTTTTTAAACAAAAGAATAATTCAGATATAATTCAAATTATTCGGAACATGCAATATCATTAAGGAGCTCTGTAACACATTGAACAATGCTTGCATAGATTCATCATGGGCTGCAATACATTGTGAAAATCCCTCAGTGAACATTCTAGGAATGATTGTGCAGATTCAAGGCACAATCAAACTTGAGAGTGAAACCACAATTCTTGCATCTTCCAACTAGAAACTAGTGCCTAAATTGTGAAGTTGTACCACTGTGCCCTAGTAATTCTGATTTAAAAATTTTTGACATTTATAAAACGTGCATTAATTGTGAGTGGCATAAAATAATTTTTTTTAAAAAGGACATTTAACTGAAAATTCATAGTCCAAATTATTTTTTTTTTAAATGTATGAGTATATTGAACTCGGAGGGAACATTACAATGCAAAATTAACATTACATTTACATGAGATTTTCTTTTTGCAAAATATTTACTTGATATTGTCTTTTTGCTAAGTATGTACTTGATGTCTTAACTTAGTCATTGGTTACAACAGGTGAAAAATTAATAAAAGGGGAAAGGGAAAACAAGTGCAACAATAAACCATTTTTTATTTATGGGTAAGTACGAACCTATTGAGTTTTGAAACCATGACCTCACCTTCCATTCCATTATTATTGGAGCAGTAAGTACCAATTGAGCTATAGCTCATCGGTCATAAATGACCTCCTCTTCACAGTATTTTTATTTATAAGAAAGTTAAACCCATGTATATTGTTTGTACAAGATATACAAGCATAAATATTTGCTCATGAAAAATGTTTACTTTTCTCTACAAGGCATTCCAATAATAAGTTTTTAAGGTGATATTTTTTGTAATTACAATATATATATATATATATATATTCAGAATTGAATTTGTATATATCAGTAACTCCAAGTGAAATAAGAGAATGCCAAAGAACCATAGAAAATTACTATAATAAAACTAATTGGAGGTAATCCTAAATTTATTCACAACATATTTGCAAGTAGGTGAGACATGAAATGGTTACAGAGCTATGGCCTTCAAAGGGATAGAAGACTTGTTCATAGGTACAGAACTACAGATATAGAGATTGATTCAAATGTCTGCAGAATAAGGACATCAAGTACCAAAGAAAAGACTTACATCTGTACCCAGCTCCGTCATTTCGAAGTCATCAAAATATGAGAACAGAGGATCCTAGGGAAAAAATCTCATATGTATGAGGAATTGCTTTCATCAACGGCTACGGAAATCAACCCAACAATGTTGAAGTAGTGGCTCTGTCATCCTTACTGATTCAAGTGTTTGCAATAAAGCTTGAGCAACAATCCTATAATTGAGCATTTAATTAAGAGAAATAGAAAGAGAAGTACCCAAAGATGTGAATCCAAAAATGCAACTATAGAAGGAGGCATACCTTGGCATCGAAGTTCAATCAAGATTTTCTTGCCTTCTTTGATGGTGGATACAACTTGGAGTTGGAACCACCATTGAAATAAGAGTGGGCCATTGAAAGCCCTGAATCTTCTTCACAATTGTTGAAAGCCCTCGGATCTATCTCTTCCATTTCCCTCAGAGCCCTTGAGTTTCCAAGAAAAAAAAAAAAAAAAAAAAAGAACACAGAACTAGTTTGTTTCATTTTCTTTGGCTTTCCAAACAGAGAGAGTGAATAATAAAAAAGAAGGTACCTGGACATGAGCGTCGCAGTTGGAAGGGTTGGACGAGAGCTCCTTTTCCAGAGTCGGAATCGGATTCGAAGCCATCCGAAGTGGGACAGGTAGTGTTTTTGGCGACGTCTGGCATAGGTTGGTCGATGGTTTCTTCTTCGCCGTCCACATAGATGTCCGGAATCTCCTCCATTGTTGACAGCCCATTGATCCATATCAGAGCCACAACAATTATGCCCAGCACTTGGACTCGGCAAGTGAAAAACATCAGATTTTTGGGAACAACAGATGCACTCTACACGTACCCCCCACCTTCTTGGATGGTTTTTAACCCAATCCATCACAACCAAACGATCCTTAATTTCACATATTACCTCAACATAATTTAGTTCAGATGGGTTTGACTCATTCAATCGTTCCTGTAATTCGTAATTAGATAAAGAAAATATCCACAGATCGTCGGATAATTCATCTGTATCTATAGGAGTTGCTGTAAGGAGCTTTTTTTCACACCCATTGATGGAAAGGAAAACATCATAGGAAGACATTCGTGGATAGTTCGCCGGTCCAAAAGCAAAACAGACATAAATAATATTTGGAAATTTGCGACCAACCCAAAATGATAGGACATCTCTATCACTTTCATGGTTTAAGTTCAACCACTCTGGAATCTCAGTTACTGGTAGTATAAAATCAAATTTATTGTCATTCAATAATCCGCTTGATGATGTTTGTGGATCCATTAATATCCTGCTTCTTGCTCCTTTACATGCTTTATTTGGTAAAATCCCTAAAATTTCTCCAACCTGCATGCAATTAGCAAATTCAATAAATTGAATCTCCAATCTAGAAGAAAGTAACAAAAATTGTTTCTTTATAACTTAAAAAAAGGGAGAAACCTGATTCAATAGTGTGCTTAATGATTGTGGATTCAACGAATAGCTTTTGCTTGCATTCACACATTCTACCGATTGTGGAAGCCTTGGAATTTCCCGAAGCTGCTTGCAGTGTTGTATATCAAGGAGTGCTAATGAAGTAAATCTGCTAAGGCTTTCAGGGATGCTAACAATATTAGTTGCAGATAGATTTAGAGAATTCAATGCAGGGAAGTACTCGGGTTTCATCAAAAAATCTAATTCAATTATATTTTTATTGCCCTTGAAACTCAAGGACGTCAAACTCAAAAACCCATATCTGGAAAAGCCATCCAAATAATCGTATGTCTGTCTCAATTTGGCAGTGGGAATATATAGTCCAAAAAGATGTTGTAATTTATAGATGTCATCGGGAAGATAACTAAGGTTTTCGCAATCCTCTAAGTTTAAGCCACGAAGCCCAGTGAGATACTTAATTGATGATGGCAACTCTCGAATACCACTCCCACGTAAATTTAAATTATATAAACATTTCATTTCTGGATGAATATTAGGAAACTTCTCCAGCCTTAAGCAGTCCCTAAGAACAAATTCCACAAGAGATTTCAACATGAGGTTGTTTGGAAGAGTTTGAAGTTTTCCACAACCTTGGAGATCCCATACCTGAAGCTTATCAAGAAATCCAACCGACTCATGAACCTCAACTAAATTTTGACAATAGGAAAGATCCAGTGTTTCTAGGCTTGGAGTACACAACTCAGGTAATTTTGTAATGGACTCACACCTTTTGAGATTGATATATTTTAAATATTTTAGTTGGATTCCCTGTAGAAGAAAAAAAATATATTTTAGACCAACATTCAAATATAATTTAAAGAAATTATAATTTATAAATACTAATACTCATACCAATTTGAATGTTGTCTCCAATCTAATAAGACTTCCTGGCATCTCAAGCTCAACAAGTTGTCGAGGATAATATTTGGATGGCAAGGAAAATGGAAATTCAGGCCATTGAAGCAACGTTAACCCGTTGGGGAGATATTCAAGTTCTTCACAAATGTGTACATTACGAACTATTAGAAATTTGAGATTTACCATCTTTTCAAAAACTTTAGCTTCTATTTGCATCTTTATCGGGTGAGGTGAGCAACACATAATTCCCCGAATTTTACTTGATCCCTAATTGGACAAAGCATTAATTACACTAAATAATAGAACTATAAAAAATTTTAAAAATTAAACAAACGTATACCAATAAACTTAAATTTTCTTCAACATTAAAAGGAAAAAAATAAATAGAAAAAACTCATTTGGGAAAAAAAAGAGATGCAAAAGAACTTATACCATATTTGTAGTTAGTAGTTCTACAGCATCCTCAAAACACCATATCCTACTCCGTTCTCCAAGCTCTTTTGATTCTTGTTGAACAATTTCTCTCCCCATTTGTTGAAGCAAGTCATGCATCCACAAATTGCCAGATTGACCAACAGTTATGAGACACTTATCAATAAGCTTTCTAATTCCATAATCAGGAAATAAGTTGCAAGCGTCTAATATATTCATTACATAATCCTTCTTTAATCCCTTGAAGAAACATGAAATATCAAGAAAAATATCCTTTTCAGCCCTTCCAAGTCCATCATAGCTTATTTTGAGTTTTTCTTGAATTTTTTCATGAGGTATGTTTTTATACTTTTCCAATGCACTTTTCCATTCACATATACTTTTTCCACACAGATCAGAACCAATTATTTTAAGAGCTAATGGAAGGCCATTGGCATAATGTATGATTTGCTCTGTAACTTCTGAATAATTTTTCTCTGGTTCATTTTTTTGGAAGGCATACAGGTTGAAGAGCTCACGAGATTCAGATTGATTTAATTCCTTAAGCTCATAGATTGGATGATCTTTTCCAAAAGTGTTTAGCACTTGTTTGTCTCTTGTTGTTATAATGACTCGACTTCCTAGAGCAAACCAATTACATTCTCCAAGCAAATTTACCATCACTTCCGAGTCAGCCACATTGTCAAGAATTAAAAGAAGTCTTTTATGACAAAGCCTTTCCTTTATCATAATAATTCCTTTGGGTACACTGTCTACCTTTACATATGTGCCCCGTGAGATCTTAGAAAGAAGCATCTCTTGTAGTTTGATTATGTCATCATTTGTTTCCGACTTTTCTTTAACATCCTCTAGAAAGCAACTCAATTCAAAAAAATTAGCAATTCTGTTATAAATAGCCTTTGCAACTGTAGTCTTACCTACTCCTCCAAGACCATAAATCCCTACCATGCGAACATCATTTGACTTCATATCTAAGAGCAATTCTATAGCATCTGCACGAGAATCTATTCCAACTGGGTGTCTAGTAACAAATAACTGAGTGCGATTCAATTTAGTAACTAATATCTCTTTAATAATTTTCTGGATAAATTGAGTTTCAGGTTCAATACAGCTGTCACACACAAAGCATAAGAAACATATAATAAGTTAGACAAATTGAAAATATACATAGATTGGTTGTTCATGTATGAAGAGTTCAAGAGTTCTAAAGTTATTGTGGGTTGGAACAGTAAGTTCATCTAATGGGTAGTGTCTAGGGGCAAGGATTTTGTGCTGGATTTGTAACTTCTCTTCCTATAGTGAATTGTCCTATTTGGGTTGGGTTGCCCTTGCTATATATATATATATATATATATTCCATTTGAGATGTTCTGTATCTATTTTTTTCACTTTCTCACCATATCATGGTGTTATTTGTTTATTACTTTTATTGCTTGCTTTATTGATTGGTGACTTGATGGTTTCATTGATTAAATCATTAAAATTGGGTTGGTATAATTGGGAATTAATTCACAAATGCGTTACATTTTAACTTTGGAAATTAATTCCTCTCCAAAACTACTTTACAATTGAATTTCATGAGTTGTGAGTAGGTTTTTTTTTTTTTTTTTTTTTTTTTGAGCTACAATAGATTCTTAATTAAAAGAGTTAAATAATTTTTTTGATAGGTAATAACAGACTTTGTTAATTAAAAGAGTTAAATAATTGCTTTAGTGAGCATGCAATGAGGTTTCTTTGAATGTCATTATTGAATAGATTTTTTTCAGCTACAGTAGATTATCAATTAAAAGAATTAATTTATGGTTTTTCTTAGCATACAATGAAGTTGATTATTCTTCACTTAGCATTACGTCTTCAAGAGATCAATGATTTTTTTAGAATTGATGATATTCGTTTGTTGGGAGAACAATTACTTACAAGATTTTACATATCATGAAAAACTACTATTATAAATTGAACTTTATCATTATAGGCATAATGTAATTTAACACTCAAACTTTAAAAAACATTATAAAAAAAATAATTAAAAAAAAAAAAAAAACAATTCAAGAATTGTACAAATAGATGTTAGGGACTCAAAAGTCAATAGCTTATCAACTTGTTTTTAGAGTGGTTTGTTATCATACTTACTTATCTAAGATTTATTGTAACTACGAAATGAGGATTTTCTGTCCTAAATATAGTAAAGATTAAGCTCACAACAAAATGAGAGGACGATCTAACACTCTTTGATCATGTATATTGAAAGAGAAATTGCTATTAAATTTTTAGTACAAAATTAATTATGGATTATTTTTTAGAATAAAAAAGAAGATCAAATGCTATTTTGATAGATCATATAAAATTGAGTTAAAATTTTTTTTTTTTTTTAATTTCTTTGTTTTGTTTATATTTCATTAATACTGAACAAATACCATTAAATTTTCACACATATTAATGTAGTTTTGAGCTTTAGTATATTTCTTAAGTGAATTTTTTTTTTTTTAATAATTCAAGATCGGGGCTTGCCAAAGGTGATACCCTAATTCTCTCGTAACCTTTTTCTAATCCATGATTGGATCTACTGAAGTCGATTTTTAAAGTTTGTAAGTTATAATTGGTAAAATTATATGGCGTTCAATTTTTTATTTTTTATTTTTTAAATTTCTACAATCAACTTTTATAACTTATCTACCAAAGTAGTCTATGAAAAACAAGGTACTTTCATAATCTAGCATTTAATGATAACTTTTCTTTGGTGTGAATCCCATAACAAAACTATTAAACTCTATAACTTATAGAAGAGCAATGAATAGTTACGTACCCCTCCTTGTAATGGAACCCAGACAAGCTAGTTGCTTTAGTCAAAGCAGTCCTCCACATCTGAACTTTCTCCTTCTTATCCTTTAAATTTTCTTCATGTTGAGTTAGTGCTACTCCAACTTTTCCCTTTTGTTTACGAATTTCTGACGGATCCACTTTGTAAAATACAGGGAGAACCATCTGCGTCTGCCCATTATTCCTACATTCAAGAATCTTTACAAGCTCATCTAAGCACCAACCGGAAGACGCATAATTATCAGAGAACACAACAATTGAAATCATTGACAATTCAATAGCTTTAAGAAGTTCTGTTGAGATTTCCTCTCCTCTCTTAAGGTCATTGTCTATGAAGGTGTTGAAACCATTATCACATAAAGCTTGATATAGATGACTTGTAAAATTATAGCGGGTGTCTTCCCCTCTAAAACTTAAGAAAACATCGTACATAAATCGGGGAGTGAGAGAAGAGGAGGCTCTGTCATTGATCTGGAGAGCCATAGGAATAATCTATGAGCAAAAAGTTGAGAAAAATATGGAGAGAAGAAGGGTGTGATGAGACGCAAAACAAAATGATTTTAATTACAAAACGCAGTTTGATCGGAGAATGGATCAAATTGTTGTGACGGTCCCACGCGTTCCATTAAAAATTGAGAATGGATCTGAATGCTTGAACGCAGGGAGTGAGAGAGTGAGGGAGAGATATCTGAGATCTGGAGACTCTTGCAAGTGGGAAGAGATTAACACGTGTGAAAAACTGAAAAAGCACTTGGAATAATAATACGCGTAACTTTAAGCAAAACCAAAAAGACAAAATAGGCTCTTTTTTATAAGAATAAAAAAGAAAAAAAAAAAAGTCAAGACACGTTAAATTTTGAATCTTTGGCTCACCCAACCTTATTTTCCAAATGAATAATACTTTTAACCAGGGTAATTCTACTGTTTTCCCTAACATCATATTTGATGATACTATCTTCACATTGTAGTATTAATCATAGTTCTCAGAACCGGACCGGACCGGGAGGTCGGACCGTAAAAACCGTGAACCGTGATGAAAACCGGTTTTTAAGCATAAAGAACCGGGCACATGTGGCAATTCCGTGAACTCCTAAAACCGGGGTTGGACAGTACGAACCGGTCAAGAACCGTGCGGTCCAACCCTTTAACAATTTTTTTTTTTTTTATAAAAACAACTTAACACAATTTTATTCTACTTAATTAAATTATTCATCTCTTACATGGACTAAAAAAAATTATAATTAAAATCCTTCAAAGATATTCAACTTTACTTCAAAAATTAATCATAAATTTTAATGTTTTCATGGTTATTATTTTATTTTATTAACTTTCTTATTTAATTATTAAATATATGCTTGAAAATCATTAAATTTCCCTCACATATATAAATATATTAGTCAATTTTGCTAGTTTTATAAATTTAATACCTATATTTAGGCTTTAATTAATTATTAAATTAATTATGACGTCATCACGGTTCGATCCCGGTTCGACCTCGGTTCAACCTCAAAAACCTTGAACCTCTCCCTTTTACGGTTCAATGAACGGTCCGGGTCTGAAAACCTTGGTATTAATATCATATATAATTATACTTTTATCACATACGATAATACCATTATTTTTTCTCACATTTGATGGTATCATTCTTATATTATGCAATACCAACATCACATGTAACAGTACTTTTGTCACATTTTGTGTTTTTTTTTTTTTTCCTCACATTTGATAGTATCATTCTCACATTGTGCAGTACCAACATCACATGTGGTTGTATTTTTGTCACATTCAGTGGGTCTTCTATTTTTTTCTCACATTTGATGGTATCATCCTCACATTGTGCAGTACCAACATAATATGTGACTGTACTTTTGTTACATTCGATGGTTCCTTTATTTATTTTTTTCTCACATTTGATGGTATCATTCTCACATTATGGAGTACGAAAATCACATGTGACTGTACTTTTATCACATTCAATAGTTCCCTTATTTTTTTCTCACATTTGATAATATCATCCTCACATTATGTAGTACTAACATCATATGTAACTGTACTTTTGTCATATTTAGTGGTTCCCTTATTTTTTTTCTCACATTTTATTGTTTCCTTTTTTTTTTCTCACATTTGATGGTACCATCCTCACATTGTGCAGTACTAACATCACATGTGATTGTACTTTTATCACATTAGATGGTTCTCTTTTTTTTTTTTTTCTCACATTTGACAGTACCATCCTCACATTATGCAATACCAACATCACATGTGACTGTACTTTTGTCACATTTAGTGGTTCTTTTTTTTTTTTTTTTCTAACATTTGATGGTATCATCCTAACATTGTGCAATACTAATATCACATGTGACTGTACTTTTATTGTATTCGGTGGTTCCCTTTTTTTTTTCTCACATTTGTGCAATACCTACATCACATGTGACTATACTTTTATCACATTCGGTGATTTTTTTTTTTTTTCACATTTGATGGTTCTATTGTTACATTGTGCAGTATCAACATCACATGTGACTATACTTTTGTCATATTCGATAGTTCCTTTACCTCTTCTTGTTTTTTTTTAAGGCTAAATGGAATTACTAAGATAGTTAGCTTTAAATGAAACTTCAATACTAAACTTTTCAATTAAAAAATTATCTTTTAGTTAACACCATTAATAAATTTTTAAAAAATCTAATAAAAGTTTGATTATTTACTTCTACCAATTTATAATTTTATTTTTTTTCACACTCTTGCCTCTACTAACTCCATTAGCAACTTTTGACACCCCAATATTTAATGTAATAAACGAAATTTTTTTGAAGCCAACATTAAATTTCACATTCAAAACAACTGAATTTGCCAATTTGAACTCCAATCAGACCTGCACTACACAAAATGAAATTTCAATGGTCAAATAGATATATGTTTGTTAAGCTTTAAGATTATACCATCTAAAACAAAATTTTTGGGAACAACAATTTTTCAAAGTGATGGTTTCAATGACACTGCTTCTGCATCCATATCATCTTATAAAACCAAATCAAATAACTCTGCTTGTTTTGATGTAGGATTTTTTTGCCATTTAACATGATTTTTGAAACAATTTTTTTAGTTGACATGTTTTTGAAACATATTTGTAAACTAGCATTTTGAGTCTTAAAGACTCGAGATTGCTTAAGGAACTCAAGCCTTTAAGACTCAAGTACAGGATCGAGTTCTAGTCATTCATATATACAGAACTCATTCACAGTATGTTATTTGCACTCAAAAAAAATTAAAATTATACATTTTATATATTCATCAAGACAAGATAACTACGACATAAAAATGCAACAACTTGCTCAGTGATTTGATTATACAAAAGCAACAATAAAATGCAAAAATAATGTCATAGTCATGACTCTTGACAAGTCTATTCCATAGTCCATACTTCAACATTTTTTTCCTAGGGCCAAACCTGATTCTTGGATTCGATTTCTAGACATGTAGACTTGCCATCGACAGTTGCTAAAGTCAAGTCAGACGGTTTCCGATTCGGGCCCGAGCCATTTATTTAGATTGGCTGGGTGCGAGTAAACTTGGACACCCCTACTTACACCAATTGAAAAATCTAGATTTAGACCCCCAAAAAGCTAAGTAGCAGGTTAATTGAATAAGTATTGATTTATTCCAAACTAATATTACGAACAGTTATTTCAATCACAATTATCAAAATAGTAGAAGACATATAAATTTGGTAATGAATTTGAATACCAATGAAGAATACCTTCAAAGGAAAAATCACTCCAAAGATCCAACTCTATAGAAAGTTCATTATCGAAGAAACAATTACAATAGCCTACTTATAAAACCTTTGAGACTAGACTCTCTATTTAACCTTAACAAACTCCTTACTTACCTTCCCACTACAGTAAACTCAAAACTTTGGAATTCATCTGTTAAGGTCATATTTTTATGTAATTGGCATATCCTATGACAAAATATAATTTACTTGTATTTTGATAGTTTTAAGTGGACTCAAGAATATAATGAAGTATGTTGACAAGACTTTACAAGTGATACTATTGAAGACATGAATATTACTCAAGAAATTGCTCAAGAAAAGCTGGATTTGTAAGTCCTGATACCTATCTCAACACATTTGATCTATCGAGATTTAATGAACCTTGATACCTGGTTTGATACATCTCAATCTATCAAGTTGACAAATTTCAAAATATAGCCTAAAATGTTTGAATTCTAATTCGCTATTGTTTATGGGTTTGTGTAAAACTAATAGAAATAGGAGAGCTCATTTAAAAGGCCCATCAAGCTCCTATTTAAATAAGGTGGTAGAAAAAGAAAACACTAACCCTAATGCTTCATAAGGTTTTCTTATTGAAACTCTAGCCTCCATCTTTTAAACTTGTGAGTTCAGAAAACAGAAGAAAGAGATCTTGTTGTGACAAATGAAGATCTTTGGGTTTTGTACCAAGCAAAGTCTCTAGCACCAACAAATGAAAATCTTATTGTTGTTTATACGTGAAGTTATTGCAAGTCAACTACAACAATCAAAAGGGTCGTTGTGGAGTTAGTCCCGTACTAGGATTCGTGCAAAGCTATTAGACACAAATTGGAGATCTATGAAAAGGGAAAAAGTCTCTACAAAATCAGGATCAATTATGGATTGGTGCAAGGATTCTACTGTAGGTAGATACTTTAGGATAGACCAGGTTAGAGTAAGCTTCTGTGTACTTGTAATCTCTTGATTTTGATTAGTGATTCTTGGGAGTGGTAACATGAAAATCACCAGATGAGGGTTTTGCCTTATGAAGGTTTTCCTCACTAATCATTCTAGATTATTTGGTGATTTGTTCATGTCTCCATGATATTGCATGTCAAATTGTAATTTAACGTAATTAATCAATTTTGGGTAATTGAATTAATTAACAAAGGTCAATTTATAACGCAACATCTTCTACATAAACTTTCTCCATAATCAAAACCCATCCCAACAAGTCAACAACTCGGAAGTCACTAAGAATTTTTGGTTTTTGTGGTTTAGATGAACAACACTTGCATGTAAAATATTTAATCTCACAATTAATAGGGATGGTCCCCACCCCGCTTGACCCATCTCTCCTCACTTCGCCCCGTGCAAGTTTTTCCTGTCTTGCAAAAGTGGTGCAATGGGGATGGAGCGACTTTTTAGACCCGCACCATGGGGCAGGGCAAGGATAGGTTTAGACTTTTTAGACCCACCCCCACCCCGCCCTGCGTTGATAAGAATTAAATTGTAAAGTTATCATACCCTAAAATCCTACTATTTAAAAAAATATATCATCAACTTATTTTATTCTAACCAACATGATTCTCTGCTCTCTTTTCTTTTTTTTTTTTCCTCTCTAACAAAGTTGGAAATAAGTTATCACTGAATTATCGTTGTAACCTTGGAGAACAATTCCTTCTTTGATTTGCTTATTAGTGAAGGTAGCACCAGATAATTTTCATGCTACTCAACAACTTGGACTTCTAATAATAGGTTTCAAATATGCTCTTATATCTCCTTGTACGTTTTCACTGAAGAAAATGTTGGATTTCTCACTGTTTTTTTTCCCCTTAATGCTGCCTTGTGTGTTTATAAAATGCTTTGAATACCTTCATACTTCTCTACCTTTGCATTACCTAACACTAGAATAGGATGTTGTCATTAAAAATAAGAAAGTGCGCAACTCTTCTGGTCTTTTTTGGTTATTGCTACACCATCACCATGGATTTTTTTTTTCATTCTCTCTACACCCAATAGATGTGATAATCCTTCAACAGGTAAACGACGAAAAGGGATATATATATATATACACGCACACAGACACACACCACACACCCCAATAGAAGAAGGAATATTGGTCAAATACTAAATAGCATTGGTTCAAAAAAAAAAATTAAATTAAATTAAATAGCATCTACTATTCTAAAGTCTATTTTTTTTTTGAGAAATTACCATTCTAAAGTCTAAAAGACGAAAGAGGAATAAAATGATTTCTCAAGCAGCTACTATTATTTATAAATAATAGTGTATAACATGTGCATATGCACAATACAATTAAAAATATATATAATTACATATATATATATATATATATAAATTCAAATTACTACCTCTCTCTGTTTTTTTTTTTAATTTCTTTTAGATATACACACGAGTTTACTCCTTCTTTTTTTGTTTATTGAGTTTTTGATGATTGGACAAAATTTAGATATAGCACCTTATATATTGTTCCTTAGGTTTTCCTCTTAAAATTCAGTCATGTGGCTACTTAACTAAAAAATACACTTCTATCCCATAAGAAAAAATTTCACATAACAGAATCTTAAAAAATGAATCTAAGGAACAACATCTCTAAGTATTGCTCTTGATGATTTATTTATATTAGACCCTTCATCTTTTCCACCTCATTAGCTCACCTAAAACAAAAATTAAAAAATTTTAAATAGAACAAATGTCACAAAATTAGACAACAGTTGGAATTCAATTTAAAATTTAATTGGATTTTCTCTTATCTTTACCTATTAATATATATATATATAGAGAGAGAGAGAGAGAGAGAGAGAGAGAGAGAGGAAATCTTTTATTGTTCTTATTATATATATATTATATACTTTCGGTTCGTCTTCCATTATCGCAGTAGTTAACATGTAATTATTTATCAATGTTTGATTTCATGTCAAGTTTAATTTCAATTTCATAGTAGATGCCTCGGACCCATATTGTGAGTAGGAGGTGCCTCATCCGTTTTCAAGTGATTGTGAATAGGAGGACCCATTCTTTGAGTAGGAGGACCCATATATTTTCTGAGCATTGCGAACATATGTAACTTTTGCTAAGCCATCTTGTGAATTGCATAAGTTTTCCTCCAAACATAATCACGTTATGTGACGATTTATGTGTAAACAGTTAAACATCTTAAAAAATAAATGGTAAGTTGCTCATGTGATGACATGTGTTCATATTTAGAGTTATAATATTTTTCATATAAAACAATATTATAAGAGGGTTTTGTGCTACATAATAAACTTCAGGTATTAAGTGTTACATAATTAACAATTTATACATAAATCAATAACATAAAAGGGGTTAATTGTTATATATTCTAAACTTCAAGGGGTTCCATGTTTTATAAAGAAAACCTAAGTTTGTGTATTTTTTTTTCCAAATAATTTAAATAAGTCACATGACCATCAAATAGGTTATGTAATTGACCGTACATGTGAATGCTCATTAGAGTTGTTACATAATGGGTTAGATGAATTCTCCTTCAAACCAATTAGGAAAAAATTTATTCAAAAAAGAAAAGAGAAAGAGTCTATTTTATGATGAAAATTTACAAATTTGAATAATATATATATATATATAGTATCACATTATTTAAAAATTTTATCATTCTTTATCAAGTAAAATGTTTGTGTAAATTAATAAATTATATAACACCATGTATATCTTTAGATTTGGGGAAAAAAAATTAAATGTAGAGAACACTTAATATAAAGTTGTGTACATAGCTAGAAAAATATAGAAAAATGAGGGGAAGAAAAAGTTATTTAATTAATGGCAAAACTTAGGTTCAATTCCTTATGTGTTGTACCTTTGATTCGTTAATTGAATTCAACCATGTAGTTGTATTGACCAATACATGGAAATGGTGATATCTTTCCAAAAACAACTATATTCAACCATGTCATTCATTGGCTAATGCAACCACAAAGTTGAATATAATAGGAGAATATATAGTAGGGCACTTGAAAATTTGTAACTAGTTTGGGTAAAACTTTTGTATAGTTCCTCATGTAATATATTATGTTCACCAATTAAATTCAAACACATAGTAACTCCAAGGAATTGGCCTAGTGGTGCCTAAAACCTCATGAGATCCATGAGGTCATAAAATTAAAAGTCTAAAATCTCTAACTAGCATCATGGGGCCTCTTCAAGGAATTTTTTCCTATAATCATTTGGTGTGTGCAAGACGTAAGGAATACATGCACTCAAAGGACTAGTATCTCCTTTCATTCAATTTTCCAATCTCCTTCAATTCTTATTTAAATTTAAAACATGTGGCATTTAAAAATCAAATAAATCAAGTGTTACACATCTAGCTAAAAATGGGAGGAAATTTGTTTTCGTGCTTAACACCATTATTAAGGGGGGAAAAAAAAGACCAAACAGTTTAATTGTCAATAAGAAAGATATAATTATTTATATTTTATTAATAAATATAATCATGTGTTTGAATTTCATTGAAGAATTTTATGTACTGCAGCTATATACTTTTATATATATATATATATATATGATAAAATTTTAATCTACAACGTCCACTCTATAATGGCTATAATGGTTGTTCTTAGCTAAGCTAACTATATACAGTTTCATGATATCATTGTTTTTTGTGTAGACAGAAAACTCCAAATCTCTTATTCAAGAGATAAGAAATTTTATTAATTAAGTTAATTAAAGCTCTATTACGTAGATATATTGTTTCTACCATATAAAAATTACCCTTTGACTAATAGTTGAGCTAACTGCCTCAACAACTAACTGCAGTAACAACTATATCTATAACAACTACACTCCACCACCATCTCGTGACTCGCAAAAATCAGCACCATCCAAATAAAGAAAAGCACAACTCCTTTCTCTATAAAAAAACATTGCAGATAAAGTCATAAAACCCACTTCATTATCTAAATTAAATATAGGAAAAAGAAAAATTGTTCGTTTTTTTTTTTTCCTTTTTTTTAAATCACTATTATTTGCTTTCCTTTTAAGCGAATACTACCAAACAAAGCACACAAAACATAACGTCGAAGCATTTGTCATCTGTTTCTTTCTCCGATAAAGATCACACATCACATTCCCCACACGTTTAATTTAGCCTCAAAACTCAAACAAACAGCATCTTCTTCATTTTTTGTTTATAAAGCTATAAACTTTACAAACCAAGATCCATAACCCAACTCAGAAAAAGCCTCAGGAAGTGATAGAAAGATAAAGATAAGGCAAAGATGTGCTGTGGGACTAGGATATGTATGCTGTGTACGTGTCTCATACTTGTGGTGATAGTTATTGGGATGCTGTTCGGGTTTGGAGTGTTCAAGAATGGCTTCCACAAGTTGAAGGACACTGTGACTCTCTGTGATCCTAATGTCAATGGAAGTCTCTGTGGAACTAAAAGGCCCTTCTTGGGTTACGCAGCTCCTCCACCTTTCTGATTCTGTGATGTATTTTTTTTTTTTTTACCATTTACTAGGATTCTTTCTTTGTGTTTTCTCTTCAAATTCTCATCTGGGTATTTGGATTTTTAGGAATTATAGGATTGTTTCTCTGGATTTATGTCGATTTCATAATGCCTATTTCTTTCTTTAATACCTCCTTAATTCTTTTGTATGTACAGGATTTGTTAAGCCTTGAATCTTGATCTGTGTGTTATGGATTCATTGTGTTTTTCTTTTTGAAATTTGTTTGCCAATATCATATTAATTGATTTTTTTATAATCACTTGTTGTATTTACTTGTTTATTTGTATATTTGTATATCTTAATCAGTGTACTCTGAATGCCGTTTTTTCTTTCTTGTTCATGCCTTTTATTTTGTCTTGATTTTATTACTATTAATAAAATTTCAATGGGGCTATGAATGATTAAGCACATAGAACAAGGAGACAGTGCGTGTTGGAAATTTTGGAATCTATCATTATTCATTATGGGATTCGAGAATTAAAATAGGTAGTGGATAGCTCTGTTTCAACATCCACACCTGCCTCTAATAAACAGCTCTTTTCTCGCAACAACCCCATATGTGAGTAGCCGATTTATTTTAGCTCCACACTTACCTCTACGTCACACTAACCTCCATGTGAGAAGGTGTTGTGGGGTGGAAGAATTGATAATAGAACTTGAAATGACAGTTGAGCAATGACATAAAAGTTTTCACAAACATTTTCACACTTTAGGTGACCAGTTATCACTAGAAAACCTCACTTTTATATAAACTAATTATTGACACCACTTTTATTAATTGTGACACCACTTTATTATACTAACACAGACACGACAACCTCAAGTTTGTGAAGGTGCAGTGCATTTAACCTCCCTTGCATGGTGGAGCAATAATTAGTATTACTAGTACAGTACTCATCTTAAATTTATTGAAAATCAAATTTGCTAACAGCGCTGCCAAACGCATGCTTATAAGCAGAGGGAATCCTAGTGTACTATTCATCTTGAAATTTAAAATTAATAGAAATTTCTTACCATCAATGCCAAATAAGTGTGTTTATTTGTATTAGACTTCGCTCAAGCAAGAAAAGCTATAAAATAAAATAAAATAAAAAAATATGCCCCATAAGCAACATGGTGTACAAGTTTTTGAATATGGACTCATTTTAATCTACAAGCAGGCCCTGAAGAGTACAATGTAAATATGGTCTAAACTTCACGAGGCTCTCGCCAAGATTCTTGACGACTTTCATCTCATGAACATTATAAATTTATAGTAACAGATTGGGAACTTATAGCAGTCCAATATGGAATTTGCTATGAAACTTTAGAGTGTATAACTGCCAGAAACAATCAAGATTCACGTTCTGATCAGGAGCAGCAGTGCAACAATTGTTCACTATTCTTAGTATTCTATGCATTTTTTATCAGCAGTAGAACATTAAACAGCTTTTACATTAATGGGCCGAGTTGATAAAACTCTATATTGTGTATGAGCTCAGAGCAAAATTGATTTCATGTACAGTTTATATGACTGCTACAAGATTGCAAAATCAATGAATGTTACATGACAGAACCAGCAAACAAGATGGGTTGGGTAATATAACTCCTACACATATCCATTTGGTTTATCTCCGCTCTTTGCTGATCTCTTCTGCAAATCTGCCTCATAATGTTGAAAAGCAGCATCTAGAGCCTGCACCATTATAGTCTTTGCCCATAAGTTTCAGCCATCAACAAGATGGCACTAAATACAACAATCCAAAGCCAAAACAAATCATATGGTTCAATTATACCAAGTATTGATTTGTTTAATTAATTCTCATGATAATATGGAAAGGAGAAGGGGCGAGAACATTAACAGTACACACAGGACAAGTGACAGGCTATCGCCAATCCACTGGCTTTCATGTTGCAGCCAAATTGAGTACTGTACTCAACCCCAGAGAGAGAGCAAGTTTGTAAGACAAATGCTGACCTGATGCATTGGACGAACAAGGAGGAAAACTTGCTGGCGAAGGTCTGAAGGAACTGATTCCTTTATTTCCTGGGATTTGACAGAAGAATAAAAAAAACGATGCTAACTAAAACAATATCCAAATCAGTTGTTACCAAAGCCTTGTGTGTGAGTCAAATGGAACAGAAGATGTGACTATCAAAACTTGAGCCCCAGTAGGAGCAATGTATACACAACAAAATACAAAAGAGGTAGAGAAGGAAAACATCCAGTGTTTCCAGATATAAAGAAAATACATGTTCAATGGGAAGTTGCTCATCTTCACATGTTTACTTTATCCTACTAACATCATGCTGCAAACTGTTACCCAGTCACCTTCACATGTTAATGTTCTTCCTGAGCAGCACATTTGTTACCTTGGACAAGGAAATCAAGAAACTCTCCGTTTTTATGATGGAAAATTTTGAGACACTAATATTAAAAACAAAATAAGATAAAAGGGGAAAAGTTTGAGATAAAGGGAAATCAAGAAACTCTCCATTCTTATCTTGCTTAACCTTATTTTGATATCTACCAATAATATCAACCAATTTTGTTTAATATTCATAGTCAACAAATGGACAAAATAAATGCAATTTAAATATCCAAGAGGATTCAAGTGCTCTAGAAAATCAAAACTATTGAAAATGACTATACAATAGCGGTGAACTGAAGACAATAATCAAGAAGATATGTTGATGGGGTTGGAAGAATCAAAAGCTCATGAGTGGAAAAAATAAAATAAAAGGGATTGTTTTTGTTATAAGATACCTCCAGCTGTGGATAAATTTTTGACATGGCATCCTTCACTCTGCTCACCTGCACATTAATAACTAAATGAATAAGGCAATAGGCATGCTGAACCAATCCAATCAAAAGACAACAATATCAAATAAAAGGAAACTCATGCAGTAAAATTTCAGAAAATCCTTATTCAAATGCTGTGCTTACATATCCTCATTTTAATCAAAGTCATATACTCACATTTGAGGGCAACAGTTCTTGACTGTATTCTTCATTCTTAAACCA
This sequence comes from Quercus variabilis, assembly GCA_030445155.1. NCBI lineage: Eukaryota > Viridiplantae > Streptophyta > Magnoliopsida > Fagales > Fagaceae > Quercus > Quercus variabilis. Next base: position 1,879,339 of record CP129452.1, read on the forward strand.
ATATATTATATTTTGGTAAGTGTTCTTAAAACAATATACTACTGAAAAGACATACAGAGTTCATTCTTCTATTCCAATATCAGTTTTGTATTATCCTTGCCACGATCAAATTGACATTTCTAATACTTATAGAACTTGAAGTTCTAAGAAAATATTTAATAGTTAATTTTCATAAGATTTGGCGTTATAATATTTCAAAGCAAGAACGAGATTTCAGATACTAGATTTAGAAAGTTTGCAAAAATCTGAAACCATGATAAATAATCCAGTAACTCCTCACAACCTTTAATTTTATAACATCAAGCCCATAAACTGCATGGGACTTCACCTTAATCTACTTAACATTGGAAAAATTGGTGTTATGCACTTTACCAAGAAGCTTATAGTGGTTTGCTGACAGTTTACTATCTATAACTCTTTTGCGCACAAACAAATGCTCAAACATAAATAAAAAAATGTGTTTAACATGACTTTTGTCCATGTTAACAAATACAACACTTACCTTAGCATAAAGATATGATGTAGTAATTGGATATGAAGACCAAAAGTGCCTCAGTAATTCTTGAATGGATATCCAATGCTGGAAACAAAAAACACTCTTCTTATTAATATTAAAATCACTGAAAAACCAAAATTCATAGAATATACAATTAATAAGTTCAACATAACACAAAAAGAACTGATTCTAGCACACAGCCTGCTTAATCAATTCTTCAATAAATAAGATATCCATGGTGTTTAGCCACATCTTTCTAGAAGCAGCTATATATTATTTTAAGAAACACACATCTACTCACATGTAGTAGTTCCTCTTTAGTTGTGTTGGGCAAGCTGTTCAGTATACCCTCTTGAGCATTCTTCCCAAGTTGAAATTTGGTACTTGAGATGTTCTGGGTCAAGCCATTAAGGACCTGAATCATACAAATTACACAGTTAAATTATGCAACATATATATGATAGCATATCAGTTTTTCAGGTTTTTGGGGATAAGTAATATTATATCTAATATCTTAAGGCTGGCACAAAATAAAGTTGCTTACCATAACAGCAACTTCAGGTCTGACTACAGGATCACTTAATCCCATAGCTTTTATCTCTGATATTGAACCCCTCAAAGAACCATATGCTTCCTCAGAGCTCAGGCTACATCTTAATTGTTCTGATCCAGCTCGTGTATCATCAGAAGTTTTAAGTTGTTGGGAATCAAAGTAATCACGGGGATCCTGATTTTGGAAAAGCATGTATAAGACATCTGTATGACAATAATTTAGAAGCATTGTACAATGTATACAAAGTACGACCTTGATACAAAGTGGAGCAAAAGGGTGATCATGAGGTGCCTGAAGATCCTCCATCTCAGTCATCCGTGAAATTCTATCAAGCCTCTCCTGCTTTGCATTCTCGTCAGATTCTTCACCACAATAGTACAAGAATAAGTGCAAATTCTATAGAAGATTTGAAAAAAGGAAGTGGGGTTTCTTTAACAAACAAAAATAAACCATGCTAACCCTGTCTTGACTGTGCAAGTGCTTCTGCTACAGTTCTTGGATCTTCCAACTCTACATCTACATTAAGGTTACAAACCAAAGTTATCTACCTAAATTTAATGAATAGAAAGAAAACTCAGCTAGTATAAAATCAAATAACTGTCTGAAGAAAATGAAATTTGGTGAGAAACAGAATAAATAAATTCAAGAGAGATCCTTACCAATAGTTCTTCCTTCGAGAACAACTTCGCCTTGTCGGTTAAGATCTTGCAAGAAAGTTCTCTTGAATTGCTCATGCTGCGAATCAGTTATTTCCTTGCTACCATCACGAAAAATTCCATGATCCTGCAATATACAACCAGATAAGATAGATAGGGATGTACATGTACACCTAGAAATTTTCCACTATAGAAGCAGATGATTTTATCTAATAACAAGGAAAATTAACCAGATACTAAAAACTATCCCATTTGCTATTTTCTACTCTTAAAAGAAGTAACGGTTCATATATCAAGTACGGAAGTAAAAACTGCTGACATGTTCCAACTCTTAGCACAATCACCAATTAGCTCCCTCAAAAATTTGTCAAAGCAAGTTATCATGACAGAAGCCAATGGACAAGCAGGAATCTAATCACACAGTGAATTTGAAGTGACAAACAAAAAAACCACCTTTTAAATGGATGCCCTCATTGAGTAATTCCATGAATGCAGAAATGATAAAGTAAACAACTGTGAATCTTGTCATTTAAAAGAAATCATTTACCAGCTTTTTTTTCTTTTTTCTTTTTTCTTTTTTCTTTTTCGGTGGGCGGGGGGGAGAGGGATTTAAAGTATGGTTTCTCCCACAATATTTTTTGAGTTCAAAAGCTACTAGCATAAAAGCGTAACTTTGTATTATCAATATAGAATTGCATAGACCTCTTCAAAATCAAGTCTTAAATCTATAAAATCCTTCCCAACACTGACTAGTAACTTCAGAGTTTTGTAATTACTTCTTTGCAAATCTCTATGTCAACTTTTCTTGACTCAAAAATTAATAAATAAATAAAACACTAGCCTAAATTTGAATCCTCCTTCCCAAGGATAAAAGAAAGAAAAAGAAAAGAAGAGGGAGAGACAGAGAGATTAATTTAATATATCAACCAAAAGAAACTACAAGAGTGGTCTAATCCCACATACTGGGAGGTGCATGTAATCATCTCCTTGGTCAGCTTCCATGTCAAGAGTTGGATCAACCCGTCGAATCTGCAAACAGAAAATACAAAATAGTAAAAGTACTCAAGTAATCATACAAAATAATGCAGGAGCATCCCATGAAAAAAAGGGAAACCCCAACTCTCAGAAAGAATACCTTCTGCCGAGCTGCATTTGCCAATATGTCATCATCCTTCAGAAAAATGGCTAGCTCCTCATCTTCAGCAGCCTCTGCTGCAGCTGCAACAGCATTTTTCGTACTATGGAGATATTCTGCTCTAAAATATTTTGTCCAGAAATCCTTTTCTGTCATCTGAATACAAAAGTCAAGAGAAAAAAAACACCAATACATACTTTGAGTAAAGTATATGAGAAATTAAAATTATTAATTCTCTTTTCTTTTTTTTCTTTTTTTATAGGTAATAAAATTTTTATATAATTTCATAAGTAAACCTTCTTCGCAATTAAAGTGAAAGAAGAATTTGTTTCAATGCCCTCACTACCTTATTGGGAACATGATTAAGGAATGCCCGGTGAACAGCTGGTTTTAGAGCAAAAATCTGAAAGAAAAGTAAACCATTAACACTAAGGAAAAGTAAGCAGAAAAAATTCATGATCAATAAGCCACATGAATATCAAATTGTTAAAACCCAATGTCTTATCAAGACCATGGCAGAAGCAACTATGAAGAAGCTGTAGCTCAAAAATTCAATATTTGAGCATGAACAATGATACTATCAAAAATATCCATATTGAAACAAATAAACCCTTTAAGAAACAAAGGATGAGGTCATGTGTTAAACACCCATGGGGTGTGAGTGTTGACTAACCAATAAAAAACACTATAATGCCAGTGCACGTTTATAATCACAATCAGAATGTTTGTTTCTTATCTTTCTTTGTATTTAATTATTCTCCAAATTATTTCTGCATATAATTGTCTACAAACGCTTATCAAGCAAGTCAGCAACTACCAATATAATGACCAATGACAATGTTTATCCCATGCTTACATCTTAACCTCAGCCAGATATGTTCACATTTCACAAATGATTGCCAACTATGTTTGGCATCAACCAAAGATCTTATGGTGGGTCTCAGAAAAACCACCTGCTAACAAACACCCACAAAAACCAAAAACCAAAAAAAGAAAGAAGAACCGTGCCTGATATTTGATCTCTGGTGTCAAATTGAATGTAACCTTGTTTGTCTGGAAACACAACAGAAGAAAGAAAAATATTAATTATTCCCCATGCATGAAACCACAAGCAAAATGTAACTTGCAAAGGAAAATACCATTAACTCTTTCCAATAAAGAAAATGCAATAATCGTAATACACCAATGTATGGAAAAAATTTGTCTAGATCTATAAGATCTTCACATTGTAATGCAAGCACACACATGCACACCCAACTACCCAAGTGTCATCACAAACATTAGAGGAGAGAGAAAGAGAGAGAGAGAGAGAGATCTCATGTACCCGGCCATCAGTCATGGGTTTGATGTCTAGAATCATTGAACTTTTAAAACCAACCCGTTGTTTGGACTTTGTGCCACTGTCTCCATCAAGCAACTTCTGTATTAAATTTTGTTCAGAAAATGTTAGAAAAACATATCAAGAGAGCAACAGCATTTAATTCAAACTCTTCCATTGAATGTTACAAATTCTTTTCAACAAGTAAACAGGTTCTAGTAAAGATCTTCCACTGGAAATTTAGTAAATTACAGAAAGGTCTAATCCAATTGAGCTCAAAGTTCAAATATTAAACATAAAGCAAAAGGCAGCATAATTAAATACATACTCAAAAAGAAAACTTACCTTCCTTGTAGCCCAGAACTCAGATTCTGTCAAGATATTACCAAGCACAAATTTCTTATGAAGGTTCTGCAGCTCACTGTGAAAGTTAAAAGTTTAGGGACATCAAACAGTAACTAAGAATCTGAAAGTAAGAAAACTATAAGGTGTAGGAAAATCACCACATTTAACAGCAAGCATCCAGTAAAGAACAATACTGATTTATAGAATTATTCCTAAAACATGTAAATCAAACTTTCTTTAGCACAAAAATTAACCAATGCTTATCATACTTCTTATTTCTTGAGCATCATATTTGTCATAAACCAAAGCAAGAGTAGATCTCGATTCAACTGAAGCTGAATTAGAATTGAGATATAAATCTACGAAAAATATATAAGAGGCCTTAAACTTATAACTCAAGAGGAGGAACACTACCAAATACATCATACTAAAGAAGGCATTTTAATTACATTTGTATAAGAAAAAACATTTAACCTATTCTCTCTCAATAGCTTTATTCGAAGCTCCATTTCCTCTGAACTGATGAGTTGTTCATCAGGATAAGTAACTGTAGATCTATCAGAAGTGGTTTTCACAGCCTCTCCAGACTTCGTTTTTGCAGTGTCTCCAGACTTTGCTTTTGCAGCATCTCCGGACTTTGCAAGAGCATTTCCTGTTCATAAGGACCACACCATATCTTCAGGGTAAACAAATTTCCAGCAAATGCAAAATGTAAGTATTTATAGAATAATTAGATAATCAATATATCAAATAATGCAATGCAATACAAAAAGTATGTATAAGAAAAAGAAAGTGGTATGTTCTTCTTAACATCCTACAACCCTCAGTTGCAAATGGCTATTCTTCAAATGCATTTACAAAGGGGAAGATCCATAACAACTACACTGACCTAACAGAATGTCTAAACCTTTGAACTAGATTGACAGCACATAATTACAGGTCAAGAAGCTTGAAATAAGTAATGTGCATAATAGTTGAGACTTACCCACAAACTCTCGACAAACTTGAAGATCTAAGAAATTTTCAAACTCGAAAATGTAACTTCCACCCTGGAATAACACATAAATAGAAATTTGCATATATCATCAAATGAGGAAAAATAACATTTAGCACAATGTTAATGTATTGACAGTCAATTAAAATCCTAAAGTTTCTCATATGTAAAGTATGAAACATAATTTTCAAGGCACTTGAACCATGATGGGTGGAGAGATGGACATAAAGTGCCTTAGAGACTTAAGCATTTAGTGGTGCATGAGAGTTACATGAATAAAGAAAAAACCTGCTCAAGGGAGAGATTAAGCAATGGTGGATTGTTTGATCCCTCCTTAGTGTTTTTGTAACCTGACCATTCACAACAAAGAAGAAAACATTAACAACCTTAAAGCAACTAGATGCCATGAATGGCTCTCAGGGATCAGCAATTTAAAGGAAGAACACCCCCCCCCCCAAAACCTTTTTTTCTCAAAACACATAAAATAGATTAATTCTCACAAAATATACCGATGCAAAGTGCTTAAATGCTATAAAACTCATATATATTTCCATATCAATGCTTCAATTCCTTGGATGCAGACAGTAACAGAAACACAAATAACTTTGAACATGACTAAAATAGATAACAAACGATAAAATACCTTTTATCAATCTAAACTCTACATCAATCTTTGAGGATGAAGTGGGATCATTTGGCTTGAACATAATCTTGTTCTCAGTCTGCAATGAATATTTTTTTTTGATAAGTAAAATGCTTTATTGAAAATGGAATGAAAATGACCCAAGTACACAGGTTGTGTGCTAAGGATTGACTCAGTCTACAAAGAATATAAAATGAATAAAATTAAAAACATTGAAGAAACCCTGCATCAGCATTGCCTAGCTGATCATGTTCAGACTTTCTTAAATCAAACATTTCAACTCCACTTCCTACTTTTACATAGAACATATATATAAAGTTATGTCTTCAAAAAACTGTCCCTCAACTTAGTTCCATGAATATGTATGGATGTTTTTTTTTGGGTACACAAATCAAAATATACGAAGTACAACTAGAAGCCTTTAATGCTAACCGCCTGACCTTCCCAAACCCAATTTACTAATGGGTCTCAACTAGCACAGTGGTAACCATGTTTGCAGGATCCCAATATCAGCAATCACAAGTTCTAATGTCCAGCAGTTCCCTCTAACCCCAAAAAGCAATTTCGCCCCTTAAGTACAATTAGTTAAACACAGAGACACAGAGTAAAAGCCTTCCCTCAAAACCAAAAGTAAAGCTTCCCTAACAGCATAATACCACAACTTGGAGTCAGCCGCCCAACTGTGGGAAGCAGCTAGTTTCTTTATACCTTCCCAGTATTTTCCAACAAAGCTAAGCTGGATCCCTTCCAGGTACAACTCCTAATGTTACATGCATCCAGCAACATTCGATTTCATATCATTTTCAAACCTCTATAAGTCAACATTATCTCAATTAAACACTACACTTTCATGCCACTATATTACAAACACCATTACTCTAGAATGACACATTGCATACAATATGTGCATATCAACTGAAACCCAGTTAGCAAATTTCCCAATAACCTAAACAGCAGTATGTGTCACAATCATATATAGCAGACATCATGAATCCAGCATAAAATTTTACACATGCTCATACTTTCTTCACTAGTAGCCATTAATCACCTCCCCAAGAATAACAATACTCAAACAAATATTAAAAGGTCTTGGGAAAAATAAAACTATAATCTGCAATTATATGAACTAATAGATGTGCTCACCATCATATCAGAAACGAACCACTATATACAAACATTATGAATTGGGCATAAAACTTAACATTTGCTCATAGTTTCTTCCCCAAAAGCATTAATCAAATGTGTAAAATCAACTGAAACCCATTGGCAAATTGCACAATAAACTAATACAGCATTATGTGCTCACCATCAATTCACAAATTAACCATAGTATACAAACATTATGAATTGGCCACATAGCTCATAGTTTTTTCAAGAACATTAATCAAATACCCAAAATCAACCAAAACCCAATTAGCAAATTGCAGAAAAAATGCATTGAGCATTATGTTCACCCATCATATCAAAAAACTACCATAAAACCAAGAATGGCTAAAATAAAAATTAACACTTGCTCATAGCTTCCTCACTAAAATCAACCAAGACCCAGGTAGCAAAATTGCACAATAAACTAATAATATCACAATCCAACCATAAAGTTCAAACATTTATGAAGTGGGTTTAAAAAATTTAAAAAAAAAAAAAAACACCCCCACAAAAAAATTATGCATTTCCAATATACCATTTTTAAAACACCAGGAGTACCAGCGCCTTTGGGTGAGGTCTTGTACTTAGCGCGTTTAATCACATGCCCGCTGGCCATCGATCAAAGTAAAATTCAATGCTAAGCTAAAATCCAAAACCCCCTCAAAAGAATATTGTGAGAGTATGATTGGGAAAAAGGGTCAAAGTGATAGAAGGGATCTATAAATGTATGTAGAGAGATCGAGAAAGATGGTATGTGGGTTTGGTTTGGTTTGGTTAGGGATTAACTATAAGCTACTGATGAGGACTGAGGATCGTGTAAGCTTTTTGCGTTGTGTACGGACGAATAAGAAGAAGGGAATCAAAAATACAAAGAACAAAAACAGAGAGAAACTTTTTGCTTTTAAAAGGGTTTGCTTGAAATGATCTGCGTGTGCGTTGCTGGCTTTGGTTTTGGGCTTTTGTGAGGGAGAGAGCGCCAATGATGAATTTACCGGTGCAAGTTTTTTGTGTGACAAAAGGAGATACTACTAGTCTACTACTGCTATTGCTATGTATCAGGGCATGTAGTGTGATTTGGGTGGGGCTTAGAGGACATGTGGCAAAATAAACCAATCCAAAGGTTGAAAAACAGCCACGTCACATAAAAAGTCTTTATTCCCTCACGCTTTTTGTCTCTCCGAATTCATGGGATGCAATTAGTATATAGAACCTCCAGATTTTCTAGATTACTTCATCAAATAGATTTTCTAAAATCTTAAGCATTTTTTAATGGTTTAATGATCTAGATTTCGGGTTTCAGATTCTCTAAATTTTATAGAGTATTTTACCAATAAATTTCTTTAAATCCTAATTACTTTTTTATGATTTAAGAATCTAGATTCTGTCATATCAACATTTCATTAACAATATTCTTAAAATTAATAAAATAATATTGCAAACAAAACAATTAAGATTATTATTAGCAGGGACGGACCCACGTTGAGCCCAAAGGGGGCCCGGGCCCCCCCTGGCCCAAATTTTTTTTTTTTTTAACAGGTAAAATTTTTTAAAAACCAAATAAAATAGAGTTGGGCCCCCCCACGTTTTTTGCTCGGGCCCCCCTCCCACAAATCTTGAACCCCCCCCCAGCCCAATCCGGCCAGCCCTGAGCCCACATTTTCCGGCCAGTCCCCAGCCCTGAGCCCACATTTTCCGGCCAGTCCAAAAAAAAAAAAAAAAAAAAAAAAAAAGCACTCAGCTGACTAATCCAACTCCAGGCTCCAGCTCTCACTAGTCAAACAGAGAGAAACCAAAAACACGAAGGAAAAAGAAGAAAAAAAAAAAAAAAAAAGAGAGAGGAAAGGGAGAGGCGATACAGACGCCGCCGACGACGCCGACGATAACCACGCCGACGATCCTCGATTTGAGAGTGAGAGAGCAGAAACCCAGAAAGCAAACCAAAAACACGAAGGAAAAAAAAGAAAAAAAAAAAAAAGAAAGGAAAGGGAGAGGCGATACCGCGATCGCCGATCGGCGATACAGACCCACGTGACACGGCGACGACGCCGATGAGCCCACGCCGACGAGACCCACGCCGACAACACTCGATCCTCGATCTGAGACAGAGAGAGCAGAGACCCACTCGCCACTCCACTCACGGACTCACCCAATACCCACTTGCCGCCGCCCACGCCGCCACGCCGGTTGCTTGATCTACATCTGCTCAGCCTAGCTTTGTCGCTCCAGCCTTCACAGGTATTTACTCTTATCTTTTCCTTCAACTTCAAAATGTTTGTGATTTTGTGATATGAGAATCTGATATTGCCTGTGGACTTGTGCCTGATTGTGATTGTGAATTGAAAATTTGAAATATTGAATATTTGTGAATTGTGGTGTTGGTGAATGATTGTGATTGTGAATTGGAACTAAATGTTGGTGATTGTGAAATGTGAATTGAATATTTGAATATCTGTGTTGCTGGCTTGCTGCCTGTGATGTTCTTCTTTTTTTTTTTTGGGCTTTTTGGCTTTATGACTTTCTCTGTGTTTGTGACTCTCTTTATATAGATAAGAGAGACACAGAGAGACAGAGAGTGAGTTTGTAGTGATTAGTTTTTTATTTGTTGACTGTTAGTTGGGCATAATAGGGACAAGGGAGGTTGGGCCACGGGCAGGAACAGAAAAAAAAAAAGAGATAAAGTTAAAAACTTAAAGAAAGGTTTTTGTTAGCAGTGTAGAGAATAAATTTATAATGTTGGTGGTGGATTCGTTAGGTTAGTCATTAGTGGGTCAGTGTCAAAAAGATGAAGACAACCTAGACATAAATTATAAATGAGGCGGACCAAACAAAAAGACATAAATAAAGGTAGACCAAATACCCAAAAAAAAAAATCATATATTATAGAAAATTGTCACACAAATTTAAAAAAATAACGGTGATTCTTATTTTATTTGTAGATCATGAAAAAATCAACTACAATGCTTGATTTTTTCAAAAGAAAAGGTTCAAATTCTTCCGACGTCAACGTGGGATTGCCAACAACTAATGTTGCTATTCCAATTCCAGAAAATGTGGATGCTCCAATTCTAGAAAATGTAGATGCTCCAATTCTAGAAAATGTAGAGGATGCTCCAATTCTAGAAAATGTGGATGCTCCAATTCTAGAAAATGTGCATTTCTCAATTCCGGAAAATGTTGATGTTCCAATCTCTCAATCACAATTTCAAAGAGTCGATCTTGATTCTTTGGATTATGATCCCGGAACACGCAAACAAATATGGGAATATCATGTTAATCAACGTGATGAAATTCGACGGGCTTACATTATAAAAGGTCCGCACCAACTTCCTCTAAAGACATACCCAAAAAGTGGAAAGCACAATCGTAGCTTTCAAGCTTCTTGGTTTGGATCTTATTCAACATGGCTTGAATATTCTCCTACCACAGATGCAGCTTATTGTCTACCCTGCTTTGTCTTTAATAATCCAAATGGGGCTGTGGGACAAAATACATTCACTGTTGGTGGATTTAGAAATTGGAAAAAGGTTGGAGGCAAAGATTGTTCTTTGCAAACTCATATAGGAAAAGAGCCTAACTCAGCTCATAGAGTTGCTGAGCAAAAGTGTAAGGATTTGATGAATCAATGGCAGCATTTACAAAGGGTAGTTGATCATTTCACTACTGAACAAATTGCAAATAATCGGTTGCATCTGAAGGCCGTAATTTTTATTGTTCGATATCTTGCCTTTCAAGCTATAGCTTTTAGAGGTCGAGATGAAAGTTGTAGTTCATTAAATCGTGGGAACTTTTTTGAATCATTGGGTATTGTGACTTTTTGGAATGAGAAGGTTGCTGAAATAATGGAAAAAGCTCCCAAAAATGCAACCTACACATCACCTAGGATTCAAAAGGAAATTCTACATGTTTTCTCAGCCAAAGTGAAGAAGGCCATTCGGGAAGAAATTGGTGATGCAAAGTTTTGCATAATGGTTGATGAAGCTCGTGATGAGTCCATGAGAGAGCAAATGGCTGTGGTTTTTAGATATGTTGATGCAGAAGGCTTTGTCAAAGAACGTTTTTTTGGGCTTATTCATGTTGCTGACACTGCAGCTTTGACTCTAAAGAAGGGGATATATTCTTTGTTATCTCAGCATTGCTTAGATGTACAAAATATTCGAGGGCAAGGATATGATGGAGCAAGCAACATGCGAGGTATGTGGAATGGATTACAAGCTTTGATTTTGAATGATTGCCCATATGCTTACTACATCCATTGTTTTGCACATCGCTTACAATTGGCATTAGTAAAAGCATCAAAACAAGTTAATGCCATTAGTCATTTTTTTCTTGCATTGCTTTTTCTGATCAAGATTGTTAATGCTTCATGCAAGCGCAATGAGCAATTGAAAGTTGCCAATGCTAATGAAATAGCACGTTTGATTGATCTTGAAGAGCTTGAGACTGGAAGTGGGCTTAATCAAATTGGCACTTTGCAACGACCTGTAGAAACACGTTGGAGTTCACATTTTAGATCAGTTTCTAGCTTATTAAGAATGTTTACTTCAACTGTTGAAGTTTTGCAAAATATAATTGATGATGCAATTGATGGAGAACATCGGGCAGAAGCTGAGTCAGCTTATGAGGGCTTAACTTCATTTGAATTTGTCTTCATCTTGCATCTTGAGAAGGAAACTATGGAGATCACTGATAAACTTTGTCAAGCTTTGCAAAGCCAATCTCAAGACATTTTAAATGCTAGGCATTTAGTTTCATCTACTAAAGCACTTATCCAAAAATTTAGAGATGATGGATGGGATGGCTTACTCACCACTGTGATATCATTTTGTGAGAAGCATTGCATTGATGTCCTAGATATGAATGCTCGTTATGTTCCGAGGCGAGGTCGAGCTCGTAATCAGCAAGATAACATTACAATTGAGCATCATTATCGAGTAAATATCTTTTATGCTACAATAGATTCTCAACTACAAGAACTAAATTATCGGTTTAATGAAGATGCAATGGAGTTACTAAGGCTTAGCTCAGCTTTAGAACCTCGAGAGGCATTAAAATCTTTCAGAAGTAGTGATCTTTGTTTGTTGGTAGAGAATTTCTATCCACAAGATTTCACAGATTATGACAAACAAGTGTTGAAGAAGGAGCTTTATCATTTTGAGCATAATGTAGTCCAGGATCCAGAGTTCAAAGAATTGAAGAGTTTATCTGAGTTGTCTCAATGGTTAGTGAGAACTAGAAATTCAGAACACTACAGACTTGTTTATAGAATTGTGAGACTTGTGCTTACTCTTCCAGTTTCTACTGCTACTACAGAGCGAGCATTTTCAGTTATGAAAGTTGTCAAAACTAACCTTCGAAACAAAATGGAAGATGATTTTTTGACGGACTCTTTGATGTTATACATTGAAAAGGATATAGCTTCGACATTTAGTTTGGATTCAATTGTAGATGATTTTGAAAATTTGAAAGAGCGTCGAGTTCCTTTTTCATAGATGATTGTGTAAAGAAACAATAGCGTTTCATGTTTTTTGTTTTTGTTTGTAGATGATTGTATCTTAATATATTAAGAAACAATGATTTTTGGGTATTTGTCTTGGTTAATAGTTTATTAATATTATATGAATGCGTATTTGAAATTTTTTTTTTTCGCTTATCTCCGGCCCCCCCCAACTTAAAATCCTGCGTTCGTCCCTGATTATTAGTGAAATGTTGACATGACAAAATCTAGGAATTCAAATTCTTTAGATTTTCTAGAGTACTCCACCAAATAAATTTTCTAAAATCTTAATCATTATTTAATAATTTAATAATCTAGATTTTGTCATATCAGCATTCCACTAACAATGATCTTTATTATTTTATTTGCAACATTATTTTATTAATTGAGTATTATTAGTGAAATGCTAATATGGCAAAATTTAGACCCTTAAATCATAAAAGAATTGTTAGAATTTAAAGAAATCTATTGATCGAGTACCTTATAAAATCTAAAATATCTGAATTCGACTGACTCTCTCTCTCTCTCTCTCTCTCTCTCTCTCTCTCTCTCTCTCTCTCTCTCTCTCTCTCTCTCTCTCTCTCTCTCTCTCTCTCTCTCTCTCTGTGGTGTGTGTGGAAGAGGTCCACCTTAATTGAAAGCTTGAAACAACAAATTTTGGACTCAAGGCACTTTTACCTTCTTCTTCTTTTTTTTTTTTAAATGCTTTAGTCATCTCACATTCCTTGAAATAAGATGTAGTAATTTATTAATTAATGACATTTTTTGTGGTATCTTATATATATATATATATATATATATATATATATGGTTTGAACCTTGTACATAACACCACTAAGGCATGGGAAATGCATAAGTGGTTGAATCTTGACCTTACACATGGAGTGGCTATGAGCAAGGGGAGAGGAAGCGTTGGCTAAAGGATCTTGTCTTGGTTCGTGCTAAAGGTGTGATTGCCTTGTTAAGTGGTGTGCTGTCGTAGGCAACCAAAAATAAAACATATACTCTTAAAAATATATGTAGTAGTGCGAGTAAGAATCATTCCCACAGAGAGTATCTAGCCTAATTTTATACTACGTGAACAAGGAGGGCGTGTTTGTGTATAATGAAAATAATTTTAAGAAAAACAACTAAAGAACAATTCAAATTAAAGTATTAAAATCAATCAAGAGAACAAACTTTGGTCCAAGTCAACATCCACTATCAAAGTTTTACAACTGATCATCGATGCAAGTATATATCAATTCACACTTTGAATATTCACCGTTGGAACTATTTTCCTATCTCTCCTTAGTTGCAGTTAATTAGAAAACAAGCGATTTAATTAACCCTAACTACTAAACAACCCAAAACAAGCACTAAAGGTTTAATTTAGTAGTAGCCTTAAGAATTAGAGAGATCGATAAAGCTAAACAACACAAACACAAACGGTTGCATTTAATTTAGTCAAGTGTTCTTCCTAAGATCTAATAATTTTTGATGCAGCAAATCATTAAATCTTAGTTGCTTCACAAGTTAAAGAGATCAAAAAATTACGGATTTGATATCTAACCTAGCAGTAGATTGAAACGAATAATAAACTAGTAGGCCTCCTAGTAATTAAACAAAACAATCATAAAAATAGGCACAGAACATTCGATATTCAAAGCATAAATTGAACAATAAAAACAAATTAGATCTCACAATTTTATTGATTCCGAGACTTCAGTGTCATTTAACCAAGTATAAATATTTTAGCTAGGCAAGGCCATGACAGAAAACTTAAAGGAGAAAATTAAAGAAGAATGGAGAGAGAGGCGTGTGTATGTCTGTGTGTAATTCTAATTTCTCGCCCCCTTTTACACGTTAATTCCCCCTTTCCCAAGCCTATAAAATCTTCTAAAAATATTATAAATAATAACATCCAAATCTGACTAATTAAGAAAAAATATTAAAAATAAAACAAAATCATAATATAACTAGGAAAGTGGTGTTTTTCATCTGGAAATTTCGGCGCATCAGATCTGGAACCTTCCAAAAATAAACCACATCAAATCTGCATATTAGAATTTCAAGCAAAGGAACATTCTAAAACGTCAACAGTGCAGGTACAACAACTTCAAGCCCGATTTTGACCTTGATGCTGCCTGTATCTCTCAAAACTCAAAACATGAAAGTTGTAGAGCTTTGTTTGGCGTTCCATAGCATCTTGAATCATCTCAATCAGAGTTCAGATGAGAGAGTTATCCCTAAATTACGAAGCAATATCAAAGCTATCCAGAATCACCTAATTAGCTACGTTTTGCACTTTATGCCTCCATTTGCATCCTAAATCAAAAGACAAGAATAATGAGTATATTTAGGCACCAAATAAATATAAAAGACTAAATATTAATGGAGAAAAATATGACATTTTGCATTCTTATCAAATTCCCCCACACTTTACTTTTGCTCGTCCTTGGGCAAAACTCAAATTCACTTTCCCAAAAACACCAAGGTTGCAACACCATCAGTAAAGAACAATCAAGTTCTTCAAAACTCATAACATATCATGAACAAACATTCTTTAAAAACTTACAATTACTTGGTAAGTATTTTCACTTGAAGATGAAATAAACTAAATATGTAGACTCTCATGAAAATAAACACTCAACTCTCGTGTGTTTGAAGGGTATGTGTTTCGCTCAAATTCATTCCAATGAAAATGATTTACCATAGGCTTACATATTTTCTCATTCTCCATCACTGGGATCACATGCATAACACGAATCATAAGAACTTTTCAAGGGTTGTAACGGGATTTAGGATCAAGGTGGGAAATATTTAGGAATGTAGCTCAAAAGCCATCGAAGCTAGTGAAGCAAAAATGAATCAGCTCAAACTCAAATATATAAGACATGTAA